>CM075691.1:13565405-14210135 GCA_037954015.1 Psophocarpus tetragonolobus | reverse complement strand
TAATTTTACTTTTAAAAAAAATATAGAATTGATTCCTAAACTTGACTTTGAGTTGAATAACAATTTAAAATAATATAAATTTTACTTTAAAATTATTTTTATAATAAAAATTTCTAAAAATAAATCATAATATTTCAAAATCAATTTTAATCACAATTAATTATATAAAATTAATTTTATCATTATTTATCCAATTGAGAATATCCATTTGGAAGGTTAAAAATTATCATGTTTTGAATGATATTCTCATAATTATTTTTAGAGCAAAGATCTAGTGCAAGCAGTATCTGATGCTCTAAACATGGGATGGGAGTTTGTACGTTTAAAGGAATATTTTTAGATCTGATGCTCTCATCATATTCACGGAAAATTGAGAATTAGTTCGTTTAAGGCTATCAAAGTGTATAAAGGTAATGCTACATGTATGGGCGATTGCTGTAGTGAAAATTGAACTTTTTTACCCTTTTGTTTCTTTTAAACTAAAGTAATGATAAATCATTAAAATCTACGATTTTAAAAGAATTTAATTTATTTAACATAGTTAGAATAGTAGATAATAATATATATGACTTTAATTAATATTTAATGTAAGTATAAAAAAGTTTAGATTCATATTCAAATCACAATATTTTTTTATTAACTTTATTCATAAAAAGTTATATAAATAAATAAATATATATATTAAATTAAACATTTTACATTGGTATTAAATATTTTAGGACTTTACGATAATTCATACTAACTAAACTAAATATATAAATGCATTTGTAAACTAAATTAATATTTATTATTTTATTTCTTAGACACGTGGATTTGTCTAATGCAAGTAAGATTTTTGGATTACTATACAATTAAGGCAGATTTTTTAGATTCACAACTCATAAGATTAGTCAAATAACAAAAGCTTATGAGTTGGAATATGAAAGTTCACCGGATTTAAGGAAAAGCCTCCTTATAACACTTAGAGGTATATGACATCGGATTTAAGCAAAAGTCTACTTATAACACTTAAGAGGTACTTAACATAGTTTAGGCGAGTCCAATTAAGGTAGTTTAACACGTTTTAATTTAATATAAATTTGATAAATCAATTTTAAATTATTAAATTATATTAGAATGTATGTATACATTATTTCATTTAGATCATTTTAACAATGCACTTTCCAAAATACTAATCTTAACACACATTTTATCGTATAATAATTTATTAAAAAACGTAAAATGTTATAAAAAAATTAAATAATAAGTAAATCCCACAAAAATTATGATTTTTAATAAATTAATTTAAAAAAATCTTTGATTTTCTTAAAAAATATTATTCTGACATTTCTTTTATCATTTCAAATATCTTTAATGTTTAAAATATTATACCTTATACTCCTAAAAAGAATGTCATTGTAAGGATTATATATATATATTAAACATACTTAATTTTTTATTCTATCCTGTAGATAAATTATATATATATAATTATACAAATGTAGGATTATGTATAATATTGCTATGAGTTTTATTATTTTCACTCTCAATTCACTTTTTACCGATTTGAAAATGGTCACATAAAATTTCCAACACTTCGCTCCACTGAAACTTGAAAGTAGCACGCTTTTGTTGAAGAACAGATCATAATGAATCAGAAACGATAATAAATAAAGTCTTTAGAGTTTAGAACGTGTCTTCTCTTAATTTAGAGGGTCTAACATTCAGGCTATCTTATCTTACTTACGCCCCTAGACAGATGGCCTTGCATAAGCAAATATAGGGAATTCATTAGAATCGATCATCTTATTCAACTATGACTGTATCCTTATCCATCTCTTTCTATATTAAATAATAAGTAAAAATAAATATTAAAAGGATTATGGTGTCATACAAAATATGAGCATGTATGCTTAAAACATGGTATGATTGTCATAGGTTTGATATTTGGGTTCAATGAACTCATATAGGTAGTAATGATAATCCAAAGTTACCAGCGCCAATGACAATGGACAATAATTGCTATGGATAATAATTTCCCAGTATGTAAATGAAAAAATAATAAGATTGTATACATACACTTTTTATAGAATTTAATTCATATGTGTTAAAGACTATCAATTTATTAAAAAACATTTTTGAAATAATGATTATAAATATTAATCGTTGTACTGTATGAGTGTGTGGTTGAATGGAAGTGGCATTTTTAATTAAGATTCAAGACTCAACAGAGAGTAAATGACTAAATGCTGCATTGACAGAATAATAGAATTCACTTATTTAACAGAGTTAAACACCATTCTATTATTTTCATCTGAAGCCATTATTCTGCTTCTCTTTCTACGCTTTCTGTTTGCTTTTCCTTCCTCCAATCTCTCTCTTCATTTGTTGTAAACATTTATTCGAAGCAATGGTGGGGGGTGGCAATTCCAAATCCGACATCTCCTTTGCGGGCACTTTCGCCAGCAGTGCTTTCGCTGCATGTTTCGCCGAGGTACATCATCTGTGACCGTTATAGCTCTCTCTTCAAAAACACTCATCTGGGTATTCATTTTCTCAAAGTTTTCTTTTCTGGATAACTCTCTCTTTGCCGTGATCATGTGTTAAAACCTCGTCTTTTTCGGTATTGGAATTAGACCCGTTATTTCTTGTTAGGATCCTACTACAGTGTCCACTGCTACGGACCTTGTTTTGATGCATTTCTAAAGTTCTAGGTGATTGTGTTGTGACAAATCATGCACGTGATCAGCAACAGCAACTGAGTTTTTTTTTTTTTTTTTTTGCTGCTATATAACTTGTCCGTAGTTGATTTTGATACCCTTTTACTTGATAAAATTCAATAGAATATGGGGTGGTGTAACTGTGTTTAGTGATCAAATATGATTTTCTTGTAGGGTAATACGTGCCTAGCCAATTGCTTGTTGCTAGTCTTGTATATTAGACCATGGTCACAGGGGAACGGTTTTCTAAACTCATGATGATGAAAGGCCTTCAATTTTCACATTTGGCTGTTTGTTTTTAAATGTTCAAAATGGATGGTGTTATTATCAAGGTTTTCAAAAATGGTTCACTACTTTGATTTCAGCTTAACATCAAGGTTCTGGGACTCTTTACACGATCGCAATTGTAGCTGCATAATGTCATGGATTTTGCACGAAATCATGATCATAATTGCAATTCAAAGCCTTGATTATAACTATATATTTGAAATTATAGCTTCAATCTTATGTAGGTGTGTACTATTCCTCTGGACACTGCCAAAGTTAGGCTTCAGCTTCAAAAGCAGGCTGTACTTGGTGATGTGCTTGCCTTACCTAAATATAGGGGTTTGCTGGGAACAGTTGGAACCATTGCCAGGGAAGAAGGTCTTTCAGCACTCTGGAAGGGGATTGTGCCTGGGCTACATCGTCAATGTTTGAATGGAGGTTTAAGAATTGCATTATATGAGCCTGTGAGTTTGGAACCTTGTCTCAGAAGAATGTTCATTTATTTCAGTTCATTTCGACTACTGATGTGATCTGATGGCCTAAATGTTATGGGGTTTTTAACAGGTTAAGAATTTCTATGTCGGGGCTGACCATGTTGTAGATGTTCCATTGTCTAAGAAAATTCTAGCTGGATTTACGACTGGTAAAGCTCAATTCTAGACATTGTAGGGGCAATTTTTTCTATACTCTGATATGTGAATTTGTTTCCCAATCTTTACAGTGTCAAATTCTTGCTAGCAGGAGCATATATTGTTTCTGTGTAAAATTCTTGATACATTATGCAAAACTGTAATATTGAGCCCTAGAATTTTTGTTACCAATAGGTGCTATGGCAATTTCAGTGGCAAATCCAACTGATCTTGTGAAAGTTAGACTTCAAGCAGAAGGAAAATTACTTCCCGGTGTGCCCAGACGCTACTCTGGATCATTAAATGCTTATTCAACAATTGTGAGACAGGTATTTGCACATAACTTGATATGATTTGTGAAAATGGGATGGTGTTTTCAACCATTTTGAGGTTATAACCAGTTTTGTTCAACCTGAGTTCTACACACAGGAAGGAGTTGCAGCACTTTGGACTGGGATTGGTCCCAACATAGCAAGAAATGCTATCATTAATGCTGCTGAACTAGCCAGCTATGATCAAGTGAAACAGGTAATGAAAAAGCCACTGGACTGCATTTTGCAGTAAAATTTTATAATCTTTCTTCTTTTATGTGTGTATAACCTAACTTAGTTTTGTTTCAGACTATTTTGAAAATCCCTGGATTCACGGACAATGTTGTAACTCACCTTCTTGCTGGTTTAGGAGCAGGATTTTTTGCAGTCTGTGTTGGTTCCCCAGTTGATGTGGTAATTTATTGGTTTTAATTGCAAATATCCATCACTGATTTGCTTTTTTTACTGTATCATCATTTGATACATAGTTTGCTAATATTCTACAATTTTCTTTTAAGTTTTACACTTTCTTTTTCGACTATGATAAACTGATAAATCCAGGGATAATTAGAATATGGTAGAATTAGTAAGTACATCTGATTTTTATTAATAATAAGAATTTCTTATCGAGAAACTGATATTAAGATCAATCGGGGTGGATATATATGACACTTCCATCTTTTGGCGGCTCAATGAGCTTCTTAATTATACTATTGAGTCCTGACATTCCCTTAATTAATTGTGCTATCTTCCTTCTGTTGTATATACAGGTTAAGTCAAGAATGATGGGAGATTCGGGTTACAAAAGCACCCTTGATTGTTTCATCAAGACATTAAGAAATGATGTATGGTTGATTTCCATTTGTATTATTTTTCTCCCTTCCTGTTTTTTTTAGTTATTATAAATATTAACTGTGTGTGAGCATTGTTGCTGTGATTTTTAATAAAATGCATCATAGAACTATATTGTATCTAATTTTAAGATATTGTTGACTGTTGCATATTAAGCATAATCCACAAGCACAGCATGCTGAACAAATTCCCTTGTGAATTTCTAGTTTTGATACATGTTTGCTCTCTGGACCTTGTCTGACTACTTATTTTTTGTTAGTTTGAAACCTTTGTCCGGTCAGAAAGCATGTCTTGGGCTTTAATTTGTTAGTATTAATATAAAGGCTTATAGAAAAAAAAAAAAAAGAATTTCTAGTTTTGATTTCATCATTATACATTCTCATTTCTCATCCTTATATGTCAAAACAAAAGTAATCAGTTTCATTGTTATGTTGTTGTGTAATATGTCTTTTCCAATATTTGGCTTTATTTGTTGGAGAGTCGGAGAGAAGGGGAGGGAGGCACTAAAGGCCTTATCCAAGAAAGTTCTTTCAATTTCAATTTTGTTTAATGTGTCAATATTGGTGTTCACATGGCTTGTCTCACTGTCTATTCTGGATAAACTTCGTTGGAAATGGAGCTACATTGTTAATAGGTATCATTTGCCACATATAATTTGATTCTGGAATTTAATGTTTTGCAGGGACCTTTTGCCTTTTATAAGGGTTTCATACCAAATTTTGGACGGCTAGGATCTTGGAATGTGATCATGTTTTTAACTCTAGAACAGGTACAAATAAAACACTTTGTGATGGCTCTCCATTTTTCCATTCCTTTGCTTTTCCTCACCTCCTATCTCATGGAGTCTATTTTATGGCACACTTATTCTGGTGCATTAGAGGTCAGAAAATCCAAAATTTGCAAAAGCAATTTATGTGTTTAATATCAAGATTCTAAAGTATTGATAATGACTTAGGAAGCATCTTGGCAAATTATTCTCTGCTTTTTTAAAAGATAAAACCCTTCTCCTAACTCACTTCTTAACCTTTTTCTGAGGTCAACTTTGGCTTCATATTTCTCAAACCTCACACTTGTCTTGTTCCATCCTATAACCCCCACTGGGTATTAAATTTGACATATCATAGTCATTTAATTTAGTACACAGTTTTGTTAACTATGTGACAAGGATAAAAGTGAAAAAAAAAATTGTTGTCTTTTTTTACTTTTAAAATGAAAGATAAAATGAAACAATGTTTCTTCTCTTTAAACCACTATTATTATGAAACAAATAGGATATGTTTTTGTGTACGTTTGGGTTAGTATTCATGAATGAGTTCTTGAAAAAAAAAATCATTTTCCTAAATTTAATTTAAAAGAAACATATCAGATTGCCATCATGTATAAACTCGAGCACCATGCATTTGCGAGTGTTGATTAACTCTGTTCCTATAAACATTCTCTCGAACCCATGTTTGTCTGTTAAATTAGTCTGTTTTCAATCTCATTCGTATCTCATGTTTTTCATGACAGGCTAAAAAGTTCGTCAAGAGTTTAGAATCAGCTTGACCTCAAACAATTATCAGTAGAATTTTTTGAGGACACTGTCCCCAAATGCAATGGAAAGTTTCAAGAAAATACACTTTTTTTAAGAGAAGAAAAACTTCTCTTCATTTATTAATTGGAATGTACCAAAACATTTTTTTGTTGAGATCAAAATGAAGTATTAATAAATGAGAAAAGCAACGGGACCTCTCTGTAATTCATTTAAAATTTTATTATGTGTTGGGTTTGGCCATGGGTATTCCCTTTAAATTTTGATGCCATTCAAGCCCAGCAGAATGTTGGTAATTTCTCCCTCCAGTTTTTGAATTTCTCCTGCACCTCATTTCTGAAGTGTAATTTTGACCCGAATTAGACATTCTGTAAGGTGTAGAATAGGGTGCAGGAAAAAAAAAATATGGAGTTGAAGAAAATTTCTCCATAATATCAACTTGTCAAGTGAAAATATCTGCTTAACAAATTTTTTAGTGCAAAATCCCTATCTAAAGCAAAATTTTCATTACAGCACAAGGCAAATCGATTAATTCTCTTCTAACAGAAGAGAATTTTTATTCAGGGCCTTTGAAGATGAGTGCAAATCATTTTGGTTACTCTGGTGGCATTCTCCAGGCTAGTTTTACACTTATCTTTTTGGCAATGGCTATACACACTCCCTTTTAATTTTAATTTTTTTACCAGAAATACCCTCTCTCCTAAAAGTAGATTCTAATTTCCAGAAAGCAATTATAATGTGCTCCCATCAAAGGAAAAATTCTAATAGTTTCTATATTCTAAATCTATTTTTTTAACAAGAAAGAAATAAAAAATTCTAATAGCTTCTAGAACAACTCTACATTCTAATTATTTTATATATTTAGTGTACAAATATTTTATCCAAGTTATAATACGATAAACATTTTATTTAAACTATAATATATTGATAGTTATCTCATCATAATAAATTCTTAATCTCTTAAATATAATTTAAAAATTTGAACCAATCAGATTCGGTGTAACTCACGACACATTTCCCAGTTTGAATCGATGACGGTCTAATTGGACCAGTAGCCCATATTTTTATTTTGCTTTCAAACTATTTTTTATTTTCTTTTAAATTGTAGTATTTTTTATTTTAATTATTTTATATTTAAATTACATAATAATTTAATATTGTTATTTATTAAGTAGTTAAATTATTACGTATCTTCATAATAACTATTTTAATATTTTATATTTAAATTACATAAAAATTTGATATTGTTATTTACTAAGTAGATAAATTATTACATATTTAGATAATAACTATTTATTTGTTATTTTATAAGATAACGCATATTTTAAAATAACTAACATAATTATTTAAAATTTAAGGATGTGTTAAGTAATAACCCGTGCATTGCACGAAAATATATTAATACATTTAATATATTGTAAATGTAAAATAATTTTCTTATATAGAAAATATTAATAATTTTTATTTTTTAAAATTTAAATTATATTATAAAATTTTTATTATATTTTAATATTTATATATTAGATTTAATTTTAAATTGCATTGTCAAATAAATAAAATAATAATTTAGCATAGTAGTATAATTATAATAATATTATAAATAGTATATATTTTAAATTATAATACTATAATAAAAAAATAATTAATATATAATTTCTAAAATTTTATTATTAAAATTTTAACATTAATTTTACTTCATGTTGAAATTTTTACAAAATACTTAAAATATTTATTTATCAAATTTGTTTATAAAAAAATACTTGAATATATTTTTATTTTCTGAATCGCAGTGTCGCAACATTCAGTCAGTGTATGGGAGCGCCTCTGCGTCGCAACGCAGACTAACGAAGAATCCAAAATGACGCAAATCCGTGACTAGAAAGCTTCCAGATTCGTCAACTGCGAGTTAGTTTCTTCAATCGATGCTTCTTGATTCTTATTCTCAATTTTTTTCCTCTATCGAACCCCTTTTTCGATTTAAATGAAAATCCCCTCTTTTTTTTTCTTTTTTTTCAAATAGGGTTTAATAGGCTTCAAACTTGTCATCCCTGATTTTGAGCCTGTTTAAGCAAAAACGCATCTGGTGTTGCTATCGCCAGATTCAATATGCACCACAAATTCACGGCATTCTTGTTTATCCTGTTTTAATTAATTTCAATAATTTGCATGCCTCTGTGGTTTTTAGAACTTCTATATACGTTGAGTTGATTTATGTGATATACGTCATTAAATATGTGGATTATGCAATACATATAAAATGCTAATAGTCTTTCTCTTTCTCTTTCTCTTTCGTTTTTTTTTTTTTTTTCATGCATTAGTTGTTATCTCTGGATATATATGTCACTTATTTGTTATTCAACATTTTTGGGTCTTAAATCTGAAGTTGTTTTTGTTTTTATTTCCGTTTGATTTGTTAAAAGGGGAAGAGTCATATTTTGCGATAACCCTATACCCAATTTGGAGCTTTGAGAGTTGGGAGAAGAAGTTTGATTGAAACATGCTTCAGATTCGGCTTAGTAAGACTCCTGCATCAGAAGGGTCAGCAGGGGTGAAGCTGCCCCCGGTTGAGACAGTTACAGTTGCGTGCCCTGATCATCTGGTCCTTGCTGATCTTCCTGTTGCGAAGGGCATTGGTGCGGCCACTGCTGCTTCCCTTGTTAAGACTTTGGGTCGGAGGTCCCGCCGCCAGCTTGGGGAGCGAGTTCATTTCTGTGTTCGCTGTGATTTTCCTATCGCCATTTATGGACGACTGGTAACTACTTCATCATGGTAGCATGTTTTTCAATTAAGATTTCTGTTTGTGAGGATGCTTTCAATCATGACAGGATCTAAATTGTTTGGTTCGAATTTAGATTTTTCATTTGGGATTTTTTTGCTGTTTTTTATGAAATTATTCTTTGGTTTAGTCTTATGCTCATGTCCTCTCCAAAAAATATACTTCCAAGAAAGAGAAAAAAAATTATTGAAGAGAGTATGCTCAGTGAAATGCTGAATGGTTATGAAGTGGAAACTCTCTTCTTTTTCATGTACATATAATTTTTTTACCAGAGCTTTTTTGTGAATTTAAGTGTATGTTCCTGTATACCTATGATTTGGATTTTGGAGTGGACTTTTTATTTTTCTGCTATTTTGGGTTTTATTATCCACCCCATAGTATATTATTATAATGGGCTTTTGGTTTTATTCTTTAGCATGTCTTCGTGACACTCTTGTTATTACACCACAATGATGGTGTTGCATTTTTATCTGAAATTTGCTTGTGAAAAACAATATGTATCTTATAATTGCATGAAATACACTTTTTCCTATGTAGTATATTTGCATTTTATTAGGGCTCTAGATGGCTAGCATGCTTTCAGAGGCAGGCTGTTTAGCTACATGGCTCTCATGCTTAAAATTTGGAGTGTTTGTAAAAAATGTGCTACAAAAACCATTACTACTAGATGAGGTTAACTACGTGAATCACACAAACACAATGCTATTAAGGTATTATTCACCATGAGATTCCTTTTAATAATTTCCTCCAACATCCTTGTCTCCCAATACCTCTTTACATAGAGCTAACATCATGTAATTTTCTCTCTGCACCATGTCTCTAGTAGTTTTCTTTGCAAGTTTCAAAATACATTAACTAGTTTTCTGTCATTTTCCTTGATGGGTCATGTACATATTGATATCTATTCATTTACAATCATTTCAAACTATTTCCTTTCTTGTGTGTCAATACTCAATACATCCATCTTAACATTATGGTTCTGTTACTTACCTTTTTCTCTTGTCCCTTTAAAGACTAGCATTCAGTACCATAAAATATAGCTAGTCATATAACATTACGATGACACTTACCTTTGAACTTAGTAGGTATTTTGCAGTTACAAATAACTTTCAATGTCTTTCTCCATTTTAATTAACCATCTTGTATCCTGTATTTGACTTGACATGTTCATTAATTTCTCCATAATTTTGTGACGTTGATCCAAACACTTAAAACTTGGAAACTAGTGGTATGTGATGGGAACCAGCCCAACAGAGAGAATAAGATTTGTTCAGGTTTATGGGCGTGGGCCCAAGAAAGGAAATGTGCCTAGTCAACAATAATATTAGTTAGTTAGAGGAGAGAGAAATTGGTGAGTGTTTTCTGTTATATTGGAATTGGGAAATCATTTGTAAGGGGGATGACAGAATTGGAATAGAACTTGGAGTCCAGAGAGCCTTTCTCTGACTTGGGGGAGCATTGCTATCATTTCATTCATTGTCTTCTTGTTATCTCTGTTATTTGCTTATTTCTGCAGGCACCTTTGATACAATACATATCAGTATAACATTTTTTTCTAATTTATACCTAAGTCATTTTAATCACTGGAAATGTGCTAGAACTAGTTAAATATATCTTAAGGTTGGCTTACTGTAAATTAACTTGCTTATGGTCTTTGCAGAGCCCTTGTGAGCATGCCTTTTGTTTGGATTGTGCTAGAAGTGATTCAATGTGCTACCTGTAAGGATATTTCTTATCTTATTTTCATTCAATAAATCGATGAATGCCAGTGGCTTTTGGATCATAATGTTTGCTTGGTACCCGACTACCAGCTGTATGTTTTAACTTTTAACTCATTGTCTGACTTCATATAAGACATCATTTTAGATCATAATATTGCTTTTAAGTTCTACAGAAATCCGATTTTAGAATTAAGACTTCACATTTAAATATTTGTAAACACCTTATTCCTTACACGTCATTTGCACCCTAAATTGGGTGGTGGAATATTTTGATTTTTACATTTGTTTGGGGTTCAGCTTCACACAATTCAAACTCTGCCAGCTTAAATAGGTCTGAATGATGTGCATGCAAGCAGTGTGTCGAAATACTTTGTTTACAATAGATATTTAATTAACATGGAAAAGGTGTCTTTATTTATGCATTTATTTGTTGTCTGCCTTATATATTGGGAACCTGAGCACTGAAGTATGTCCACTGCTATGTCAAGGTGGCATGTTGGATATAAAACCAATCATGTGCTTTTACGCAATGGCTTAAGTTTTTGTAATAGTTTGTTCATAATAGAACTTATTGACCCAAGGGTATTTGTTTTTCAATTGATAGCTTCCATATCTGCTGTTTATGAAAAAATGGTTTCCATCTTTCTTGGAACACAGGTGTGATGATCGAATCCAGAAGATTCAGACAATCAAAATGATGGAAGGAATCCTCATTTGTGCCGCTCCTCATTGTCTCAAGTCTTTCTTGAAGAAAACTGACTTTGAATCTCATATCCAAGACAGCCATTCCAACCTTCTACGACCAAATGCAGATAAAGAAGATGGAAATGAGTCGGAGGCACAGAGTGTTAGGCAATCTACAGCTTCAGATTCCACTGCTCGAGGTCCCCAAAGACCAGTTTTTTCTCCTGGTTCAAATTCCCAGCAACATGATCTGGAAGATAAATCCCGTAGACAGCCACCTAGAGAGCAACCACATTCAAGACAAACTCTGCAGCCAAAGCCACCATATTATGGTCAACAACTCCCTTCGGATACCATGTCTGGCTCTGTCGGAGGTGGACAACAGGGGTTTCATCAACAAAATTTTGACATGCAGCATCCCCCCCAAGAACCTTCCCAGTTTGCTGACAGGCAACAAGCAGTTGGTCCAGAGACTCCATTTCCTGAGTATCCAACAATGCACCCTGCTCAACCTTCCAATGTTCCCTCACTGGTTACTTCAAACCCAATGCTGAACCCTCCTATGCCTTTTGGTTACCCCCCTTACCCAAACGAACGAGCTCAACCATTTTATGCTGCTCCCTATGATATTCCTAGGCAGGACTCGGGTGCTGATATAGGTGGAGACCAGAGTTCATTACTGGGTTTTCCACAAGGTGGTCCAAATTTTCCAGGAAATTATCCCCAGCCCTGGAATTCAGGAATTGGTGGTGTGCCTTTTGAACAAGCACAGAGTGGTATGGTTGTGGATCCAAGGGATGCCAAAGGTATATTGGCATCACAGCCCATGCCCCTCCCGCCACCACCTCCACCACCCCCCCACATGTCACATTTGAAACAGAACTACTATTCTGGGGAGCTTGGACATGATGGGCAGGGTTATGGGTGGCAGCATGATAACCGTGATAGCTTTGGTAGTCAAGGCTAGTGAGGCTTCCAATCTTTACTTGTATTAGGTTTGGTTGCTTTTGAGATGTTTCTGCAGCATATTTGTCTCATGCATCATTTGAATTGCCAAATAGCGATTAAACTATTTACTTTTTGGCCTATTTTGTATATTTTAACTGAATTGAGTTTTTCCATTATATAATTTACCAAAGGTAATTAAAAGTTTTATGCCCTATTTGGTACTATAATCACAATTAGAATCAGAATGAAATTTCCAAGACGATGATGAGTGTTGGGTACATGGAGTTCTGGTGGAGTGAAATCAACCTGTGATCCAGTTGATCTAAATATCCCTCATGAGTTTCAGGGATAACAGCTTATTCGTACGCAGTGATGCTGGGTGTTGTATTGGTTGTTTTTACTGCAGGCTGATAGTTATCCTTATGACTGCAGAGTTTCAGGATCTGCTATATGGCCTAACATGTGCTGAAAACCGTGGTATACAGAAGTTAGTGGTTGAGATGGATTCAGAAGTGGCTTTCCTTCGTTGTTAGTGGGTTGTGGATATTGGCCATGCTTTTAGCGAGGCAAATAGATGTGCGGTTCATCTAGCCAACTTCGATTAGATCCTACTTGAATAAGTGTATTTGTGTTACACAAATCACGAATTCTGAAGCATGTTAAATGTAATTTTTGAGTTCTTTTTATATAACGAGGAGGAATAGTTCCCCTCGTCGGTCCATTTTTGGTATAGTGATACTTCGGACCTTGAATAAAGAATCCAAGTATCAAGTCAGCAACAATTTGTTTTTGTGAGATCTTTGACAAAGACAACCTAAAATTTTTAATAAGCATTTATATGAAAAGAAAATATGATAAAATTAATTTGGATTCCCCTAAATTAAAATTTGCTTTTGAACAAGATATTTTTCCGGAGATGATTTTAAACAAGATAAATGAGAGAGCTTTATATATTAACTTATGGACTTTCTCTTTCCGGACCTTCCTATTTTCTTCTTCCATCTTCATAATTTTAGAAAAAGACAAAAATGTTCTTTGGTTTAAAATGTCCATAAGATTAAAAACTCTTTTACTTTTTTCTTCTTTCCTTCCATGTGACTGACTGTAATACCGATCCTAATTTATTCTTTATTTCTTTGTCTCCTTATCATAACTTGTAAGTGTCAATCCGAACTTGTTAAACAAATTGTGGGTTTGTCCTGACTTGTTAAAAAACTTGTTAGGAGTAGTTAATTCGAATTTGTCAAAACAAGTTTTTTAAAAAGTTTAGATTAGCTAATCCAGATTCACACACGTGAGGGAGGAATCACTCTCCTAAGCTCTAGAGCAGTGGCAAGCAAAGGGAAGAAGGAGATGGAGAATGTTCGAACAATAAATGCATGAGAGGAAAGAAGGCTATGAACATTTTGACCTAAGGGCAATTTTGTCATTTTAAACGAATATGGAGGTGCAAGGAGAAAGTATGAAGGTGCAGAAAGAAAATCTCTATTTCAAACAGTCCTTTATTAAAAAACATTTGTTCAAGCAATACTTTATTTAAAATACAAATATGTTGTTGGGTTGCTTAAAAGTACAGTGAACCAGTGTATCATGGTAATATTTTGAATATTCAAGGCTCCCGCATCAAGTGGTATCAGAGCCTAATATGCACCCACCTTGTTCCTTTGTCTTCTCTAAAGCAGGAGCCATATGATGATATGATAAGAGTGAGTAGGGAGAGAATCTTTACATACATGGAAACCTCAACCTCAACCTTAAACACTAACCCTGATCAATCAGGACCCGTTTTTCTAGATTCTACTCTTTCTCTTCCCAGAAATATTATCAAAACTCTTTCTTCCAAAATAAAAAATCTTATTGAGTATTCTTATGTTCCTGAAGATGCTCAAATCACAAAAGCCACTACACCTCTACTTAATCCATACAACATCTTTCGCTGCCAAAGATCAACTCTTAGGTCTATTACCCAACTTATCACCACCAGAAGACCTGGAGAAAAAAATTATGCCCAAGCTTCTAAGCTGGAACAATGTTCTTTGGTAGCCACATCTAAGGAGCAATATGTGACTATCGAAATTCCAGATGATCTCATCAGGCATTGGACATCAAAAGGTTTCACCCATCTTCACTATGGAGCTGTGCGCCTGATCCTCTCTCTTCATGGGAGAAAAGGACTTCTTGTCTCTGCTAGAGTTACCTTCCTTGACTCTAGTTATCTCCATTATGAGAATGTTGTCATAGGCACTGTGTTAACTACCTTACATGCTGGAAGTGTAGTACTTACTATATTTCCCAACTACAACCTCAGCTTAAGGGATCCTACTCTTCCTCATCGGTTAAAAGTACAAGTCCAGATCACTGGAGCAGACCAAGTACCTGAAGCTCTAGTTGCCACCTTGCATCACCAAATCATCTACAGACTGCAAAGCCATGCAGTAAATCTATCGTTACCTTCCAGTAACGATGGGGCATTATTTGTGTTTGCCAATCCTCAAGAAGAAACTTCATCCATCATCCAGGTTCCTAGGAATATTTCTAGGGAACAATTGAAAGAACTCATCCTTTTGCAATGGGTGACTGATTATGAAAAATTGCATGAGAATCAGAAGCCTATTCAGTCTACAAAGGTTGTCTTTAGAAGATCTGTTGGTGGATATGTCAGAACCATCTTCAGAAGGTTTGAAGACAACCCCCTAAGTGGGTCAACCTCTATTTTCCAATCTATGATGATGACACCATTTTACAAGGGAAAAAAAATTCCCATATCTTCCTTGTGTGCAGATAAGACGATCATCTGTACCGATAAAATAGATGGTCACTTCATATGGGATGTGGATCCATCCATGTGCGACCCTGGATGTGACTGTTGGGACAGATCTTCAGATCCTAGCAGTGAGGAAGAAAATCCTGGATACTCTTCCAGTGATTCCAGTGATGATGAGGATGATGGTGATGACGGAGGATACTGTAGACCTCCTCCTCCTCCTCAACCAAGACGCAAACCTCCTCCTTCTGTTCAGAAGAGACCTGGCTATCATCCTCAAAGGAGAACACTTGACCCTGCCAAAAAGCCATGGGTAGGGTTACATCATCAAGAGAAACCAGATCCTTCTTGGATCTTCAAAAGGATGGAAGAGATACTAAAAGAAGAAAGACTTCCATCTACTCAGGAAAATAGGGGAGTTCGCTCTCTAGTCATTTCGCCAACTCCATGCAGTCAACCGATTCCCTGCATGATGTTTACCAAAACTCCATATGAGCAAGATTTTCCTCCTCTAGAAAGGAAAACAGATCCTGTCACTAAGGTGACTACAAAGCCTAACATCTCATCTACTGAGATGAGACCAGATGGCAAGTCTAAACCTCTCACTCAGGCCGAAGAGGTACTGAATTGGCAAACTGAAAACGCCAAAGCTCAGAACACAATCCTTAAGAGACTTGACCAAAAAATAGACAGGATGTCTGCTCATTTAGAAAATTCTCATGGGAGATTAGATCATCTTTCTACAAGGATGAACAGGTATTAGCAACATTGAACCTCTGAGATCTCTCGACTAGAAAAGGAATGGAAAGACACAACTTTTGGACAAGTCTCTCATGCCAAAGAAAGAGAGATAAGGCATTTAAAGACTCAAATCAAAGAGATGGATGATCAGATTGAACAAAAAATAAGAGAGAAGCAGATTCTGCCCTCTGACCCATATGCCTTTGTACCACCTACTACTTCAAGGTTTGTGTCTCAGACAACTTCACCATTCCTTAACAAACAGTCTTCTTAGACTTTGCTTACAGCCTCAGCATATCGAACTAGAACTAGACCAGAATCTAGTTCACAATCCACTAAAGTTAAGACTGAAGAAAAAATAGAGAAGAAAATTCAGGATTCTCTATTACCTTCTCCACTGTCCTCACCAGACAAACTGTCTTTTCCCAAGACGGATCTATTTCAGGATTCCCAGGATCCTTATTCTCAGTTTACCATAGAAATTGAAGATTCTCAAAATGAAGACTCTCAGGATGACTCTGACACTCTAGATTCTTCACCAGGTACCAGCTCAACTGAAAACGCAGATGTAGAACAGAGTGATACTGATGAAAGCATAGACAATGAATCAGGCCATACTGATCTATCCAGGATCTTAATGGCTACTCCTGCAGGCTCATCCACAAGACAAGAACCTATCTATGAATCTCCTGATGAAGATGCTGATAGACCCCAAAGAAATGGGACAACAAGGCCCACCAGTGGACCTTGGTTTGATATAGATGATTATCCTCCATATCAATGGAGACGAAGGTTCATAGAATTTGGTGCATGGCTAGATACCAAATTAATGAAGGACCCTGATTCTTACAAAGTCATTGAAGAATTTTGCTGTAGAATGACAGGCATCTTAAAATAATGGTACCATAATCTAGGTGTTGTTCGCCAAGACCAATTCCATAAGTTGGATTCAACAGCTGCAGTCTTAGGAGCTTTACATGAAGAATTTCTTGGAGATTGATCTATTATAGATAGGAAGATAAGACAAGAATTCTTTGAAATGATGTGTTGTTCTTTAAATATGAGAGATTTAGACAGACACTTCCAAAGAATGATGAAGAGATTCTATCTTCTAAATGGTCTCAATGATGCTAGCCTAAAAAATACATATGTTGTCTCTCTTCCTGCAGAGGTTCAGCCAGAACTCAACAGAATGGCTATGGCGGCTCAGAAAGATTTTTCAGCTATGACCATGGGTCAGATCCACCAAATGACTAAAGAAGCAGTAGACAAGCTTTGTAGGCAACATCAATTCTTCTCTGATGTTATGAATCAAAAGGGAAAATTCAACAAAACTTGCAAAAAGTCTTATTTGGAAATCAAGTGTAAAGACAAATGTAGCCGCTCAAAAAAGAAGGACAAAAAAGAGTCCTTTAAATTGCCCAAGAAAAAGAAACAGAAGTGTTTTAGATTCTTCCGGAAAAGGAAAACTGGAGGAAGATCTCCAGGCTCGAGATATTTTATCTGTGGAAAGAAGGGACACTTCTCTAGAACTTGTCCCAACAAAAAAGATAAGGCTATAAGGCTCATCTCATCTCTAGATATTAAAGACAATGAAGTGGAATCCATATACTATGAACAAAGCTCTGCAGATGAAGAAACAGTTTTCGCTTTAAAAGAATCCACAGATGAAGAAAGTTCTTCAGAATCTATCCCTATCTATTCTATACAGGAGATAAACAGCAGCAGCCTCGCTCCACCATTACCTAATTTTGAGGTACACATATTGCCTTCCAAATTTGACAAACCTATAAAGGCAATTGCATTTTTAGACACTGGAGCGCAAAAGGCTATGGTGAACCCAGATATTCTGCCAAGAAGATATTGGAAGGAAGAAACTTGTCATTTTCTGGCAGCTGATGGAAGGATGTTCAAAAAAGACTTGGTTACCATAACACCCATTGGAATAAAATTTTTTCTAGACTGTATTATTTGGACAAAGGTAATTGGCAGCAAATTACCTAACAAGGATATCCTTATTGGAATGGATGTCTTTTTTGCTTCACAGAGACTATCCGTTCATCCACATGGTCTGAGATTCAAGAAAGAACATAAGCCTTTTGTTAATATTCAAAGGCTATTCTCAATAACCGAATCTCCAGTAGAACTTGAAGATATAAAAAAGAAAATGCTCTCTCTATGTGCTGACAGTCATGAGAGTTTTCGACATGCCAATCCTCTATGGAAGAACAAAGAATTTTTCATCCAGTTACCTTTCAAGCTAAATGAGGATGTCAATCCTACCAAAGCAACTCATCCAGGAATGACTCTTTCAGATCTACTACTAGCAAGACAAGAATGCCAACAATTGCTGAAGCAAAGCCTCATTGAGCCTACCCAATCAAACTGGGCTTGTCAAGCATTTTATGTGGAAAAAAGATCGGAAAAACTTTGGGGAAAAAAGAGACTGGTAATAGATTATAAGCCTCTTAATCATTTCCTCAAGGATGATAAGTTTCTCATTCCTAAGGCTTCTACATTGCCTATCCTACTGAAAGGATCCAATATCTTTTCCAAGTTTGACCTTAAATCGGGGTTTTGGCAGCTCGGAATTCATCCAGCTGATAGAGAAAAGACAGCTTTCTGCATTCCTAATGTCGAATATCAGTGGACAGTTCTCCCATTCGGACTCAAGGTCGCCCCATCTCTTTTTCAAAAGGCTATTACCAGGATATTTGAACCTCTCTTAGAGAATGTGATCATCTACATAGATGATATCTTGTTATTCTCTAAAGACATAGATACTCACAAGAATCTGCTCAACCGATTCTTCAAATTAGGCGATCACTATGGGATAATGTTCTCTGAAAAGAAGATGCAACTGGATCAAACAAAGATTGATTCTTTGAGGATGCAATTCTTCCAAGGAGCCTATCAGCCACAAGCTCATATTGCAAAAGAGCTCATAAATTTTCCAGATGAGCTTATGACCATTAAACAGATTCAACAGTTCTTGGGAATCTTAAATTATATTAGGGATTTCATACCCCATGCAGCCAAGTATACTAGTCCTCTGTCCAAACTATTGAAAAAGACCCCCCTTCTTGGGGACCTGAACAGACCAAAGCCGTCCAAGAAATAAAGAAGAGTGCCCAGAATCCTCCAGCACTAAAAATTCCTGGAGATGGAAAAAGAATTATCCAAACTGACGTCAGTGATCATTACTGGGGAGCAATATTGATAGAAGAAGTCGGTAACAAAAAGTTTTACTGCGGACATGTCAGTGGACAATTTAAAGGAGCTGAGAAGCATTATCACACCTCCTTTAAGGAAGCTCTGGCAGTAAAAAATGGAATAAAAAAGTTTGACTTTCATCTAAGAGGATACCAGTTCGAGGTACAAATGGACAACTCATCCTTTCCAAGGATCCTTGAGTTCAAAAATAAAATGCTTCCTGATCCACAGATCCTCCGTCTTAAAGATTGGTTCTCTAGATATGATTTCACTGTGAAGCATATTAAGGGCCAGGGCCAGATCTCCTTTCTAGACCAGGGAAGTTGATTCAAATGATCACCATCACTCATAGCTTTTCTCTGATATTCATGGTCAAGCATTTGCCTAACCAGGCCCGAATTCAAAAACAATATCCTCCAGGATTAATTCTAAGAACGGTTAGTGATATTCTGCACTTTGCACAATCCCATTACTTTTACTTCCTCCATGAAACTTTGAAGTATAAGCATATCGTTCCTTCATCCTTTGATCCACATAATCCTTATGGAAGTATCTTTGAGATATTCTGCGACATAGGATGGGATCTTTGTGAACCTACCATATGAGCCATTTGGTGCAAGACCGTCCAAAATGTCATTCCTATTGCAATCCGGACCAAGGAAGCTTATAATATTTTAATTAATCCTGGCAAACAAGATTTCTTATTCTGGACATTATTAGAATGGTATTCCCCCTTAACCTGGTGGAGAACAGAGTTAGAAAAAATTCTTAGGCTTCAAGATTAGAGGAAAGAGTCATTGCCTAACCTCTGTTATCATTATCCATCGACCTTATTTTCAAAACCAGACAGGACAACTATGGTCAAGAAACACAGCCTACTTCTGGGGAAATTTTGAAGAATACCCATTAAATCAAAGTTATCAATACCAGTTGTCCCGTCACCTGAAAGAAATTAACACTACTAATGATCCTGAGAACAATCTACCCAACAGGATTATCCTCAGCTCTTTTAGTCATTCTGGAATAAAGTTTTTTAAGCATGCCACTGAGTTCTATGTTCCACCAGATTGGTTCCAGACAGCCAAGGACTTAGCCAGTGATGATGAAGACCCATGGATGGATTCTACAATGATAGATGCTGACTCCTCTGATCCTAATCTCTCTCCGAGTCATGAGCCTATCTTCAAAGGATAATGAAGAATCATTCCTCTCATACAGGAGAAAACAAGCATGACATAGGGGCTTACGTCGCAAAGCAATAATGTAACCTCTTTAAAGCAGTAATGTAATTTTCTGTTACTTTAATAATGTATCACATAGTCCGTTTTTTGTGTGTTGTCAGGGAATCTTATCCCTTAGCCAGTCTGTAAAGAATAAGTTGTCAGGGGATCTTATCCCTTAGCCAGTCTGTAAAGAATAGGTTGTCAGGGAATCTTATCCCTTAGTCAGAGTGTCATTATTGTACTTTTTGTATCTTATAGTATCCAGACACGTGTAAAGGAGATGCTTATCTTCTGAGTCTTGGATTACTATATATAGGGTTTTTTATGAAGAAGGTGATCATCGAGAAATCAATAAGAAAACTTGTTTTCTATAATCATGAGTTTCTAAAAGTCTCTCTTCTCTCCTGAAAACTCTGATGCATGTCATCGCTATCCTACTGTGAAAGATAAGGTGAAGGAATAAGAAAGGGTATTCTCAGATGCAAGTATGCTCTGTACTCGCCTCCTAATGAGGATCTTGTACATCAGAAAACTCTGAAGAAGATTCATAGTTGTCGGTCTTTGATATTCAAATTGTTGTTATGGATACACTGCAGGACTGGAAGAAAAGCTATGGGTTGCTTAAAAGTACAGTGAGCCAGTGTATCATGGTAATATTTTGAATATTCAAGGCTCCCACATCAAGTGGTATCAGAGCCTAATATGCACCCACCTTGTTCCTTTGCCTTCTCTAAAGCAAGAGTCATATGATGATATGATAAGAGTGAGTAGGGAGAGAACCTTTACATACATGGAAACCTCAACCTCAACCTAATATTAGCTGTAAAATGCATTTTATAACCAATAATTTTATAATCAATGTAATGTCTACTGCACAACAGTAATTTTAATAAAGGTTTTCTGATACATACTTTTTAAAATTTATTTGCAACACATAATTTTTTTAATTTTCTTCTTTTATATATATATATATATATATATATTCAAAAAAAATATTGATAAAAAAGATTGTTTAGACAATCCATCTAGAGTATTCCAAGTTTACAGTAGTATGCCTAAACTAAATTTCCAATAAAAATTATGAACTTTCATCTTGGAACAATTTAGTGAAGAATATTCTTAACCATGAAAATTGTTTATGAGAATGATAATTATAAGAAAACACCAATTTTTCACAATGAGAAAAACGGTCTGACTAACTAATTCTTCGTTTTAGAAATTTATTAGAACTCCTATCTACGTATCAAAAAGATATTCTAAAAATCTACAAATGAGTTTGTTACTTGTAAATTTGAATAATTTTTTATTTGTTTTTTTTTTTTTGGAATTATATAGTGTTTTTTTATTGTTATCTCGTGTTATGGATTTATATGTTGAATTAAATTATTTTTTATTTTTTAACTAATCTAACAAAGTAGAATTTAGTTTGCTTTAATTATTTTCATCAATAAATTACTATTAAAATAAATAAATTAAATTATTTTTTAAGAAATAAAAATTAAAGGTTTTAAACTTTGGATGTTTGCATTTTTTTATTATTTAAATATTAGCAATTCATTTATTTTACAATAATTAGTGGTTTGTAAAGAAGTTTTAGGCTCTATTTAGAAGAGCTTATTTACAACTTATTTGAATTTATCTTATAATATAAGTACTATAAATATTTAAATAAATTTATAAAAGTCTATATAAGGTCTATAAGTTGTTTTATTTATTTAAATAAGTTACTTATAGTAGCTTTATTTTACAAAAAAAAAACTATTTTAAATTTATTGAAAACCCATACTTCCTTTAACTTTCACATCTCACTTTTTGTTTCTTTTATGATTAAAATTTGCTACAAAATCTCTTTCTATCTCTTTCCATCTCTCTCCCTCCCTATCTCTCAGTCTCTCTTTTCTTCCCTTTCTCTCCCTTTCTTTACCTCCTCTCTCCTCTCCATCTCATTCTCTCCCCTCTCTCTCTATATATATATTTATATTTAAGCATTTTATTTTTATATAAAAATTTTTAAATTTATATATTTAAACACAAATAATTTATTAAATTTAAAATTTTATGCTATAAATTCTTATATAAAAAAATTTTATTAAATAAGCTATTATAAGTTTTCCAAAAGGTGCCTTATTTTAATTAAAATAGAATTAGCAGATCACCAAACCTAGCAACATATCTTGACTTTCACTAACTTTTCCTTCCCCTTCGGTTCAAGTTTTTCTCATAGCTTCCGTTCTTTGGTATTTTTCTTTTCTTTTCTTTTCTTTTTTTGGTAAATCTTTAGCTTCCGTGTAAGAAATCCTTGAGATTTTAACTTTGAATGTTTCGTTAATTTATATTGTTGTACTTTCTTCAATGGAAATTTTTTGTTGCAAAACGTAAATATTTGCTGAATATGTAATAGAAAACACGATCTATAATTCATTAGAGTATATTATATATCTTCTCTTCTCGGTATATACAGGTTACATTTATTTAAGTTACTTATATAATTAAAAAAAAAGTTGTCTTCTGGGTATATATTTTATATAAGAAGGTACTAGAGCAAGGACGTGTACCGGGAACGTGGCGGATTGTAAGCACAACGGAGAACTACACAAACATTAATGTATGTTTACCTAAATGTATTTTTTTTTATAGGTCAAATTCTTTTCATGTGGCTTTCTCGTAAATCAACTTTATAACTTCTGATAATAAATATTAAAAAGAGCACCATATCCACATGTTCTATCATTTACTGAACCTTCAGTCATAGTCACAGACAGCAGAGGTTCACCCAACAACAATTGTTCTTATATCTTTAGATGGATGTATTAATACAGATATACTTTATAAAATTTTAAATATATTTGAAAATTAATTTAATTATTAAATTTTATTTTCTTATAACAAAAAATTAAAATGTACAGATAGTGTAGATGTTTTTTAAACGGACAGTTAGCTATAAATTATCAAAAATGATAAAATGATTGATTTTTATATAATTATTTTAAAAAGTATATTTAAGATAATTTCTGGTTTATTAATAATATAATTTTTTTACTGTAGCCATACATTAAAATTAAAATTTCTTTGAATTATTTAGTATTGAAAATTTTGGAAATAAATCATATTTTATTATTGTTCATATTATTTAAAATAATATTTATAAAGCGTGAGAAAACAAAAGAAGGGAATAAACTATGTCAAAAGATTTTCGAAAATCCCTTTTAAATATTATGTTTTGTGTTTGAGAGACTATGTGAAAGTGTACGTTGTTTCAAAATTTTGGGTGTATTTAGAATAATTAAAAATTAAATTATTTTAATAATTAATTATTTGTATAATTAGTTAATAATTTAAAAATATTGCATTAATAATTAATTGTTTTTATTATTAATTATAATAAATCAAAATTTGTTTGAATAAATTTATTAAAAATAATTAAGATAATTATTTTTGTTCAGATAAAATAAAAAATTAGGATATACAGTACATTGCTAAGAAAGGGAGAGAATAGGAAGAGAAAGTGTTTATCCTACTTTTTTGCCATTCACTCCAATTCTTTTTTCAATTATCTTGGTCTAAATGGATTTTTAATTAATTCAATCAAAGTTTTATTTTTGATAATATGATTCTGTAAGTTGACAATTTATATGGTACATTAAGAAGAGAATGGGGTTTGGTGGCACGTGGATCAAGTGGATTGGGAAATGTGTAACGTCAACATGACTCTCCCTGCTTGTTAATGGAAGTTCCACAAAGAACTTTGAAGTAAGGAGGAGGCTTAGACAAGGTGATTTGTTGTCCTCATTCTCATTTATCTGGTTATGACGGGTTTAAGCTAGTTGATTAAGACAACAATACAGTTGGGACACTGAGATAGGTATGATGTCAAAGATAGAGGTTTGTGCATCTCAAACTTGCAGTTTGCGGATGATACTTTGCTCTTTGCGAAAAGGAAATTGAGATCCATGGAGACTATCAAAAGGTTATTCCAGATATTAGAACTAGTTTTTGGGCTCAAGGTGAATTTTCGTAAGAGTCAACTCCTTGGTGTGAATGTATCACAGTCCTAGTTGGAGTGCATAACGTTGTTCTTAAATTGTACGGTGGGGTCGTTTTCCTTCAAGTATTTGGGGTTGCCTATTGGCAGAACTCTATGAAGTTGGCAATGTCGAAATTGATGGTTGAAGTGGTAAGGTGATGACTCTTTTCCTGGGAAAATAAATATGTTTTAATGGCAAGTCGTGTGGTGCTCATAAAATTTGTTTTTTCCACATTACCAATTTACTTCATCTCCTTGTCAAGACTCTCAAAGGTATCATTTTTCACCTCCATTCTATTTTCAAACAGTTTTTGTAGGGGAGAAGGGGAGGCAGGTAGGCTGTAGGAAAGTAAATTAGGTGTCTTGGAAAAAAGTGTGTAGAACCAAGGAAAAGGGGGTTGGGTATGAGAGATGTGAGAAAGTTTAATTTAGCCTTATCAGGTAAATGGTTGCACTTTAGGGTGGATTGTGAGAGTGTGTGGGCTAAGGTTATACAATCAAAATATAGGCGTAGTGATGGGAGTTGGGAAATGTCAGGCAAAATGTGTTTTACTTGGTGGTTTGACTTACATTCCATTGAATATCTCGAGCAAAGGGGTAGGAGTTGGTGGTCATCAAATGTGTGTCGTACTCTTGGCGAAGGGAGGGACATTGCATTTTGGAAGGATACATGGACTGGTGATCGTAGTTTGCGGGAAGAGTTTCCATGACTATATGGGATTGCTCTTGATAAGAATATCTTTGTCGCAGAGAAGCTCGTAGGAGATTTAGGGTGGAAGTGATCCTAACAAAAGAGACTGTTTGTTTGGGAAGAAGAGATGACAAAGAAATTAGGGAAGAAGATGGTTGATGTGATAGTAACACCTATGGTACCTGATAGGTGGGTGTGGAGTCTAAAGCGATCATGTATATGTTCTGTATCCTCAGCTTACAGGTTTCTAACTCTGGCATCAGGTGAAGTTACTAATGCATTTTGCGAAAAGATGTGGGTAACTGATGTACCTCCAAAAGTTAAATTATTAACATGACAACTGGAGAGGATAAGCTACCAGTGAGAAAGAATTTGCTCAAACATAAAAGGTTATCAGAGGGAGAGGAGTTTTGTGAAATTTGTGATGGAATAGAGGAAATAGGTGCACATTTATTTCTTACATGTGATACGTCGTATAGGGTCAAGATGTAATTATTTTACTGGTGGGACCTTACAACAGTGCTCTCAAGTGACATCAAATCTCAATTAGACCGAATTTTGGGGTTGATAGATGGCAACTGGATCGTCAAAAAACATGGTTTTTCAAATATAACAGATATAGAAAGCTCAAAATGCAACGATTTTTAACTCAAAGAAAGTTATAGTTCAGGATATAGTTGAAGCTATGCAATTGTTTGCATGAGAATGATGTCGCACGACTAAACTTATAACACATTCCCTTGCAAAATGACTCATGAATCTTTGGTGGTGTATCAATAGCTTGTAATCAGTATTTGGTTTGCTTGTTTTGATTTCTTAAACATATATGTTTAACCTTTTTTGTAATATGTTGGAAGCCCTTCTTGTGCTTTCCATTTTTATTATTAATGCATTTGTTGGTTTATAAAAAGAAGATAACATGTTTTTAAAATGTGTTTAAGATAAATTTAGATTTCATTTTCATTTATCTTTTGATCACTTTAGCAACAATAAATAAATGAAAAAAAAATGAAACAAAGATTAGAATTTAAAATTTAATCTAAATACACATATATATTTATTATATAAATTATCTTTTATATTATTATTTTTGTCAAAATAATTTTTTATTTTTTTTTAAAATATGGTCTGTCACGAAAGATCACTTATTAAATTGAAATATTTCTACATCAATAAATCTAATCCTTACTGGCAAGTTTTTTTATAGATAAAAAATTATAATTTAATTCTTATATTTTTATTGTCAATTAAACTTATGGAAACAAAATTCTCTATGATAAAAAGAGTTAGATTAATAGTAATAAAAAAGTATTTTATACTTATATTAAATTACAACTTTTCAATTATGCTAAATTTATTAAGTTTATTTATTAATATTTTAAAAGTTATATAAATGAAAAAATTTAATGGTTAACACATACTAATTAAACTAAAAAATTATATAATTTTTTAAATATTTATTGTTTTATATACAGTAAAATAATAGGAGAATAGCTGTTAAGAAATTAGTTATAAGAAGAAAATATATTTTATTTGAAGGTGTAAAATTATACTCGCCATTTTAAGTTGCATACACGTGTGACTTTCATAACAAATAGTTTCTCCTTTTAAATATTTACTCAATATCCTAAGAAGAGTAGTTAACAATAACTAATAATTCCTAATTAAATCACAGGATCCCTCAAACTCAAATTAAATAAAGAATAGACTCTAAAACATAATCATATATATATATATATATATATATATGTCGACAGAAAATTTCCAAATCGCATGTTGTGGTGTTGTGTGTGAGTTGCACAAGCCACATTTATTTTTTTGGTTATGTTAATGTTGTTACTTGTTACAAAGAATAGGGTTGTGTCAGTTGTGTAATGTGTAGAGAAGAGTTAAGTCTATGCAGCTTAACGGGCAAACCGAAAAAGCAGCCTCATAATTGTGAGCTGTGACAGAGACAGACACACACGGAGCACAGCATAAGAAGTATCGCCTCCAATTCATCACTTTCGTGTTTGGCATTTTCCTTCTTTGAACAACAAAATCCCAATCTCTTTCCTTTGCCTTCCACACCCTTCAACAACTACTCTTTTTCTCTTCTCTTGACGATCTCCACGAAGCTATCTAACCCTTAATTATATCGCATTCTCTTCTTTCTCTTACCATTAGATTGCATTTCCTCTTTCTGCTCTCCCTTTTTTTCTGGATCTTCAACTTCTCCCAGGTAACTCTCCTTGAAAACTCCCTCCTTTTTCTCCTGCTGAATTGACTTTTACTTCCTCAATTTCATGAGCTTGTTTAATGGTTTTTGGACGACTGTTGATGGTGGGAATTTGAAACTCTTGCTCTATGTTGCTTGGATTTTGTGAAAATGGAGCTTAGTTGAGTAACTGAAATGGGTTCATAAGAAGATTCGTTTTTTACTTTTCTTTTCTTTGGATCGAGATAAAGTTTTTGGCTGTCTTCACTGTTTTCTGGTTCCTGTTGTTTTTGTCTCTTTGTTTCCTTATTTAGTGGTGGCTTTGGTGATCTCATTCTGTGATTCTTGTGTTTTTGCTGATGTTTTTAGATTTTCCTCATCTGGGGGATTGAGTTTGAATAGAAACATGGCTGCTTCTCTTGCTGGTGCTTCTGCTTCGGATCTTTTGAGGAGTTCAACCAGCAGTTTCAGTGGTGTTCCTTTGAGAACCTTGGGGAAGGGAAAGTTGGTTTTGAAGAGAAGGGATTTTACTGTTGCTGCTAAGCTGAAGAAGTATAGGAAGCGTGAATATCCTTGGCCTGCTAACCCTGATCCCAATGTGACAGGTGGGGTGCTCAGCCACCTTTGCCGTTTCAAGCCACTCACTGAGAAGCCAAAGCGTATCACTTTGGATTTTGAAAAGCCCCTTCTTGATCTGCAAAAGAAGATCACTGATGTAACTTCTAATCCACTGTGTGTGTGTGTGTTGCTGTGTGCATTTTTTTGCTCCAGTGAGAATGGATAAGTTGTAATTGTCTGATTTGTGGAGGTTGAGCTGAATGCTAATGGGCTAATAGCAGTGCTGTTTATGGTTGGAAACAGGTGCGGAAAATGGCGAATGATACTGGGCTAGACTTCAGTGATCAGATTCTCTCATTGGAGAGTAAGTACCAACAGGTATGGTTGTGATAACAAATAATTTTTTTCTTAAGTAAACTGTATTACATGAATGAGAAAACTTATGATGATTATGGGATTGAATTATGTGCTCTGTCTCATACATAAAACAAGAGTTCTCATGAGAAAACTGCTATCACTACGCACTCTTACTGTTACTTGCAAGAATGAATATATAGAATATTTTTAACTTACATTGGTTTAGCATGTCTTAAACAAATTAGTTAAGCTTGACTGTCAAAATGCTGGCAATCCTTTTGTGACAAATCCTATATTCCCTGAGGCTTCTTAGTTTCTCACAGTATATCTTTGTTGTTTCTGAACACAGATTCAACTGTTTCAGCAATTGTGTGTGTTTGGGATTTTGTTGCTCTTCTGCTATATGATACTTTTCTTTATATCTAAATAAATAGGGTATCTTGTGGTAAAGAATATTATTGAGTTGTTTTAGTATGTTGTGAGTGTTATGGACTAGAACTTGTATGCACTGCACTTGTTCTTTACCTGCATTACTATTGTAAGTAGAGGCAGAAGTTTATTGTTTTGTAATATAATTATTCAGAGTTTCATTATTCAAAATTCAAATATATACTTTTCTGTTAATTTAACTTCTCCTCTCCGATCCCTAAAACTTTAACATTTAAATTGGTACAAAATTCATTCTTTTACCACTCACATTGTTTCAGGCTTTAAAGGATCTATATATACGTCTGACTCCTATACAGCGGGTCCATATCGCACGGCATCCTAACAGACCAACTTTCTTTGACCATATCTTAAACATAACTGAAAAGGTCTTCTAAGTGATATTTTTGTTTTTTGCTTCAATATTCTAGTTATGTCATTTTCTTAATGCATATTTTAATTGGTTTTCTGTTATTGAATCACTTTAACTGAATTGGCGAATTCTCATGTTTTCTCGTGTTTCAGTTTGTTGAAATCCATGGTGATCGGGCGGGTTATGATGACCCTGCTACTGTTACTGGTATAGGGACTATAGATGGTAAACGTTACATGTTCATCGGTCAACAAAAGGGTAGAAATACCAAGGAAAACATTCAGCGTAACTTTGGGATGTCAACTCCCCATGGGTATGTCTACTAGGAACTCCTGTTGATAGAAGAAATTGACTAGACTTAAGATAGGATTTGAACTCTAATTAACATCAATTTTATCTGCATTTGACACTGACGGTAAATTTCCAATTCAAACAGTTATAGGAAGGCTCTTCGCATGATGAAATATGCAGATCATCATGGGTTCCCCATAGTTACTTTCATTGACACACCTGGGGCATATGCTGATCTTGAGTCAGAGGAAAAGGGCCAAGTATGTTGCTAGTTAGACTCTCTAATATTCTTTCGCTTTCTTTTGTTACAGGGTTAATCCATTTCTTGATTTTCATGCTTGCAGGGTGAAGCAATTGCTCAGAATTTGAGAACCATGTTTGGCCTGAAGGTGCCAATCTTATCTATAGTTATTGGAGAAGGTGGTTCCGGTGGTGCCCTAGCCATTGGATGCGCCAATAAATTACTCATGCTTGAAAATGCTGTTTTTTACGTTGCCAGGTGATTTAATTTTTTACTCCACTACTTGTATATGTTGTAATATTGTAATAATTATTTCAATTATATGCCATTTTCTCCTCCCATGTGCCTGTAGGATAAATCTTGCCAAGTATCTGTTACCAGGTTCAAGGTTGATTGAAACCTGGTATGTTAGCAAGAAGAAATAGGGATGAACCCAAATCACTATATATAACAACCCAACTAACTATATATATAAATAGGGATGAACCCAAATCACTATATATTCTGAAATTAGTGAGCATCAAGGGTCTGCACATCCCACTAATGCCAAAGGCTCCAATTCTATCATAAAATGACAATACCTCTGACTCCCAAACTCCTATCTTATTTATGGTAATATGCCTTATTTCTTCAAACTGTCTCAACCCAACTAACTCACTAATTTCCTTACTAGCTGACATTTAACAGAGATAGCTATTACATTCATGATTTCATATTAACATGTATTGCTAGTTCGGAATTATGTTGAATGTGATTATGTTTATGCCAGTTATGAATTATAAATAAATTATTTAGTAATATGAATGCTGGTTCGGGCAACAAACAGCAGGTTGTATGAAGACCACCGTCCTTAGTTTTAACCAAATTTTTAAACTAGGGAAGTGGTTAGCAAAATTGGTTTTTTATAACTATGTTTAAATTGACCACTTATCCTCACTGGCTGACATCTAACGCAGATAGCAATTACATTCATGATTTCGTATTAACATATATTGCTAGTTCAGAATTATGTTGAATGTGATTATGTTTATCCCAGTTATGAATTGTAAATAAATTATTTAGTAATATGGATGCTGGTTCAGTCAACAAACAGCAGGTTGTATGAAGACCACTGCCCTTAGTTTTAACCAAAATTTTAAACTAGGGAAGTGGTTAGCTAAATTGGTTTCGTATAACTGTGTTTAAATTGACTACTTATGTATAATGTAAAGTGGTTATCAAACATTAAAATAATTTCATCTTTTGTTACTTGTACATAAATGTGGTTAAAGTTTAATCCATCATACAAGTTGCTTCTTAGAATCAGCCACACACTCACATAGGGAAACATATCAAGTGAATAAGCTTGTAAAACTCGAAAATCTATATTGACTTGTGGAAATTTCATAGACTCGACTTGTAAGAGTTTACTTTATATAAAAGTGATAGCAAAATATCTATAAATAGTATACAAATTAAATATTTCAACAGTACAATAAATCAATATAGTAAACCATAAATTCTACAATACTTAAATAACTAAGTCTAATGCATCACTATTATAGAAAACAAGACTTTGATGTTCTTAGAGGCGAGGATTCTTCGATTTAGGAATGAAATACTATGTTGAACCCTAAATGTGTATAAAACAAACCAAAATGACTAACGTTTTGGTCTGATTTTTTAGTTTGTTGATTCGGTAGTAAACTCATCGGTATACAGTTTTGCATAGAGTCTACCAAGTTTACCTAGAATTTATTAAAAAAAGTTTGCACAAAAGTTAATTCGGAAAGATTAAATGAACTCATAAACTCACAAGAATTAACAAGTTAACTCGATAGTTTGATAATCATACAAGTGAGATCCTTCTTGTTGTGAGAAATGAGAGTTGTTAAAAGAGAGAAAATAGAGGAATAATAGATTGAAATCATGTGTTTGTACACAATAGAGAATATTTTGTTTCCTTTAAATAAAAGACAATTTACATTAGCATTCAATCACAACTCACTCTTTATACGACTTTTAAAGTATTGATAACTCACTCCTTATATGACTTTTAAAGTATTGATTGGTAACGTCAACAAACTTACCATACAGAAAAGATTGTGATTAAATATCGGTGTAAAACTCTTTTACATTGTCAATGCATAAGTATTAAACTCTATCACTAAATTAGAATATTATATTCTATTTTTATTTTTCAAGACTTCATGTATGGTAAATTAAGCTTTCAACTTGTTACAAGAAAATTTATTGCAAAACAAAAAAATAAAACTTGAGCTCCACTAAAAAGGATAGTAATTTTGAAAGACAACTTAGAGATGCTAGTGAAGTCTGAGAATATTGCTAGAAAGAGAGGGTTGGAATATCCATCAACCTAAGAAAAGCAAGTTTGGACTTTTCTTAAAGCCAACATTTGGAAGCTTCTAACAAATATGAGTGAACACCCAAAATTATTTGAATTGAAAAACATGTCAGAAAGGAAAAGGACAGCGTTAGGATTAGGCAACCAAAAAGGTCTTTGTCAAAAGATAAATAGCAAGCAAAAGTGGCTAGAAAACACGCTCAAAGAATTATGATAGGATAGACGACAAAACAATCTTTCATCAGAAAATTAAAAAGCAAAAGATAGTAGTACATCACTGGAAAGAATCCTCAAAGAACCTGATAGCAGCTTTAAGGATCCAAAAAACACAAGTTGAAACGCAGATATAAAACAGAACATACAAACGCACATTGGCCAAACACACTGCAAAAGAATGGGGTCTCCAACAGTGCTCCCATTGGAATGAGATGTTACACATAGGTTTGTGATGATAAGACAATCCTATTGTCCAAGAGGCGTAGCCTAAAAGGTGGCTGGACGTGTTGTCACACGTTGGAAACAATGTTGGCTGGTTTGTGTTGGTGTACCACAAAACGCACATGTGGGAGCACATGATACTCCAAGAGGTCAAGCAGTTGCTGAGGATGGATAGATCGGCCTCCGACCACCCTATTGGTGGTGAGCCCGGTCAGAAAAGTCACCTGTGGCAGTAGCGGTTGCCAAAAGAAGGGAGAAAGGTTTCAAAAGAGGAGCAGCAAGCAAAAAAGTTCATCTGGGGCAGTGGATCCCTAACAAGGGACATTTTTTCAGTATGTCTCCAATCTGGTTTTGATACCATGTTAAAAGAGAGAAATAATAGAGTAAAACTGTGTGTTTGAATACACACTTGAAGCATGTTTGTATAGGCTAATAACGTTGATTGTACATAAATAGAGAATATTTTGTTTTCTCTCTAATCTCTAAATAAAAGATAACATGCCTATAAACCAATGTTATCGATGGCAGACTATGGCGGTTTGCCAAAAAGATGTCATATGGCGATAGTAGATGGCATTGTAGGAAATGCCGGACGCCATGGCGGACTAAAAATTAGTATATATTTGTTTATAAATATTAATAGAATACTAAATATGAATTGAAGTTACAAAACATAACATAAAATACATGATTAGAAAACAATAAAGTCAAGACACATACACAACAAAAAACAGTAAATAATACATACCAAATTAAAACATAATGTTCTTCAACTAAATAAATAAAACATAATCCAATAATTCAAATTAACTAAAATCATAAAACTTAAGAGCAAACAAAAATCAACTTATCAACATAGTACTATACTAAAAAAATTAACATATAATATAACAAAATAAAACTACATAATTATAGAATCAAATAAAACAATTAAAACATATATTTAAAACAGTTAACATATCAACTAGCAACTTCTCAACAAATTTATCAACAAAATAATAATTATAAAATCAAATAAAACAATTAATAATTTTACAGAATTATTTAAAACATAGAATAAGTTGAAAAAAAAGAAAGGAAAAAGTGTATGTTGAAATGTTGGGATGGGAGCAAAAAAAATAGAGAAAAAAGGAGCTATGTAGAAGGGAGAGTGGAGAACACCCACTCATCGGAAGCTCGCCGGAAGTTACCCATGTCGTTGGAACAAGTTGCTGCTACACCGGAAATGGTTGCCAGAGTGGTGGATGCTGCCGGAACTGGTTCAATGTCACTAGAAGATGTTCGTTTCTTGCTCGGGAGTGGTTTGCTGCTCTCTGAGTGCTTCATTGCTCTGGCCTTGCGGAACGAGAAGGTAAGAAAGAGGGAAGAGAACTGATTTTTAGGGTTAAAAACACTTTGTATACCTGTGCACGTCGAGTCAGGTTTTGGGTCCAGATGCATTTTTCTTTTACTTTTTTTTCAACCCGCCATTTCTGCTATTTGGAGCCCTCAATACCATTGCCATACCATAGCGGTTATTTGAAAAAACCGCTTCACCTTTCTGCCATGGCTGCAATTTAACAACACGGCTATAAACCACTATTATTACTAAATCAGAATATTATATTCTGATTTTCAACAAACTGTACATTTAGGTCATACAACTACATATGATCAGGCAAGAATGTAAGTTATTGATTGCATGACCGCTTAAAAAGTCATAGACATTTTTCTTTTAACCTTGACCATTAAAATATGATTTAGTGGTCTATATTTGTAGTTTTCTTTATTCCTCATAATAAAAAGACTTCCAATTTGATAAATTCTCATATATGTATGTGTGATACTTGTGTTATTATTGATAACTTGCCTTATTGAAAATGTCTTTCTGTTCTGTTCTGCTTATTTGACCTGTATTTATTACACATGATTTAGTCCAGAGGCATGTGCAGCAATCTTGTGGAAGAACTCTAAAGCTGCTCCAAAGGTATATATGACGCCAGTACTTTGACTCTTTCAATTCATAATGTTTTTAATTATTTTCCTCTTTATTCTCCTTTGCAGGCTGCTGAGAAACTGAAGATTACAGCCCCTGAATTGTGCAAACTTGAAGTTGCTGATGGTGTTATACCAGTAAGAAGCTATTAATTATGCTTTTTCTCTGAAATCTTATTCATATACATGGAATTTGTCATCTTAATGGTTTAAATATGAGCATATAGGTAATAAATATTTCAGTATTAAGGCAATGTTTCCAATCTTTAATTCATGTTTTGTGTTATTCTATTTTATCCTTTCTTGTACAATTTAAACATTTGTGATTTTGAACGATATTCTCTTGGGAATAGAATCTAAGTAGAAATTTGTCTTTTCAATAGGAACCACTTGGTGGTGCACATGCTGATCCAGAGTGGACGTCTCAACAGATAAAAAAAGCAATCAATGAAACCATGGCTGTAAGTTTTACAGGCAACAGGCGTTATACTGAAAACAAATATATTAAATCATGTGTTGACTTTGAAACTTTCACTTGTCCATTATGTAGGAGCTCACCGAAATGAACACAGAAGACCTATTAAAACATCGCATGCATAAGTTCAGAAAGATTGGTGGGTTTGGGGAAGGTGTTCCTATGGATCCTTCGAAAAAATTCTCCATGAAGAAGAGGGATCTATCTATTACAAAGATGCCTGATGTTGAACTAGGAGTTGAGATTGAGAAACTGAAGCAACAGATTTTGGACGCCAAAAAATCTTCTCCGGATCCTCCAAAACTAGATCTTGAGGAGATGATAAAGCAACTGGAAAGGGAGATTGATCAAGAATACTCTGAGGCAGTTAAAGCCACAGGGTTGACAGACAGGTTGTTGAAACTACGGGAGGAAGTTTCGAAAGCAAACGCAGATAATCAAGTTATTGATCCTTTGCTGAAAGATTTTGAACAGGGATTGCGTGCATATCCCAATTATAATAGGGTGCAGAATATGGTTAAATATTTGAAAGAATTATATGAACTACAGGACAAGGAGGCTGTCACATTAAAGCAAGAGTTGAAGAAACAAGTTGATAATGTCTTGAGTAACCCTAGAACAAGGGAAAAATTTGAAGCGTTAAAGGCTGAAATTGAAAGTGTTAATGCATCCTCTCCAAGTGATTTGGATGACGAGTTGAAGAAGAAAATAGTTGAGTTTAAGAAAGAGATAGACCTGCAGCTGGTTAATGCTCTGGAGTCAATGAACTTAGAGGTCATTCCTAACATCAATATTCCGGATACAGAAGAACTCAAAAAAATTGATAGTTTGGTGAACTCATCCGATGATATTAAGAGCAAGATACAGCAATTGAAATTGGAGGTTCTCAAGGCTGGAGAGACGCCTGATTCAGAATCAAAGAATAGAATTGATATTTTGGTGCAACAAATTAAGCAGAGCCTAATAGAAGCCATTGACTCATCTGGGTTAAAAGATCAGATAGTAAATCCAGCAGAAGACAGTCTCACCGATTCCGAGTTGAGAGTCAAAGTTGGTACAAACCGCTCCGTATCCTAATGTGAGTTCATCTAACCTACACAATATTTTGTCCGCACGTTTTCTGAATCATTAAGGTATTCTAGGGAGCATTTTATGTAGCGTTTGCCATTGAAAGTTGTGCTTATACTTTGTGGTCTTACGCTGAAACCTACATCCTGATTCCTGACATGCAAAATTAACAAACTGCAGAAGTGCTGCTCATATGGCGCTGGCTGCGACAATTAAATGAGTGGAACAGTGGAAACTGCACTAGTAATGGCTGGTTACCAATACCATCAGCTGGTTGTACATCACCTAGCATCATGGCCATTTTTCTTAAAAACAAGTTTTGGTAATTTAAAGGAGATACCATGTTAATGATGGCTAATATTTTTATAATCTTCCAATAGAGGACCAGAAGAGGGAATAAAATTGAAAACCATTTTGTATTTGTTTTGAGTTAGAATGTTGCAGTTAAAATTAGAATGACTTTTTAAGTTTTATTTTTTTCATGTTCATTTTCAATGTTCAATTTCTGCCTAAATAGACTTAGATGAACATTGTATAAATTGCTTGAGTTTGAGGAACCAATTAATAAATAATATGACGTGTGGTGTTGTAACGTACTTTTTTTGCAAGAACAATAATACTTTTTGGTTTTGGAGGGAAGGGGGTGACAATGTTGCCCTACTTTTTATTTGCTTCAAAAGTGTAGCTAATATGGACTTTTTTAGGCACATGCAGTTATAACAATTTCTTGATGACAAATGACTATTTATAATGTTTGATTTTTTGTTAATACGGGCTTACTAATATGCAAATGAAATTAATAACTAGTCTTTTTTAGTAATATATGTTAGAGTTTAATTGGTATAAATCGTTAATGTAGAGATTTTTACACTGACATTGAATCATGATAAATTTGTTGACTTTACTTATTACTATTTTAAAAATTATGATTGACGGTAAGTGTAAAAATCTTTTATATTGAAAATGTAATACTTCTATATGTTAAAATCTTTATTTAATGAAAGATTAAACATTCTTGTCGCGTTATAGTTGCTTTCTAACAGCTTTCTGTCGAAGTTTGAACTGAAGATATTCAGGTAAATGGATTGGGAGTGCTAACACATGATGTAGTCTTGCAAATATTTGATTCCCTTGCCCTGCTTGAAGAAAGTTTTAACATTGAGAATTTACTTACACAAATATTTAATATAGAGATAAGGAATATATCATTAATTAAGGGTAGAAAATCTGTTCCTTCTTTCAAAAGGATGAAAGATGAACCTACACTCATTAATATGTAATGGTATTTTATTTTCTATTCAGAATGAGAGTATTTTGTCATCCATAATAGTATTACGCTACTCAAGTTGGACTGCTTTTCATTAAGAATACTGGTGATATTTGCCAAAAGAAAAATACACCTTTAAATTCACAAAATATCTATTTTCTTTTTTTTATATAAAAAAAAATAATGCACAAACGTGTCCACAGACTTGCTAGTCTCATCTCCCAATTCGCAGCACCTATTGAATCATATAATATAACTTGAAATGGAATCCTTTGTTATTTAGCTTGAATTACATCATATTCAAATGAGCTTTTCAGATAATAAATCTAGGATTTGGTTGGTTTAGTTTTATTTTTTAGTTTTTAAAAAGAATTTTTAAAGATAGTTTTCAAAAACTGTTTTTTGAAAAAAGAAAAAAAAATTGTTAGATAAGTGTTACTTGAAAACTGTTTTAAAAATATAAAAATGAAAAAAAAATTATTTATATTTAAGAAAATATTATTAATAAAAAATAAAAAACAACATATTCTCATTATATTTTAAATTTTAAAAATAAAAACAAAATATTGAAACCTAAAACTAGTTAGAATCATTCCTGTTTTTTAGTATTTAAAGACTAAAAGAGTAAAATTATTTTCTGAGAACTGTTTTAAGAAAATAAGAATCAATCAGTTTTTTAATTTTTAAATATTAAAATATTAAAAACAAGTTTTTAAAGCTGTTCTCCAATAAACAATAAAATGCTGAAAAATATTCGGTCGAAAATAGTTTAGATTGCAGTTATATAGGCATCATGCTGATAAGCTGATTAACCCAATCCGTCAGATTTGCATATAACACAAACAAAATAACATTAATATGACACTGACAACCTCAATACTAATCCGTAAATCATGAGAAAAGAACTAACTGTAACCATTGATGTTATCGAATTAAAATCATCATTTTATCTCAACAATCGTTGTCAATTACATCAAGATGAAAACTATAGCTTTAAAAATGCGATCGTAGTCACGATTTCATCACCTTTCTTGATATCACTTTGGTGTTAGAGCTAAACGCAGCACAGGACCACATTTTAAAACCTTGATGAAGATAACATTTCTCAATTTTAGTTCGGGAAAAGCTAACACCTAACCGTCCTTGTTGCTGTCTAAATTGGTCAAAACCTTGATGAAAAAATAACCTTTTTCTTAGTATTAAAAATAATTCTTAAAAAACATTACTATGCTTTTTTCGAAAAGAAAATCCTATTTGTTTCTTTAAAAATTGAAAACTATTTTTTTAATTTAGAGAAGCACATAAAATAAATAGAAAACTGTTTATTTCATCAAGTTTAAACAACCATGACCTATCTAATATTTATTCTTGTTTTGTATTGTAGTCAAAATTGCAGTGAATTATAGTTATGAAGATTTGTAAAATTTTTATTGGAGACGAAAAGCAACAACATGAACGTTCCTACATCTAATTTTTGTCATTATCAACTAGAGCGGGTACAGTAGAAATTGAAGTATGCAATTTATCAGTTTGCATATGCATGTCATAAAATAGTTAGCTATGAGCAACAAGCAACAAGCAACACGCAACAGTATAAAATGAAAAGAAAAAAAAAAAAGAAAAGGACATTACATTGGACAAACCAAGTTGTGGCGCAATGAATTATTTATGATTTTTGCGGTGAGCGGCGAGGAAAATAAAAATCAATAGAGGTAGGGAATAACAGCCTTCCTTTCCTTGGGATAATCCTCTCCAAACTTATCCAAATACCAGGTCCGATTGGCGCGGGCCCTGGGCCCTAAATTGGCGAAGGTGTAAAGGAAGAAACCGAGGCCGGCCCAAGAGCAGGTCATGACAGCCCAGCCGAGCCACTCAAGGATTTCCCCGAAGTAGTTGGGACATGCGACGAGGTCGAAGAGGCCTCCCTTGGGAAGAACGTAGCCCCTGCCCTGGCTCTTGAGGCGCAGCAGAACCCTGTCGGCCCACACATTGATGGCCATGCCTGATACGAAAATGAAGAGGCCGAAGAAGAAGCGGAACCAGAAGAGGGGTGTGTAAGAGTGAGTGTAGTGGGAGACGGTGCGGGATTGGAGGTAGGAGTTGAGGCAGTTGAAGGCGAAGGCCATCAGGGCCACCGAGAGGGGGAAGCCCGACGCCGGGGGAGCCTGCAGGAGCCGGAGCGGGTACAGGATTGTGCGGTTGAAGTAGTGGAGGAGGAATGGTGTCATCAGGGTTTGGGCTTTTGGGTTGTGGGCGTGGAGGCCCATGGGGAAGAGGAGTACTGTGAGCCAAAGCGTTGGGCTTTCCATGAGGAACCAGGCTAGGGGAGGGGGTAGGTTTGGCCCCCAGCCCGGGCGGTGGTGCTTGCCGTAGGGGGCCTGGAGGAAGGTGAGGGAGAGGAAGGTTGGGGGTGCGATTAGGAAGAGGGCAAGTAGGCAGCGATGGAAGAGAGTGGAGTCATCCTCTGCGATCATCGCTGTCACTGAGATCGGCTTCAAATTGAAACTGAAACCTCCTAAGGACTTATGGGTCTGGCCAGCATTAATAAATTTAGTGCCACTGACCCCAGAAAAAACTTTATACTATGCATAGGAATTCGAAAAATTTACAATAATTTACACATCTCAACCCACATTGACTTATTTGTTAATTACAATTTATTCTTCTACTGTCATTTAAGTAAGAAAATCAATTAGTTGGTATCATTTTTTTTTAACATCTCATGTTTATATATATTATTTATCTTATAAATTCTTTTAATAATTATTTAAATTATTATTACAACATTGGACATTCAATCTCAACTCATCCAGCAAACTTTATCATCTGACGAGACTCATGATAGTTCATTTGATGAGACTATGCGGGTCACAAAATCTCTATTGTTAAAAACAACCTACTTACTAACATATAACTCTACATTCTTATAACATGTATATTATAATTCATCTATCTATTTACATCATGTTCACATAACTTCCATATAAAACATAATGATCACATAAACTTGACAACAACGCCTCTAAATTCAAATAATAGTATTTTTACATAACTCTCTTATATACATAGTCAATAATAAAATAACATTATCTAAGACTTTCAGTCACAATCCGACATATATCAATCTAAAGCATCTTGTCTCTCTACATTATCATTATTATTTGCTTTCCTGCAAAGTACGATCATCACAATCATACAAAAAACACAAATATTGCAAGAATAACCTTATATAATACGCAATATATTATTACATCAGTTATAAAGCATGAAAGTTACACAATATTTATATTCAGTACAATTAACACACATTCACTGATAATAAATAACAATCACTCTTATGTTTTACTGAACATAAACACTCACAATCAATCAATCAAATCAAACACACTTATATTCTCATGAATACAAGTTTTTGGACACAACAACATGTTTAAAAGTCACATGTTCCGGAATATCTACATTAAGTTCGAACACCAAGGTGACTTAAGACCCCTTCCAATTGATAACAAGCGTCCAAGTTGTTTGTGTTATCACAAATTTATGTTTAACCAATACTTTTTTTACAACCACAAACTAATGTCTAGTGTGTACCTAACACCCTATGATACACAGTTTGGCCTGAGTATGTCTTTTAAGCAGTTCCTTGTATATCTGGTACCAAAACCACAATGTAAATGACAGAAATCCCTTACATATTTTATATTCTAGATTACACTGACCTCAATTGTATCCCTAACATCAATGTACTCCACCAAACATATCATACAAGGTTAAGTTACCTAACTGTAACTGTTTGCAATCAACAACATCAATAAATATATCCTCATTGTGTATTCCAAACATATGCATTACATCACAATTCCAAATAATACATCGTCATTCCCATAATTCAATTTCAGTTACAGAAAATCAATTTAACTAAAACTAAGTTACCATACTAAAACCGCCACATCCAAACTATCCAATAAATTGTCTAATTAAATATCAAACATCACTTCCATAATAATGACCAACTACATAACACACCATATATCTCAATCCATTATCATTAATTTTTAAGAATCATAATTCATTTGAATCACATGTCAATTCTCAAAAACAGATATTAGCTCAATACATCATAATCAACAAATACTCTAATTCAATTATCTCACATCACAATCAATAAATACGCTAATTAAATTTGTTCGAATCAAAATCAAATACATAATATATTAAATAGCTCAAAACACAATTAAAATGAATGTTATCTTAAATATATTCAAAATATAGTCAAAATACTCGCAATCTTAAATAGTTCAAATATCTCAACTGCCAAATCACTGATCCATTGAGAAAAAAAATATCCCTTACCTGTTTCTCCCTAATTGAGCTGAATTCAACAATTATGGAGAAATCCTAACGAATAAATCACTTTAATCCTATCACTAACTCCAAATCAAATAGAGATTCAAGAAATTAAGATTTTAAAGGAAATCTCTTTTAACAAACATGATAGGATCGAAAACAATAAGAAAAAGGTTCATTGATTCAATATCAGACTTACCTGTAATACTCAACAATGAGAGTTATGAAAGAGATCGCGTCCAAATTCGACAACAAAAAGCTAACCATACAAGGTAAACATCCCACAACCAAGAGAGAGAAAACGATGGGGAAGAAACCACAACGAGAAAAAAGAAAATTTCGGAGGAGAGAGAAATAGTTTTTATATATATATATAACATTGAGGCGTATTTAGTAAAATTAGTTTGCTAAATGCAACCCTCCTTCCAAACAATGAACTTTCCGAAAACTTCCCGAAACTTAACTAAAACCTTGTGAAACAAAAGAATAATAATTATTCTCATCTTTCTATTCATCTACCATCAAAGGAATATAATCACATAATCTAAAAAAACTAACAGATCTATCAATCTTGAGTCAATTAATAATTTAAGTTAAAACTTAAGTTTAATTTCCTTCACTGTTTATTATTTGAATTTATAACCTATCAAATAAACAAGTTCTTACATTTTTTAAGCAAAACTTAACAACATGAATATAATTGTTGTTATTTTAAAATTATTTTATAATAAAAATATTTTATTCGATTTTAAAGTAAAAATATTTTAAAATTATGTTATATAATTGTATTACTATTTAAAAAAAAGATTTGTACTCTTTATCATAACTAAAAAAATAATTTATGATATTTAATTATGAAAAAAAAAATAGTCTTTATCATAATTAAATCTATTTTAATTAGGTTTTGTTTGGGTGAATTAAAAAAAAAAAGAAGAAAGGTAAGAGTAATGAAAATGAATGGAAAATAAATAAAGAGTCTTGAAATATAGTAAAAATTAAAATTGTTAAATTGAAAAAAATTGGTATTAAAATGAAGGAAAGTTATAAATCAAAATTATTGCAATTACAAATAAGTGGAACTTACCAATTTTGATATATTTTTTTACTACTTTTTTTTAGTAACGATTTTTTTTTCTTTTTAAACTTCATAAGCTTTTCCATACAACCACACATAGACTTATAGAAACTAAGGTGGATATGAAATTTTGGGTAAGTTTCAACCCACAGGAAAGATGTAAACATGCTTGTGAAGATGCAAATTACCCACACCTGGACAGAAAGACCTATGAAGTTTCACTGTTTCTTACGATTGACTTTGGGTTTTTCCTGCGCAGCTTAGGTGGAGGGCAAAGAAGACCTCCTTCTGGGGGGCCAAAGCTATCAGTGAGATACCACTCTGGAACAACTAGAAATCTAACCTTGTCTCAGGATCTACCGACCAAGGGACAGTCTCAAGTAGACAGTTTCTATGGAGCGTAGGTCTCCCAAAGGTAATGGAGGTGTGCAAATGTTTCCTCAAGCCAGATGGAGATTGATCCTCGTGAGACAGATTAAGTGACATGAAATAAATATAAATATTTATTTTAGGACATGGAAAATATTTATTTTAAAAAAACATGGGAAAGATATTTGTTTTATTATATAAGTTAATTTTTTATAAAAATAATAATTTTATATTATTGAAAGTGTTTTTTTAGATAAGATAATTTTTTATAAAGATCCAATTCAAAGTGTCTACCACAATCTTATGGTTTGTGCCATATAGGTGTTGGAGAACCCCTAATTATAGAAAATCATTTAGTCTCATACCTATGTGGGCTTTAACACAGAGGTGTGGGTCAATCCCTAATGCAAAAACACTACTTTAACGTGTATCTCACTTGCTATTTGACAAACTACCAAGTGTACCAATTATTCATAATATCCAATAAATAAGTTGGGTTATATCCTTAGAGAATTGAACAATACTTATGATTTTCTATGTAATAAAATAAAAAATTTATAATATGAAAGTATTAAGAATAATTTAAACACAATTAACAAAGCAAATTAAATTTTAAACATAGACAACACTTAAAAAGATAACGAATGAAATAAAAGATTGAGAATTTGATTAACCACGAGAAGTTGAATAACGTCATGATATTTTCTTGAAAAGGTAACTTTCAAGTAGGATCTATCATATATTTCTGCACTTGTTCAAAATAATATCTTAATTCCTTAAAATCAAAATCTAAACGATTAAATTATTTCCTTATTCCTTAGAAAAAACATTTCAATAGTTTGATCAAGCAATAACGAATAAAGCTCATACATATGAATCTTATTCTATTTCTCGGATCAATATTCATGTGATGTTCTTCTTTGTTGAAGTTCAAAAAATTGTCTTTCGATACTTTAAATAAAAACAAATCCAATTTAAGGTTGATCAATGCAAAAACATGCATTAAACATAAAAAAACACAATATATGAATCAAACATGAGATAAAAATTAGAAGAGTGTCAATTGGTTTATCAAAATCTTGAGTGGATAATCTAATTAATTATCGTCATGAGGATCAACTACAACCTTGAGAAGATCATAGAGATGAAAGAAAAACATAAGGAATCAATTGTGGAAGATGAAATTGCATTCTCACTTGACATTTCTTCACAATTGGGTTTGCTCCTTTTTCTCCAACTTTTCAAACAATCAAAAAGCTTTCCACTAATTTTTTTAATATATATAAACACAAAGATTTATTTAATTACCATTTTGTCCTTAGAACTTTAGATGTATCATCACTAAGAAGCTAAAAGCTCTCTAAGTGAGGTACACATTTTAGCAATGTCCTAAGGATCTCACTAAACTCACAAAAGCTCATTAAATGAAATTGCATTGTTCTAAGAAGCTCGCTTAGCAAATTATCTTCTTTGTCTCTCCATATGCAAATTCCTTGTAACTGCTTTGAGCAGACATTTGCTTGCTAAGTGAATTTTTCTATTTGCTAGCTTATTTGAAATTTTTAAATTTCGTTACATGGTTATTTCTTCGCTAAGCAACCAAGACATAACACAAATTCCTTAATCATTAAGCAATCTTCCCAAAATAATATGCACTCACAAAAACAAATATCTTGTAAGTATACCAATTAATATCCAAAAAGGATATTTTTGTAATAAAACTTAATTGCTTCAATATTTACAAATTTGGACAATTTTGCTCAAAATGTGATGGAAAATAGATAATTGTGAGATTTTCTTTTAATGATTGACTTAAATCTCACAATTATCACTCGTGTCTCTATGAATTATACCACATAATTGTAGTGAGGTCCTGGTGCACAAAACCAATTGAGCGCATTTCTCACACCTATACAGGTTGTCCCACAAAGGTTTGAATCATGTTAGAATAGTTTTTTTTTTTTGAATTTTTAACTATTTTGAAATAGGCTTGGATCATTTTATCATGTCTACCACACTTGTGGGGTTGTTTAATAGATGTGTGGGCAAATCCCTTCACAAAAACCAATTTTGTTGCATCTTCCATGCCTTTGTGCCTTGTAATGCGAACTATATTGGAGACAGACTTGAACATAAGTGCAAGGTGTCACTTCTCATAAGCAAGCAAGAAGCAAAACTCTATTGCACTATTTACTACAAAGGCTGAATATGTTTTTGCTATCAGTTGTTGCTCACAACTACTATTAGTCAAATATTAACTTAAAGATTGCTATAACTTTAAACATAATATACTTGTATATTGTGGCAATAAAAATGTAATCAATTTATCCAAAAGTTCTATACGACATTCCATGTTTCTTTCTTTGCAGGATGAAGAACAAATAATCCTTAAAAGGTTAAAAAAGAGCCTTTTGATGATCTTTTAGGAAATTTTTTTTTTGGCAAGTTCATAAGAAGATCCTTAAGTGAACCCATACTATACCTAGCTCATGCGCGAGAAAAAAGACTCAATTTGCATCTACTTCATCTCAATCTCAAAGACAACAATCACAAAAACCATTAAATGCAAAACCACCTAAAACACAAACCAAGTATGATCAACCATAAGATGCACCTCCTTCACTTGCATATGTTTTGAAAAGAGAAACACCAAAACACACCATCTAAACCTATCAAATAAACAACCAAAATCAAAGTAGTCTTGAGAACATAAAAGACTACTTTTAACTAGTCATCCTTCCCCAACTAAAAAGAAGAAGAACAACATTGTACTTATACACACAAAATATTTCTATTTACTGCATCAAGATTTTCTATATAAGAAATAAAGTGTATTTAAATTTTTTATCTTGTCTATCTATTGACATACTTTTAACATACAATCAACTTCTTTCATTGAAAAAATTAGACAAATAAAGGTATTATAAGTATAAGATATGTCTGACACAAGATAGAGAATTGTTAAAGTTTAATCATTATCTTTTATTTTTATATTTGTAAATATATCTAAATATGTATCTTGACCTTAAACTCTTACCTATGAAAAAAAATAGAAATTATTAGCTTTATTTTAACCAAATTATGTGACATTAATTAAAGACTTAAATATATATTAAGTCTTTTATCTATTAAAGACTTAAACTCTTACCTATTTTTTTTTAATATTTTGAATCTGTAAAATAATTTAGATAACACTTAAAATTACTATGAAATACTTTAAAGAGTAATTTAGATAATACTTTAAAAATTTAAAATAAAATAAAAAATTATTAAATATTTAACAAAAAATTTATAAAAACTTAACGGAAAATTTAATAATATATCACTCAAAACATATTTAAGCCTTGATCAAAGGTCGAAAAGGTTTTGATAGGAAAACATACTTAAATTATTTTTTCGGAAAGACAAGTGAAATACGGTTTAATTTTATGCCCAGTGACATTATAGACTATTTCAATGGTGGTTTCAATTGAAACACTATTTCTACCATTATAGACTATCTTGGTCAACTCTCTATTACGTGCTTAAAAGTATCCATAACTAAAATTGTGGTTGTGACATCTCCTTACAGGATACAACATTCAAGCTGCCCTTGTCAATGGGAAATGGAAAGTTCATATACCTCATAAATATTAACATCATATTTCTTTGGATATTATAGCCACTAAGTGAGTTCTGTTTTGCAAATTGATAATACTAATAATATATAGAGGTTTTATAATATTGTTTCCAAAATTAACACAACAAATGTTAGAGAGCCAAAGGCCATAGTCTCTCGTTGTTTGTGAAAAGAGTACTAGCTCACAACTCTCAACTTCGCAACAAAACACGTTTTTTGTAAAGCGGGAAAATAGTTTTCTCTTTAAATATTTTATAAAATCAAATTTTATCTTTTATATATATATATATATTTATTGATAAGTATAATAATTTTAAATGATATAATTTTTAAAAATAATTAAAAATATATTTAATTAGATTGTAATTATTAAAAAAACCTTATTCACCAAACATCATAATTTAATCAAACAGCTTGGTGAAAATTATCAAATAATTATATAATATATATATATATATATATTTATGGGATATAGGTATCCTTTAAGAAAAATAAATTTGTTCAAATTATATTATGATGTACTTTTTCAAGAGAGTTTAATTTATTTTTTCATATGTTCATCGTATAAAGTATATTTTAATAATTTTTTACTTCAGCTTTTACAATAACATCACTCAATATTTTACGAATTCTTAACATTACTTAATTATTAATATGTTGTAAAATGTGCTTCTTCAAATATGCATAGTTGGATAATAATGAGTAAACACTCAAATTTCACTTAATGAGCAAAGTGCGTGAATTATTTTTATATTAAATTTTATGACTACATGTATTAAAGTGAATACGCATATTTGATTTTAAAAAAGTGTTTTGTGAAAAATTATATAAACAATTTTTCTATATTTTAAAATATTTTTTAAAATTCTTTTATTTAAAACTATATTTTCTATTTATTTTAGAAACAAATGCTATCTATTTTTAAAAAATTAAATATTTAAAAAATTTATAAATATTTTTTAGTAAATAGAGGTATAATTAAAAAATAAAAATATGAGTATGAATTATATATTTAATAAATTTTAGTAAAAGTAAACTAAAAGAATTTATTTTTTATCATTATAAAAGAATATAGTATTTAAAACAATGTGTATATTAAAAAGAATGTATTTTTTAAAATTTGAAGGGGGAAGAAAAATATCAGAAAGTTTTGTATGTAACTGACAAATTTCGAATTGCTTTTTATTTCCTTCGTCCACTCGTAGTCGCGGCTTCGTCTGTCTCTTTCTCTTTCTCCCAGCGGCAACAAACACCTCTCTTCTCTCACTAATCCAACCTCTCTCTCTCTCTCTCTCTCTCTCTCTCTCTCTCTATCTCTCTAGGGTTTTCAGTTTCCACACCAGCACTCCATGACGACGGAGAAGCCTTTTCCGCCATAATTTAAGTAGGGTTTTTGCTCCTCCTCCATGCCAATTCCATTCACTCCGTAACAGAGCTACTTTCGTTCACTCATTCTGATCCACCCACTTTCCGTTTTCACCCTCCCGCCAACAAGGTTCGTTATTTCGCGCTCGGAATTTCCTTTTTCCAACGCAATTCGTCGTTGATTTTGCTTGCATGCTTGCTGAGGTGCGTTGAGTTTGCTACTCTTCTTCCTTGCTCTTGTTTAATTTTTAGAATTGTTGAGCTGCGCTTGGGAATGTTGAGCTGAATTTTGCTAGCTCTGGGGGGTTGAAAGTTGAAACTGTGTTGCTCCTCTGAGTTGGGAGGATACGAGAGGGTACGAGCGTGTGTGTGATAGAAGCAGAGTATTTATTTATTTTTAAAAAAAATTTGGTGATTGGTTTACTGAGTTGGAGGGAAAAATAAAAATTCATCCAGGTGTTTCCTTTTTTTGCTGGGTTAGGAGAATTGGATAATTACGATGATGTTTAACTAGATTTTTAAACATGGTACGCGCAACCGTGGTTTTGGCTGCCACGTGGAGATTTTGGAGTGACTGGGACCGAAATTGTGGTTGTGTTGGTCGCATTTGTCATCAAGTTTCGCGATGAAAGTGAAACTATGACTGCAATTTAAATCATGATGTTCGAACAATAAGCTACTAGAAATTACCTTTTATTTGTTTTAAGAATTCTTGCTGAGACATGCTGGCTTAATATTACTGTTTGAATGTTGCAGGTAGGAGGCTTATAGGCACTACCCCATGTAGATAGTTGTGGGTTATTTGAATTGTACAGTGGTGGGTGAATGTTGCTTGGTGCTGCTCAATGATAGTTGCTATGGATTTGAATGCCTCACCGCTGCCAGAGGATGATGAAGATGATTTTCGGGGCCAGGTTGAGGTTGAAGAGTTCCATGCACCGGAAGAGCGTGTGGAAACTGCTGTTGATATTGCTCGTCGGGTATCTTTTCATCTATTGTTATGCTTTTTCCTCCACTTGATTGTGTCACAGTGGTCTAAGTTGGCTATGGTTCATGGTGCCGTGGACTACTGTGATTGTAGTTTCCCATTTATTGCTGTACTTTGTATAAAGTCATTTCCATAAGGGAACTTTGTCGGGTTTTGTTGAGACTTGAGACCTTTACTTTCATTTTGACAGGACATTTTAGTGTTAAATTTACTTGCTATAGTATATGGTTATACAAAGAAATATATTTTTTCTGGGAATCTGGATAATGTATTTTAACATTGGTGATGCTGGATAGAAATTGTAAAATTGGATGCTACCATACCCTGGTATGGAACAAAGTCAATTTATATAATTTATAGTTTTTGTAAAGTGCTGTTGGAAACTTGGACTGAACTAAATCATGATTTCCGTCCCTAAATGTAAGACACAATTTTAAAGTTTTTTTCCTTGTTATAAGACTCTTTTTAAGTTGTCTTTTACATTAATTATTTTTTTACCAAAATACCTTTAATTACTTTACAACAAATGCATTTTCTCATTTATGAAAATGGGAGCGTATGATTAAAGTACATTAATTAATTAGGTAGAAAACAATTAAGTGGAAAGAAAAAGAAAATGCGTCTCCATAAATTTAAAGATAACGTGTCTTATATTTAGAGACGAACATAGTATATCCTGCAATGATAGCGGTCAATGTTGTGTCAAAACATCATAGTGGAGTGGAGCAGCCTTGGGCTGTTATAGGTTTCAAATAGTGGAATTGTTTTCAACAGTAGTCAGCATAGCGGTTTTTCACACGCCACAGTGGTACTGCCATGATATTAGAGGCTTTGAAAATCCATTTTTACCCCTGGAACATAATTTTTTGGGTAAAATATTCCCTAAAAGCTACCTCTGTTTTGAACTCTATTTTTTCATACTTCAAAGGACTATTTTTTATCCTATGTTCCAATATTATTAAATAGCTATTGTAAGGGTGCTAGAGCACTATTGCATTATCTGTGATTACAATTCTGTCTTGCAGCTGTTATGAGTGTTGTGGTTGCCCCATGTGTCCTGCATCTTCTTTTCATCTCTGGCAAGTCTCTGGTCAAATGAATTTTTGAATTAATATTATGCAGTTTATTTTTATTTGCATACAACTTAATTTTTTATAAATATATAATACATCATTTTATATTTTATATATATCATATATTTCAACTCCTATGAAAATTTTGCTATTTGTCCATGACACCATCTGCCATATGATATAGCAGATTATTGACTTTCTGACACTTTCCATAACCCACATTTGATAACATTTTGTGTTCTGCTCCTTCTTCTTCATTTTGCTTCCCAGTTCAAATTTTGCTAACTTTTTAAACTAATTTGTTAGGTTATTTTTTCCTATTAATTTTATCACCATCCTTCATTTTTTTTACGTTATTACTTTGCCCTTATTGCTCCTAGGTTGATGGTGATTGTGTGTGTAAATTGTGACTTATTATTTATCATGAATTTCTTTAATTTTGGTTTTGTATTTTGAGTATTTTTATTTGTAGGATACATTGTTTAGTTTGTATTATAGGTTCCATTTGGCCCAACTTTTTTTCGATTTAAAAGTTACTTATAAGGAAAGTTGAACCAAACAATATTTATACAATTAAATAGTATCATTCCTCTTTCTGCTGTAGTGATTTCAAAGTTAGCTGCTATGCACTGCCATTTGACATTGATAATTATGCCCGCAATTGAAATTAATAGAATTCTGAAAATCTAAATTGTATTATTGATTCTGTTAAAGTTAGTTAGGTACTGTTTGACTTGATTTATTTTTAACTTAAAAGTTACTTTTAAAGAGAAATTAGGCCAAACAATATTTATATTTAAATTTTCAATGAGTTCATTTTACAATGTAAATTTTTATTTTATAAATATGTTTTTTCATTAGACAACTTTTAATCTAAAAGAAGTTTTTAAGCTAAAAAAATGAAATTTGACAAACAATTTATACTTATTTTTTAAGTTTTAATTTTTTACTTTAGCTTAAAAGTAACTTTAGAACAGTTAAGGGTCACCTGTTAAAGGTGGCAGGGACAGACAGTGGCCAGCAAACAGGCTAGGCCCAAATAAAATCACTAAGACTTGGTAAGAAAGAAAAATAACAATGGAAGCAATAGATGCTTTATAACACTATACTATAATAAAAATTAACTAAGCTGGTTCTCTAGCAGCTGGGTGGCTACAGATCCGGATCAATCCGATAAATTGGTGAATCCAAACTGAACCAAACCGAAAAATTCAGATTGGTTAATATCAGATTGAAAAAGTGCAAATCAAATGAGTTTGTATGGGATCTCGAATTTTGATTTTGAGAATCTGGTCCGATGCACCTGATTACTTATTGTGTCTTGTTGTTTTTTTTTTGGTTATTTTTTTAACCTTTAGAATTTGGGCTTTTTAGCCCTTACCCCTATTTTAATGTATTTTTTTTTCATTTTAAGGCTATTGATCAATAATTACTATGATTATAAATTGTAATGGAAGACTTGGTCTAATTTTTAAGTTGGAATGGAATGGAACAGGTCTTACACTCTTACATTAGACTAACAGTTAAAAATAATGTTTGAATTAAAATTTCATATTATCATAATCACATTCCTAATTTGTTTGTTTCTAATGTTAGCAGTAAGTACATGGCAGACATTAAGTCTTTGATAATGTGTAACTTGACTAATTTCTAATAATGGAGTCTTTTGAAATATCAATGAGTATGTATTGTGTATGTTTCTGTTTTTTTCTTTTTTTTGAAATATTCAACTCAACACTCTTATTTAATTATGTGCCAAATTTGGAAATTTCCTGGTATTAATGTTTAACTGCATGTCTGCTACTTATGCTGCATGAGAATGAGTATAACATTGATTAGTTTTTTTCAATTTTTAAATGATAATTCGATGCTGAACCTATTAGATATTGATCACAGTTAGATTGGTTTGGTTTTACCAAGAAAAAGAGAAATCCAGTCCAAACCAATCCCATTAGATCGAATAAAAATAGCACAAATCCAATAAAAATCCTTCCATGCCCAGTGTAATAGCAATATTAGTTGATGTTTATATTTATTGAATTCTTAGAATTCAATGTGATTCAGCTACCTATCAACTCTTATCATAAGATGAATTCCCAATTATTTTTTATTTTATGATACATGAATCAATATGTTCAATTTTGTGTACAATTCATGATTTAATGATCTGTGTTTTGTTTTTTTTTTTACTTTCACCAATCTCATGGAAGAAATTGAAAAGTCATGCAACCATAAATTGTTAAATGAAAAGGAATTGAAAGATCAATTCTGAAGTTATCCTGATCAATTATTCCACTACTTCATTTGTCACTCACCCATTAAATGTATGCACTCTATTAACAATTCATTACTCTGTTTCAATTCTTCCAAAAACAGAGTTTCACAAACCCAGATTTAACAAACAATTTTGTTTTATAAGACTTATGGTTAAATTGTTTGTCTATTTCTAGTTTTAAATTATTACATTGAACACTATATATCATCTATGTGATATATTTGAAGTTATTTTTCACTGTATCTGAATCTTACAATTCAATACAAATTATTATTCATGATTAAAAAATTTGAAGTTGTTTTTCATTGTATCTGAATCTTGCAATTCAATACAAATTATTATTCATGATTAAAAAAATTGCTTGGTAACTCACTATTTGAATCTCGATTTGATAACCTTTCTAATAACCTGCATTTTTTTAATGAAAGTTAGTACTCATGTGCAAATCCATCCACTTGTTCATGAGCAGCTGCCGCTTGCTTGAGACTTAAGACCATAAGTTCGATGGAAGTTGAGCATGTATTTTACTTTATTGAAATGAGTGGACAGTAGAAATCATTTTAGATATTTCTTTAACTGTCTTGTCATATAAAAGAAATTTCTGAGAAAGCTTAATTCAATTCAATAAAATGGTACATACTAAGTCGAGGAAACTATGAGTTTAGCCTTTCGAAGATGCTTACATACCGTGTTTGAATTTGAATGGTCTAGGATTTTGCTGAAGTTCATCTGAAGTTGAGTCATACAACATTTATATAAAACTACTTAAATTTTGTAATGAGCTTATTTTACAATGCAAATATTATGTAAATCAATTTTGCATGAAAATTTTATTTTATAATATATTTTTTCATTACAGTCAAAAAGATAAATTCATCAAACAACTTTAAACTTAAAAAATTTTTTTAAGCTAAAAAAATTGAAATTTGAGTAACAACGTATTCTTTTAAACTCCAATTTTTATCTTTTTTTTTTTTTTAAAAAAACTTAAAAGTAACTTTTAAATTAAAAATAAATTGGGCCAAATAGAGTCTAAGAATTTTCTCTTCATCTTTGCCCCCCGCTGCCTGTTGTGTTCTTTCCTCCTATATCCTCATACAACTATATATAGAAAAGCATTAAATAAAGAGGAAAATTTACAATCCTGAAACTGGGTCTTTGCTACCTTAATTTTTAATAAATTGGTTGGAGTCTTTGACAAAATTTCTTTTATCTTTCAATCACATCCATGCCACATTTTCTTCTGATTTATGTTTTCTATATGTAATCAAATGTAGTTTACCTTTAAATGTCCCTTTAACACAATTCCGAGTTCCTGCTTCCTCTTAGGAACGTGAAGAAAGAAAGAGAAGGCTGAAAAGAGAACGTTCCGCTGACAAACCTGTGCAAGTATCACAGTCACCTGGACATGATCAGCTATTTCATACTAAGATCCTTAAATCATATGATAGAAGTAAGCTTCCTCCTGGTAAGGATTTCTTTCCTGGTCAACTTGCTGTCTAGCTAGTAATAATTGATAATGGCATTTCATTTCAAGAATTTATTATTTTCAAATAATGCTATTGTTTGCAGAATTGGAAAATTCAGATAGCTATCAATACTATTTCATTTCTATACTTGGACTATTCTGTAGGATACGGATACTTTATTATATTTCACATGCTTTTTTGCTTAATTCACTCTAAAATTTGTGTCCTTATGGTACTGAGTGTAGGTTCTGATACAAGCTGACAAATACATGATATTAGAGCATTTTCTAGTCATGAAATGCTGTTGGATTACTATTTGTTTCTTCAATCTTTTGATATATTAACAATATACTTTATGTGATAAATTAGGATAGTTGTAACTTGTAAATGAAAATAAAAAATATTGTATTACTATTATCATTTTATTATTTACATGCAGGTTGGTTGGATTGCCCTTCATTTGGCCAGGAAATTTACTGCATGATACCTTCCAAGGTTCCACTTGGTGAATCATTTAATGACTACATCATTCCTGGCAAAAGATACTCGTTTAAACAAGTGATACATCAACAGAGAGTTTTAGGGAGAAAAGTAAGTAGACTTTATTAAAAAAGTTTAGTGTTTCATAATTCTTTAATCTGTTTTGGTGTCCTTTTCATTTAATTTTAAGTGCAAGAGTAATCTAAATGAAAGGGATTTCTATATTCTTAGAAAACAATATAAAAGAGAATGATGCAATCTATTTTTTTTAATTACTATCTTTTCTAGTTCTCCTCAATAACACAGTATGTTTTATATCCATCTTTTACTTCATTTTTTACATTCTTTTTTACAGTCTATTACTCTATTGTGTTGCCTTGCAGCTTGGTCTGGTAATTGATTTGACAAATACTTCTCGATACTATCCAGTAGCAGATTTAAAGAAAGAGAGTATCAAGCATGTTAAGGTTTGTAGTGCACCTTTGCTCACTGACTAATTTTTTTAATTGTCTTTAAAACTGTCACTCGTCTTTCTCGTCCTTACATTTGAAAATCATTGTTGTGATTTAGATTCAATGCAAGGGCCGCAATTCTGTACCTGATAATTTATCTGTTAATCAATTTGTCTATGAGGTTTGTTTCTTTCTTAATCATATTGTTGTAATCTTCCTGAGTTATTTTGAAGGATGTGGCATCTATATCTTTTTCTTGGGTAGACATGCTTCTTGTTCTATACATGATTAGATATGATACTTCGTCAACATGCTACAGAAGTGAGGCTTTTGATGCTTTCAAAAATATTTGATGTATTGATTTCATGTTTCCTTTTCCAACTTATAACATTTTCTGTAGAATATAATATGCTGGCAAATTTCATTGTTTTACCATCTCCATTTTTTTTTCTTCTAAAATATTTTTTTATTATCTAATTAATAATTGATTTGTTTTATTTGTTAATATTATATATCTTATTAAACGTCAATATCATTTTATATCTTTGTGCCGTACATGTGATGTGATTTTTGGCTGCTTATCTTGTCTTTGTTTTGAAATTACCAAAAAAAAATCACAAATGCTTTGTCCCTTTCAAAGAGGAAAAATAGATGCTTTCTATTAGATCAGCATAATTTTGGTTGCAAGTTTTAACTATATGATTATTTTCAACTCCAGGTTACGCAATTTCTATTACGTCAAAAACACTCAAGGAAGTTTATTCTTGTTCATTGTACACATGGTCATAATCGTACAGGATACATGATCATCCATTATCTGATGCGCTCAATGTCAATGTCTGTTACTCAGGTCAGTGTTGGAGTTGCCATATGATTTTATATCTCTGTCAAAGATGCAAAAGTTATGTATTTATACTTTTGATTATTCTGCAGGCAGTAAAAATATTTTCTAATGCACGCCCTCCAGGAATCTATAAACCCGAGTACATTGATGCATTGTATGCATTTTATCATGAAAAAAAGCCTGAAATGATAGTTTGTCCTCGTACTCCTGAGTGGAAGAGAACTCCTGAACTTGTTGATCTCAATGGGGAAGCAGTGCCAGATGATGATGATGGAATACCGGGCTCTCCTTTGCATGTATGGATAATATAGTAGATTGTGAATTCTGATATTTTTGCATCTATTGATATCTCATCTATATGAATGGGTAGTTGATCTTTTGTTGTGTTTTAATGTTAGTCTTGTTTATGTTTCTTACTAATTCTCCTAATAAGGATAGGCTTCTTGTTGAGAAGCTTGTTTAGAAATGTGAAACTCCTTTGAGATCAAGTCCTATGCCTGTCTAGCAATTCTCTAGTTTTGGTTCAAGTGGGTTGGAGCTAGAGATTTCTCCTAGGGGGCCAACCAAAGAAAAAACAAAAGCGTTTTTGAGGATCAACTTATAGATTTTCTTTTTACTTTTTTCTTTTTTTGTGGGGGGGGGGGGGGGGGGAGTGTATTTGCTGCACTACAGTTGACCTATTGTTCATAGCTCATGCATGCAAAGGTACTACGTCATTCTAACTGGTGTTTTGCTTGTGGCTGTTCTAAGGGATTTTATTATTCCATTGCAGAGATCCTATTGGACAGCTTGTTTCATTCTTGATTTTTTTATTTTATTTTCCTCTATTCTCTTCTTTGTTTTGGTGATTGTACTTCCTTCTTTTCTGTCTAATAAATTCCCTTTTGATAAAAATTGGCTGTGGAAAAATCATCGTATTTCAGAATAAGTCGTTTGCCTCTGTTTTCCCACCATTTCAACTTTTCCCTATTTCCAGTTTCACATCTATCAAATGCACTATAACTGTTGAAATTTCATACGTCATAGAAGACAATGTTGCATTTTTTCTCAATGTTTGTCAATAAGACTTGCTGTGAAACTTTTTTTTTTATAATTTGTTCTGTGTTGAATACCATACATACCTCATTGGCTTCTTGAGCCAAGTTGTCAATTATTTTTTGTACATATGCTTTTGTCTAAAGCTAATTAAATCTTGATATCTTCCCTATTCTCCCAGGAGAATCATGAGACTGATGCAGTAATGACAAATGATGATATTTTGGGAGATGAGATACCTAATGATCAGCAAGATGCATTTCGTCAGTTCTGCTTTCAAACACTCCGACTAGGTGTTGGGGTAAGCTTTTAAATAGTTGTCTTCCATGTGTGAGTTTGTTTGTATTCCCATTATTTTAATAACTCAGTGATGTAACTAAAATATTTTTAATATCTTCACCATTGAATCTTTAATTGTTTATTCAATTAAAATTGCTTCAAAGAAATTGGTGAGCGTGCATTCTGCTAGTTGTTCCTCTATTCATTAGTACCATTTTTTGTGCATATCACATTATTTTGTTTGCTTAGACATGCCTGAGATTGTCAAACAATGATTCTACGTAGAATCAGAAGGGGGGAGGGGGTAAGAAGCATGTAATTTATCTGCTCATAACATGGATTGTAAGATCCTGCTAAAATAAAAACTTATATTTAAACATACATGCATACATGTTTGTATATGTATCGACGTATGTGTCTGTATATAATAATAAAGATAAGAAAATTAATCATTAAATCACTACCAATACTTAAAATTTGAATTTGTGCATAAGATTTTCAAGAACAACTCCTAATATAAAAGATAACAAGCTAAAACAGAGTGAATATGGACCAAATCACCCAACAGCTTGAATCAGTTTTGCAGACCGAAAACCAACCAACTCCCTAATAGAAAATAAGAGAACACCAAAATTGCACGATAGAGAATGAGGGACCTAGTTGCACAACAGAGAAGAAGACCCAAGTTGCACTATGCAGCCAAGAATCAGAGCTTCTCTGTGGAAGCAAAATCACTTGCTGAATATATAGACCAAATTATTTCGTATCTATTTTCTAATATATTTTCCTTATATAGTTTTTCCAATAAACTAATTTTTGAAAAAGCCAAGTTTCACATTTACGTCAAACAGTCACTGTCTTTTATTAAATGCACTTTTTTTTTTTTTGTATTTCTCGTCCTAGTCATGCTGGTTTGACATATTTTTTAATAATTTGTGAAATTTTGTTTCTGTAAAGCTCCTTTTGTTCCATAAATTTTCTGTTTTTCTGTAGGTATTAACATTCCTTGTTAATGAAATAAATAAGATACCTATGTTCTTGTTGAATTGTGTTATGCTTCATATATGTTTATCTCAGTTACTCATTAACACGATTTTGTTTCTGGTTTTACTTTTATGATTTGCCTTTGCCTGGCTTACTGTACCTCTGATGTTTGTTATATGTTGCCATCTTACTATATCTTATGGTGCAGGCCAAAGGGCACATGCAATTTCCAGGGTCACACCCAGTTTCATTAAACAGGTACAACTTATTTGTTCAAATAATGCACTATATTGTGATATTGTATAATACTATCCAAGCAGTAAACCTTAGGCTGCTGCTAGTTCTTTAGCTATACTTTCACACAACCTGCTTTTATACCTTAACTAATTATTTGATTATGTTGGTGCTTAGCATTGGGTTTCGTATCTGCCTTTCTGTCTGTTTAATTTAATGTCTTATAATGAGTCATGTTTTCTTAGAATATGGGTTGGGCTTAACCAACCCCAAAAGCTAGCTCAAGGGGTGAGGGTTTCCCCCCACTTATATATTGTATTTTGACACCATCTCTAACCGATGTGAGACTTGAGTTTCTTTCCAAATACACTCCTCACACACTACTATTGGACTTGATGCTTGGATAAAATGGTGTGTGACCTGTTTAATGGATCCAAGATAGGCTCAAATATAAACTTAGAATGTGGGTTGTGCCTAACTCGACCCCAAAAGCTAGTATTAGGTGTATGATTCTAATTGTCTGTATGTACACACATGGATCATAGTAGTTAATAGTGCTGCTATTGCAGTGGAGTGGCCACCTATTGCTTGGAAGGTGTTGTCACATCATGCCTAGGAAACACGGTTGTTCTGGTAGCGAATTGCAGTCTTTCGTGGCACATCAGGCCTACAACTAGGTTTGCAACTTTTGGGGACAATAAGGATGCACCAAATAGTGTCGTTTTTTTGTCTTAAGAAAGGTTGAAGTTATATTGTACATTTTGGGGAGATTTGAGATGTTTTATAAATCAAGGGTAAAATAGTAAAAAACTTACCTTTTTACCCTAAAATTCAAACGCTAGTATCTTCCTCTTAGCTTTCAGCCTTTCACGCAAGTTTCATGCTTCACAATTCAGCCTTCTCATTTTCACGCACTGAGACAGAAAAAACATCACCACCACTGGCAACCCTCTCGGAAACTTCGGCGAATCTTCCAATGAGTATTCCACAACCCAACCATGCACCTTTCTTCTTCTTCTCTCTTTTTATATGCAAATAATATGTTTTGTATGTGTTAAATTAATGTTGGGTTATTTAGTTATTAGTTGAGGTATATCATGTTTCATTTATTATTGTATGTCAGAGGTTGGTGGTAGTTGTAGTCATTACTCTGATATTCTATATTGTATTGCATCTCTATTTAAATAAGAATTCTAAGCTGAGTAAAGTTATCTCAAGCTTTTCTATATTCAAGTTGGTATCAGAGCGGGTTTTTGACCCTGCTCTTTAAGTTTAAAGTCACAGTAGGCTGTCCGCCATTGTTTGTCGCCGTCTCCGCCGCCGTCTCCGGTCCCTTTCTCTCCGGCGGACCCAGCATCTGGTGCGCCTCGATGTGCGTCGTCCACCTGTGGTAATCACGCCGCCAGACGCTGTGCCACGCGCTCTCGTCACAATGCAGCCAAACAGCGAGCACTTGAGGTCCACGCGCCGGCGAATCGAGCTCCGTTCGCCGTCATTCCGTCGTTGTCTTGGTCGCCGGAGCTTCCTGGTGCCATTGCCGGTCTTCGTTTGTCAGTTTGGACGAGTTTCCTTAGGGTTAACTCAAATCTCTCTCTCAGGCCTCTTTCCCTTACCTTTTTCAGATCTGAAAAATGTCTTCTTCTACCTCAGTCAACTGGTCCCATTCTCCCTATTTTCGGATCTGCCGTCATCACAACTGAAAAGCTCAATGGTAAAAATTATTTAGCTTGGGCTGATTCTGTGGAACTCTGGTTCCTTAGTCAAGGACACCATGAACATCTAGAAAAGGTAGATTTTGAGGGATCAGCTGAACAGAAAGTTCAGTGGAAGAAACTTGACTTTCAGCTGTGTGCTCTTCTATAGCAATCAGTGGAGCCCAAGATATTGAGGAACCTCAGAGCTTTCAAAACCCGTTACTCGTTTTGGAAGAAGGCCCAAGATATTCTAATGACATCCAACGCTTGTTTGATTGTGTTCAAAAGCTAGCCTCCTTAAAACAAAATTATTCAAATATGGTGTCTTATGTTTCCAAAGTTCAAGCCGCTGCAGAAGAATTGAAGCTTTTCTTAGAAACTGATTCTATAGAAGAAATAAGGAAACGGCTTGATAACCTCTATATGGTTATGATTCTTCGTGGTATGAACCGACATTCAATCACATTCGTGATCAAGTTCTGACTAGTCAAGATATTCCTTCCATGGAGAGCTTAATTACTCGTCTCCTCCGTGTTCCTACCTTAAGCAATGAGAGTACCTCCCTTGAAATCCGTGTTCCTACCTTAAGCAATGAGAGTACCTCCCTTGAAAATAATATGGAGTCCTCTGTTATGATATCTTCAAGAGGAAGAGGAGGACGTGGAAATAGTGGTCGTGGTGGAAGAGGTAATCGTCCACAATGCTCTCATTGCAAAAGGATGGGTCATACTCATGAGACATGCTACTCACTGCATGGTTTTCCAAACAAGTCTGCTCATGTATCAAGGTCTAAGAAATCAGAAGAGAGGAAACTGTCTGAAGAAGAATATCAAGGATACCAAGAGTATTTGAGGATGAAATCTAACAGCCTTGCTAGACCTTCTTTTGGATCTAATGTCTCAACGACCTACATTTCTCAATTTGTGGAAGGTCAAAACCCATGGATTGCTGACTCTGGTGCTTCAGACCATATCTTTGGTAATAACTCCTTGTTTTATCTTTATTACCTCCAATATTTCCACATCTTGTCACATTAGCCAATGGGTCAAAGGTTTCAGCTCAAGGAGTAGGTTCAATTTCTATTTCTCCCTCCTTAAATTTATCTTCTTTTTTATACATTCCTTCTTGTCCCAATCTACTTTCCTTGAGTCAATTAACTAAGTCCTTAAATTGTTCAGTTACATTTAACTCTGACTCCTTTGTCATTCAGGACCGTGGTACGGGCAGGCAGATTGGCGCAGGACATGAATCACGAGGCCTCTATTACCTGGAATCTAGCTCTTCAGTGTCTGGTCTTGCATCCATCTCTCCTAAATCGTTGCATGATCGGTTTGGTCATCCTAGTCTTGCCAAATTAAAGATAATGGCTCCTAGTACACAGAAAATCCAAACTTTAGAATGTGAAGCTTGTCAATTAGGCAAACATGTTAGGTCTTCTTTTTCAAGTAAAGATAAATCAAGAAGTAATTCAGCCTTCTCCACTGTTCATTCAGATATTTGGGGTCCTAGTCGAATTACTTCTTTTGGATTTAAATATTTTGTCACCTTTATTGATGAATATTCTCGGTGCACATGACTTTATTTAATGAAAGAAAGGTCTAAACTTCTATCCATATTTGTGTCCTTCTTCCATGAAATAAAAAATCAGTTTGGAAAATCAATCAAATGTTTCAGAAGTGACAATGCAAAAGAATATTTTTCTTCTGAACTCTCTTCATTTTTATCCTCTCAAGGTATATTACATCAGTCCACTTGTTTCCACACTCCTCAACAGAATGGGAAGAATCTCCACCTTGTTGAAACCTCGCTCTTTAATGATTAATGCAAAAGTTCCATTACATCATTGGGAAGATGCGATTTTTTCTGCCTGCTATCTTATCAATAGGATATCATCTTCCTCTCTTGATAATCAAATTCCTCATTCCATCCTATTTCCAGCTTAACCTCTATATCATGTTTCACTTCGTGTATTTGGTTGTACTTGTTTTGTTCATGATATGTCTCCAGGTCTCGACAAATTGTCAGCCAAGTTGATCAAGTGTGTTTTTCTGGGATACTCCTGCCTTAAAAAACGATACAGATGTTATTCTCCTCATACAAAGAAATATTACATGTCTGCTAATGTTACATTCTTTGAAGATTCTCCCTTCTACTCATCCTCTGCACCTGACTCCATTTCCATCCAAGAGGTCTTGCCCTCTCTCTCCTCGAGTCCAGAAATTGTCTTTTCTCCACACATGTCTTATCATTCTGACCACACCAATATTAGTCCAATGCCTAAACTCTCTGAAACTCATCATTCTCCTTCAGCTCCTCCTCATGGCATGACACCTGAAGCTACCCCCATCATTTCTGATGACTCTCGTGGCTCATGTCCATCTCCATATGCTTCTTGTACAACGACTCCTAATTCTCCTATGGCCGATGACAATTCAGGTTGGTCTGTTGCCCTTCGAAAAGGTATTCGCTCTTCTCGAAACCATCATCCTATTTACAATTTTTTGAGTTATCATTGTCTGTCTCCATATTATTGTTCCTTTATAAATTCCTTATCATCCATCACTATTCCCAAAACTATTTGTGAAGCACTTGATCACCCTGGATGGCGACAAGCCATGATTGATGAAATGCAGGCCCTTAATCACAATGGAACGTAGGAATTGATTCGTCTTCCTCCTGGGAAGAAAGCTGTTGGTTGTAGATGGATCTATGCTATTAAAGTTGGTTCAAATGGTGAAATTAAACGTCTTAAAGCTCGTTTGGTAGCCAAAGGTTATACTCAGATATATAGACTTGATTATGGAGACACTTTCTCCCTGGTAGCCAAGATCACTACTATTCGTCTTCTTCTTGCCATGGCAGCTATTCGCCATTGGCCCCTGTATCAGATGGACGTTAAAAATGCTTTCCTTCATGATGAGCTAGATGAGGAGATTTACATGGAGCAACCTCCTGGCTTTGTTGCTCAGGGAAAGTCTGGTCTAGTGTGTAAATTCAGGCGATCTCTCTATGGTTTTAAACAGTCGCCAAGGGCTTAGTTTGAAAAGTTCAGCAATGTTGTCCAAGGTTTTGGAATGAAAAGGAGTGAAGCGGATCACTCTGTTTTCTACTATCATAAATCTGTTGGCAAATGTGTTTATTTAGTTGTTTATGTCGATGACATTGTCATTACAGGAAATGATGAAGTCACAATATCTCAACTAAAGCAACGCTTATGCAATCACTTTCAAACAAAAGATCTTGGTCATCTGAAATATTTTCTAGGAATAGAAGTAGCTCAATCCAAAGAAGACATTGTAGTTTCCTAGAGAAAGTATGCCTTGGATCTTTTGTAGGAAACAAAAATGTTTAATTGTAAGTCAGTCAATAGTCCTATGGACCCATACAAGAAGTTAGTGGCTGATATGGGAGACTTGTACTCATATCCAGAAAGGTATAGAAGGCTGGTTGGGAAGTTCATATATCTCACTGTTACGAGGCTAGATATTTCCTTTGCAGTTGGAGTTGTAAGTCGATTCGTGAATTCACCTTGTGTTGATCATTGGAATGGAGTAATGTGTATTCTCAGATACATAAAAAAGGCTCCAGGCCAGGGTCTGTTGTTCGAAGATAAAGGAAATAGCCAAATTGTTGGATACTGTGATGCTGATTGGGCTGAATCTGATACAGATAGACGCTCTACTACTGGGTATTGTGTGTACCTTGGTGGTAATCTTATCTCATGGAAGAGTAAGAAACAAAAGACTGTTGCTTGATCTAGTGCAGAAGTTGAGTATAGATCTATGGCTCTTGCAGCTTGTGAGTTGGTGTGGGTTAAACAACTCATACAAGAATTGAAGTTCTGTGAAATTTCTCCAATGCAACTTTATTGTGATAATCAGACAGCTCTCCACATTGCTTCCAATTCGGTGTTTCATGAAAGGACTAAACACATTGAAATTGATTGTCACTTTGTAAGGGAAAAAGTGCTGTCCAAAGAAATTAGGACCGAATTTGTTGGTACCAATGACCAGCTTGTAGATCTATTAACCAAACCCTTGAAGGGTCCTTGGATTGAATACTTAATTTCCAAGCTTGGAACATATGATGTATATGCTCCAGCTTGAATTAATGTTGGGTTATTTAGTTATTAGTTGTTAGTTGAGATATATTATGTTTCATTTATTATTGTATGTCAGAGGTTGGTGGTAGTTGTAGTCATTACTCTGATATTCTATATTGTATTGCATCTCTATTTAAATAAGAATTCTAGGCTGAGTAAAGTTATCTCAAGCTTTTCTATATTCAAGTATATGTGCAAACTATAGCAATAGATGTTTTATTATTTCTCTCATACAATGTTTATATATTTATTTGCAATCAATTCTTTATTTTGCAACACATATATTATATGCATTTAGGAATATAAATCTACATAGGGATTAAAATAGTGATCATCCCACCATTGCTATCCTGCCATAGCGTTTTTGAAGGGTGGCCGCTCCATTTCACTATCTATTATTAACTACTATGACATGGATATTCTTATTTATAATTAGTAATAAATACAAAAAAAAAAGAAACATAATAAAAATAATAATGACTAAATCGCTAAATATAATCTCTAATTGATATGATCAAATTGTATCTTTAATAAGTGACCCAAGAGGTGAGGATTGTTCCTCACTTATATATTGTATTTTGGAACTATCTCTAGCCAATATAGGATTGGGGTTTCTTTTTCAATATGCTTCATGTTCCCTCACAAGGTCCAATTAAGATAGTCAGTCAGTTCGTCTAGGCATTATTCCCCAGGCTTAGTTGGGCCTTGACCCTTTTGGTTGGATTCTATTCCTTCTTGGGTGGGCAAACCTGACCCATTCTTTCTTGAGTGTTTTATCCTTTCCCGTCGAACATGTCAACTCACTTATTACATGGATTTCGGGCTTATCATTATTACTTACACCACCACATGGAGACGTGACCCTCAATGATGAGGTTAGAGGTTACTCAAATTCCTAATGATGCCCCAAAAGGCATGATTGCGCCTGTATGATGGCGTTAAAATTATATTATTATTTTCTTATTTATGCTTAAATAGTAATTGGAGATATACTCCTTATTACCTATTAACTATTCAGTCATTATTAGAGAGATCCTGTGTAATCAATATGATCCTATTTGATCATATTGGTTTTTTATAAATAAAAACATTGTGTGGTCATTCGACACGCATTGACACACATTTATGTGGCATCAAAGCCAACAATAGATCCGAGGAATACAAGTATCTTGAGTGGCTAAATTGTCAGCTTATGATCCTAGGGCCATCGGTGAACCCAACGTCCAATGATCCATTGTCATGTCATTGCCTTCCTCACCGATGGCTCCATTGTTTGGCGATTGCTTTCATATATTTGCCTTCCTTTTCAGAGACCCTTTTTGAAGACCCTTTTTGGAGACCATTCCTAGAAATCGTTATGCCATCCATGTGCACAGCAACTCAAAACACCACTGTATGCAGCCCCAAGCAGGATCTTGGCGCGTGAAGTTAACGCTCATGATGCATGACATATCTCTGGAGAATTTTCCTGAAAACTTTTCTTGGTGACTCTTATGTTTTTCACCTCATGACATGTTTTTCCTTCTGTCTTAGGACATGCTTTATTTATAGGTGAACAGTGTGTGTCGTAATTGCATACCTTTGTTAGCTGTTGCTAAGCCATGTTTATCCGGCACAACTACGCTATTGGAACTGCCTTTCATTTTATTTTTATTAGATTTACCACATCTGTAACAAGCTTGGTTCATATCACACATATGCTCCGACTTGAGGGGGTGTTAAAGATTATATATTATTTTCTTATTTATGGCTAGATAGTAATTGGAGATTTACTCCTTATTACCTATTATTAGATTCATCTTTAGTCATTATTAGAGAGATCTTGCGTAATCAATATTTATCCTATTTGATTATATTGGCTCTTTATAAATAAAGACATTATGTGATCATCCAACACAGACATTGACACACGTTTACAAAGGGAACATTTTCCATGGTTCTTCAACTAATATAAGCGGAAGCCTAGAGGGTAGGAGGGAAAGATCATTGGAGAGATCAAGAGATAGACTAAGGTCCCTTTTGGGTCAAGATTGAATTTGTAGTCTAAGAGTGAAAACTTGTGACTTGCCACTGTGGGTGTTATTAAAATCAAATAATCAATTTATAATCCATAAATTCATCCAGAATTGAATTTTCGTAAGTGAGATATCCCTAGATTTATCCAGTCTATTAACAAAAAAAAAATAAAATGAAGTGAAAGGAGGATAAGAAATCCTCCTAAAGAAAATGGAGCAGACAACCAATAAAACAGAAACTCAATGATACAAAGTGTTAGGATATAAGGAGAAGGGTTAGTTATGCTGATTAGAATATTAATGAATTAGTTAGTAAGATAGAGAGATTTTATTAGCTATAAATAGGAGCGTAGGATACGGGAGATTCAATTTTAGGTTGTCATTGTAAATTGAGCATTAGCTCCTTTTGAAAGGAGAATTCCTTTGTGAACGGGCAACCCTTGGAGGAGAGAGTGCTCTCCTATTTTCTCTTCTTTTCTCACTATTCAATAAAACTCTTTTTCTTCTTTCTCACTCATTAATTTTGGACTCCTAACACAGATTCTCAATCCCTCAACATATTTTGCTAATGAAACCCCATTAAAAATAAAAAGTCTACGCTCTTAATGCCAAAAAGATACCAAATACCTAATCTTATCCCAAGTCAAATGTTATGCCAAAGAAACATCCTTTAATTTACAAGTTACACTCATAACAAATTGTGGCATAGATTGTCATTTCTACTAAAGTTAGCCTTTACTTCTACCAAAACCATGAAAACCTATAATCAGAATTGTTTCAGAGACCTGGGTCATCCCCAATATTCTGAAAATGCCAAATAAGGATAAGTAAGCTAACCTCTAATTTGTAAACTAATTGCTAACTAGTCTTACATCCCATGTCTTAATTGAATTAGCTGAGTGGTTGACAATATACCTCCAGCTAGTCTATATTCTACCAGAAAATTTTAAATCTTTACCCTTATATGACCTCCTCTATATCACTTACATGCATTTCTTCATAGCTAAAGTTACAAACGGTTGCTCCAGTGGCCAGATCTGTCTGGAGAAATCAGATTTTAATGCTCTGTACATAAAATATGTTGTTATCTAATACACTATGCTACTTCAATGTTTTATAGCTGTCTTTTTGTGGGGTTGGCAGGAAGCCATAATTTATTTAGTTATATATGTAAGTCTTTAAATGAACCAAATTATGATTAGGAGGAAATTTGGAGAGTTTATGACTTTATGCGGATGAGGACATAGAAGCAAACCCTTGTTTTGCTGTCATAATTATGCCTGATCAATGACTTTTTCATAGTTTTTTGAAATATAAATTCTTCCAAAGTTGTCATTTTTTTATACACTTTGTAGTTTTGTGAATAAAATTATTATCTTTATGGTTGCAGGAGTTATTTACTTATTTTCAAGACAAAGTTCCTTATTGATTTGTCCTTTTATCTGTATATGTTAAATATTAATTTTGATTGCTTTGTATGCAGGGAGAATTTACAACTGTTAAGACAACGTTATTATTATGCAACTTGGAAAGCTGATGGAACAAGATATATGATGCTAATAACTATGGACGGATGTTACTTGATTGATAGAAGCTTCAATTTTCGAAGGGTCCAAATGAGGTTTCCTTGCAGGATTACAAATGATGTGTGTGTGCTAATTTATAGTGGAAGTTTCTGATAGTGTTTGTTAAGCTGTTTTAAATTAATGGTGCACAAACTGATATGTATATATCCTTGGCTCCCAAGGGCGTGGCTGAGAAGACTCACCACTTCACATTACTTGACGGAGAGATGATTATCGATACATTGCCAGATTCAAAAAAGCAGGAAAGGAGATACCTCATATATGATCTGATGGCTGTCAATGGAGTATCAGTAATAGAGGTTCAATTATTGTGTATTTGCAGAACATAATACTGGATGCTTTTACTTTGGTTTCAACTATTAATCTTTCATTCTTTGTGGATTTGGGGAACTGGAAGTCACTTGTGGGTGCCTTTAGCTGTGTTATTTATTTGCATGGTTGAAAAATGCTCAAATTATAATACAACTTAACTTTCAAGTTCTTGTCGATAACTAAAATGTTATCGTACTTTTTACTGAGAGCACACTGACACTTTTTTTTTGGGCATAATATAGCAGTTGTATCCTTCGATTTAGTTTATTTTATGGCAACAGTTTCTGTATTGACTCCTTGACTGATATACATTTCATCTGCCATTTATTTTGTTTCTGTTTGGAGTGAGGGTTAGAGAGAATTATGTCCCTTTTAGACCAGACAAAAAAGATGATTTAAAAATGTTATTTATATTTCTTTGCCCTTTGATTGCATGATTCTTATTAGCTGCTCAACTTTCTTGTTAATGTATCTGATTGATAATCTTGTCGACTATTCTACTAAATGTATGCTTTTGTAAATTGTGTTTCCTTTCTTGACATTTGAGGTTTCTTTTTGTTGTAGTTTGACACTGAGCTATTTTGGTTTTGAAGATGAATTTTTCATAATTAAAGCTTGTCATTAGGTGTTACTGTCAGGAATTTAGCTTTCTGAGTGGGAGGAAACAGTAAAGTTGTTGAGAGGCACTCAACACTGCAAATCATCTTCATATTGCATTGTCTAAGCAATTATATTGGTTCTGGTAAATATTATCTGTGGGGGAAGTTTTAACAGGATGGCTAGTTCATTTTGGTTTTATTATATCAGATCCTAAAACTTGTGTGGGTCAATAAAAGTTTGATGTGTATTTGGAAATTATTGAAGAAAAAATATTTTAAGAAAATGCTTCAATTTGGCCCTAAGACCAATTTCTAAGATTGTATAGGCAAGCTCGTTTCTCTAACATCACAAAAAGTGCATCTCCAGCATGCTGAAGAATTATTGGTATGAATATATCCAAGAGCGTTTTTGGAACCATTGCTTAGTATGAACCTAATGGATTCTCTTGGAGATCCCACAACTGGCTTGTAAGGCGAGGTTTGCATCTCACATATATACTATTGTTTGGCCATATCAATAGTGGATGTAGGAACTCCAACACCCCCCTCCCACACTGAAAATTGGACATTTCAAGCATGAAGTTTGTAAGACTGGATATTTGCAGGTGGTCTGATAGAAGCCAGATAACGGGTGACATGATAGATCTAACAACAAATCCACTAGGATATGCTTTGATACATACTACTTGTTGGGACAAAAAACATAATCATTAAACGTTCAAACTTCTTTTTAATATTCATAGTTAAAACACACCATAAAATAATAAGGTAATGCCTAAGCAAAAAGAAAGTATTAGAAATGGTGAAATTGGACCTAACTGAACCTCAAAAAACCAGTTTGTAAAATGAGGTTTGTACCTCATTTATATATTATTGTTTGGCCATATCATTAGTTAATGTGGGTCTCCAACACACCCCCTTCATGCCAAGAACTCGACATCTTGAGTGTAAAGTTCAATATTTGTGGGTGGTTTGATAGCAACCCAATAGCATGTGGCACAATAGGCTCAATAACAATAAAAAATCGCTAGGATAGGTTCTGATACCAATATTATAAATGGTAAAATTAGGTTTAACATAACTTTACAAAACTGGCTTATAAGGTGAGATTTACACCTCACTTATATACTATTATTTGACCATTTTACTAGTCAATGTGGGATTTCCAACAGAAAGATAACAAATGTGGTTTGTGTTCATGCCTACATCCATGATAAGTTTTTGGAATAACTGGAAACGTTGTAAACTCTCCCACCACATCATGACCTCATTTCTCACGTAGGGTAGTAACCCCTCATCAGGTTGGCTTATGTATTTTTTTGTCCTAACAAATGGTATCAAAGCTTATCCTAGTTGATTTGTTATTGGGTCTATCGTGTCATTCATTATTGGGTTGCTATCGGACCACCTACTCAACATGAGGGGAGGGGGTGTTGGAGATTCCATATCGGCTAGTGACATGACTAAACAATAATATATAAGTAAGGTGCAAACCTCACCCTCCAAGCTGATTTTGTTAGGTTTAGTTAGACCCAAATTTCCCCGTTTCTAATAGAGTCAATTGGTTGTTCTTATGTGACATATAGTGATAAATTTTGATCATACAGTATATATGGCAGAAAGATGCTAAATTATTGAAGGAGAGAAAATCCAGAAGCAGATTAAGGTGAAATGACCAATGAGGATGATGGAGAAGAGGCAGCCCTTACCAATTGAGCACTCAAGAAGTTATTAGTTCTGACGCTTGCACAAACCATGGAAGAAAATTGCGGAGTTTAGTTCCAACAGGAGAGAAGGGATTTGTTAAATTAATATATGTATTTTATATTATTTTATGTCCTGTATTAATCTTTTCTTTTTCTCTGCTTTAGCCATCCGTAAGGGTGCATCAGTCTGCACCTCTGTTTATCTCTGGTTCATTGTTTTGAATTTTGTATGTGTGTGTGTGTGTATATATATATATATATTTAATAGTATCAGCTGAGTGAATAACACACTAGCACTTTTTCGTACAAAGCTTTGTCCTAAACCGGATTGAAGAGTGTTCTTTTAAGGGTGCCTGAGAAAAGCCAAAGAAACTGAAAAGAAAGAGAATTATTAAACCAAGAGGCAAAGTTGATAAAGTGCTGAAATGTTTGAAGGTGTCATTAAAGTGAGAGTTGGAGGAATGCAGCAAAGTGAAGATGGAAAATGTTGATATGTCATCTATACATTTTTTACTTAAAGATTTATATATTATAAATAGATAAATAGATGGTGCAATAGTGAATATTTATATTTCAGTCACATTTTCTGAAAAGATGTTCACAAATTTATTTAACATTGGACTATCTAATTAATCATGAAATGTTTGGATGGTTTAATCAGTTTTGTGACTTTTGTCCTCTATCATGTGTTTTCTTTCTTGCTTTTGTCAATTATTTTGATACAAAATGTAGCTAGCAATGAATGATTTTGTGCAAACTTGGTACAGCGACCATTTTATGAACGGTGGAAGATGCTTGAGAAAGAAGTGATTGAACCCAGGAATCAGGAACGGTTCCAGAGCAGAAATCCTTACTATAGATATGACATGGAGCCATTCCGGGTATGCTTCTTTAACCTTAAAGCTGGATCATTTTAATCTTCGTTTTCCTCTGCTAGCTAGGTATTGACATGTTCAAAATTATCAGGTGAGGAGAAAAGATTTTTGGTTGCTCTCTACTGTCACAAAGCTTTTAAATGAATTCATTCCAAAACTCTCACATGATGCAGATGGTCTCATATTTCAGGTGGTTCTTGTCTCTTTCATTGTATTGAGCATGAGGATGAGATTAGCTCTTCTGATATGTTGAATAACTTATTTCTGGCTCAATGCCATGCCAGCAAGTCACCTATTTTTAGTCATTTGGTTAGCCTTTTAAGATTTTTCCTTTTCCCATTGATTCCAACGAGCATCCGCAACTAACTCAGTATGAGAGAGTATCCTGGTTTCTCTAGTTATCTTAAAATGATGTCTGTTAATAAAAGACATACCTAGACTAGCCATAGAGAATCGCTGTTACCTAGACTAGTTCATGGTTAAGAATTCAGATCCATTGGTTCATTCATTTTTATTTCCTTTCAAATCCTCTTACTACACAAACTGAGTGTTTTCTTATTCTTTTCCTGTTGTTATTGAAGTGAATGGATGTTGTTACTGACAATATTTATAATCAGGGTTGGGATGATCCTTACATACCTCGCACTCATGAAGGCCTCTTAAAGTGGAAATATGCTGATCTGAATTCGGTTGATTTTCTCTTTGAGGTGGTATCCTCTACTTCTTACATATCTTGTTGGATAATACACTTTGATTCTTCCTCCGATAATTGTTTGGTCACTTCTAGTTTGCTGCAGATGCTCCCAACTAATTTCTAGTTTCTTGCGTCGACAGATAGATAATGATTGTCAGCTACTTTTTCTCTATGAACGTGGAAAAAAGAAACTCATGGAAGGGTATCGAGTTGCATTTGAAGGTCAGTAAGACATTTATATTATACCTGTACAACACATTCAGTTCTGATGTTAGCATATCTATAAAATATCTAGTGTACGAGATAATATGTCAGAATATCTTAGAAGAACTTCTAAATATAAACAGTTCCTTATTCCCTAATTTTATCCATTTCCTTATTGTACTAGTAATACTAGTACTTTACCTAAATTGTTATATAAATGAATCATTTGTTCCAAACTTTGTAATATACATTATAACACAGCATATCAATATAATATAATGTTAGTTGAATTCTTTATTGTCTCTTTTCCTCCCTTTCCTCACCTAAACACTAATTCCAACAGCAATAGATTTCAGTCATTGTAGAATAGGACATTCTATTACGATCAAGATTCAAGTCATGGGTTATTTTTGTTTCTCAGTTCGGTACACATTCTCATGCCAATTTGGTGGTTAGATTGGTTGGTGATTTTCTTATCACTATAGTATAACCAAATTCTAGCACCAACCAGAAAAGTCTATATAAGAAGCAGTGTCTCAGTTTTTCAGGTTAATGCTTTGTTAATACTGTTTTGCATGCAAGATTTTGTTGTGTTCTAAAGTTCACAGCTTATTTGATGATTCTTAGTAGCATTGATTGTAATGACTAATGGAATTTTAAAATCTACAGAAGGTTCGGATCCATTGCATTTTTCTGGAAAGATCATTGAGTGTTCTTGGGATTCTGATAGACAGGAATGGATATTCAAGCGAGTCAGAACAGATAAATCAACTCCAAATGACTTTAATACTTATAGAAAGGTTCCATGTCAACCACTTTGCGTTATATTTCCCCTCTTGTCTATTATCGATCCGTACTTATTCGGTTGATCTATTGCAGGTGATGCGAAGTATAAGAGACAATATCACAGAGGATATCCTGTTGAATGAAATAAATGAGATAATTCGCCTTCCCATGTATGCCGACAGGATAAGAATTGATAGCAAAGCTCATCATCACACCAATATGGCACGCCGAAGGTAATCAATCAGAAATTCTGGGCCTGTAATTTTTTTGCTGGTGGGAGAATCCTGTGTTGAAAGTGTATTACATCAGGTGTAAACAAGATCAACTGTATCCACTGATGTCTGCCCGTGGCAACCATCCAAAGGCTCTTCATATAATGTAATTAGTTAGTCTTACAACTCCTTAGTTGATGCTGCAGTTGGTACAGTTTCAGATTCAAGCCTGAATCCATTTCCTAAGGTTATCCATATGTAAAGTTAGGTCTAGGATCCCTGTGTATATTATAATTTTTCTTTCAAGTAGGGATTATAACTTGTTCAAAAGGTAGCTGTTTCAAAGAGTTAAGCTTCATTACATTGGTTAGAACTTTCCCTGTATGTGAATATTAACTTGGGAAATACTAACGAGCTTTCCATTTTCTCCAATGTGGATACTATTTTGCATTTTGCCTTCTCAGTGTAAATTATGTCAGGCTGAGCTGAAACAATCTACAACATATTCTTCTCTAGTAGCCGTGTTTCTGTCAGATAATATTGTTCTATCTGGAAGGGTGTAGGGGCAGTTGCATTTTAAAAATTTTTAGAAGCAAAAATGAAATAAAGAAAAGGGGAAGTGGAAAAGGAAACAACGACTTATTTCTTCCCATTTCATAATAATTATCACAATATTGAAAATTGGTTACAGATTTTCGTGCGCTAACATTAACCTCAGAAATGGAGCATGAAATACCTTTCAAGTCTGAAACAAGTAGACAAAATCACTTATTTGTTCTCTGAAAAATATAGATGTTAGCACTTGGCTTTTGAAAATATTGAGGTAAATTAGTTTGTTAATAATTATGTTAATATTCTTAAAGCTCTTTAAATAACGTTTTTTAAAATGTTATTAAAAGTATTTTAAAGACATGTTTATATATTTTAGGAACTAAACCGATTGTTTACTCATAACAAGTATATATTTGGCATTAAATTTTAAAAATGGATTGTTTATTCTTCAAATCTATTATTTATTTATATAAAAAAGAATACACTATAAAAATTATTTATATATTTTAGGAACTAAATTGAGTGTTCATAACAAATATATTGTTCAAAATGTCATATGATATAAAGATCTTACGAATACCTTAATTAAGTTTTTATGATAACAAATGAACTTAAGGTTGATTCCCTAATCTTTTGTTGGATTAAATGATTACAACTTATATAAGGAAGTGATGAAGAAAAGGTGTTACAAAGAAATAATTTACAAGAAATTATTAATGCACAAAAATAACAAGAAGGCTAAAAGGTGAAGTCAAGATGCAATACACTTATAAGAGATAGAAGATTGTAAGATCTTTTGATCTATCTTATATTCGGAAGTACGTTAATCAAAAGCATGTGATGCTATACTTAACTAGAAGCTTTTGTATGAAGCTTCCTATGGTAAATATCTCTTATTAGTAAAACAAAATATTCTTATTCTTACAATATACTATATCAAAATCTACTGCATGGACAAATTTCAATGTAAATAGTCATTGTCATCAAACAATTTGAAAAGGAAAATGTTTCACGCATCTACCACCCTAAAGACGATCTTGCCATTTGGAATATATTGCAAAAAGTCAACATTCAAATCTCTGATTTGTACAAGTATCAACATAGTTGCTCTAGTTTATTAGAAGATGGAAAAACAATTGGGACATTAATTCAATCTGATGCTCAACGTAATTTAAGGAAAAGCGATCAACGAGAAAGTGACAATTCAGAGCTAAGTCTCCACGGCTACATACATTTCACATCTATATAAAGGAATCCGTGCATGAAGAAGAATCACCGAAGTGTGCATATATTCTTTTATTCCTTACATGCTAAAAAGCTCTCCTTGCCAACCTTTTGACAAACACCTTTTGGTGTTCTGAAAGAAATTGCTTTCTATTTTCAACTTCACTTTTGTGAAGTTATTTCTTAAACTAGATTTGTAAATCCTCTATTTTGAAAGTTATCTTATTTCAAATCTTTCATTTGTATATGAAAGTCATAAATGACTTAGTGACAAAGAATACTTGTTTGTATTAAACTCAAGGAAGTTTAAGGGTAGACCATAAGTGGTGTATAATATTTATTATAAGTCAAAAGTAGCAGTAAGAATACTTGTTGTATTTTTTTTGAAATAGTGAAACCTTCTAAGAGGTGTTTGGAAGAGAATTGGATGTAGCTCAGTTAAGAGTGAACCAATATAAAAATTGTTGTTCTTACTACCTTTTATTACTTTGTATTTACATTGTTTTTTGTTACCCTTATTTAGACTTATAAGAAGGTCTTTATTTCAAAACATCTTCTTTAGTTTATTTCATTAAGCTTCTTAATGAAGTTTTTTTCGAAATATTTGCAAAAAAAAAACTTCTTATAACTCTATTCAACCCCTTCTAAAGCTAACATGTTATTTCAATTGGTACCAGAACTTACCTTTTGGGGTAAGTTCTTTGTAGGACTTGAAGAAAGATCTTATAAGAAGCTATGAAAAATGAGGGTCACACTACCAATAAACCACCTTTGTTTAAAGATGTAAAGTTCAACTACTGAAAGCAACAAATGATTGTTTTCTTTGAGTTAACACACATGACATGCTTGATGTTGTAGAAAATGAGCACTACCTTCCGATGGACTCACATGGAAAACCTCTCTCTTGAGATAAGTGGAGTAATGATCAGAAGATTCGTTATCATCTAAACTCCAAAGCTAGAAACATTATGATGTGCACACTTTTTGAAGAAGAATACACAGATTCACACCTTTAAAAAAGCTAAAGAAATGTGGGATACCCTCACTATCACCTATGAGGGTTCCCTTGTTGTAAAAAAAATTAACCCTCTCTTGCAACTAAACCATATGAATTATTTAAATTAGAAGAGAACGAGGATATTCCAAACAAGTTTCAGAAATTCTAAACCATTCTAAATAAACTTCATTATTTAGGAAAAGTTTATGAGCTGTGTGATAATATTGATAAAATATTATGTAGTCTTTCTCGTTGTTGAAGAGTGTAGGTTACAACCTTATGTACTACTACAAGGAATATCAACACCATGTTTTTGGAAGAACTTGTGGGCAATTTGAGAGTCCATGAGTTAGAGCTTCAGCGAGATAAAGTGTTGAAGAAGGGAAAAAACATTGCTCTAAATGTTTAAACGCCTAGAAGAAACACTGGATTTCAGGGTCTAAAGATGGAAAAGTTATCAGAAGACCCATTGTTATCAGAAGGTTCTGATGAAGGGTCACAAGATGAACTATTTTTTATATCCAAGAAGATCCATAAGATGTTGAAAAATAAAAAAAGGATTTTGTTAAAGAAAGATCTCTCAAAATCAACCCCAAGAGTAGAAGTAAAGACTAAAGAAGACCATTGTCATCTACTATGAGTGCAAGAAGCTTGGACATTCATAATAGATTTAGAAATTAACAAAATTCAAGACAAAGACAAGATGAAGAAGAAGGTCTTCTTCAAGAAGAAGCCTAAAAAGGGATTGATGTCCACTTGGGAGGACCTTGATTCCTCACAACAGAAGAAGAGGAATATGAAGAAACTAATCTTTGTCTGATGGTTGACATAGAAGCTACATCTTCTACAGAAGAGACAAAGTAAAAAAGATGAGATAGATTTCTCTGATCTAGACTTAATTGTATCTTCTTATAATGAGCTTATGTCCAACCCATCTCTTCTATATAAGGCTTATAGACCTGTTTCCAAAGAATATAAAACTGTAGTGAAAGAACATCAACATTTGAAAACCATTTGTCTTTCTCAAACCAAAGTTTTAGAAGAGATTGATGAAAATAATGTTCTAAAACTAAAAGATTTTAAAAAGGCCAAAGAAGAAGCCAAAGATCTTCATACTAAGGTTCAAGATCTTCAAATGAGGTTGACTCATATGAGTCTACCTAGATGATAGTTGAACTAGCTCAAGATAACGACACTCTAAGAAAAGTCATATCCAGGTCTATAGAAGGTTATAATAGGCTAAATATGTTGATAAAGTTTTCTATAAAACATTCCAATAGTTGTGGCTAGGTTTTACATATTAGGAGGTTCCCAAAAAGGAATCTTGCAATTTCTGTAAGAGAGAAAGTCACACTTCTTTTTAGTTGTAAGAGAAAGGGAGGTCAGAACAAACCATTCGAGACTAACAAGAAAGGACCCAAAAGATTTTGGGCACCTAAAAATAAGATAATTCTTGTTGCAGATCTACTTGACAATAGGAAAGAGACACTTGTTGTGGTACTTGGACAATGAGTGTTCATGACAATGATAGGAGAAAGGTTTATGTTACTAGACCCGAAGTCCTAGAAAAGAGAGTCAATCACATTCAAAGGAAACTAGTAGGACAAGATCATAAGGACAGGAACAATATTTATGCATTCATTCTCGTCCACTTAAAAATTATTTTGGTAGAAGTCTTAAATATAGGGTGTGTTTGGAAAAACTAGCTAAAAGATGAAAAGTTAGTTGAAAAGTAAAAGCTAACTGAAATCTAAAAAGCTAGTTGAAAGCTGAAAAGTTAGTTGTAAGTGGTTGGTAAAACTAACAAAGTTGTAAAATAACAAATAAGGATATTATTAGTCATTAGATAAATAATAAGGTATTTAAAATAACTATAATATATTTTAATAATATAAATTAATTATATATTTAAATTATAAATTATTATAATTATATATTTAAATTATAAATTTATGTAATTACATATTTAAATAATAAATTACTATAATTAATATTTAAATTATAAGCTCTATAATTAAACATATAAATTTTAAATATATATATTTAAACTATAATTTTTTATAACTATATATTTATATTATAAATTACTATAATTACATTAATAAAGAAGCGAGAAAGGAAGGAAAAAGGAGTATAATATGATAAGAGAGAATTTGTAAGGGATAATACATTAATTAAAGAAGAGTAAACATGTAAAAGTAAAATAAGCTAGTAGCTAAAACTAAGATATCTTTTAGAAAAGCTACTTGGAGTAACTTTTTTTAAAAGACTAGTAGCTCCTACAAAAACTCTTAGATTTTTGCTATCTAAACGGAATTAAGATCATTTTAGCTACCATTTTAACTTTCAGCTAACTGAAATGACAAATCAAACACATTCATAATCTACTTAGCATAAATGAATTATGTCATAGTGGATACCATAATTTTTACTCTTAAAAGACAAGACAATTTCTACAAAATAGATCTCAATGAGTTGTTAGTTTAGAAGAATACTTGTCCAGTGTCTGTCAAAGACAATCATTGGGTTTGACATAGAAGGTATGGTCATGGTAACTTGAGGTTAATCTCAAAGCTATAAAAGCTTGATCTCATGAGAGGATTACCATATGTGTCATTCAAAGATGATCTTCTTTGTGAGGCATGCCAACATTATAAACAAATCTCGTCTTTCAAATCTAAAATGTAGTTTTTATTGAAAGATTTCTTAATCTGCTTCACATGGATCTATTTGGTCTAACAAGAATCAAATCTACACCAAGTAAAAAGTATGGTTTAGTCACCATAGATGATTATACTACATGGACATAAGTTAAGTTCCTATGCCATAATGAGTCTTTTAGTTATAATACAAACAACAAATATTTTTTTTAGGAGACAAAGTCCTGCTTAAAAATGTTAATTTCTCAAAATTAATGTAATTATTTTCTAATTTAAATTTTTAAAATATCTATATTAAAATCATTTATATCTAACCACTTAATAGAATCATAAAATTCAAATAGTTTTATTTCTTATAGAGACTACTTTACTATCTACCATAGATTAAATCTTAGTTAACACCCTAAATTCATATAATTTAATGTAATTATTTTTAATTTTTTATATATCTATACTAAAAATAACTTAACTATAATTAGTTAATAACTCATAAATTAGAATTATGTTCTGATGGAAAATAATTTTTTTTAGGGAGACACAATCTTGCTCAGGAGCATTTTTCTATAATTTAATATAATCATTTACAATTTATTTTTGTTTAAATATTTATATTAAAAATAATTTAATTCTAATTATTTAAAGACCATTTCTTTTGGAATTGGTTTATGTTTGCATGATAACTAGGGAAACTTCATCAAGACGAAATAGGCACATACAAGGACTTCCTTCTCAAAGCTGGCTTCAACCCGACAATTGAACTTTTGCATAATGTACTTTTTGAAACACATAATAGACCATCTCTCTTTAGTCCCTGAGGTTGCTCTAAATTTTTCATTATTTGAATTTACATTTTTGGGTTGTAGCGTTGGAATATCATTTTAATAATTTTATATAATTTAAAAAATATTTATTTCAACTTAATATATATATTCTATTTTCGAAATAATATTACAAATAGTATACCTAACAGGTACAACTACAACTACGAAAAACTCGTGTCTAATAGAACGAAAGTAACAAAAATAAACGATTTATTCTCTAAAGCAAGTTGAATTAAACATTCATTAATTTTATTTGCATCAGGGATATTAAATTGAAAATTTTCTTAATAATAAAATAATATATCCTCTTTTGTCTTAAAATTGGTGTTTATAAGTAAATACAAAGTGGTCTGTGACCTTTGTAATTTATACTGTTTACATAAAACACACTTATCACGGCAATAGGGAGAAAAAAAATCAATTTACCTAATAATTGAAAAATAATATACCAAATTAGTTTTTTAAATTTATAAGCATTGATCAATATTTAGAAAGGTGTATTAGATTGAGATTTTAAAGGATTATTTTATATAGAAAATTTTGAATTTAAAAAAAAAAAACCTTTGTAATATGTCTTACAATATTTGATAAATTTTATAATTTTAATTGATTTATAACATAAGAATTTATAATATATTTTTTTTAAGGAAGGAACAAACTTGAAATTTATAAGTTTAAGAGGAATGTACTATATATTAATCTAACACTTTCCAATAGAGTAACTGTGAAGAGAAATATTACACTTTAACAATTTTCTTGTCTGAAAAGAAGAAAGGAAGATGAAATATTTATTTATAAAAGAAAAACACTTATATATTGTTTATGTAAAAAAGTTCTACACTGACATTTATCACATTTATTTATACATGATAAGTTTGTTTTTGAGTTTATTAATTAACATTTTAAAAGTAATAAATAAAAGAATGTGATTAAATGTCAATGAAATTATAAATCAAAGATTCTGATTAACACTTTATATTTATAAACTATTGCTCGATTTCTAAATTACATGAAACTATTGTTCTCATTTCTAAATTACGTGAAACTTTGTTAAAATAAGCTTCTTTTAACTTATTTTAGTAAATTTTAGAGTTCAGTAGAAGAGTGTTTCTAATGTGGTTTGATATGATTTTGGGTAAAAAATTAGTCCGCTAAAAAAATAAGTGTTGAGGAAGATCTAGAAATGTGTCTATGAAATTATTCATTAAACCAACATTTGAATACTTGTAATATGGACACTAACTTAAAACGTCACTTATGAAAGAGGTTTTGTCAGTGTTACACTTAACAGTTGATTAGGTACTTACTAAACAACATTAGTTAAATGTGCAAATGAAAGAAAGAATCAAGGATTTAGTTGTCTTTAAAATTCTTTTAGAAATCCATGTGTCAACGCTTCAATCTTTCTTTTAAGGATTTGTTTAGTATTTCACTCTTCAAAATTATATAAAGTAACAAACATTAAAGTTAAATTACAAACAAACAATCCATTTAAATTTTAAACATCACATATTACTTGTTTTCAAATTATATCCAATGAAATTAAATTAAATAGTGCCTATAAAAAATGAAATCAAATAGTCTTATTAATTCATCAACTAATACATATTAATTAAAAATCCTAATTAAAGATAAAGTCTAAATAATAAAAACTTATAAAATAATGAGTAATTATACATGTTTATCACAAATTTGCTAAAATAACTAAAGGTAAGTTATTTAATTCAATTTATTATAGATTTAACATGTTAAACCTAACAAAATACGAAAATCAAATGACTCCAAATAAATCGATTTTGTTTGCAATTTTCAATTTGATCTTCAGTTTTCAATTTGGTTTGATTCGATCTTAAATACTCCTACTTAAATATATGAATAAGATTTCATTTAATAAAATTTAGTAAATAAGTTTGTAATTAAATTATGAGTTTAATGGGTGTACACGGTAGGAAAACTTTTACATTGACATTCAATTATCACTTATGTGACTTTTAAAGTAGTAATGAGTAAAGTCAATGAAGGATTGTGATTGAATATCAAAGTTCAAATCTTTACTCACAATGTATACCAATTAATCTCTTAAATTATTTATCCAAACATGTTATTTGATCTAGTTCGAGAAAAATGGATATCCTAAAAAGATATTAGTTAAATCTTATTTATTCTTTATCCACGTTTGTATCAGTCTTGGTAGAAAACGTTGTATTGCACCATTGAGATTCGTTCTTTTTGTGCTCTCATCTCACTTTATAGGTTATAATTTTCATATAATTATTAGATGTTCTAAAGACATTTTGACATCTTGTTTGCTTGTTTATCTATTTCCTATGATTTTGCCAATAAACAGTTAGCTAACTAAATCCATAAGCATAATTTGCTGGGAAACTCCACACTTTTGGTAGGTTTTATTGAATTGCGATGTGATAATTGCTAGCAAGTAGTAACAAATGTTTCAACTATCAATATAAACATAAACCATGCAAATGCCAAGACATATCAAAAGACTAATGTGGTATCCCAGACCAGTGTGGTTTCCTGATTGGTGTCATGTGTAACACTTCACATCACAGTATTGAATTTTGAACATACAGCCTCCTTAAAGATTGGCAAGCCAATCACAAAGCATCATCATCCCCACTGATGAACTTGAACAAATGCATCTGCATTTGAATATTTCCTGCACCGGTATTTGGTCAGAAACACTTCAGATTTCAAAATCACAAATTGGCCAACCTGAACACACACTGGCCATATATAATAACAAGATGGAGTGACTCCTCATAACAGGCTATGGTCTTATTGACAATCTAAGCATAGTGAATCATAGCATTTTAAAGCTCATAATACTAGGTAGAAACATCAAAGAAATCTCAATTTATCATCAAAATGAGCAATTGATTGTACATAACTAATTTGAAAGAGTCATTGGATGACAGCGAAGAAGATTCAGATCTACTGTCTTTTTTCAGCAAAAGATGGAACTGTTCTATTTTATAGTTTTTTTTTAAAAAAAAAAAATTGTACTGAAAACGTCTTATTAGATAAGAAATGGAGGGTAATATCCTCCCACAGTAATAGTGCAATAGAAGTGGTCAAGTTGCCTCTAAGATTCTAGAAAACTCTAGATTTGGCTAGTAGTCGGCAAGCTTCTATGACAAGCTATTTGCCATGTACTCATTGATTCAGTTGAAAATAGAACAATAGCAATTTCATAATTCAATTTCTTTTTCCAATTCTCTCTTGATACTCAAACTTTATGGTATCAAGAGCTTCCTCGACAATGATTTCTGATACCACATCACTGCCACCTCACCATCTTTGTCACAAGCCACACCTCCACCACCTCTGTCACCTGAGTCCACCAAGGGAGCCAACCTTTACTCCTCATATGGAAGCGAATCCATCTTCTCTTTCACCATTTTCATGCTAGTACCAACTAAAGACAAAGCTAGGGCGTTAGTTACGTTACACACTGAACGAAGGAACACAAATGAAGGAGGTTGATCCATTACTGAATTTCTTCTGAGAATCAAATCTCTTGCTAACACTCTCATGTCCATGGGTGAACATGTCTGTTTGCATGAACAAATTGACAACATCTTGGATAGATTAGCAAATGAGTATGAGCATCTGGTTTCTCTTATACATAGAAAATCCAAACTATTTGATTTAGGAGAAATCAAAGCTCTTCTTTTGGTGCATGAACATTTAATTGAGAAGTTCAGATCCATAAACGAAACTGTCTCCCTAAATGTCACTCAAAGCACCAAAGGTTTCAGATTATCTCCACAAGCAACCTGATGTTAACTTTACAACTAAGATCTAACACTCAAAGGTTAACTTCACACGTTCTCCCGAAACTCAATCATGCAGCTGACTGTATGGAGGTTCTATCTCTCTATCACTCCATTGTAGGTGAACTGTAGTATATCACAGTGACCCAACCTAAACTCAGATTTAAAGTCAACAAAGTGTGCTAATTTATGTTGCCACCCTAAGCTGAACATTGAGGTCAGAGAAAAAATTCATCGACACTTAAAAGGCACTATTGATGCAACCCACTTTCTCTCAGTAACTCAATTGTGCTCAGTAATATAGTTGCATACACACTGAGTTTGAGGGGGGAGGGAGAATAGTGTAATAGAAGTAGTTGCCTCTAACTATTTCTGTCTACCTAGGAAATGTTATGCCTTTCCACATTATCTACGCAATTTCAACATCCATGTATTCTAAGTGTTTGTTTGACAACGGTTTTATAAAACTAACAAAATGGTTTGGGTAATGTTTTTTGAAAACCAGTTGTTCTAGTTTTTTAGTTTTTAAAAATTAAAAAATAGGTTAGTTTTTTAAGACTAAAGAACCGGAATATTCAAAAGTAATTTTACTTTTCAATTTTCTATTTTTATTTTAAAAATTCAAAATACAATATGTTACTTTTGTTTTTCATTAATGAAATGTTAATAAATATGAACAAATTTTTCCATTTTTACATCTTCGAAACAGTTTCCAAACAACACTTATCAAACAAGTTTTTTTTTTTTTTTCCTTTTCTTCCCGAAAATAGATTTTGAAAATTATTATTGAAAACTCTTTCCAAAATCTAAAAAACAAAATCAATTCAAGCCCTAAATCTTTAACATAAACTTAATTCTACCACCCTAATTCTCTTCAATTCATGTCTTTGTCCAACTATGACATTTTCAGCAGAAGCATTCAATCTGGCAAATTGCAGCATCACACTCACACACGGGTTGGTTTCATCCGGTTAATGAAATCATCCATATATTCAGCAAAATCATTCATTATTCATAGCCAATAAAGTTATTAAAAACAAGCACGCTACCACTCTAATACAAGGGAAGAAAAGAGTATATAGTTTGCCAGTGTAAAGCACTTTTACTTTACACGATCATCTAATCACAAAACATTATATGCTAAACTTACTTTTACAATAAGCATCAAGTTCAAGTCATAAAACCAGTGATTTCTGATTTTTTGAGTGTATAAATTCTTTTACTCCCAAAGTAGATAGAAATAAAACCCGAAAAATTGAAACACAAATTATTAAACATACACTCACAAAGGTTCATATGCAAAGTGCAAACTCACCTCAAAAAAAAGGTAAAAGGCTAAACTGGGAAATCAGAACACTTGCAGAACAGGTCTTTTCCCCAGCCTCTTGATCTCTCTATCCATTTTCCCAGTAAGCATCAGCCCAAACATCTTGAAATCACACAAGAGTGACCAAAAGGGGTGCCCAAAAGTGGCAGGAACATTCCCTTCCACAAAGAAGTGACTGTACCATGCACATCCATACCCAGAAAAAGGCACAAAGAACAAAAACCACCAGCTGAAGAAAACTGAACAGAACAAAAAGAAAATACTGAAGAGCGTGCCAACAAAGTGCCACCTCCTCGTGGATGGCTTTGAATGCTGGTTCACATAAAAGGTCCAGAACTCCTCCAAATTCCTAAAATTCATGGCTTTCAGAAAAGCATAGGCAAAAAAATCAGATTTTGATGAGAACCCAGTTGAAGAAAGAGGTGTAAATATGTGGAGGAGTGAGTTTGAAGGGTTTGATGTGAAAGAAATGAATAGGGTGTTACTGTTTCCTGAAAGTTAGGAATTGGAAGCAAAGTTTTGAGGAGGTGTTGAGGATAGTGGGGGCCATAGAAGGAAGGGGGCCAGAGATTGTTTTGTGTTGGGAATTGTGATGTAGTTTAGGAGAAGAAGGATTGGTTTTGCTGTTGGACTCACTTGTATTGGTAAGTTAAGTTTGTTTGTTGAAGTTGGAAATGTATTCAGTGTAGTGGCAGATCAGACACATTCATCAAGTTAAAGATGATCCAACGGTTTTGATTGCTTGTTATTTATAAAAATAAAAAAATAATCATCTGATACTTATCCAATGGTTAAGATTTGATTACTGTGTGAATGATTGCTTGTGCGACTGCAGGTGATTTGAGTATACTTCAACGTCAAGCTTGTCCTCTTCTTTTTCGGTATACCGTTTCCCCTTTTCTTATTATTTTTCTTTTATATGGTTGTTTTTGTTAGTTTGGGAAAAATTATAGGGAAAAAACAAAAGGAGAATAAGAGACATCACATGGTTCTTATCTTCTACTTTTATTTTTTTCTTTACACTTAAGAATGTTGAAGAAAGATTATTTGATTCATTTGTTTTTTTTTAAATGGATCCACCAATTTGAATTAACTTAAACCAACGAAATTAAACTTATTTTGAGCAAGTAAATAATCTTTTCTAAGTTTTTTTTTCACATGTTAATTCTATATAAAATTTGAAGTTTATATTATTGATTTTTTTTAAAAAAAAATAGTCATTTTAGGCCATAGTTAAATTAATTCTAAGCATAGATATTGTTATCTTTAATTTATATAAACATTATTTCGCACATCTTATTATTTCTTTAACCTAAAATTTGATAAAGAACTTAAATACTAAACATAATACCATTAGAAAAAACAGTTTATCTATTTTCAATGTAAAATTGTTGTATACTATTATTTTATTATAAATAACCATAAAGTTTAATGAGTTTTATGAACTATACTAATTTAAAAATTATATTAATAATGAATTTTTATGTTGATAATACATACTCTCATATTTTTACATAAAAAATGTCAAAATAAATGGAAATAAAAAAAAGAAAAAAGCCTGAGTACTAAAATTTAAAATGTCTATATTATAATGTTTTAAAAAATTAATTAACTAGATAATCAAGTTAGTTAAAAATAAATAAATTTGAAGATGGAATTAATTACAATTCTAAATTTGTAGTGAAATAATTCAATTATTTAAATTAATATAAATAAATTAAATTTGTTTAATTTTTTGGTGCATAATTTGTTTCATTTGAATTATGGCTATATGATTTATTAGATTAATTCGATATAATAGACACTCTTGTTTTTAGTACATAATAAATTAATAATTATCGAGTTCGATGTAGAAAATGTTTTGTGGACTCTAAGAGTGTATCTAGTAAGATACTCTAATTTATAAGCTCCTTTCATTAGTTTATAAGATAAAAATAAGTTAATTAATAATTTTTTTATTTTTATCTTCATTAATTTTTTTAGTTAAATAATTGATATTCATTTTATGTCATTTTATAGTATGAATTAATTCTAGAAAATATTTTAACTAACTTATAAACTCCTGACTTTTTAGCAAATATTTTCATCTTAGTGTTGAGTTAATTTATCAGTTTGAATTTATAAGCTAGTTTTACCAACCTATATGTACAATAGATACTTTTTTTACAACATTAAAAATATAGATAAATTAATGTGATAATAATATAATCGAGGTGATTGTATTGCTTTACCATGTTAAGCAACAGATGAAATACAAAAAAAGTTTCAACAAATTCAAATATTAAAACCATTGCATCCTTTTTCTATATCCTTTCGAGTTAGTTACTGGTCATAGACTGTTTATATGAACATGGGGACAGGGCCATGCACGTCAGAATAGTTATTAGCTATCTGCACAGAAAAAAAGGGTATCAGCTACCATCGTCAAAATAAATATAGTTAGTTAATAAAAAAAAAAGTGTTAGAAAAATTTTTCATAAACTTTATTTTAGATACTTTCTTTGATTGATTAAAATTGTAAAACAGGTAAAAATTAATGATTTTCATGAAATGCTAAACGTTCACAAAAAGAATCTCTAAAACTAGTTCGTTATCACTCCTTTTAGAAAAATAGTTTAATTGTTTTAAAATTTAGTTAGTTGTTATTATTTTATGAGAAAAACAATTATATATTATACACTCAACATCAATATTCAACTCTTATTTTGAGCACTAAAAATTTGTTTTACTTCAACTCAGATTATTTTTCCTCAAATCCACTTTACTACTTTCCCCGCATTTTTATATTTTATTATTCATCCCATTTTGAATTCAAGATATCATTATCTTAAATATAAACCATTTCTTTAAAAAAAAATCTTAATTATAAATAATAAAATAAATATTTACTAATGTTTAAATACATAAAAAATCATCGAGGAATTTAATTCAGTTGTGTCAGCAGGAATCATAAATTATTATATATTTCTTTAAATTTTGAATTTCTATAGATTAAAAAATAAAAGAAAATTCAAATTAATAACAACTTTTAAGAGTTTTGTTAAATATTACTCTTAAAATGACTATTAAAGAATCAATAAATAAAATGCTTTATTCAGAATTATATTGCATGGAAAATTACATCTTAATAAGAGGTTTCACACTTTTGTTTAGTGAATGTCTTTATACACCGATCAACATTTTTCATTTTTAAATATATGTGAAAAATACTAGGTAATATATTATTAAAAGATAAGACATTATACATAGTAATTCATCATCAGTAAAAGACAATTACTGCATTTGCGACATTACATATCCAGCAGCCATTTTCCTTATCTGAGATTCCAAAGATAATAGTAGAACATAAAAAAAAGATTGAGCACAAGTGGGAATCAAACTAATATATAAACTACTTGTTGCTTAATAAAGTAAGGGACTGCTTTCATTCAGAGTCGGTTACCAATGGAAAGTGAGTTTGCTCAATATAGAATGTTTATCTGATACAAAGTGGGAAAGCAACCTCCCACTTGAGTTGCCTTAATGGGGTTAACTTTTGAGATGGTTTTTAATAGCATGAAATTCTATAATTTTGCCGTCTTAAACACGTAAGCATGGTAAGAGGGTGATGAGTTATTTACTAATTTAGTCATAAGACAAAGAAATGCTTCTTCATCAATAGGGATAAATGAATAGGGTCTACATAGCTATTATACAGTTTGTCTCTGTGTTAAAAAAAATATATTTGTACTTGTCTTTAGGATTTTCAATGTATAATTTTGATTTAAAATTAGTTTAGATTAATTACAAAATTTAAATCAATATTTTGTGATTTTATTTGGTTTGGTTTAATATTATAAAAATATATTAAAAAAGATTTATTTTTAAAATCATATAAAAATTTACTTACTCCTAATAAAATTATATAAAAATAGTCACTATCAATATTAAGTATTTCTAATACGATACAACACAATGTCATATCTGTTAAATATATTAATATTTTATTTGATAGGTAATTTATTAAGATAATTACTTTCTAATTACTATATGATCTTTTTGTGTTTTTGCTAAAATTTTGGTTGCATTTGTTTATTTTATAATTTAAACTATTTTTTTTCTCAAAATCATATGAAATATATCTTGAGAATAAGGTCTAGGTTAATTTATTTGTTTTTTCCTAATTTTGGATGGTTTAATATTGCTATCATTTGTCATTATCATTTTTTGAAAAATAAAACAAATCTATCAACCAAATAGTGAGAGAAAAGGTAAACAATAAAACCTGACTTTATTTTAAAAATATAAAATGGAAGTTTGCAAAACATAATCTATATTTATAACTAATTTTTTATTTAAATTGTTAAAATTGCATCATTCTCTTTACAACAATCAAATAAATATAATACTGAATAATGTTTATACCTTTGACTATAATGTTAGAAAATACTACTATCTTGTTGCATTAGAGTGAATAGAATTAAAATACATGACTTTAATTCCTTGCAAATAATTATTGATTAAAGTAAAATCCTTTACTTTAATAGAAAAATTATGATATTTATAGTTAACCAAATACAATAATATATTTATACGTAGAGTTATAAATTTTTTAATTTAAACTCCCTAACATTTTATCAATAATTTTTTTATTTTGTAAAAATATATAGTTTATTAAATTCAGGGGAAAATCTAGATAGTCATTAGTAGGTGAGTCCAAAAGATAAAGGGTGTGGCCATGTTATGCATGCAAAATCTAGATAGTCATCATTACGCTTAGGATTTCAAACAACAGCCACCGTGTTTCTTTCATTCTAGTATGGAAGCTTGTAGAATATGATTTTTTAATATGTATAACAATTAAAGTCTTTAGCAAAAGTAACAGACCCTTTATTGCAATTGAGAAGTTTTTAAGGATAAATAATAAAACTTAACTATTATAATTTTCCCTATCATAGAAACCTTTAATAAAGGGTTTTTTGTAAAAAAAAAAATTACATACAATCAATCCATTTAAATATTACATATTACTTGTTCTCAAATTATATTCAATAAAATTAAATTAAATAATCTTATTAAAATATTAATTCACCAATTAATATATATATTAATTAAAAAGTCTGACTAAATATTAAATCTAAATCATAAACACTTAGAAAGTAATGAATATTTATATATATTTTGTAGATTTGTTAAAAAAACAGTGAGTGATTTAATTTGATTTACTACCGTTTCAACATAACAAACTGCAAATCAAATTTAATCACAGTTTGAAAATCATAAAAACCAAATTACCCTAAATTAAATATATTTTTTGTTTGATTTTTAGTTTAGTTTGATTCAATTTTGAACACTTTACCCGACCCATACCGGTGTGAGTAGCAACTTTGATCTTCATTCTAATCACACTTAGATACATATATGCTTACACACTCTGCAACCATAGTTATCAAAATCGCAAATTAACTTATAAAATCATATGAGTTTACAAGTTTACAAACCCCTGACAAGTTAAATCGCATGTAAAATTGGAAGGGTAGTAAATTTGGTAAAATCACAATAAACTCATGAGTAGACTCGTGAGCAAATTTTTTCGGTGATATTTTTCCTATGCTGACTCTAATTTTGAATGTTTTGAGTATAATTTGTTTTTATGTCTAATTTTTTTTTAAAATTTTGAGTGTTTCAACTCTAATTTTTATTTATTTTGAGTAATTTAGACTTATTATATGTATTTGACCTATATTGAAAATCAACTTTTATGTTATTTATAGGTATATTTTTTATAAAGTAAATTCCTACAATTCTACAAGACGAGTTTACTTTATTCTCATGAGTCTACCTAAACTCTTGATTTTGCTAATCATATCTACAACCTACACTTTACTTGTGTATAAATAAAACAATATCTTTTACGCACAAATAAATACAATATAAAAATAAGTCAATATAACATTAAATATAAAATACATTATAAAATACTACCTAAAGTTTTATATGATTATAAATAAACTTCTATCTTTTTGTCATAACATTAAATAATGTTATATGCACAAGAAGAGTTATTCTATGAATAACTCAATTTTTTCTTATAAATTTATTTTCATCTTATTAAATTTATCTAAAATATATTATAGGTCTCTTATTATTATATAATTATATTATTTATAATATATATACAAATGATATTTTTAACAATATTTTTACTTAAAATTATAATTATGTAATATAATTATATCAATTAATATTATATATGTATAAAGTAGGAGTTTATGTATAAAGTAGGAGTTCAGTTGTTACTTTGTGAGGAGTTTTTTTTTTTTTTTTTCATGACGTTGCTATTATGATCTGTAAGTCAATCTATCAACCTTTCGATTTAGTTGGCCTTCCTATCGCTAAATAATTATTTTTTTCCAAAAAGAAATTACATGTTTTATAGAAACTGAAAATATATTTAAGCCTGTTAAAGATAATTAACATTTTCATAACATATCCCCAAAAATTAAAAAAATTTGAAGAAGTGTGTGGAAAAGGTGTTAAATTCCGAGAGAGCAAGATGCTAAATAAATAGTGTCTAATCTTAAAATTGATTGAAAAATTAAGGTTTTAAACTTAACTGAAAATGAGGGCAATAACATAATTTTAAAAAATTGAAAACATTTATTTGAAATAAAATTACAAGAATGTAAAGTTTAATGTACAATTTTTTATTCTCATACATTCTTGCTCTCATAAATTCTTGGATACTTTCCATTGTAATTTTAATATAGCACATTCTATTATAAGACTTTCTGAACAGTCTAGAATTCTAGATTATGGACATACTTCACATATTTGTGTGCCATTATTCTTTTCTCCCACACAATTTTCTCACTATTTCCCTTATGAATAAATGAGAGTCAATCAAACGGTTGATCTTGGCTGAAAATATACAATTTTCGTTTCTCTAAGAAACAAGAGGGAGGAAATTACTTTTTATTCATTTCTGGTATAAGATAACTCTTATTTTTGAAAAATCCTAATTTCCCTTGCTTTTTTCAAGGCCTATATGAAATGCGAGGTGAGTAAATTTTCTATTTCTCCAAAGGGAAAGGGTCACAAAACTTGCTCGCCTGTGGCAAAAAGATTCCAAAAAATGGTTGTGACAAAATAGAGACCTGCTGTTACAGTTAAGAATGCCTGAAATGATCCCAGCCACTGTACAAAATAACCAGTTCCAATTGTGCTTATGATAGCTGCTATAGTTCCAGCACAATTTGAGATCCCTGTAATATTTTTGTTATTGTTAAATAAATAAAAATCCATTATGAGAAAAACAAAAGAAAGAATTAAAAGAACAAAAAAAAAGTATCCCCTAGAACAAATTTGCTGCGACTCTTACCGTGTAGAATTCCTGCATACTGAGGAGCAATATCCTGATCACGTAAAATGTTAAAAGGTGTGACATTAAGATCTTACTGACACATTAATAAGTTCAGATTAATCTGTGAGTTGAACTTACTTGTATGTTGAGCATATAGCCAGCCTGGCTGAAAGAACTCAGGCTCAAAGCAATAGTCATGAGTGTTGCAGCAACTGTGGGTGTATTGGCATAATTTAAACAGAGCAGGGTCACTGCCGGGCCAATGAATCCAATGGTCTGTAATTTACCAAGTATGAATCAGATAATGGTTGCAGATGAGTGTAATACTAAAATCAATATGTATAAGGAAATACTTCTCACCCATCAAGATGAATTCCTTATGATATTGGTCTCTAATTGCTTCAAATTTCAAAACATAAAGCTATCTAGAGTTCTCACAATCTTAACAATATTTCCTTTTTATAAAAATGCTAATAGCACACTCTTTGACAAATTTTGTTATTAACTAAAATTTATTGAAAATCACATTATTTTGTAGGTAGAGACCAATAGTAAAGAGTATGTTAAAAAATGTTCTGTTAGCACTCCTATTTCTTTTGGCTAACAGCAGTTTAATGGTTTAGAAGAGCGTGTTACCTGCATGAACTTCCGAACAAATATTGTGGGGTACCCTGCATTGATTAAGAAGTCTGATGCAACACCAGCTAGATAGCCTGACATAGCCATTGTTGCCCAAGGAACTGCGCTAAACCAAGCTGCCTGCTTCAAGTTTACATTATATACCTACACAAAGAAGAAAAAAAAATAATGATTGAAAGTTCCCAACTTCCATTATTATGAGAAAATGAATATCAATGAATTTTGAATAGATTACTTTATTAACAAGCCCATTTTTAGAAGAGTCTTACTCTTATCCATATTTTTCAAACAACATAAGAGACAAAAATATAAAGTTGGTCTCTAATATAAAAATTAAGAACAGCATAAGAAAGTAATTACGCTTTTGAAATAAACTGGCATCCATGACAGGAGAACAAAGTATCCCTGCAAATTAAGTGAGGGCAATATTAGTATGCTAAATTTGGATTCATGGTGGCAAGACCTTCTCTTCATTCAAAAGTAAATACAACTTACCCAGTTGTTAGTTGCATTGGCAAATATTATAGCCCACGATGGTAATTTTGATAGCAGAAGGGTAACGGGAGGAAACTTGTTACTTTTCTTTGGAAAAACAGTTTTTCCAGCTTGAATTAACCTTTGTTCTGAGCTACTGATGAAACTACTTTGCATAGGATTATCTGTAACTCGATACGCCCATGTCATGACCCAAAGCAATCCAAGCGATGAGAATAAGATAAAAGGACCCGAAATTCCCATAGTGGACAACATAATTGGAGTCAGCAACAAGCCTATGACATTGCCTAGATGAAATCCAGCCATTGAAATTCCAAGTGCACTCGCCCTCTCATTAGTTGGAAACCACCTATTCAGATATGAAGATTAGATCAACATTGAAATAATTGTAGAGAACCAGCTTTCAATCGACAACAATGAAATACTTACAAGACAAAGTCTATTATTACAACAAGGCTTAGACTCCTTTCTTCAATAAATTAACAAGAAATGACAAGCTTGATAATGAGATAGAGTTTCACCTCAGTAAGATATCTTGACGTTTAATGCAAATCTTTGTGACTCAAATTACTGATGTGAAACTTCAACTCTGATTGTATTGCATTTTTTGTCTTTTTTATTAGACACCTAAAACAGGGTTTATATCCTTAAATCTTTAATACTACCTAATTTCCCAGGTATTGAGGATTCTAGAGGCATCACCTTGATAGGAGAGTGCTCATGGATGGAAAAGCCACTCCTTCAGCCAATCCAAAGAAAGCACGAATGGCCAATAAGCTCACTGTGGAGTGGTTGGCTGCCAAAGGTGTGAGAAGAGTTGCCAAAGACCACAAGAACACACCGCAGGCCAACACCCTCTTTCCTCCATATCTATCTACCAAAGCTCCTCCAATCACTGAAGAGAATATGTATCCCCACAGGAAAGATGACTGATATTGCATGAAAAGCACGAACCTTATGTTAGCAAGTAGTTCCACCACAAAAAATGGAAATATAACAAACAAATCTGATTTTGAAACAGACTTTTTGTATTATACAAGAATAGAATGCTCAAATGAAACTATTTATGTTAAAGGAACTTGATAGACCATTGATGATTTCTGTCAGAAAAAATAAAAGCGCAGTTATCATCTATCTACCAGAGTTTTCTTTCAAATAGGGCCGTTACTTTGTACAGGTTGCAATTGTTTAGTATCAGCAGACACATAGGCTGTTATTTGTGGAATATAGATATAGGAAAAGAAATCAGTAAGTAAGGATGTGGTGCGTCTGCAGTGTTGAAGGCGGAAACTCCCTAAGCCAGAAGCCTGTGTTATCAATTCTGGTTAATTTCAGAATTGTGATCAATAAAATACTGTTATTTGTATTGAAAATTCTTGAGTTTAACTATGGGAGGAAACTCCCTAAGCCAGAAGCCTGTGTTATCAATTCTGGTTAATTTCCGAATTGTGACCAATAAAATACTGTTATTTGTCTTGAAAATTCTTGAGTTTAACTATTTGGTCCAACCTGCCGAATGCCTACAAGGATGGATTTAAGAGTGGAAAGATTGGCAAAACAAGTGGACACATTACAATGAAAAGATGATAAGATCTCGTTCTGGTCACGATAGATTGCAGATTTGGGGAATTCTGTGGGGAAATGAGAAGAGAGATTTTGGTGAGATGAAGAATATGGATTATTTGGATCAGATGCTAACCTTGTTCAAATAATTAACTGGTCCAAAAGGGTCTGACATTAAAAAAGACAATTGTCTTTACTCTTTAACACATAAATCATAACTGTCTTCCTTTATTTCTTCTGAGTTCTGATATAAACTTTTAATGGTCTATCTGAACTACTAACTAGTTCGCGCAAAGATAAATACTTGTCTTCATATGAATTTTTCAAGAAATGATTTTTCCATTATCTAGAATCAAATTGATACTCCTTTAACAATATAATCACACTCAGATAGAAAATTATCCTTAAATTAGGAGTAGTGTTTTTAAACATATCATAAACTATTTAATTTTATGAGTATTTTTAGAATAAAATTTAAATCTGTGTCCTCATTAATTAAAATTAACAATCTTCCACTGTTTATGTGAATACTTTGAAACTTTTCAATGAACACCAAAATAGGACAAAGAGAGGTCATCCCTTTGAATTCTGGGAAGTATTTTTGAGACCCATATATATCAAAAAGATAAAAATTAAATAAGAGAAATAAATAATATCAATTTTTATGGTCAGCTAATATCACCTAAATTAATATAAAAATTTGAATCATTTAAATAAAATAAAGAATACTTCTTTCCAAGTCATCCCATGACAAATAGTGCCTTTTGTGTGAGAGAGAGAGAAAGAGGAATTTACTATTCATGATCAGAATTTTACTACTTTTGTCATTTGCATTACCTGAACAATTCCAAGAAAGGAATTGGACCAGCCATGTTTGGCAGCCAGAGGAACAATAGCCACAGACATGACCACACGATCAGCATTACACAGACACATAACACATGCAACCAAAGACACCACCTTCAACCTCTCTGGAATGCTAAAAGCTAAACCCTTTCTTCTACCTCCTACAAACATTCCCCCATCTATGCCATCTACAGTGCACCTCACACCCAATTGTGTCTTTCTCTTTCTCTGCCACTGCCCTTCGCCAGCTTTCCATTGCAACTCTGTTAGCGAAATTTTGGACTCAAATCCCAACTGGGATTTCCTCAAATTGACCAGACTCAAATGAGGTGCCAAAGATGAAGACCTCCCAGAGGAAAAACGCAAGAAGGGTGGTGCTGAATTTAAAGTGGCCATTAAAAAAAACAAAAAAAAGGTGTCAGAAACTGATCATCAATGGGTTGTGGCATGGAATATTGAGGGGTTCGTTCTGTGGGTGTAAAACATGGTTGGAACTTGGAAACATTGTACGTTTCTACAAAGGGTGTTTGGTATCCGTTGAATAAGCAACAACCCCCACGAATTCAAGGTGAAGAAACATTAAAGAAAGAAGGACAGTTGTTTTTTTTATTTGACATGGAGAAAGAAGGACAAGTTAGTTTTGTGAAGTTGTTTTGCTGGTCAGAAAATGAAAAGAGGTCATATATATTAAAAATTATTTAGTGCCTGAACTTTGGGGAATTAGTCAATTAGAATGTTAGACATTTGGAAATCCCATCACTTTAAATTTTATTTTAATATAATTAATTAATTGAAATGATATTCATCATATATATTGATACTATTCATAATTAAACAAATCATTTTTTAATTAATGAACATGAATTATTTTATTAGTAGCTTAAAAAATTCATTTATAGAAAATCAATAATAATCATTCTTACAACCATTCATAGTTCACGGCAGAATTTTTTCTCAAAATTAAACTAATTACACATGTGATAACATGTTTATTTTTTTTTCTTTTTGTAAGAATGGAATCAATTCAATTCAAGTCACTTATGTAATTTTTTGCATAATTAAACTAATTACGCTATCTTAGTATGAAAAATCAATTTATTTGTTTTCCTTCTTGTAAGAGTGATAGCAACTCACCTAAGATAATTTGTTTTTTTTTTTTTACATTGCATAAGTGATGTCAGACTAGTTCACTCAATCAATAATTTTTTTTTTTTAATTTAACTATTCAGGTTTATGAAATCAGTGTAGACAATTTGTTTAATTTAGTATTTATAAGTTTTTTTATAAACCAAATAATTTTATTAAAGAGAAAGTACTTAAAAAACACAAGAAGCCTGTTATGCATACAAATTTAGTATTTATAAATACAATTCCGTGTGAATCATCGTATTATAAGTATCAATATTTTTTTTTACCTCTTTGATTATATATATGGAATAGTGTCTATTACACACCATGTATTGTACTTATAAATATTAAATTAAACAAATTATCGACGCCAATTTTGTGGAACCTTAGCTGTTAAATTTAAAAAAAAAAAATTGTTTGGTGAATTGAGTTAGCATCGCCTATGTATGAAAAAAAAAAAACAATTGTAAAGTTATTTTATCTAAGTTAGTGTAACTCTTATGAATTAACGTCATTTGTGCAAAAAGGAAATAAAAAATAAACTAGTTGTGGATATAAATCAATGTCACCCCCGCATGACAAATATGTTTTTAATTGCATACTTAATTAGTGTCACTTAAACATGACAAACAACTAGAAAAACAAAAATAATAATTATTTGATATATACTTTTTAAAACTGTCTACTTTATTATATACTTTATTAAAATTCATTTCTAAAAAATCCCTACAACAAATTTTACATTAAATTAAAAATAGAAAAATACAAACATTATCACCATTACCAATATATATTTGGTGCAAGAAATGTTTCTAGTTTCATTTGAAGTTGGGAATTTTCTTTTTTATGTTTGATTAATTTTTTTTATAAAAAATAGCACCCAGTGGAATGTTTACTTAAAAACTTCACGTCCCATATAAATTGTGGATAGTTATATTTCTTATATGGGAATTTGATTAAAAAACTCTGTTAAGATAGATAAAACTCACTTCGATGTTTTTTAATTGCATACTTAGTTGGTGTGACTTAAACATGACAAAAAACTAGAAAAGCAAAAATAATTATTATTTGATATATACTTTTTTAAAACTTTCTACTTTACTATATACTTTATAAAAATTAATTTCTAAAAAAATCCCCATAATAAAATTTACATTAAATTAAAAATAGAAAAATACAAACATTATCACCATTAGAGATATATATTTGGTGCAAGAAATGTTCTTAGTTTCATTTGAAATTAAGAATTTTCCTTTTCATGTTTGATTAATTTTTAAAAAAAAAAACATCCAATGGAATGTTTACTTAAAAACTTCACGTCCAATATAAATCGTAGATAGTTACATTTCTTATATGGGAATTTGATTAAAAACTTTGTTAATATAGACAAAACTCACTTCCATGATTTTTATGTCTCAAAAACACTTTATCTCAATTAAAGAATATCTTTCGTTCACACTAAAAACAATTATTTTTTATCCATGTTTTCCATAATATTACTTCTATGGAAATGAGAGAATATAACTTTTTTGAGTTAACAAATAAGAATATCATGTTATTCTTATTGGATCATTTAACACAAATAATAAATAATTAAAGTTTTTATGTTACTTTTTATCTAAAAAATGTTTATATAAAAACATTTAAGAACAATTAAAATCATCAAACAAATTTTATTCATTCTTATTATTAGAAATGGTGAAATTGATATCATAATACAAATGATGAAATTGAACTTAACTCAATTTTACAAAATTGATTTGTAAGGTAAAGTTTGCACCATATACTCTTTTTTAATCATATCACTAGATAATGTAGATCTCCAATGCTTATAATTCGTCTTTCCTAAAAAAATCATAATTTTTAAACATAAAAAACTTTCATTAAGTAAATGCTCTCTGTAGACCGTAGTTAATGAATGAAAATGAAATTATTTATTCAAATTGATGTTATTTATAAATTTCAAATACCACATAATCTTGATTTAAATATGAATTTAGTATATGTAAATTTTTGTTTTTTCAATTTTAGTACGTGCTCATAACTTTAATTCAGTAAGGTTTAGGGATAAAATAAATATGTTTTTTTATAATCGGTTTTTGTAATTTCTTTTATTCATTCTTAATCATGCAAGTTTACTATTATAAATGGTAAAATTAAATCTAATTCAACTTTACAAAACTGACTTGTAAGTTGAGGTTTGTAAGAGGGGGTGTACTGGGAAGAAACTCAAGTCTCACATCGGTTAAAGATATGGTCAAATAATAGTATATAAGGGAAGTGCATGAAGTACATTTTTTCAAGGCTAAGGGAGGATTTGAGAGAGATAGACTAGTGTAATCATAACCCTGAATTGGAATTGACTGACTATTACCGACAAGTATACCACAATTACTACTCAAATTAAAATAAGTCGCGAAAGTACCTTTCTTGAATGTCACGTGGAAGTGACATTAGTATCCATATACCAATTGTCATCTGAAAGATTAAGTTCAAGAGTGCGCATTGTAGTTGCGATGTCAATTCGAGTTTATGAAGTTATTGTTGTTGTGTATGACTATGACAGTTTTGGCTTGAGGATGTCTGGTTGGCACTGTTGGTTTTGTTGAAACTTGGGCTGACCCAAGGTGAGAAGAGTGATGAGGGGTATAGGCAAGGTGAAATAGCACAAGGCATCCATGGTCACTACCACTGCCTCACAGGTCATTGGTAATGGTGCACTTGTTGTTGTGGGCCAGACTGCCTTTTCTAACCACCATTGCGACCACCACTGTCGCTTCTGCCTCCAACCTGATTACTGTCATGTTTCTGTCACTGTTGTTACGATTTTTGGCCCCTTCTTATTACCATGGTTGTTGCGACTTTGCGGAGTTGTCAGTATCGTGAGCCACCATGACAGAACACACGCAGTTGCAACCTTCTTCACGAGACCAACTTCTTCTAAAGTAAGCATGGAATGAGCTTGATAGAATGGTGGAAGAGGATTGCTTTAGCGAATAAGCGTTGTAACTCCATGGTAAGCCTCGGTAAGGTCAGCCACCATTTGAAGAACAAGACGATTATTTGAAATCGGTGCGTCGTTCTTGAGTTAAGCTGACAAATCCTTGAGTCATTGACAACAACACACAGAGACATTTTGAAAATCCTCTATGTTTGTATGGGAGAATTCTTGCTCAAGAGTGACAGCCTAAGCATTTTTATTGTCTGGAATATATCACGTAATCTATTCTATGCCCCCATTGCGTTGCCTCTAGTTTAAGAATTGTATGCAACAGGTCGTTGGAGATTGTTGTATAGATCTATTGAAGAACCATAGCATCAAGGGTTGAGCACAAATCCTTTTTAGTATTAGTGTTCAACATCGTGTCCTTGCCTAACTCCGATGGAATGATGTGATGAAGCACTTTATGGGAATGTGCGTGAATCTTAAACAATTTTGCCCACATTGCATATTGGACGTTTTTCATCTCCAGGGTGACGGAGATATGATTCTTGATGTTTAATACAACAAGAATTGGGTAGAATTTGTTAGAGTCAATCATAGCAATTGACGTAAGAAATAAACAAGGGAAAGGCCAAGAAAACAAATAAGGCAGAGGAAAGCCTAGGAAAGCGACGGAAGTAGGAGAGGATCTCAATCCCTTAGCTCTAATACCATATTAGAAATGGTAAAATTGACCTAACTAAACCTCACAAAACTGGCTTGTAAGGTGAGATTTGCACCTCCCGTATATACTATTATTTGGCCATATCTCTAGCCGAAGAATTTCTCCCTGCAACCCATAAGTTCTTCCCATACCTCCATAAATTTTTAAAATGGCAAAAAAACCCTTAATGAAAACAACAAAAATTTAATTATCACGCGTTTCTTTCTCTTCCTTTTTCATTTGCATCTTTCCCTTGTTTGCTTCTCTCGCACGATTTTGTTTTTTCTTCTCACTAAATCAGTGACTGTCTCTTTTTCTTCTTCGTGCGTTTGTGTTCATCTCCTTCGTGTTTGCTTTATTCTTCCTAGTTCAAGTTTGCGTTTATATTCTCTCGGTACATTATGGAATAAGGTTTTTTACAAAATTTTTACAAGTCTGGACACTCATGTCCGAACTTGTAAAATTTTTGCAAATTTTTTTTACAAGTTCAGATAGTCCTGTCTGGACTTGTAAAAACTTTTGCATATTTTTTTACAAGTTTGAATACCCCTATTTGGACTTATAAAAAAAATTTGCAAAATTTTTTAGAAGTCCAGACACCCCTGTTTGGACTTGTAAAAGAAATTTGCAAATTTGTTTACCTAGGATTAAACTTATTTTTTTACCTAGAAATATTTGAGACTTTTTCTATATTTATGGAGGTGTTGGGAGAAATTATGGAAATGTAAAGAAAAATTCTCTTGTAGCCGAGAGGGAACTTTGGGTTTCTTTCCAATATTTACACTTTCAAGTAAAAGATTATAGGAACCAAATCTTACAAAAAAACGCAGAGCCATACAAATAAAAAAAAGTGTAGGAATTAAAATTAAAAGAAAAAACTTATGAGAACTAAATTCTTATTTAAATGTAATACAAAATTATATTTATTATTTTCTTACTCGATAGTATAATAATACTGGTGAGACCCATGCCATTTGGTGATTTTGTTGCACAAAGGAGTGAATGTTGAAATTAATTGTGGATTAGTATCAAGCAATATCTAATTATCATTAACCGACAATATTAGATATGATCATAATATCAATATGGTTATTTATCTTTAACCGACAATATCTTAAAATATCAATATGGTTATTTAACTGGGATTACAGTGAGATTGACTCTGTGATGGGTTAGGTCAATCAGATAAAAAACCCAATTAAGAGAGGTCCCTGACTACCCTGGGGGGTTATAAATTTGCCATCCCATTAAGCAAATTTACACATCAGAATTGTTCTCTACAATAACCCCTCAGAAGGTAGACAGAAGAACCTCTAGAGTTCTGTTCAACAGTGCTCATGGATATGAATGCCAATTCAGGTACACATTCATATTCATTCTATTAATTCAATAGCATGATTGACATACTATAATTTGTGTCTAGTACAGTATAATTCAGAAAACTACTTTATATTTTCATCAATTGGTATCAGAGCATACTAGATACATTTTATGGTTGTCAATTGAACAAACCCTATTTTTCAACATTAACATACATGCGTTTTTGAGAGAGGGAAAGAGACTGAATGATACCTGAGCGGTTACGCGGCGGCAGTCGAGTCGTCCGCCGGAAGCCGCGTCGCCTGCCGGGACCGGCGAACCTCCCGGTGGTCCCGACCCTGCCGCGCCACACGATCGGAGATCGCGTCTTGAACGGACGCCCAGATCGCGGCGGAGATCGCGTCTCGCGCGCCCAGATCGCGGCGGAGATCGGGTCTCGCGCGCCCAGATCGCGGCAGAGATCGCGTCTCGCGCGCCCAGATCGCGGCGGCGATCGCGCCTCGCGAGCCCAAATCGCGGCGGAGATCGCGTTTCGGCCGCCCGCTCCAGCGGCTCTTCGCCGCGCACCGGGCCGCGCATGCGCTCCAAGCGGCGCTTCACCGCTGCGTTTTCAGCCGTGCAGATCCCGTCGGAGATCTTGGCTTCGGTGCCGCGTTCCGCCCGCTCCAGCGGCTCTTCGCCGCGCTGTCTCGAACCCCGACCAGATCCCGTCGGAGGTTGGAATTTCGGCGCCTCCAAGGCCGCCCGCTCCACCGCCGTCCCGCGCGGGCTTCCCGTCGGCGCTGGTTCGCCGGCGCTCCAGCAGAGAAGGCGGAAACACCGCCAGCGCTGGTTCTGCGCAGGAACCGCTTCCGGTTTTCCTCAAAACCGTCTCCGCCAAACCGTCTCTCTCTCCCTTTTGAAATGTGTTTTTTTTTATTTTTTTATTATTTATTTTTTTTATTTTTTAAAATTATTAAATAAATAATTTATTTTTTTTTGAAATTTCATAATTTTGAAACTTATTTAATTTTTGAGATGTAATTTCGAATTAATTTTAGCATATTACTCTCAAATTTTTTGAATATTGAATTATTACTTATAATATGATTTTTCTATTAATTTGCATTATAATGACCTATCTATCATGGGCATGATGATGTGAATTTTGTTTGTCATATTTTAAGATAATTAAAATCATATGAAATAAAGCATGATTTATGCTATTAATTTACATAATTGTAATTTCACCTATCGTGGATGCATTTGTGTAAATTTATGAATAAATATTAATTCATTATATTAGTGATAATTATACCCTATCGGTGTGTTGTTATTAGTATAATTTGTTGTTGTACAATACATTTCTCTTTACTTATGTTAATGTTTTTTGGTACCCTATCGGTGCTAGGATTTATTAATTTAAGTTATAATGTATTGTAATTTGCTTAGGGATTTATTTTAAGCTGAACTTTTAAATCATTTTTTTTTCTTTATTGTGATGTTCAGTTTTCTTCCCTAATTCCGTCAAAACTCTAAACGGAACAAATTATGAGGACTGGAAAGAATCATTAGATCTCTACCTGACTATTGACAATCTGGATTTAGCATTGAGGACGACGAGGCCTGCGCCTCTTACAGATGAGTCTTCTGAAGCTCAGCGAATTTCTCATGAGAAATGGGAACACTCTAACAGAGTGTGCCTGAAGGTGATTAAATTCACCATGGAGAAATCTATTAGACAGAGCATTCCAGATCTTGATGATGCCAGTGCTTTTCTCAAAGCAGTCGGTGAAAAATTCACAACTTTTGATAAGGCACAGAAAAGCCAATATCTTTCCTTATTTGAAAAGACCAAATATGATGGTGTCAGCGGTGTACGTGAACACATTATGAAGTTAGTACATTTCTATAATAAGCTGAAGTCTCTCAAGGTTGAGGTTGGCGAAGACACTTTAATCTATCGCATCTTGGAATCTCTGCCTTCTCAGTTTGACATCATGAAGACTTCATATAACATTCAAAAGCATGACTATGGAGTGGATGAATTGATTGCAATAATCACCCAAGAGGAGGAGTCAATGAAGAAAAATAAGCCTAATAGCATTCAGTTCATTGCTTCTAGTTCAGGTGCTAAAGGTACTAACAGGTATAAAGGAAAGAAGAAAAATGGTACAGAGAAAGCAGAACGACATTTAGAACCCAAGAAGAAATTCTTTAAAGGTTCTTGCAAGTATTGTAAGAAACGTGGTCACAAGGTGGAAGATTGCTTTATCCTGAAAAAGAAAGAGGAGAAGCGAGGTAATCTGCTAGCACTAACTTGCTTTGAATCTAATATGGTTGATGTTCCTCCAAATTCCTGGTGGTTAGACTCAGGGGCTACTATTCATGTTGTGAATTCTTTACAGGGGTTCACAAGTCTGAGGAAACCAAGTGATGATGAGACGAAGATTGTTATGGGAGATGGAGCTGGAGTACCCGTTGCTGATATTGGAGTCGTCTCTTTATGTTTATCCTCTGGACATACTTTATTATTACATGATGCTGTTTATGTCCCTTCCATGAGAAGGAATTTGATATCAATTTCTGTTTTAGACAAATGTGGATACAACTTTCATTTTGGTGATGGAAAATTGGTAATTTATTATAATTCAACTGTTGTTGGTTCAGGAATTTTGCATGACAGACTTTACATGTTAAACGTAACTGATATGTCAGTTAACTCCACTAGTGGGAGTAAACGTAACAGGATTGATGAATCTTCCTCTATGCTATGGCATAGACGTTTGGGGCATATTTATAGGCCTCGAATTGAAAGACTCATAAAAGAAGGGATTCTGCATGATCTTGACTTCTCAGATTATGACACTTGTGTCGATTGCATCAAGGGGAAGTTCACTGCCAAAACCAGGAATAAAAGTTCAAACAGATGTGACGATGTGCTACAATTAATTCACACAGACATATGTGGACCTATTACACCTACTGCTATGGGTGGATATAGGTATTTTATTACCTTCATAGATGACTTCTCCAGACATGGATGGGTATATCTTCTTCAGGATAAAGCAAGCTCTCTTGAAGCCTTCAAAACCTTTAAAGCCTCTGTTGAGCTGAAAACAGAGAAGAAAGTTAAGTGTGTAAGGTCTGATAGAGGAGGAGAATATTATGGTCGTTATGACGAGACAGGAAGAAATCTAGGTCCATTTGCTCGATTCCTTGATGAATACGGAATTGAAGCTCAATACACCATGCCTGGAACTCCTGAACAAAATGGCGTTGCTGAGAGACGAAATCGAACACTCATGGACATGGTGAGATGTATGTTATCACATTCATCTCTGCCAGAATTTCTTTGGGGAGATGCCTTGCGAACTGCTATGTACATTCTTAATCAGGTACCTAGCAAATCTGTGCCCAAAACTCCTTTTGAGCTAATGACTGGTAGAAAGCCGAGTTTGAGACATTTCCATGTATGGGGTTGTAAGGCAGAAGTAAGACCTTATAACCCTAAACAAAAGAAACTTGATCTCAAAACTATTAGCGGTCATTTCATTGGCTACTGCATCGGTTCGAGAGGATGCAGATTTTATTGTCCTTCTCACTCTACACGAGTTATTGAATCTGACCGAGCAGTTTTCTTTGAGGACGATTTGGACAGTGGGAGTTACACACCTCGAATGATGACCTTCAGAGAAGATCGAACCATGCTTCCATTACCATCTTATTCTCTTCCTACAGACATCTCAATCCCAATGGTTCACACAGATGAACAAATTGTTGAGAGGCATGTTGATGAACCACAACTCAATGATCAACAACTTGATCAACAACTTGTGCCCCCATTAAGACGATCTCAGAGAATACACCGACCTTCTATACCAAATGACTATGTTGTATACCTTCAGGAGCACGAATATGATCCACATGATGATGAAGATCCCATTACATATCAGGAAGCACTTTCTAGTTCTCATGCTTCTGACTGGCTAAAAGCTATGCATGATGAATTGTCTTCCATGTCTCATAATAATGTTTGGGATCTTGTGGACTTACCAGCAGGTTGTAAGCCTGTTGGATCTAAATGGGTCTTTAAGACAAAACGTACTCCAGATGGAAAGGTTGATAGGTATAAGGCTCGATTGGTGGCTAAAGGTTATAGTCAACGGGAAGGTGTTGACTACAAAGAAACCTTTTCACCAGTTTCAACGAAGGACGCACTCCGAGTTGTCATGGCTTTAGCTGCTCATTTTGACCTAGAGCTACACCAGATGGATGTAAAGACAGCTTTTCTGAATGGCGATCTTGCTGAAGATGTCTACATGGTTCAACCTGATGGTTTTGTTGAAGCAGGCAATGAGCATTTGGTGTGTAAACTTAAAAGGTCCATTTATGGACTGAAACAAGCATCTAGGCAATGGTATTTAAAATTCGACCAGGTTGTCACTACTTACAATTTCAAGGAAAATGTTGCAGACCAGTGCATTTACTTGAAGACTAGTGGGAGTGATTTCATCATTCTCGTATTATATGTCGATGACATTCTCCTTGCTAGTAGTTGTATGAACCTATTGGTTGAGACAAAATCAATGTTGTGCAGACATTTTGATATGAAAGACCTTGGTGAAGCTTCTGTTGTTCTAGGCATCCAAATTATTCGTGATAGGTCACATGGCATAGTTGGATTGTCTCAAAAGGGATATATCGAGAAGATTCTCAAGAAGTTCAACATGAATGCTTGCTCCCCATGTGCTGCACCTGTGCAACGTGGTGACAAATTATCTAACAAACAATGTCCTCATAATGATGAAGAAGTGGATGCTATGAAGAAAATTCCATACGCTTCTGCTGTTGGCAGTTTGATGTATGCTCAAGTCTATACTCGTCCTGACATTGCTTTCATCGTCAATGCCTTAGGCAGATATTTGAGCGACCCAGGTTTGGGTCATTGGAAAGCCGTTAAAAGGGTCATGCGATATTTACAGGGAACTAAGGATCATATGTTGACTTTTATGAAGTCTGATCAACTTCAAGTCACTGGCTATTCTGATTCTGATTTTGCGGGTTGCCCTGATGATCGTAGATCTACTTCTGGCTTTATTTTTATGATGGCAGGAGGAGCTATCTCTTGGAAGAGCGTTAAACAGTCTCTTACAGCTACCTCTACCATGGAAGCAGAGTATGTTGCTTGTTTTGAGGCCACTCGCCAGGCCATGTGGCTTAAGAAATTGATATCTGACTTTCACATAGTTGAAAGCATTTCCAGGCCACTTGTGATTTACTGTGACAATACTGCTGCTGTGAGTTTCTCTCGAAACAACAAAAGCTCTACTCGTTCAAAGCATTTTGATATCAAGTATCAATTTGTTAGAGAGCAAATTCAAAGTTTTCACACTCGGATTGAAAACATTGATTCTGAGGAGATGTTAGCAGATCCACTGACTAAGGCCTTAACTGTTGGAATTTTTCTTATTCATGTAACTCACATGGGTTTAGTCAAGGCTTTTGATGTATTAAGTTAGTGGGAGTCTGATTCTCTATTTTCTTTAAGAGACATGCTCTAGTTGACGTCATTTTGTTCATGTTTCTTATTAGCATTTTATTTATGCTTGGACCATTGTAGTGTCATTTATGGAACTGCATTATGCCATACATCTATGAAAAATATTATTTACATGCAATTGATTAATATCCCTATCGGATATTTATTTTGTTGCTCATATTTTTCATACTGTTAATTAATATATGATATATCGGCAATTGTCGTTTTAGTTTAATGATTTGTATGTTGATTATTGATTGACACTATCCAAGTGGGAGAATGTTGAAATTAATTGTGGATTAGTATCAAGCAATATCTAATTATCATTAACCGACAATATTAGATATGATCATAATATCAATATGGTTATTTATCTTTAACCGACAATATCTTAAAATATCAATATGGTTATTTAACTGGGATTACAGTGAGATTGACTCTGTGATGGGTTAGGTCAATCAGATAAAAAGCCCAATTAAGAGAGGTCCCTGACTACCCTGGGGGGTTATAAATTTGCCATCCCATTAAGCAAATTTACACATCAGAATTGTTCTCTACAATAACCCCTCAGAAGGTAGACAGAAGAACCTCTAGAGTTCTGTTCAACAGTGCTCATGGATATGAATGCCAATTCAGGTACACATTCATATTCATTCTATTAATTCAATAGCATGATTGACATACTATAATTTGTGTCTAGTACAGTATAATTCAGAAAACTACTTTATATTTTCATCAGTGAAAGGACCATAGAAGTAGTATTAAAAATTTTGAAATAAACCTAATCTTATACGCAAGAGAGTATAACCTTTCAAGTTTTTAATAGACAATAGACATGTGGTAAGATTTTCGGTTCATTGAAGTTTACTAAGATTCTTTTTTTGAAAAGAAGTTACGAAACATGTGATTAATAGAATTGTTACAGCAGATGTGGTCTCTAATTCTGGATATGTAACTGAGTGCGATAGTTGGAGATCAAATTTTCAAAACTCTAATAACATTGTGTCACATATAAAAGTACTCTTTAGTTATTAACCAAAATAAATGTGAGTTTTATGTGTGAGACATTAGCACGTGCTAATGTGCTATCAAACACCAACTAAGGTCACGATTTGTCTTTTTAAGGAAGTTGCAAATGTGTGAAAAGGTAAATGGCCAATTGAGCCATTTAAACTAATCGCATTGCGTGGCACCACGTGTAGAAAGAGCACGTGCAATCAAAGAGCAACTACCACCCACAAAGTCAAATTCCCACAGTCAGAGTTAGGAACGGAAATATACTTGAGGGACTATTTTCTCTATTGACTATTTAAATATGAACTTTTTTGCAAAATTCAAGGAGGCTTTTTGACACAGATTATAGTTTTGAGCAAAAATTATATAAAATAGATGGTGAAACCAATATTTATTAAAATGATAGTAGTTTGACGATTCAGCAGAAGTCACACCAAACCCCAATAGTAGAGTGGGAAAGGTGACAAGAGGGTAAGTGAAAAATGACAAAAGATTTAACGTGTTAAGAACCCTGCACGTCAAACCATTTGTTGTGTCAAATTAGGACAAAATAAAATATTCGAAGGATTAAGCTTGAAACTATACCTAGTGTGTCAAAAAGCTGCATGTATTAGCATCGGGCATTATGAAAAGCAAAGAGCTTAGCCTCCCATGATTGTGCAATTGTAGACAAAGCTTCCTTAGTTCCTTCAAGCTAGCAAGTTCTGGTGTGGTGCACCTTCATCTGGGATCTAAGAATTATTTTCAATCATCCACCCATTCGTACAGGCTATTCCTTTGGAAGATTTCCAATCATTACCCAAAATTCAATTTTCATTAATTTTTTTAATCATTGTCCTGAGTACACTAGTTAATATTCTCCTGTTATTAAATAGATATCACACTTTCTTTGGGCACTAATTATTAAATAGTGATTACACTTTCTTTTATACCCATGTCATATAATCAATTACACACGCACGTATATTATTTTATGTTAGCTTCTGAAAAAAAGATGTTACACCACTAGACTATCACAAAACTTACACTAGTGTTGTTTTTGACACTACTACCATTGAATCATTAATTACAACTCCTTACATTGTTATTATTACTACCAACATTGTCATTGGATCACTAACATCATAGTTGCCTCCAACACTATCATTGACAATCAAGGATTAAAAACAAAATAACATTTCAACAGGAATTAAAATCAAAACCAAAAAAATAACAAAATCAAAAAGTTAATTAAACAAAGTAGTAATACTTTTTAATGGATGAGAATGGATACATGGTAGGTATACAATATTCTTAACCCTAAACAGAGATGGACGTTGACACAAATAATATTATACGTATTATTTACTTATTCACATTTTACAATTAAATTAACAATTTAATTAGTATATAAGGACAATGTAAAAGAATTTTAAAGTATTAATTAGTAAAATCAACAAACTTACCATAAATGAAGAGTTGTAATTAAATGTTAGTGTAAAACTCTTTATGCTGATTTTGAATACTAATTAAACTCTTCAATTAATAATATATTTGAGTTCAATATACTATTAACATGCAAACTATGATCTTTCCCTATCTTTGTGATTTGGTTAGATGTAACTACATACTTTTCATGTAAATTAAATTGATATATTAAATTTAAAAATTTTCTTTATTAATATTTTTTCTTATACAACAGTGTTGCAATTTGTCTTATCCCTTAACAAGTGATCAAAATCATGTTTAATCTACACATTCACCATATTTTACTTAAAGAAATAGATATAAACTTTAAATATTTATAATTCAATTTAATTTTATGGTAAATTTTACTAATAAATCTTTTTTTTTATTTTATATGTTTTAAATTGGCTTTTGTACTTATCGGTGAATGAAGATAGAGTTCTCCGAAAAACTCACATTGTAAAGTTTTCAAAAGAATATCGTGGGGTACCTGCAAAAGTTAGTAAGATATAACAAAAGTATTGAGTTAGAATAAGAGTTCCTACAAACCTAGATACTCCTATTTATATTATGTTATAGAATTTGATCATTGAACCATGATTATTGTTATTTATAGCTTATTTAACCCTTTTAATATTACTAGACGTTATGTCTTATGTTTTTATATGACATTAAGTAATATTATAACAATAGTTTAATTGCGATAAGATCTTTATGCTATTTACCAAACATTATGGTAAGTGGTTTTATTCATAGACCATACCTAAGCCCTCCAAAATCTAAGCCCGGGAAGTCATTGAGCTTAAGATATATTTTCATGAGTAAAGTCTTTTTCCTTTTTTTTAACAACATATTTTTAATTGAACCATGTCTCTTGTACGAGATTGAGTAAATCATTGTCTTAGTAGATTGAGTCATGTCTTCTTCATGAGAATGAGTCATGTTAACTTCTAATAACAAGTTTAAACTTGATTTCTAATAGACTAGGCTCGACCTTTGATAATAAGATGGAACTCAGTTTTTTATAATAAGATGAAATAGACTCAAACTTAATCTTTAATTAATAAGTTTGAACTCGACTTTTTGACATAATAGGCTTAAACCCAGCTTTATAATAGACTCAAACTCAACCTTTGATAATAAGCCCAAACTCGACCTTTGTGGGTTTGTATAATTGTATTTGACCCATGAGCTCAAACTCGGCTTTTAAAGACTCGTACTTGACATTTGATAATAAAATGTTTTCTTTCAAGACTCATGTTAGCGTTATGCTTTTATTTCAACAAATATTTGTGCAATTTTAAAAAAAGTTATAAAGATATAGTACAATTGATTTTTGTTTGCAGTTAATTTCCAAGATAACATCGTGAGTTGTATGAAAAGAATAAATTATGCCGATTTGATAACAAACAATATAATGGATACTTATAGTATTGACTTATTGTTTGGTAAAAAGTTGTAATATCTCACGTAAAATCATAAGTTAATAAGTAGATAATGCTTCAAACTTTGCCTAACTTGATTAGATACGATAAAATCACCATTTATCAAACAACTATTATAATAAGAAGAAGTAAAATCACTGAAAAGTAACTATCATGTTGTATGTGATCGTTAAAGTTTTAAATGTCTTTATATAGTCTATTAAAGTGAAATATTAATTTTCTAATTATACAATTATTTTTTGTGACAATGTAATGACTTTCATAATGCTACAATTAGTTTATATTCAATACATTGTTAATATATTAAACAAAATGAAATTATAAAAAAATTCCATCATGTGAATGAATATGATATCAAGCTACCAAGATCATAATAAACCATGAATAAAATATATTCATATATTGCATAAATATCAGGTAATCTCAAAAGGAGGAGGTAGTAGTGAACAAAATAATAACAACAATGTTTGGATATAAAGAAAAGTGTCGCAAAATATGTTATAACAATAATATTTGAATTATTAAATTCAAATATATTAATAATAACAATATTATGTTTTAATATCATAATCATAACATCAATGAATGTGCGTTAATACTTGATTCATGGCATAAATGAAAGGTATTTATTGGTGGGAGGGAAAATTTACCCAGCCTCATCTAGACATCAAATGTATTTATTGGAAAATGAAGGTAGTCCAAATTTTAAAGTCTTAAAAAGAGTGTCGTTGAAGGTACTTGCAAAAGAACTCCAATCTAATTAATAAGGTATCCCAAAAATATTGAGTTAGAAAACGAGTCTCTGTATACCCTTATTTATATTGCGATATAGAATTTGATCCTTGATCATAATTATTTTTGTTTATCATTACTTTAAGTCTTTCAATATTAGTAAAAATTATGTTTTATATCTTTATATAACATTAAATAATATTATTCAATAATAATTTAATTGTAATGGGATGTTATGGTATTTACTAAACATTGTATTAAGTGATCTTATTTATAGATCATACATTTATTATTAACAACATAACATATTGGAGGACAAATTCATTGTTCCAATAAAACTAGTTTGTCAACCCTCAATCTAACGATAATTTATAAATTATGTTTTATTTTTGAATTTGGTATCATCAGTCATGTACTTTTAGGTTTTTTAAAATAATCTTCGGTAACGAAAAGTTTTTAAATTTTTACGATTACTTGACAATTTTAGACTTATATTCAAAATCTTGTTTAATTTCTGTTTGAAAAACTAGGGAGAATTGAACTTTTATAAAAAAACATTTCATTTTTTTATAAAAGTTTTTTATCTTTATTTTCAAGTTATTTAGATAAAGAATGGTTTCTTAATAATAAAAAGTTATATTTTTGCAATTAACCTATAGAAGAAAAATCACAAAAAAAATAATGGAAATTTCTTAAAGTAAAAACTCTAGTTGAAAAAAGCCTAATAAAACGAATAAAAAGTATATGTAATTTATTCTGAAAATTATAATTAAAAATAAGAAAATCATTGGTTTAATTATTTTTTCATTTTGAAAGACCCGATTCTCATCCCGGCGCAGCACCCGCCCTTGTAAATCACCTCCGCAGTCGCTCAACCCCGCCGCAGCACCCGCCGCAGTGTAGCTTCCACGGAGGTACACCAGCATTAACATAGCAGAAAAAGAACCAGAGATGAAAGAAAAACAATTAAACCAACTTAAACTCACATGAGAGACATCAATCACAAATATTTTGCTCTCTCCTATTTCATATTCCCCACATTTGAATTTTAAACTCCCTAACAACCAAAAACCAAATTCTACCATTCGCCTAAAGGGGAAACATTGCCCACTTCATGTCTCTCTGTTTTTTTTTTTGTCACGCACTCGATGATGGCCCAACAGTACAAACATTACTGAATTGAAAGCAAAAGCGTAATAATTTTTTTTTAACTAACCTGATTTTTTATGATCTTAAATACCTGCAATGTTTGTTATTTAATATTGTGTTGAGAAAAAAAGACTATAATAATTTTTTAAATGGTAGGTTGATATTGTTTATTTTTAAGAAAAAAAATCTTTACTTAAAAATTAACTTCTTTTTCCTTCATGATTAATCTTGTTAAATTACCTTTAAGTTCATGTTCAACAATAACCACTAGATATTAATAACAAATGCCATCTAAGTTTTAATGATTAAATTTTAATTTAAAAATTTTTTAAATAATAAAAAATGCCATCTAAGTTTAACGAAATTAATAACAATAAAATATTAAAATATCTCTTAAAATCATTTAAAAATTTAAATGCAACCGCTCTTATTTTTTATAGATTAATTTATAGACTAAAACGCATCTTTAATTGTTTTAAAAGATATACTGCAACCACTAGAAAAAATAATGGTGATTCACCCGTAAAGATGGATGGAATATTTGATTTTCGTAGATGCAAGAATAAAAATCTGGATGTAAACAGCCCCTCAAACAGTGAAATCAAACTTGCATATTCATAGTTTCAACAACAAAAAAAAAAACTTCCATAGTTTATTTTTTAAAATATAGCATCTTTTTTATTTTAATTTGGTTCTAAAGACTAAAAAAGAATTATTATTTGAGAACAGAGTTAAAATTAAGCAATTTTTTAAAGGATTAAATATAAAATAGTTATTTAAAAGACAAAATAAAAAATGCACTGTTTTCTAAAGATAAAAAAGTCATTATTCATTTGAGCAAAATTCCCGCCTTAGGTATCAATCCTTGGTCACTCAAAATTCAGTGAATGATCGAACGAAGCTGAATATGGTCTTTAAGGTTGCTTGATTAGGGATTCCTTGCTTCTGTTACCACAATGAAGCCCTCTCGCAGACTCAACAAACCCAACACTGTCTCTAAGGTTTAGTTTTATTTCTTCATTTTTAAACCTTCATTTTGATTTTTCACGTTTAATTTGCTAAGTTTCTCGTTTAATTTGCGTAAGAAATAATAAGTTGTGATTTTTTTTCCTGCATATCTTCTGGGTCTTACATAACATTGTGCCATTTGAATTTTGACCCATAAACCTTAACACGTGTTTGCTTCTCACCAAATCGAGCTGGAAACAACTAAATGAAAAGTTTTTTCGGTTGTTATTATTATTATCTTGTAAAAAGCTTCGAATCTAGAAGCCACTTTGGACTCCAGTATTTCAGAGTTGTGGGAAGCTTAATGGCCAATGATTTTGTGTTTTTTGTTTCATACAAAGTCTGAAAACGAGTCCTTGCTCAAAAAGAATATAATTCTTAGCAACTCAAACTAACAAGAATTTGTTCATGGTAAATTTGTCAGTGCCCCCAATCAATCAATGAGTAATTTATCTTCTGGGTGCTCTTTATGTTTGAACTTTTGTTGAGTAATATGCATCACATGTTCAGGATTTTAAATCTTAACATGTATGTTTGCTTAGAAAATTGAGCTAAATAAAAATTTGGTGGTTAATTTGCATATTTGGTGGTACTAAACGGTGAATTTTTCTTTTAACTAATGCGCAATTGCTCCTCTCATGTTCCTAATGTTGGGAGTTTTCACCCCTTTTCAGCTGGTTTTGGAGGAGGTAATTGGTTTGACAACAAAGAATTGCAACGGGTTAGCCTCACATGCCTTGAGTTCCAAATGTGCTTATTTGGCTGGTTCTGTGGTGGTGATATATGACATGAATTTGGGCACTCAGTCACACCTCATGGTGTCTAATAGATTGCCAAAACCTTTGAGTTGTGTAGCTTTGTCAAGAGATGGGCATTTTGTTGCAGCCGGAGAGGTAAGAATCAATTCTCATAACTTAATTATGATATTAATGTTTTGTACATTCACACAGTAATCGCACTGAAAGAATTTCTAGATCCTATAAATAAAGTAGCTTCGTCTTGTTGAATTAGCACAATGATAATGAATTTTTAAGGTTATTTGAATTATTTTGTTTTATTGATTTTCAATTCATGAAGATGTGCATTGTTAATTCTTGATAATATTTGACTCATATGCCATTTTGAGGCCTAAGGGTTTGTTTGAAATTGGATAGAAGAGTTTGACAAGGAAAAGGAATGGCTTTTCATTTTGAAAAAAATTGAGATATACCATGATCATAAGGTTATCTAATAATCATGCATTTTTAAAGAGGACAATGCTTAAATAATGCTCTCTATGTGCTTATGGCGTTTTTATCCAATAAAACATAACGTGTTTATCAGTTTCCAAGCCACCATATCATTCTTTTCATCTTTTGAAGAGTTCATCTGTTTATAATCGGAGTGTAAAATAGTTATATTTTAGAAATATTATTACACACCCTTCCCAAGGTATCTTATTAAGTTACCCTGCCCTTCATTCTATTTTAAAAAATTGCATTGCTTTCTCTTAATAGATTAAGCCACCACATCATTCTTTTCATCTTTTGAAGAGTTCATCTGTTTATAATCGGACTGTAAAAAAGTTATGTTTTAGAAATATTATTACACACCCTTCCCAAGGTAGATTATTAAGTTACCTGCCCTCCATTCTATTTTAAAAAATTGCATTTCTTTCTCTTAATAGATTAATATATCACACTTGAATCCATTTTAGTGAATGATCTTTTCGCGGACAATTTCTGATTCATGATATTCGAACTCGTAGAAGTTGAAATAAAAATTTTGGGTGAAGTTCTAAAGCAGTAAAGCAGATATTGTGGATGTTTAAAACCTCATTTCGTCTTCTAAAGACCTAAAATGGTAAAATCAATTATAGAGTGTTCAAAATCAAAATTAGTTACCATTGGCAGTTGATACTGAAAGTCGCATAGAGAAGAAAATACCTTAGGGGATTGCTCATAGTTGCTCTCCAATCACCATAAAGTTTTGTTGGATATGATAATGGTACATGTACTTAGGAAATACTATGTTTTTGTGTCTCCTGTTAAAATGCATTTAATGGTCATTGTTTGCTCTTTTTACAGTATTCTAGCTATGTTTTGCAGGCAGGAAAACAGTCATCAGTCTTAGTATGGGATTCTTTTACTTTATCCGTTGTCTCTGAATTGAAAGGTCATGTATATGGAGTTACATGCATCTGTCTCTCACCCAATGGTTGGTACACTTCAGCAACCCATATGCTTGCCTTTAATTTTATTACTCACTGCTTCTTACTCATTATATAGTATTGTGTCCAAGGTAAACATCTGGTATCTGTTGGGGGATATATTTACCTTTGGAACTGGCGGAGTGGTGAGCTGGTAACAAAACTTCAAGCAGCTTCATCTTCTTCAACTATTTCAAGTGTTAGCTTCTCATCAGATGCAAAATTTTTTGTAACTGCTGGGAAGAAGCATTTGAAATTTTGGATCCTTGGATCTTCTAGAAAGACTAATCTAAATGGAGGAATGGGCAGGGCATCATTAGTGATACACGAAAAGTCTGCCAATCTTTCTATCCATAAAGGAAGCTCTTTTACGTCTATCACTTCTGTGTGGAGCCGTAGTGGCTACGATAATTGTAGACAAGCGGGTGATTGCTTTCTCATATATACACTGACTGATTCAGGTTTGGTTCAGTTCAGAGGAAGCCTAAGATTGATATTCTTTCTTTGTCAAGATTTTGAGGCATTTGTGTTTCTTGGATTGACATGTGTTAGCTATTAGTTCAGTTTCATTTCTTTCTGTTTACTGGCATATTGCACCTTATTCATTATCTTTCTGTTACAGGCATTCTATACCTTATTAATTCCAGGATGTCGGTTGAAAAGTCTGTGACCTTGAAGGTGCAACCAGCTCTTTATCATTAATAAGCTTTGAAGACCAAAAGTGGAATATTTCCTAATTATAGAAGGGGCAAAAATAAAAAACCTTTTTTTTTTCAGGAATAAAACCTAATTTGAAAAATTTTAGAGGGATCAAAAACATAATTTACTGTAAATTATGTTCAAAGTACAAGATGGAACATTCTTATATTATGTATGGTTTCTTAGTAGTTCATCATGCCGTTACAAACAGTACTCCTTTAATGTTGATAATGAGTTGTTACTTGTTAAAGGAATTATTCTGGTCTTAGACCATTAGTTCTTTGATTTTTTTCATGATACCCAAATTCTCACTTCAGGTTCGAAAAGCTTTTGCGTTATCAACATCTGTAAAGCTAATAGCTTGTGCATGCGATAATGGAACAGTCCAATTATTCACCCCCACCTCTCTAGAATACTTGGGTAGTATATTATATTCAAAGACCAAAAAGTTTCAAGAAGAAAGCAATTCTTTTAGCCATACTGTAGTTCCTGAACAGGATTTTAAGCAGTTGCTTGCTCTGCCTGATGCAGTTGCCTGTCAGTTTTTAGCTTTAGAAAAGATTGGTAAGTGCTAAATCATCAACTTGTATTGTTAGTTGTATTTAACATAATCTTGTCCTGTGCATTGATGTATTCTGTGCTTTCTCTACAGTGGTTATTTATGGAGATCGGAGTCTCTACATCTATGACATCCATGATGTGAATCAGGTAAGTGCTTTATCTGGTATGCTTGTCATTATGGTTGTTAGATATTTAACACATGTTAAGTATGTCAATAGTTGTTACTAGATATTAGGGACACAATTACCACAATTTAGGGTTTTGATTTATTCTTAGATATTTATTACTGGTTCTGTTGCACCCTAATATATGATTATTAACGACTTGAGTGAACATCAGCACACAAATTCAGATATATTCCTTCTATAGTGATTTTGTTTTTGATAAATTTGGTTAGCTATTCATGGTAGATTAGTTAAGTACCTTGCTACGCAAGTATTTTGCTTGTAAATTACTGGATGATACAAGAAGCTTTATTCCCTGTATTTTCTTAGGCCATAAGGTGTTGTAGAAAATTTTCAAAATTTAATGCAAAAAAAAAAAAATCATTATTTTCCAGGTCACAAAGTGTTTTGTGCTAGTTTCACATTCCTCGTCCATATGGGATATCAAGAATCTCTGTTGTGAAAACATGCATGATCCATCTCTTGCATGCACTGCTAGAGGTTGTTTAGGGGGGATTTCTTTTGCAACTTGCTCTGCTGATGGTACAATTAGGATATGGGATATTGCTTTGCAATCTGATTTTTCAACAGACGCTGAAGAGATGAAGACTGAACTATTGAGTTCTTCATGTTTAGGTAACCTATGATTGTTGGAAACAATCATCCATTCTCCTCTTTAAGTTACTTATTTCTCACAGGTTGAGCTCTTCTTGTTTATTGCTGCAGTAACCGCTGGGACATTTGAATGTGATGCAGTTAAGGCAGATCTTACCAATCAAGAGTTTCGGTCACTTGCTGTTAGTTCAGATGGAAATTATCTTGCTGCTGGTGATTGCAAAGGAAACCTTCATATATTTGACCTTCAAACATCGGATTATATATGTTTCCAGGTGAGTTTGGGCACCTGATTTTATTTTAAAAGTTATGTGCAGTAAAACCATATTTGAGGGTTCACAACAATTGTATGGTTATTTATGTCCTGCACATTATTTCAGGGTGCTCATGATGCAGAGATTCTTACATTAAGCTTTTCCTTGTCCACTCTAGATATAACTAAGGAAATTGCAAAAAACAATTACTTTCTTGCCTCAGGGGGACGAGATTGTATGATCCATCTCTATGATGTGAAAAGGTGTGCTTGTGCAATTTTTAAGGATAACCTAGTTGGTTGGTTATGCATTTCAGTGACTTTTTTTATTTTATGTGGCAGAAATTTTGATCTCATTGACAGCATTGATGATCATTTGGGTGCAGTGACTTCTATCAAAATTAGCAGCAACGGTTGCAGGATCATCAGTTGTAGTGCTGATAGGTATGCTAGTAGAGAATTTGCATCACAACATCAAACAAATTTGAAACAAAAAAAAGGACTGTGTAAGTTTTGCTTAACAATTGAATAAGAGAAAACGGAAAATTTCCTCCTTATGGTTCTGATTCTGTTTGGGAAGAAAACTTAAATTTAATTTAAGCATATGGCTAATGAGTAATGACTACAGTTAGAACTTAGAAGAAGAGAGACAGGTTCTTCTGAATGCTTGAGGAAGATGGGTTCCTAATTTTATTATAATAATAATAGTAAATTATACTAAATATAGAATCCCTTAATCATAGGGATAAGGAATTCAATGTGACATAGCAATAGTAATTAAGCAAAATATAAAAAAGGTATGAAACAGAATAAAAAATTCAACAGCTGCAATTAAAAAAATACTGTCTAGCAGTGCATTCCAATTAACAAGTATTACTTGGGTGGAGTCAAAATGTACAGGAAAGCCATTCGTTACGGTTCTTAATTGTTTTATTTATCTACTTAGTGACATATCAATAATCCAATAGGTGATAGGTTGGCTGGTTATGTACTTGTAAATTCTGGCAATGGCAAGTATTACCTGGGTGGAGTCAAAATGTACAGGAAAGCCATTCGTTGAAGCCAAAACAAATTACGTTTCTTAATTGTTTTATTTATCTACTTAGTGACATATCAATAATCCAATAAGTGATAGGTTGGCTGGTTATGTACTTGTAAATTCTGGCAAAGGCAAGTTTTAATTGGTCTGTGTAGTGCACCCTCTATATATTGGACCAACGCACTTCATGCTCTACATTTTGCATCAAGTTTACATGAGTAATGTAATGTGTATGCTATATTGTCATAATTTCAAAATTTAAACTATTAGCTGTATTTCTCTATGCTAATTAAAAAGTAAATATATTAGGATTCTAGTTTTTAGTTGATTGGAAAGCAGGTCTGGCCCTTTTAAAAATGATGTTGAGAAAGAAAGGGAAAAGTAGAACTGAAACATATGTATTGGAAGTTTCTATTGCAGCATATTCTAAAAAATATCTAAAATATCATTTGCTTTTATCCATTTTGTTATTTTAAGGAAAAACCATCGGAACAATCAATTAATCCTCACTAATTTTGAATGTTGTTCTCTAAGAAGCAGTTTTCTTAAATGCCAAATACGAACCTATAGAATCTGCAGTTTGAGGTAGCCTATGATTTGCATGGAAATGCCAACAAATTTATTTAGAATAAGTCATTTTTTTGTTTAAGTTTTACCATTAGCTGATTATGTGCTTATTCTATATGGCCATAACATTTCTGTTTTTCAAATTACTTTCTGTAATACAACAATCAAACCCAACATCATTTGTATGGCATTGAATTGTTTCCTCTATATTGACAATAAAATAAGAGTTTAATACTTATACAATGATAGTGTAGAAGAATTTTACATTGACATTAAATTGCAACATCTGATGTATGGGAAGTTTGTTGACTTTATTAATAAATACCATAAAAGTCATATAAAGGTTGACTTTATTAATAACCCCTGACTTTATTACTTTCTATTACACTGCCAATGCATGAGGTTTTTTCTGATAAAATAATCCTTCTCACAGTTTCCTGGTGCTTCGTGATCTGGTGAAAGCAGAAGATGGTTATAAAATTTTGCAGCAACACCGTCAAAGGGCTCTACAGCGTGGGACTGTCTATGATATGGCTGTGGATCTGACATGTGAAACTGTTGTCACTGTAGGGCAGGTGATGTCTGTTAACAGTGAGACTCATTGAAATTCAAGATAGGGTTGCCTGTTGTGTGGAAGACCTTCCAAGTGAATTCTAAAACAATTTGTCTGTGCATGTGTCATTTGATCACCGAATTCTCAGATTCAGTGCTTGAGTTACTACTGATATAATTTTCATACTCATAGGATAAGAAGATAAAAACGTTTGACATGGCTGCTCAGAAACTAATTAGGTCGTACAATCATGATAAAACTTTTGGAGAACCTATAAAGGTGAGTTTTATTATTGAAAACGGATTGCTGATATCAACCTTCTTTACTGGGAGCTAATATTGTTTACAGGTTATAATGGATCCTAGCTGCACTTACGCGGTCTGCTCATTCTCTAACAAGTCCATATGCATATATGACCTTATCACAGGAGAGATGGTTGCACTGGCCTCAGGTCATGCTGAAATTGTAACTGGTGTTCTCTTCTTGCCTGATTGCAAGCATATAGTTTCGGTTAGCTTCTTTCATGCTTATTGTTTGCTTCTTCTACACCTCGTTGTATGTGGAATGCTTTATAATTTGTTTATTTATTTTTAGGAAGTTAGTTATGTATATGTTTAACCAGTCAACCATCTATTAATATAGAATTAAATTAAAATATACCTTACATTGGTTTAAAGTTTTAAACAACTGTTGACAAAAAGATATCTCTATTTGCTCCCACTCTGATACAAGTTAAAGATAATGTTGAGTGAATGGTTTGAGAGAGTACAAAAGAGGAGTTTTCAACTATACCCGTGTAAGTGTGTAACAGCTGATACAACAGAAAAGATAAAAAAAAAAAAAATTCATCTAACAGTTTAAAACACGTATAACAGCAATGAATTATGTTGCAAGGAGAAGGGAAAAGGTATACTAGAAAACTTTTAGATATTACTTCTATGATCTATAATAGTGTTATCAATTTTCATACATATGTGAATGAAAATTTACTGAATAGACGAGAGTGTTATTGGGATTTAACTTCACTAATTCCCAATTCTATGGAATAGATATCTCAAACCAATAAATTTAGTAATTTTACCATGATAATTATTTTTATCTTGTAGTCTATCCCTAAAACAACAAATGTAATTTTCTCAAATTTACTTTCAATTCCTTGACTTATAAAATTGAGAAAATTTCTTTAATCACAGATTCATACTCAAGCAGCTTATAAACTATATCCTATTCTTAGATATACAATCTATCATTTGTTCCTAACAATTTTCAATTTAAAATATCTTTTGATCCAGAATTAAATTAACATACTCATGTAATAAGGTTATCCATCTATTGACGATTTTTCACACCTGGCAAGTGAACCAAACTTCATTGTAGTATTTTAGAATATCATCTTTAGGGATTTGGAGATATTTTGTAATTTCCTTTCTTGTAAATTTGTAAAGCAAATATGTACATGAATGAAAAGCATGGTTGTGGATTAAGTTTTTTATTTATTTTTTTGGTAAGCCAAGAATCTTCATAAATAAGAGGTACAACACAAGTAATGTCGACCTGAAACAGAATAATACAAAGATAAACATGCATAATATCTAAAGAATGACCTCCCTATAAAATTGGCCGACCCAGTCATTCAATACAACTAGTTGGATTTATAATCCATTCTGCCAGTGTATGCGATGTTAAACTTGTTGCTCTACACCATTCCTATGAACTCACTTGAGTAGAAAGAACGACTTGTTGCACCTCCGGAGCTGATTCTCTGAACACCCGAAGCATTTCTAGCCTTCCACAGATGTCAAACTGCAGCATACCACACAAGAGACCATGCTTTCTTCGTTGCCACAACCCCCTAAATTGCTCCAGGTGATTGCGAAGTGGTATTGGGAGCACTGTGCTCACCCCCCACCATACACACAACACCCCAAACTTTACCTACCACCTCACATGAGATGAATAAGTGTGACACTGATTCCATCATTGCTCCACATAACCCACACATAGCTTCTTCTTATTGGATAGTTCCTCGCTTTGCTAGGTTGTCCTTCGTGGGTGCCCTGTATGCATCCAATTGCCATACCAACGTTTGAACCTTTGGAGGGGTCCTTTTCTTTCAAAGTAAATTGTAGAACTCATTGCGAACTTGACCCATCTTAGATGCCAAAACCTCATATGCTGAGGACACATAATATAAACCTGACTTATCCGACATCCACATCCAGCCATCCTGCTCCCCTGCCGACAAAGCTACCAAACTCACTCAACTTTGCAATGTATCCAATAGTTCTAACTCCCAGACAAATAATTCCCTACGCCATTCTCACCTCTAGCTGTTTCTTTTAGAGTCCCGCATATCGTTCACCGAGACATTTTGATTCAATGCTACACTATAGAGTCTCAGGTAAACATCCTTTAGACAAAGATCCTCCACCCAAACCTCCTTCCAAAACGCAACTTTCGTCCCGTTGCCAATGCTGTGCCTAAGATTGCTTGACCACTAACTCACATTTCCTGGACCGACCAAAATTACAAAATGCAAATTCAACCACCATTTGGAGCATTGAGCGCCCTTGCAATCCTAAGACCCATCCTTTCGCATGTATTTGGCTTTCAGCAATTTCACCCAGAGACTTTTGTATTCTACCTGCAAGTGCCATTTCCACTTCCCTATCAGTGCACTGTTAAACCTCCACAAATCTCTCAGTCCCAAACCCCCGTCCTCCTTCTTTCGGCATACTTTCTTCCAAGCTACCCAATTTACCTTCCTATTCTCCTCATTATCGCCCCACAGAAACTTAGAGAACAAAGCATGCAACTGTGAGATAATGCCTCTGGGTGCTTTAAAGAATGCAAGGAAATATGTTGGCAGGGTCGGCAACACTGCCTTTATGAGAATCACCCGTCTAGCTAGATTAATATTGGAGTTCCCATACCCTTGTAGTCTCTTGCGCACAACCTCCACCATAGGCTTTCACATTTCCAACTTATAGGGGTTTGCTCCCATAGGTAGTCCCAAATACTTAAAGGGGGTGGATCCCACCTTGCAGTTTAGCCTAGATGCTGTTTTGTCTAACCATGATTCATTGACATTTACACCAATAATGTGGCTCTTATGAAAGTTTACCTTAAGTCTAGAGACCAGCTTGAAATTCTGTAATATCGCTTTCATCATCCCCACTGATTCTCGATCCATCCGAGACAGCAGCAAAGTGTTATCAGCAAACTGGACATGAGATACACCAAAGCCCTCCTTCCTTGCAGTGTATTGCTTCCACCCTCCATTCACCACTGCAGCATTCACCAATTGACTTAAGCCTTTAGTTGCAATAAGAAACAAAAAAGGTGAGAGTGGGCCGCTCTGCTTGAGACTTCTGCCAACCTTGAACTCCTCTGTAGGGCTATCATTTAGAATAATAGAAATTGTTGTTGAACTCACACATTCCTAGATCCAACTTATCCACTTACCTCCAAACCCCATGCTTTCCATAGTATTCCACAAGTAACTCCAGCTCACAGAACCATATGCTTTCTCAAAATCAACCCTCATACAAATCAACCCCTCCTTCCTTCTGCATGCATCATCCACCACTTCATTAGTGATGAGAACACCGTTCAGGATTTGGTGCCCTTGAATAAAAGCAGATTGCTCTTCTGAAATGACATGATGCACCACCACCTCCAACCTCTTAGCCAGTACCTTAGCCAACACCTTATACATACACCCTACAAGGGAGATAGGACAATAATCCACAATCGACGTTGGATTAGAATTTTTGGGAATGCAAGAGAGAGATTGGTATTGAATTAAGTTGCATTTAAAGTGAGCTAGTTGATAAGGTATTGAATTTAGTAAAAGATCTCAATGCAAGAGAGAGATTGGATTCAAATGCACTTTCCAAGACTTTTGCCTTTAAATACTATATTTCTGCAGTCATAAAACAACATAAATTGATTCTGCAAATTCGTATCTAAGGAAATGAATCTCAAAACATGATTCCTCTATGTTTAAAATTTGAAACTTTCATTAAGAATAAGAACTTGTTAGATGCGGTGATTTAGATCGAGTTTAAGAAAATGTTTTCCAACAAAACTCACGACCAAAGATTATAAGAGGAGTGATCAAATCTATTTAAGCATTGAGTATAGAATCATATAACACAAATATTTAAATTGAATATTATATAAACTCAAGATGTACAGAAGAGTTAGTAGTTACATTGAATCCAATCCAAGAGCAGTTAGCCTTTCATGAAAAGGGTCTAAGGAAATACAAAATACAAGATCAAGAAGGAGAAGAAGTGAAGAGGATAATCCTTCCTAAATGATCTCTTTCTCCAATTCCTCTTTGTGCTTTGTTTGTCTCTCTAAGTGTGTGATCTGATGATCATCCTTTTCTCTTTCTCCTAGTGCTATTTATATGGGCAATTAAAAGAGGGGGGAAAGTGGAAATTTTAACCCCACTGCTGCAGCTGTGGTTTTGGGGTTGCAGCTGTGAAGGATTCTTCATGCTGAAGAAAGCTCCTGGCTTGCAGAGCTAATTTCACTGCTATGGTTGTGAATGCTCTGTTCCTCAAAATGCTCCCAGATTCTCACTGCTTAAGTCCTGGTTCTAGAGCCAGAAATCTGTTCCTATCTTGATTCAATCTTCAACTCTCACCGTTGCGTCAGTGGTTCTGGTGCCATAGCGCTAGAAATCTGTGCTTAGCATATTATCCTCATGGCTGCAGTGGTGACTTCATGGCTTGAGCGGTAAAAACTTGAAAATTTTTTTTCCTACAAAATCAAGGAAGAAGTTAACTGAAATTCAACCACATCAACATATCAACTATTAGGGAAGAAATATGATTAAGAATATATTCATATACTTCAAAAAGGAGTGCAATTTAGAGGATAGAAACACTCAATTCATGCACTTATCACAATCCTAGGTAGGTTTTACTTTTGTCGTAATGATAGAAAAGATGTTGATGTTCTCTATTTTGTAAGCAATATAATTTTATTAACATATATATTCAGGTGGATGGTAATGGTTGTGTTTTTGTATGGACGTTGCCTGCTCTATTGTCTTCTAGAATATTGGAGAGAATAATGGAAAAAAATAATCCATTATCTCCAAGAAGATCTGCTCAACCTTCCCCTTATAGTTATCTATCATTTTGCAAAGAAAGCCTGCATTCCAAGATCAATCCCAAGGATGTTTGGTCAATGAGGAACAACAGCCAAAGTGGGGATGCAATGCTTTATCCTGAAAGCAGCCATAGAGAGGCTTCATCTTTTAAATTTAGTGTTTCAAGACTTCCAAAATGGGCACAAGCAAAAGTGACCACCACTTCCAAATCCAATAATGACTGCAAGAATCTTAGTTGCTCTTCCTCTGAGGTATATATACTCTCAAATATATTATTTTTATTATTTCTAAGAAACTCTTGTATTTTAATCCTGAGCCCCCTTATGAACTGTAGTATTTTGAAGATTTAAAAGCTTGTTTATATCTTATGGAAACCTCCTTGGAATTTGGAGACCCATACTTGATTAGAACTATATATATTGGTCAGCATGTTAAAAATAGATATATCTACATCGTTGGAGATTATTTTAATTGAAATCGGATGTTAGTGGCTTTTCAGTTTTGGGATGTGCAAGAGAACTAATTTCTTATAATGAAATTATGCCAAGCTAGTTGTCCGGGTTCCTTGTCATATGTAGGAGAGAAATTCGAGTCACTGTCAAACAATGTCGGGTAATTGAAGCTTTTAGTATTGGAGTGTTTACAAAATCTGCATTTGCATCTGATGGTTATTGTTCTCTTTTTGGTGTAACAAGATATTAAGCCCAAAGCCACATCTATGGTAACTTATTTGGCTGAGATCCATGGTTATGAGTTATGACATTGCATGAAAGCCCAGCCAACTCTAGTTGAAGCTTATCCCTGTGTTGTCAAGGTTTCACATTAGGGTCTATTGTACTTGTGTCTATAAATACGTGCAACAACAAAAATCTCTTAGCTCTTTAATTAGAATACAATAGTGTTAGGATTTTTTCCAAGTCAACTCTAATATCTTTTGTATTTATGATGATTAGGCATATGCTCCTTTGTCCCCCGATGTTCAAATTCCATCTGATCATGCTTCTCCATTGCATGATACTGTGAACTCTAAAGATTCTTCAAGGTTTGGAGGAACTTATAGGTAAGTGTTGAGTTTCAAATCTCAATCATGAACTTTTTTGTTGTGGAATATCAGTTCTTTGCTCATGTAGTCATTCAAGTTTCAGCAAAATTCCATTGGACAACCATTGGCACTCTGTTTATACTGTTTGTATGGAAGCGCTTTCCTCCCCAGAGATGCAGAATTTATGTGAGACAAAGTTTCCAGATATTCCCTTGAGTATAAGTAAGTTTTTCTTGCATAATTTTTCTCTTAATTTTCATCTTTGTTGATGATAGCACAGAAAGACCAAATCTGTCAATCAAATATTTTCTTATTTGTTGTTTTCCAAGCACCTAGGTGATTGGCTCTTGGTATTGCAATTAAAGTGGCTGGCAGTATATTTTGAAAACCTGACCAGACTGTCTGGTTGAATCATGATTCATGAATTAACTGTCTTTGGTTCAATCATTGTTTAATCACAAATATGGCTGATAGAACTATTAGTCTATTAGAAATAGTGGATTTGAGTCTAACTCAACCTTACAAAATCGGCTTGTAAGGTGAGGTTTGCACCTCAACGGAAACCAATTAAACCATGACTTTGGAGGTCTTGCTGGATCAACTGTGGTTTGGTTTTTAATGATTGGACTAATGTATAATTGTGTATATTTGTTTTGTAAACCCTTGTATGTAGGTAGATGAGCACGCATCAAATGTTCTTTTTTTTTTTTTTTCAAAAAGTTTACTTCTTAAATGAAAAATTTACTGGAGGAAGAAACAGAGAATTACAAACGAGCAGAGGTTAAGAGAAACACAAGAATAGAAAACAATTTATGAAAGTAGTAGTTTCCTTCTATACTCCTTCCACAACTGCTAAAATGGTATGTAAGAAAGCACTGGTAGTCTTAACTCTAGACAAATCCATTTTCCAAAGCCACGCTGTCCAACTTCATTATTTAGCAGATAGACAATATAAAAACAAGTGGCTTCTCATCTCTGAATCACAGAAACACAACAGTGATTAGGAGAGAAAGCTTTTTGTTGTTAGTTAAAAGGTAATAACTCATTTGTTTTATTCATCCTGTTGTATGTACCATTCTCTATTTGATATGTGCAACAATATTACAGTTATGAACTTAATATGCTTCTACATACAATCTCCTGAAAGGACTGGTTCTACGAACCATGTCACTTGGAACTTAACCCTGTTCAAACTTGTGACTAAGTCATTTTCTCTGATAAAGCCAGGGTACAATCGCTTGTGTATGACTATGAACACCTTTCTTCTGCTGATTAGGAAATAGTATGTGATAGTTTGAAAATCACTGATTAGCAAATATGTATTACATCACCGGTTTTCTTTTGGGGCTTGTGCTTGTAAAGCTGTGAAAGTCCTTATGACCAATGGCATAAAAATGATTAATGTGGCGTTAATAATCAATTCTGCCACTTTATGCAGATTGTGGATGTGCCATTTGCTTTCTTGACCAATTTGAGTGAATCAACCATTTCAAATTTCACTTAAGTACTAAATATTCTAGAATTCTTTGGGTTAAAAATAAAACAATAAACTATATCTTGAAATGACCATAATTTCCTCTAGTGCTGTTGCTCATACTAATCAGACTGAATGGTAATCATCCAATATCTTAGGATGCATGTTTTGGACAATTCTTAAACAGTCATCTGTATAAGTTCATTATTTTTTTCCATGTGACTCTGGCCCCTTGGATGGTCTATTCCAGTCTCTGTACAATGCTTATGATTTTGAAGTTTGAATACAGATGATGCATGCCATGACTTCAAAGATTGTGTCTTAAGAGTATATGGAAATATCCCATGTCTTCATTGTGTCTTAGAGTATCTTAGAATTATTAACAATATCTTCGGGGTATCTTAGAGATTGCCTCCTAGTTCTAGTTTTCCTATTTTCAAATATCTCAGGATTTGTTTAGGATATGATTAGTATAAATAAGGGTCAGTGCTTTGGGCTTTATGATCATATCATTACATTGTAATTCATCAGAATAAATAGATTATCATTCAAAGTCTCTTCTCTTAAATTCCTCCCTTAATACCTAAAACCCCATAACTTCAATAAAATAAACCCCATGACATTAACATATAAAAAAACATATTCTAACCTTGTAAATAATGGCTTATGATAGGACAAGATAGGGCTGTAATTGGTGAAGACCAGAACTTCTTTGGGCTTAGAAACCTTAGCAAGAATGAAAGGATGGGTGTTGGCCCAGATCAACATGTTGGTTGCAACAATAATGATATTTCATTATGTTCTGAAGAAGCTTCTGAGAGTACAGCAGAGCAATTGTGTTGTGAATCTGGAAGTGGCTCAAAAACAACTACTGAAGGCAATTTGGACAGTCTACTATCTGAAGAAGACAGTGACATGTTTAAGCAACATTTTGGCAGCTTATCAAATACGCACAAGGTTAGTGTTGTATGCTCAGGAAGTAAAAAAGGAATGAAAAATTGAGCCAATCTTGTATATACAACTTTGAATTAATCTCATAATTTGTTTGTCCTACTTTTCTAGGGAAATTCCCTGTAAGTTTGCTGTTGTGAAATTCAGAATATAATTTTCACAATAAAGCTGCTCTGAGTTAATTTTATTCAAAAATAAATATTTCTTTTGCTTAAAAATTGTAATACCAGAATAGTATTTTAGATGTCTTCAACCAAAGGATCAGATGAGGACCTGCCAGTTCTGAGCATATCATTCATTATCTTTATTGGGAAACCATTAGAAAAGGCCTATTGATGATAAATATTGATGCCATTTCAGTTTTTCCTAGTAAACTATGCAACCTAAAGGTTCATATTGGATTGATAACCTACTATGTTTCCTGGGTTATGGATTCAAGAAAAGTTAATTATTGAAGTAGTAAAAGTTAATAGGGAATGCTAACTGGTGGGACACTTGCTAAGAAACTAAACGAAAAAAAGTCTATATTTGGTCCTCTGTGATTTTAATTGCACTTGCACATGTTTTTTAATAATTTTTTTTCCTTTTAGTTCCGTAACTAGTGTCCCAGTGAACTGGCTAGCAAGATCCAAAATTAATTTCTTGCAAAAGTAAGAAGTCTTCATGAGGAAATGTGACAAATTTATGGAAATTAAATTATACCTAGATGGGGAGGAATTGCTCCAGAACTGAAATTTTCAGATATCATTTAATTGATTTAGGTGGCAGGTGCTGAGATTTTCTTGAGCTTGTAATAGTTCGTTTTCTTATTATCCAGATTCTTTCTTGTGCAGGTAAAGTCAAGGAATTCATTAGTTAGAAGGTTGTCTGCAAGATACATTGTGCAATGGGATTACCCAGGTGATTGCAAGAAACTGTTTAGCAGTCCTGTTGAGAATATGAGTGGTAGAAAGAGCTCTAAGGATGAAGTTGCAACTAATATTATATCAGAAGACAGATCCTTGCCGGTGAAGGACACTGAGGAAGTGAGAAATTCTTCTATACAGGTATGTATGAGGGTGTTATAAAGACTTATAAACCTATGCTCTTCCTTTTGCATTTGAACACGATGCAAACACTTTTGAAGAATTTTAGAATTGGTAGTAAATGGAAATTTGTTTTGTTCTTTCAATTATCATAAACACCTAAATATACTTGCATAAGTACTGATACTTAAAACCTGTTTCCGTAATGCTACATTTTATGCATTCTGACTCCTTAAGTGATCCTTTCTGTTTTAATACTTCATAGTGGAGTTTGAAAAGTCTGTTATTATATTATGAAAAGTAACACCATGAACGTCTTAGCTAAAATATTTGCTGCTCAAAATGCCTACTGTAGGACATCAAGAATTCAGAACCTTGTTCAGCAGATTCAACATGTGAACTAAACAAATTTCCAGTCAAAGAAAATTCAGTTGATAAAGGGACTGAACGGGGAGAAACCATAGCCGCGTGCAAGGAAGCATTTGGTAGATTGGATGCAGCAGCTGAGAGTGTGCTGCAGCTATTTTTAAAATTAGAAACGCTTCATGGGGAAGAAGATGCAACAGGAGCTGAAGCTCAGTTTTTAGACGAGGCAGCTGAGCTACTTCCCCTAGTTGCTAAGAAAGTTAATGTTGTTGCTAGATTGTTGCAATGTAGGAAGAATGGTAAGTGTGAAAGTAGTAGACTTAGTGTCCCAGAAATGGACCAGTTTAGTAGCTTTGAAGAAGGCAAATCATATAGAATAATAGAAATACCAAAGGAGTAAGGACAATACCAGCATTCATTAAATATATATTTAATTGAATTTCATTGAGTTCCTTTGGTTAACAAGTTAGCATTCTACTTCAAGTGGATATGTTAATTATCAAACTGGAAATAATCACTGTGAGTAGCTTTTCCTACTTTTCAAATGAAAATGTATACATTTTAATGGGTTTTTGGTCTAGCAGAATGGTTTACTGGGTCAATTATGATTCAAATCTTTATTGCGAGAAATAATATTTAATTGTATTTTGACAACATTGTTTTAAGCTTATTTCAATAAAGATTTCTTAAGTATTTTTTCTAAATTATTTTGTCTTCTCCACAATAATTTTTGTGGTCCTTATCATGTTATGCCATTCTTAAAAAAATTATTTACAAATTTATGTGAAAAATTTCAAGAAATTCAAATTTTTATATTTTTCACATGATTTAATTATGGTCTGTAATAACTGATAAAAATTATTTTGATGTTCAGAAATGGTTTCTTATAAATAAACACATCTTCTGTTGGTTCCTTTTTATTAAAGAAATGTTTATTGGATATTCACGGGAATAAAAAAATTCCATAGATTGTACTATTGTATTGTATTACGGCAAGATGGTAATACATAATTGTATCTTAATATTTGAATCTACTTAAAAAAAGAAAGTTGCAATTTTAAGAATTAATTCAACACTTGGAATTTTCTTATGGATATCTTTCATTTTAATTATATAGCAAGACAATTTTGTGAAGATCTCTGCTAAAATACAATTGTATCACCAGCCGTTCTAATCAAATAATTGTGTAAATTATGTTAAATTTGTTTGACTTGAAAGAGAAATTGCAATGGAACATTGTATCATAAATGTAAACAGGAGTATATCAATCATTTTAATTTTTTAAAATGTGGACAACAAATCTTTTAGATTAGATTCATTTGTGCAAATTAAATAATTTTAATAGATTTTATTGTAGAGTCAAAAGAGTTGACTCTTCTAAAGTGAAAAAATACATTTTAGAATATAAAGTGTATTAATAATTATTGATTTAGAAATCAATGGTTTAGAAACTTTAAATTTTTAATCTATGTATTTAATTTTATAGTAGAAAATAAAATGAATCATGGGTTTTAGTCTCGTTTCCAAGATTTGTTGTTGGTTGGACAATGCAAGCATTTTCTTTAGCACCTTATTTGTTTTATTTGCAGCCTTCAAAATACTACTTTTCACATTGTCATCGACTCCTTTATCATCTCTGGAAGGTTTTTTTACAAATTTAAATTACTTAATTTAGACTTGTATTACTAGCAATTATGGTCTTTAATAAAATCGCCTCCGCCATCCACCAAATCATTGTCAATAGTGTTGCCATTGTCTCTTACTCTTAGAATTTCACTGTCGCCGAATCATTGCATCCACGTCTCATCCGAAGATGTCAAAGTCAGAGCCTACGTCGTTGATAAACCATGCAACTACTAGACTCAAAACTCAAGCCTCCTAAAGATGTAGTCGAAGACGTTGATAGTGTTTGCAAAATCATAGATTTGGATGTCGTGAACTTTTCGCTACACTTCAAAATGCACAGGGCAATTTGATCATTTAGAAATTATTGTGGTGCAAGTAGGAAAATGAAAGCTACATGGAGAAAAAGCCAACTCTCCGTTAACTCAACTAGCCCAATTATTAGTTAACTCTTTTTTTTTTTCTACACCCTATAAACCCATCTTGCACCTCGTTTTCCTTCTTCTAATTTTTTCAAAAATTTTTAATTAACCTTACATGTATAAGAGTTATTTTCTTTTGATATGCTTGAGATGAGAGAATTTCTTTCTTAACCCCCATAAGTTCTCCGTACATCTTCATAAATTTTTAAAATGGAAAAAATACCCTTAATAAAAACAATAAAAATTTAATTACTACGCGTCTCTTTCTCTTCCTCTTTCATTTGCATATCTCTCTCATTTCACACCTCTCTCTTTTGCTTCTCTTTCGCAACTTCATTTTTTCTTCTCATTGAATCAGCGACTTTTTCTTTTTCTTCTTCTTCATCCATTTGTGTTCATCCTCTCTGTGTTTACTTTGTTATTCTTGGTTTAAGTTTGTGTTATCTTCTCTCGCTACATTATGGAATCAAGTTTTTTACAAATTTTTTTATAAGTCAAGACATCACTGTTCAGACTTGTAAAAAAATTTGCTAATTTTATTACAAATCCGGAAACCCTTGTTCGAACTTGTAAAAAAATTTGCAAACTTTTTTACAAATCTGGATACCCCTGTTCAGACTTGTAAAAAAATTTGAAAATTTTTTTACAAGTCTGGACACCCTGTTTGGACTTGTAAAAAAAATTTGCAAATTTTTTTACCTAGAATTAAATTTATTTTTTTATCTAAGAATTTTTGAGATTTTTCCTACATTTATGGGAGATGTAGGAAGGAATTATGGGAACGCAGGGAGAAAATCTCCTTTATTTGTTGGACTTTCTTCCCAGTTTCATAGTCCATAGTCCATATTCGAGGTAGGATGAATCAGCTTAGAAATGTCAAGAACACTTTTTTACTGATTATTCTAACAATTTATTATGTAATATTTTTATCACTTTTTTATTATCAGCTAAAATTTATTAAAAATATAATTTTTTATGTTATTTAGTAAGTTTGACTCACAATTTTATATTTTTAATAAATTTTAACAAATATAAGAATGTTATAAAAGAAATATTTTAAAAAAATGTTATTAACATTCTTCCGCGTAACGTACATCATGATGAAACAAAACATATATTGGGACCATAAGAAATGAAATCAAAACGAAAGAGCCCGAGAGCAAGAAAGTGATAGCCACACATTGAACATGGATTTAGTAAAGCATATCAAACCATTTCATCAATGAAGAAAGTTCTTCCCATTTATGTCACTTTATTTATTTCTTGGCTTACCCGGGTCCTATATATATCATGCTTAGGAAGAAAGCCAAAAAGAAAAAGAAAGTAAAAAAGGATACACTGAAGTCTCAACTTACCTTAATTTTGGCAGTCCAATTATACTTTTTCTTTTCTTCCAAAATCACTTGAATAATTATGCAAATCAAGTTATAAGTGCAATAGTTACTACTGTTTTCTACCTTTTTTTTTTGGCTGTGAATAGTTATGTAGATTATTATAAATTTTAGCAAGATGAATATTTAATTTACATTGTATTTGAATATGATGCAAAATTCAGGAGGAACACAAGTCTCAAGACAAGAAGCAGTGTGAAGCTTAATTTTAGCCGAAGGATGGTGTTGTTGGTTGATATGCTATGTATTTCTCCATGTGGAAACACTTTATTGCAAATCCTTTCAAGTACATCTTCACCAGTCTCCCTCCACTTTATCACAAAAAAGGAAAAGGGGAAGGACCAAAAGCAAAGATCATCTTTTCTTTTCCCTATCCTTTCAACTTTCAAAACCAACTTCACTGATGATTTTCATGCAATTTTGAATACAAAACTTAAATACAACTATACTCTCCCTCTCACCCCTCCTTTGTTTAATTATCTTACTCTTTTTTTTCCCTTCTCTCTTTTGCATTTTCAAGGTAAGCACTAAGCAATGTGGCTCTTGCACACTTAAAATAATACCTACCCTAATCTTTATTGGAATATTTAATAAATCCCTAGGAAGGTATCCCTAGATATCTCCCTCTAGTTATGCCCCTTTGCTCCTCTTTGTCTTGCTTTAGTAACATGCCAAACTTTACATTCTCCATTGGGATTCCTTCACTCTATACATACATGTGGGTACAAGTATTTATCCCCTACCCATTATGATGAGTACGACTACGAACTCATGGGTTTGAGGATTAGGGCTTTTAGCTTCCACCATGAAAAACAAAAAATTCTTCAAGTGTAGCCAAATTGGCCAAGAAATGCGCAATCATAGCAATTTGAGGCAGTGCCTCAAGGGCCATAATATAGGTACTAAGGAAATTAAATTGTCTAGAATCTCCAACTTTAATCAAAGGATATAAAGGCAATTAGTTTGAGGAAATTAGAGTTTGATGGATGCCATGTGGAGTGATTAGCGGCAAAAAAAGAGGGTTTATTTTCTATTATTATGTTACACATGCATTGGAAACTTTAGCATATACGAGTAACAAAAAGGCATTATTGTGGGTTTAATATCGTTACCAAGTGAATGCTCCCAAAATAATGCACCCCATCATAAGGGGGAAAATGGCAAAATAGCAAAGAAGTTTTGCACAGACATATTGGGTCCAAGATGGAGGCTTTGTTTAAAGTAGTCTATCATTCTCTGCATTGGTATTTTATTCATAAAACCAAAAGGCCTCTGATTTATATGTGATGTATATGTTTTGTGGGGTAAAGGAACCTCAATTAGATTGTCCTTTTGCATCCAAATTTCCTTTGTAATGATGAGTTTCTTCCTTTTCCCATTCTTTTTTCTTTTCATTCACACATTTAGGCATGGATTTGTACAGTGATTTAATACTTTGTTTTGTTGTCAGACCAAATACCCACAAAATAAGAAAATAACTATTTCAGCCAGTACTAGTACTGTGTAACCAATAAGTAAAGTTAAAATATTTAACTTAATTGATTGAGCCGTGTGTCACCCATATGATTGTGAGTTTTTTTCTTCTCTATATCACAACTATTTTTTATTGAAAATAACCATTATGTTAAAAAATCCAATAATATTATAACTTGAGTTTGAGACATGATCGATAAAGATAACTTTTTTTTTTTTCGTTTTATTTTCATATTCAATTAAGAAGAATAACTTTGTGTGTGTAACAAAAAGCACATAGTGTGTGCGCAAATAGTTTGTGATTATGAACAATAATTACCCAAACGTATAAATGGACAACATAATTGAACATGATGAGCTAGGTGAATATTAGTGGAATCTGTAGATTGGATGCGCCTCTCTATATCTACGCTATCCTATTGATTGCTAATATGTTGTAGTTATCAATTTCATATATATGTAATGAATGCACGATTCTATAAGGTAAGAGATATACTCCATGATGTAAACAACTAGAGACACGTTTTCTTTTATTGCAAAAGTAATACATATCATTCATCCAATAAATTGTTCAAAGGTTACATTTATCACATTTCAATAATACATCTACTTTCATCTAGTATCAACAAAAAATATCTAGATACAAAATAATAGATGGTAAATCTATAAGAAAAAAAATTACTCCAGAAGGCATCTCAACTTTATGTATCATTCAACTTTTAATCTTTTCAATATCATTTTGTTTATTAGATTCCTATTCTTTAAAAATGACATGTAAAATAGTAAATTTCACTTGTAAAGAAAATTACTAAAATTCAATCCATTTACTTTAGTCAGATAAATTTAAAATCGACTTAATAAAATTGGTCACATGATTTAGCTTTTTTACTCATTTATCACATAATTATTTTTTTAGTTCAATTTGTATACATTTTTTCTGTAATGTTTTTACATAGTCAACCACACATAAGTGAAAGTAGGTATGCTTGAGATTATTATAGAAAGATAGGGTAAAATGTATCTTGCTAACTGGCGAGTATTAATTAAAGAATTAAAAAGACTTTTTTTTTACTAGAATCATATAGTGATTAATTTTTATGCATTTTAATAAAAAAATTTACCTTTAATTTCTTGACTAGTGTCCTAAAGATATTGGTTAATTTTCCTGGTAGAAATTGTAACAAAATGATTATGAAATACTATAATTTAATTAATCAAAATAAAAATAGAAGAAACATCTTTGATGATGAAATTTGAAAATTTAGAATTTCGGAAAGAAAATTTATGGTCACCTATTTGAAATATTTCTTGAAAATTGAAATTGGGTTAATGAATTGTGAGTTTGTGCGACACAAGTAATTAATATTTACTTAATTGTACTTATGGTATGAACTTAAGTTAATGGTGTGTGATTCTTTCTGCAACATGCATCTTTGAATGAATATGCAGCCTAATTATTTGGACGTAATTATTTTAAAGGTATGGTTGGACACTGAATATGAACACTTTTATCAAATAAGATTTGAATTTCTGTAATCATATTATGAAAGGCTAATCCCTTTCTATTTTATATTAATTAATTAATTGGGGTTTCATGATTGTTATTAAAAATGCTTGATATCCTTAAAGTCATGTTACGCCCAGGATTATTAGTTAAAGGATATCTTTGGTAAACAAACAAAAGTCATGTTTGAATATGCAGTCATAAAGTTTTTTATTGTATTTTTTTTTTCCTAGGAAAACAATCATAAAATCCTTAAATATGTCCTTTTCTGCAATCACTTGCTTTCAAGAGCTCCAAAGGTTCTTCCCCCAATTTTTGTAAAATGCTGAGGTAAATATGGTTTGAAAGCGTCACTTTATAGAGCTCTCAATTGCTATATAGTCAAATTCCAATTACCAAGTTCTCAATTGAAGTGTCAGCAAGTTTTGGCTCCGTATATAAATTTGTGTGAATGTCCTTGACTTTTTCTTTTCATTTCAGTCAATAAAAAATTAATACGGATAAAATTCTTGGAGAATTTACTGTTCACTTTAACAAGGACTAATTGTTAGTCAATTTTTTCGCCTTTGCTTTTCTATTTTTCTAAGTTCTTCTTCTTTTTTGGTTCGATGGCAGATCCTGAGTCCTGACCAAAGAATATTGGGTATAACAGATCTCATCATTTTTTAAAAAAAAGCATCTTCTATTGCATTTTCAACATTACAAGGTTTACATGACAATTAAATCTAAACCGGTACATTTACACATTTTCATTTTTATAATTAATGAAAATAAAAATTATTATTATTATGACTAAATAGTTTAAATGACAATAGTTAAATAATAAGATTAAAATTAAAAATATAACTAAAATGTAATTCAGTTATTTATAATATTTTTGTTATTTATTAACATGTACATTTATATATTATTTGAGTTAAAATAAATATCTAAAAGAATTTAATGTAATGTACGTAATGATAATTTTACATGGTCGATCATCTAATTACAAATAATTGCATATATAAATTTTAACATAATATTATAAAAATAAAAAATACCTTACCATTGTTTAATAAAGTGATTAAATAACAATAATGAAATGTTTCAAATTACCTTAAAGAATAAATAAAGTGATATAAACTTTTTATCCTAACTTTTCTTGTTGTAAAAAAAAAAAAAAAAATTCTTAAACTTAAAGCCTTGATTGACAATTCCCACTTGGCAAGATAAGTGCAGATGGAGGCATGAAGCTAAATCTATTCTTAATCCATCTTATTATTATGTCTAGAGGTATACATATAAATAAAGAACTTCAAGCTTAATTAATTGACTTGTCATGTTGAATATAATTTATAATCTTTCAAATATATTTTTACATTTTTATAAAAAATATTAAATAAATTAATGCAAAGAAAAAGTTCAAGTGAAGTTTTGTTTAATTTTACTTATTATTTCATTATTTTTAAAAAGGGATAGTAGAAGCCATAAAAAGTCAATAAACAAAATCAAAGTCTAATTTATTATTTCATAAAGATGTCACTTGTTGTTTTATTTTGTTTTTACTTATTCTAAAAATATTTAGTAGATTGGACGAAAGTAAGCAGCCAATATTGTTTAACAAATAATAACTTTGCAAAATTAACTCAATAATATATCATATATATTTAGTAAATCTAACAAATAATACTTTATAGTGCCACCATGAATTAATCACTTTTATAGATGTCCATGGTACAACACTTTTATTTGTGATAGGATTCATTTAGTCCTTCCATGTACATGCATCTTTAATTTTATACCAGATTACTCTCTTTCCCTTAATCAGAAACTCCTTCTCCTCCATTACTGTCCCCATTGGCAGCCATACTATTGTGAAAAATCAACAACCATAATCAGGAACCATTGAAATGATATCATAAAGGAGCAACAACTTAGGGACAACGATTGAAACACCACCAACAATTGCAGGCAGCCAAAGAGTGCATCCACAATTGCGTGTGTAACCAAAAACACTTTTTTTTGTGCATCCTCAAATTTTTATCATAACCAAAATACGGATACAAAATTTGATCTTTAATGTTACCTGTTTCTAAATTATTGCCTCTTATTAGCTGATGGTCATGGTAATGGTGAGGTGGTGATATAAATGAACTTTTCGAGGAGAATGGTGATGAGGAGTGAGTCTCAACCACAATGGAAGCTTTATGGAGAGTGCAGAGGTTGTGAGGTTCTAATGAGAGAGAACAAAATCATGGGTGAAAGACATAGAATACATCTATAAAGATTAAAGGAATCTAAGGGTAAATAAAATTACTCTAATGTAGCTATTTATGGTTGTGTATAAATCGATAGAAAGATATATTGCAATACAAAAACGTTTAATTTTTCTACGATATGTAAGACTATTATGGATATCAAAATTCTTTTTCCGAATATTTAGTATAGTTTACTCATAACTTGAACTTAATTTTTTTTTGTTGAATTTTTAAAATTTTTGAATTTTTATTCTTTTGTTATGATTGATTTTGGTTGTTAGTGATTATCATTGATACATAATAATAACGTGGTATATCCTAATTTATGATTTAAAGATAATTTAATTATTTAAAATTATTTTTTAATATTCAAATCACATTTAAATTACTGTCTAATTAATTTTATGTGTCATTCAATATTTTTTTCTAATAAGTCAAAATTTAAAATAAAATGTCATGATTTAAAATAAAAATAAAAAATTAGAAAGTAAAAAAACATAATTAACTCTAAAAAAAATTATATAGGTGTCCCGATATAAATGTTTAAATCATGGATTTTCAATATACAACAAAAACATTGGCTATAGATAAATTTTTATTATTATCTCCGGTGCAAAATGATATTTCCTAGCAAACATGCTGAATATTATATTAAAAAACTTATTCGAGTAATCTTACAAGTTTCTTAAAATATAACAAGAGTCTCAAGTTATATGTCTTGAGCAGAGAGAAGAGAATGCTAAGCTATACCGTGTGCTTAGATTGCACATTCAGTTACATCTTAAAAAATATTTAATATAACTTAATTGTATTTAATGACATATTTGCCAAGAGGCTATTGAAAATAATTTAATGACATGATATATCCTAATTTAATGATTTGAAGATAATTTAATTAATTAAAATTGTTTTTTTAATATTCAAATCATATTTAAATTACTATCCAATTACTTTCACGGGTCTTCAATATTTTTTACAATTCACCAATAAGCCAAAGTTTAAAATACAATGTCAATGATTTAAAATTAAAATAAAATATAAAAATAAAAAAAATTAAAAAGTACCAAATGTAATTACCTCTAAAAAAAATGACATAGGTGTCTTGATATAAATGTTTAAATAATTAATTTTGTATTTAAGACAAAAACATTGATTATAGATAAATATTTAAATGTATATGATGATGGATACTATTTAAAAGACTTCCGGATAGAATAAGAAATAGATTGCACATTCAAACTCGGTAGTCACATGTACAAGGAGACAAATCAATAAATTTGCACTACAATTGACTCATAAAGACCAATATCATGCATAAGATTTTTTCTTCTTGTTAATTTATTTACCAAACCGTTTCCCTTGTATCATTACATACCTTTACCAAACTTTTAGCATCTTGGGAGTTTTACTCTTTATAAATTTCACATGTGATTAATTAGATATTTTAAATAGTAAGAATAGAATATGTACCACAAATTGCACGAAAGGCAACTGGAGTGTTGTCTCTAAAAATAATATTAATTAAAGAATTAGAAAAATATAATTAAAAATTGACGGAATATACAGTTTGTTTGGTTTTTATGAATTTAATTTGAAAACTTTTAGTATTTTCAGAAAAGAATAATTTAAAATCAAAAGTTAGGTTTAAGTTTGGGGCAGGCAGTCATCCCAATTTTTAGCCTAAATAACATATGGCTGATCTTTAATTCAATAATGTAGAAATTAAAAATAGTCTTAAAAAATTGAGTTTATTGGGATATAATGTTAACGTAAAATATTTTTATATTACCATTTTTTAATTATAATTTTTTATTTATGTAATTTTTAAAATAATAATTAGTAAACTTAATAAATTTATTATAAATAAATGGTTATGATTGAATGTTAATATAAAGATCTTTACAATTTTAAATACTAATTAAAATCTAAAAGATTAAGATTTAATGTATAGCAACTAACACATCCATTAAGGAACTGAGCTAGATCTGGATTCAATTAATTAAATCTTTAATTATTATAAAAAGAAAGAAAAAATTATCTAAGGAAGATTAACCTGAAGTGATACATGACACTAGTAACCTTTGACACCAATTTGCAACCTAGGTTCATACTTCACAACATCATTATTATTTATAATTATGTAGTGAATGTTATGGCATGAGGGTGTACTATGTTACCACGGTAATTTTATCATTGTTTTGGAATTATTAAGGTTCTGACACCCTGTTCATTTTCCAGTTTTCTAAACAAAGCTCAAAATATTCAAACATTGAGAATTTCAGTTGTTCTTTTCAATTAGAAAATGACAAAATCTTAACGAAGCATGGGAAAGCTCATTCTCACTGTATAAAGGCTTTCGGAGGGGACAGAACCATTAGTCTGCTCCCGAATCTTCAGTTTCTCACTAAAGAACAGAAAACAAGATTAAAAATATTGGCTCTCCAAATCACGAAGTGTTATCTTCCTGTAATCTTTGTTTTGCATGCTTCAATAGTACTAATCAACCACTTTCCATGTCACTTAATATTAAATTAGCACACCAACCTACAATGCTCACAAATTCTCTCATCAAATTATCTTCCTACTTTACAGGTTAGATACTGTTTCCTTGTGTCATTATATTATTGTTTCATTAAAATAATATAATAGTACGATTGTTTTAAAATTGGCAGTATACCATATTCAATAATATGTTAATTTGCATATTATTAGAGTTATAGATATAAGTTAAAACTCATAACTATATATATATATATATATATTAATTGCCAGTGATAGAAGCTAGTGAAATCAAAATATATATCAGAAATATTATATAGTTCTGCCTTGTTTTTTCACTCTAATTAGCTTTTTCAGTAAAACTGTGAAAATATGCAAAATTTTTATCACGAAAAGTGTTATCAGTAGCATTCCGAGGAATCTGTCAATTTTATTTTATAGGAAGAAAATAATTTTTTTTCCGACGTAATAAAGTAGGTTCATATTCTTAAAAGTAAGAGAACTGGGTTACTATCATGTTGTGTGACAGCAAGTATTTGAAATTGAAATTGAAAGTGGCATGTGGCATGTGAGATGAGAGATTAGGAGTATATCTAGTAATAAATGAATGATGAGAAAAGAAAAGAGTAAAACATTGATGATAATACACATGGTGATGTACATAAGATGTGAAACTGGTAGTCTCTATTATTGGACACAAATTTTGGGGATGTAACGTTGATGTTTGATAGGAGTGTGTTTGAAATGTGAGGAGGCAACAAAACATAAATATGTATATCCCATTGAAAAAGTGAAGATGTTGAAAACAGTGGGTGTGGAGTGGGAAATTGAAAAATCAAAGTGAGATGGGGCCACAGCCTAAAGGGGAGAATTTTTGTCACAAAACATATAGTTATAAAATGTGTCCCACCAAATACTACAACAACACATGCATGCTCTATCTACTTTAGATATATGATATTGGGATCAACCAACCAAAATGGGTGATTAAGCAAAGAAAGACAAACCAAAGGCCGAGGGGTTGGAGAGTGACATGGTTAGAGAAAGACAAAAATATATCACAAACTGGTTTTGTTTGGTGAAAATTGTTATTCTTTGTGGAAAAGAAAAGTGTATACAGGGGAGAGGGGAGAGGGGAGAGGACAGGTGAACACTTTACGCTTCATTCCTCACGTACCAATCAATAAATATATAATGTCTCTAATCTAATAAATCTAATCAACACACAAGACGCATACGTTGCCAATTGCGTCTTTGTTCTCTGTGATCTGTCCACTTTCCACTCACACATTTTTATTATTATTGAAATATTTTATAGGTCACCTTTGAATTAATTTGCTAAACAATTGGCGTTTACGTAATAGCTTGAAATTTTGGAAAGGGATTCCATTTTTGTTTATTATCAATACAACGCCTTTATATTGTTAATTAATAAAATAGTCTAGATATTATTTTAAAAATATTTATTATGAAAGTTTAGAAATTTTAATATACATGACAATAGAAATATAAAACCCTTTTATATTGTGAAAATATTTTAATTAATTGAATCCAATAGAAATTTATTATGCATGACGATAGAAATATAAAACCATTTATATATACATGATAATATGTTTAATTATTGGTAAAATAGAGCTAATTTTTAGGAATATTTTAATGGTTTTATTGAGTTTTATTAAAATTGATATACAATAATAAATTTATTTTTTAAATAGAGCTAATTTTTAAGAATAATTTTAGTGACATATTTACTCTTGTTATAATTGATATTAAAATAATAAATTTCCTTTTCTTAAAAACTATAAAATTTATATACTAAAACTTCGTTTAGCCTAACTTATTTTTAACTTAAAATTTACTTTTAAGTTTAAGTAGGAAATTAGAACTTAAAAATAAGTATAAATTGTTTGTTAAACTTTATTTTTTTAGTTTAAAAACTCTTTTTTTAAGTTAAAATTTGTTAGATAAATTATTTTTTTATTCAAATAAGCATATTTATATAATAAAAAATTTACATTGTAAAATAAACTTAAAAATTTAAGTATGTATATTAGTTGTCCAACTTCTCCTTAAACTTAACAATTTTTAAATAAAAAATAAGTTAGTTCAAATAGAATCTAAAAACTACCTAAAATACCTATATATATCAATTGAAGTAAGATTGTTTTATTTTAAAATTTTAGTCTTGGAAATGTGACAATTTTAAGTGCTAGAATTATAAGCTTGATATAACTAGTGACAAAGTCTATAAAAAAGTGACAAGACAGAAAAGGTTACGAATTCAAATATTATCAACAAAAATTTAATATACTAATAACTAATATTTATAAATAAATAAAAAAATGTTATCTACTATTTTAAAGAAGAGTTGTATTACTTATTATGATTTTATGTCTCACTCAAATAAGATTACTTATAGTGAATGATAGACATGATTTAGACTAAACAAAATTGATTCTAAAGTAGATATTTATAATTTTTGTTTACAGTAATCTTTTTTTTTTTTGTTTGACTAAACATTATTTTCAAAAGAAAATAGCTCTAGTATGTTATGTACCAAAATTATAACATTAATATTTTAAAGCTAAATAAGCCCACAAATCTAGCCAAATTTACACAAATGAATTTCTTCCAAATCAATGTTAAGATTCTTAACTTAACTATTGATGGTTTTAAAAGAGAGTAATAATAAAAAGAAAGATATTGTGTGTTTTTATTGGTGGAAGCAATACTTAAAGGGAATTATTTGGTTATAATGAATTTTATACTTTAACTTTGGATTGCAAAATTTAAATACGCACAAATTTTTAGTAAGCATAAAACTTAATTATACCATTTATGACTGCATGGATATTAACTAGACGAACTGTTCTCTACTTATATCCAATCCAGTGTCGAATTGAATTCAAGTCTTGTGTTAAAAATTTAAAAGGAGAGGAATTCCTATCCTTTAATTTACAATTCATACGACTCAAGTAAAATTATCTTAAATAAAACATAAAACCTCATTTATTACATGTATGTCATTCATGATATATTTCACAAAATTCATAAGATGCAGTTGCCAAACTGTATTGAGTATGTCAGTGTAAACATATATGCACGTACGCACTATACCTTTTCTCTGCCGTGAAGGGTGGTTTCTCTCTCTGGCGATGCCTTCTTATTCAATATTCATTGGTTAAATGATGTGCCACGCGTGTGAGTAATAGTATATAGAAAAGGGGGGTCACACTTACATAACATACAGGGAGACAGAGAGAAGAGGATATTAATGAGAACCCGTGAGGTACAACTGAAAGGAAAGGTTAGGAGGTTGCATTGTGCATGGATTTAAGGTAGAACTAGAACCTGAATTGAGCACAACACATATGAGTAAAGACCCAACACAAACACATAGAGAATAAAGAATAATAGAAATAATTAAAAAGAAGAGGTATGAAAGCAATTTTATTTTGTGGTGGACCCAGTGGCATGGATCAGAATTCAGAGAATGGCAGGGGTGTTGGTTTGTAGCATATAAGACAGAGCAGTGAGTGTGTTTTTGCGACACAAACGAAGTGAATAGACAGAAATACAGTTGCTCCTCTTGCGTGGCCGGGTTTTTCTCGTGACATAGCGGCGGACTCTCGGAAACCTCATGCTCCTCATCAATTAATTATTCTTTGGGCCATGTCCTCTAAATAAGGTCACTTACGGAAAACTCACTTTTAAAGGCTGTGTTAGGATGAATTTATGCAGATGTTCCAAAAAACCAAACTTTTTTATTAAATAAAAAGCTTAATTTATTTTACTTTCTCAACATGATTACAGTCTTGTATGCATAAATTTGGCTTATGTGGACTTTTTATAGTTTAAATTTCTCCAATTGTCCCCTCTATGTGCCATAATAGCTCATGAAAAAATTTTTTTTACATTGCCTAATTAAAATTGCTTTTGAGTTAAGATTATAATGTTTACTTTGTTGGATTACGTTAGCAAGCAATATAAAAAATACATAAGTTTTATATCAGTTTGTCTCAATTACCGAGTCTAATTTTTGACAACCACCAAAGTCCACTGTATATTTTTAAGAACAAGAGTATTTTTTCAAATTTATCCCAAATAGTTTTACATTGTTTCTTTAGGCAAACAATTGAGTATTTTTTTTACCAAGTTTCCTTAGACTCTACACTTAATCAAAATATTATCTTTTTAGTTACAAGCTCCAAGACTATTAGCACCTTATAGACAAATTACATTTAACATCTAACTCTATTATATCCAAATATACATTTTTTTAAAAGCATGTGCATATATATAAATATGTCATGAAACAAATTGTTTCACAAGCTATTCAAAATTCTTATACACAACAATAAATTAGAGATGATCACAAAAAAAAAAAAAAATACAAGTCATTACGTGCAACAGTATTATATCTACAAGCTAAGCATACATATCATATGGGAGTTACACAAGTTAGAAAAGCAGTAAATTTTACCCACTCTAAATATGTAAACTAACCATTTCCAAAAAAGAATTTGAATAAGACAAAAAATATCTAGAAACCCCAGAGCTTTATTATTAAAAACAATAAATTTTTTGGATATCCAAGTTCCAACAAACTGTGTGCTAAAAAAAGAATCTTACTTTCTTCCTATGCTTCCCGACTCTCCAGGAACTTGCCAAGAAAATCAATTGATTTAAATCCTTTAGAAGAGGCAAAATGATTCCCAGCCAATTCAAAATTGTGTACTACACTTGCTGGGCTACTAAACATGATACAAACAAATTATCAAAACACAACTATTTGGATAATTTGGGATATTCAGATCACAATTCTTTAAATTATCCAAAGTCGGGGGTCTATTAACAAAAGTCTCCAAGGAAACATTATTACTTTAGATGGAAGTTTGTCCTCCCACAATTTTTTAAAGATCTGAGACTGTGCATTTACCCCTGCATTCAGATCTAAATCATCACACAGCAACTTGTATACTACTGTCACTGAGAACTGTACATTTGCTAGAGGCACCCATTTTCACTCATCATTTTTTCCTAATCTAAATGGACATCCTGCAAAAGAATTTCAAGAGTTTGTAAAGATTCTCTTTCCCACTAAAACAAATGTCATTCTCCAAGACCAATTCTAGCCAACTAACCCAGACCACTCATCATTTCATTCATTGAAATCTCTTTATCACTCACCAAAGAGAAAATCCTAGGAAATTTAGAACACAACGACCTATACCCTAACCAATTATGCAACAAAAAAGAAGTATGTTTCTCATCTCCAATTTTCTTAATAATACTATTACTAAGCCAGTCAGGTCTAGCTTCAATTGTCCTATCTAACAACCAAACATCCAAATATACATATGTTTTTGAAAGATTTTACAATTTTAATTCAAATATGGTTGTTTGTTCTAACATTTAATATTTAGACTTAGTAAAAGAAGTTAAACCAATGCCAAACAAAAAATAACCTCGATTGACTTAGTAAAAAAAAAGTAGGTTTGAAGAATTTGAAATTCTTAGTTTTTTTAAAGAATTTAAAATTCTACAATTTTAGCTAATCAAAATACTTTTATAGTTGAATTTCAAATTCTTTTAGAGTGTGTTTGGACATAGTATTTTAACAGTTCAAGGAATTTAAAATTCATGGCATTTGAATTGCTTAATTTGAATTCCCTTTATGGTTTAAATGTCTTGTTTAGACAAGGAAATCTAAATTCCTTCTATTTTAATTTTCTTGTTTTGATAGAAAAATTCAAATTCTTAGTATTTTAATTTTTTAAAATATTTATTTAAAAATTATATTTTAATAATTAGTTTTACCAAAAATAAATATTAAATTTTTAATATTTTATAATTTTAAAATATAAATATTTAATAATAATTTTTTGTTAATGGAATTTTTCGATGAGGATTAGACATCATTCAGGGCTTTGAAAGACTGCGAGCAACAATAAATAATGGAAGAAGATTGAAAATTTTGCTAAGGATCAATGCAAAGTTTTGATAAATTTTTTGTTGATTGCTAAATCATTCAGGGATTTGTAAGATAACATTCAAGGACACAAATTTAGTGAGTTGGGTTATGGATTTGACGACTTGATCCATTCAGATCTCGATAAGGAAGGCATGGTCTGTGAGAACTTCAAGGAGGAGTGAGTGTTAGTGTTGATGTCTGTGTTTGAGGAGAGAGGGGTTGCCGACAAGGTAGTTGGCAAGGTAGTTGGTTGGAGGGGGAGATGGAGGGGAAGCAGGGAGGATGTGGATGGAGGAAAAATGAAGCGGTTGAAATTGAAGATGAAGGGGAAATCAATATTGACATGCTAGGAGAGGTCTCAACAACGACAATGCAGGAGTCCATCCAGTCATGGGAGTGAGAAGTGAGAAGTGAGAATGAGCTTCTTTCCAATTTATGAAAATTCTTCAAATTCTCTAGTTTTAGAATGAAATTAGAATTCTCATATTCTAGTTGTTTGAAATTCTTTTATAAAATTCTAAAAATTTTAATTTTACTTGATAATACATCCAAACACTAGATTTTAAATTCAATAATTTTAAAACCTTGAAAAATTACATTTCCTAGTTTAATTCACTTATCCAAACACACTTTTAAAATTCTTCATCCAAATATTGTATTTTATTACAAAATATTTAAACTTTTCAAATAAAATGAATTTTTTTTCTTGATTTCTCCATCCAAACATAAAAGTTTAATGATGATGAATTGATATTATAAAAGAGTTTTTATTCATCATTCAATAATAAATAATTCATATAAAACTTAATAAATTTACCATACACAGTGAATTGTGATTAATTGGATAACAATATAAAATTATTGGTGCGAAACCCTTTCTCTCTTTCCGTAAACAATTTTGGGAAAAATAATTAGACGAGTTTCATCAAAAGGTTTTTTCCCATGATTTTGAAGCAAACTTGACAAATGAATAATCAAATTAGAAGAAGCAAATTAACTTACGATTTTCTTTCAACAGAAATGATTAATCAAACAGTAAGTATATATGGAAAACTACAAACTTATACCATTACATAATTGTAGAATATATAGTTTATTTTATTTATTATTATGAGATTAGTAATTAAGAACTAAGATTATAACATATTTTCTTCTTTTCTCACACCCCAGACTATAAACATATTGCATGACAACTTTAAATGGTAATTAAGTACGGAATTAGTGTACAAAATAGATTAGATCAGCCTCGTTAAAATATATATTCCTATAACTCAGAGAGAAAGCTCAATATATGAATAAATTCAATTTACAGCACAAAATAAAGATTTTGTTCCAAGATTTAGGGAAAGATTTATCAAATGGGATGAGTACCAATATGGATATTACTCGATGTGATGAATTAACTTCAATTTTGACAGATATTACTTGCTCTCAACAGACATGAATACATATATAAGTATTACCCTATGTAATAAATCAGGTACGGATACGAGTATAAGTATATGATTATTCACCTTATACCTTAAAATTTACTCATCCCGTTATAATTTTAATAATTATATAATAAGTTTAAAGTTATATACTTAACTAAAAATTTTAATTCTTAAACTTTAATTTATAATTTCTTATTATTTATTATTCTTTAGATAATTTTTAAATTAAAATATAATTAATAAATTAATATATATAATTTATTTAATAATAAATAAGTAAATTTAAATTGTAAAAGAATAATATAACAGATACCGCAAATATACTCAAATGCAAAAATCCTAATAAGACGAAAATGAAAATTAAAATTACATAGACAAACTCAAATCCGTTCTACACTTTTTATGAACATAGATAAATAAGACTAAACCTACATTTGTCCTTATCATTCCTAGATAAGAGGGATAGACTTCATATAAAATGATTAATCAAGTTTTCTTATATAAAAATTACTCATTAACAAATTAATCTAAAAGATATTTTATACCACGTAATAACATGGTAACAAAATTAAATTACGTAGTAGAATTAATACAAGGTTAATTTCTTTTGAAATCGTGACATTAGTGATACTATTCCATATTTTATAATAAATAATATTATTTTGCTTCTATAAATATTTTGGCATTAGTAATTCTTTTTTTAACGGAGCCAATAGTAACTACTTGGATTTGAGATTATGACATTTTTGTTTGCTTCTCATATTATAAGAATATGCACGTGTATTCATGATTATTTGACATGTTAAAACTAAAGAATGAAAATAGAAAAAATATTACATGTTTCCAACAAAAAGACTTTTTTCCTATAACTCGAAGAAAAACAATAAAAGAATAAACGTAAAGTTCTGTAACAGTGTTTTTTTAAAACTTATTTGGATATACATTAGTCTAAAGAAAATGGAAAAACCTTTTAAAAAGATATATATGTCATATATGAAAAATATGGCAACTAATTAAAATTTGGATCCTCGTAAGCTCCGAAGCATCTTTCCTCTCATATGCAAAATTATTACGTTTATGCCATCATGAATTAATTGCTACGTTGTTATATTTCATGTGATTTATTAAATATTTATTATGTCTAATTTTTAATAAATTATTAAAATTATGTCAAATAGATTTTTTTATCAACATGTGTGAAAATTTTGTTTAATCATATTTAAGGTTTCTTACTACTCTTCAAGAATATATTATGCGGAATTAAATCCTAATTTTCTTTCTCAAACTCAACATACTTTACACATATTGGATGACGTGAGATTTTTTTGTTTAAGGAAAATTAATAAAAATATTTTTATTAACTAGTCCAAAACTTTTGCTTTAATTGTTTTCTGTTGTAAAAACTTATGTATTACCATATGTAACTTTCTTCTTTTCATGGTGCTTATATCCTCATGTAATATATTATGCATGGGGAAAAAATTTATACGTGGAAAAATAATAATTGTAGATGTATTTTTCATTTATAAAAACAATAAAATATGATTGGAAAATAAAAGTTTGAATAACTAAATTGGCAGACATCATTAATTAAGAAGTTCCCAGTTTGTATTAGTTAATAGCAGTCAAAAGTTGTGATAATATGAGAGTTTTGTTTCGGAATTTATGTTGTAATAAGTACATGATTAAATTAAGTTGTAGTTTAGAAAAAAATGAGGAAGGGATGATACTAAAAGATTAGGTGAGTTAATGTTAGAACGTTATTGGAAAGAATTAGGTAGAAAATTCTTGTGATCCGAAAAAGTTGATATGGATGAGTTTGGCAATTGGGAAACTAGAGTTTGTGGATAAAGCAGGTTTCCTTTTGAAGTGGACGGATAGAGGAGAGGGGAGAGGGGGTTGTGGGCTTTCACATTATGCTTTGAGGGATACCATTTTTGTCTTGTAGGGGTGGGACTTGGTTTATTAATTTGTCTAGTCTTTATAGTCTCTACGTACTCTTTCTTGCCATTTGTAAAAAGGCAAGCCAAACTAAAGCCAATCCCCACCTCATGTCCCATTCTTCAACCCAAATAGGGCAAATCATTTTTGACAAAACATAAACACTTGACAATAACTTCAGAATTTCTCTAAATCTATTTTATATACATTTTTACAACCCTCTAATATGCATTTTTTTTTATATTTAGAAAAAATTTCAATATAACATTTCTATTTCAAAATGCAAAAATCCAATCTGTTATCTTATTAAGTAAGTAAGAAGAGAAAATATTTATTACTTTCAACTTGAACTGTGTGCTTAATTGTTTCAATGTCACAAATATTGGGTGAAAATTTCACGTCCAAAATATATGTTTTCCTTTCTAAAATCTTGTTGATTATTAACCTAGTTATAGTCCACAAAATACTTTGTTTCAGTGGAGAATTATTTTATGTTCTGAAATCACTAAGTCAGTAGATATATATAACATGTGAATGATATAGCTATACAAGGCGTTGAAAAATATATTTAAACTAAATCACAATTGATAAAATATATTACTTGAGCTTATTAAAAATTGATGGGCGACGCGTTTTTCAACTTAAGGTTTAATTATTAATTAAGTAATAGTAGTACTTGGTAAGATTTTGTTGTTGTTGGAAACTTATCATATACTCTAATACTACTAGTGATTACCACATTAATCTCGCTAAGGAGTTTCTTGAATGGTGTAGATCATGAGATTAAAGTCTTTTGAGTAATTAAAGGCATAATTCTCCGTTTCACTTTAACAATACTTTTGGCTATGCTTTGAGGTGGGACTTGGTTTATGTACCTTTGTGTTTGATGGAAGCACAGTTTGTTTGCTTACGAAGCAGAACCAAGTGGGAGGAGGGAGAGTGAGGCTTGGGTGTCCTATGGAGAAAAAGAAACCCCAAACACAAAAAGGAACTTAGAAACAGGAAAAAGAAAAAGGGATAAAGGAAAGTGAAAGATAGAGAAAAAAATATATGAGAGAAAAAGAGTAAGAGAAACGCAAGTGTGATCAGAATAATAAGAAAATAGATAAAATGTTTTTTTTTTCTTTTCTCTCACTCAAAATGTAGATTAGAGGAAAAGTTGTGGATAATTTATACAAGTCGACTTTTAAATTTCTTCACACTGAAAAGGTACATGAAACATGTATAAAATTAATTAAAGTAATATTCATGCAAAGATATTGGAACTTAGGACATTAGTTAAGAAATTATATATATTGTTGCTCATGTAATGTATACAAATGAAAAGAATTGCTATTTACTGTACCTTAAATGATAAATAAATTTAATATTAACATTAGTTGAAACTTGAGCTACAATATATATAACCATTTTTAAACAAAATTATGATGTTAAAAATTATTCAATAGGATAAAAATTACATGATGATAATAATATCATGTTAAAAAAAGCCTGATGGATTGAATAATAATAATAATATAAACTAAGAAAATAATCGCAGAAATATGTGTTATTTGTGTTCCTTAATAAATATAGTTTACTTGAAAACACACTAATAGAAATCGATTCCCATAATACACTCTTGGAGAAAGATATAAACTGCAAGTCGAGTTATTAGGCATTGTTAATAAAAAATATATATTATTTGTGTTTGACGAAAACAATCAATATAATCAAAGGATTTCTAAATATTCTAAATATGTTTGACCATTTGGCCAGGTGGAGTAATATCTCTAATCCAATACCCGGGAAGAGCATGAAAAGCTTCGTTAAGTACATTTACATAGGTATATTGCACCCAAAAATAAACAAACATGTGTAATTGGTACAAATAATTAATTTTAATGAAATTACATTTAAAGATTAAATAAAATTTTTAAATATCCATGCAATATTTTAATTAATTTAAATATTTAAAGACGAATTTAATTTTTTATTATAGATGAATTTAATTTAATTACAGTCACAATGTAATTTTTTTACTATCATCTAATTATCATTTTTTATTCGGGTTATCTAATTATAAATTGATATGTATATTAGATTATTAATTTTTAAAAAATTATATTTTAATTAGTTGTAAAGAAAAAAAATCCATACATCGACAAACATAAGAATTAAAAACTTTTTCAAGATTAATTAACATAAAATTTAAAGTTATAATAATTAATTTTATTTTTGAAATTACAATTAAGTTAATTAATATTTTTACCTAGAATTTTATTTTAACTTATTTCAAACCCCTTTTTTAATTAACATTTATTATTTACTTAAAATTTATTTTAAATGTCATTTATTATCATTCATTTTTTATTAAAAAAATGAAACTTCCAATTCACAGACTCGTAATATCAATTAATAGCATAATAAAGGGCACTAATAACTCATACACACTTAACGTGGTATGCATTTAATAACACGGGATAAAAATTTATAATATACGAGGCATATTTAAGAATATCTTCTGTAATAAATACTGAACTTCATTTAACATATACTTTTATAAAAAAATCGTAATAACAAATCTTCTAGTTTACATATACTTTTATAGAAAGTTATACAATTAAAATTAATTTAAGCAAATATTTTAACTTTTTAATGATTAAATTAATTTCATTTACCTTTAAAACACTGTAATTTTTTATTGAAATAAGACTAGTTTCCAGAAAAAAATTAAACTTAGAAAAATAAACATTCGCAGTGTATAGAATTCTACTCTGATGTCTATTTTATTTAAATCAGTTCGATTCCAATATATTGTTAATGTAAGTGATGTTTTAACATAGCCTTTGTTGCAAAACTATTATTGATTTAAAGTAAGTCACTCTCAATTAATTAAAAATAGTTTAAACATAATTTTGAAAATATATATTACATAAATTATATTTTTCTTTGCACACTAACATATAATTAATGATAATAATTTTACTTAAATTTATATAATATTTTTATTCCTATAATAATGACACAGTAATTTTTTTTGAAAGGATAATGACATGGTAATATTAAAACCATCAATTATAAAAATTAATATTTTTAATAAGTAATATAACTCACAATTAATGAATAAATATTTTTACATCTTTTAATATATTTGACTTAAAATAGACAGTAATATTTTAATTCCAATAATAATGGGCGTAATATAAGAAAGAATAAAATAATGGTTGTGTTAATTAACACCAAGCAGTATAGGTTTTGGTTTTCCATTTTATATTTCCCTCACTCCCTCTCTTTCTTTCTCTCTCTCTCTCACTTCACTTTCTCTGTGTCCGTTGGAACCAAACAGTTCCCTCTCTCTCTATCTCTACCTCTCTGTCTTTCGCATCGCTCCTTTCTCTGTCACACTCACAGAGACGGAGACAAAGCGCCAACACTCAATTCCTCACTCCACTCTCTCACAGGCATTCCTTTTTCTCCTTCTTGTTTGAGTGTAACATAACATGACCACATTCTTAACAATCTCACACTACGACCATTCATGAATCCCACCACTCAACCCCCACCGCCATCGTTGCCGCCACCGCCTCTGCCGCCCCAGCTCCAGCCCCACCGCCCGTCCACCTCCTGCGACCGCCACCCTCAGGAGAACTTCACCGGCTTCTGCCCTTCATGCCTCTGCGAGCGCCTCGCCGTGCTCGATCCCAACTCCTCCTCATCCACCTCCGCCCGGAAACCCCCCACCTCCTCCACCGCCGCCGCAGCCCTTAAGGCCATCTTCCGGCCCTCCGCCGCCGCCCGCAGCAACCGCCCTCCCCCTTCCTCCTCCTTCCTCCCGGAGCTCCGCCGCACAAAATCCTTCTCCGCCTCCAAGAACGAAGCCCTCTCCGGTTTCTTCGAACCGCAGAGAAAATCCTGCGACGTGAGAGCCCGCAGCACTCTCTTTTCCCTCTTCAACCAGGAAGCCGAAGTCGAAACGCGGAACCTGTCCTCCTCCTCCGTCGTTCAGAAGCCCGTTCTCGAGTCCGAAGAAGAAGAGGAAGATAACATTGTCGTTGACGACGAAAACGACGACGTTAGGGTTCCAGAGTCACCACAGGCACAGCCACAACCACAGCTGCAGGCACAGGCACAACAAACTAATACAGAAAATAGAGTTTCAGAAATCGTAGAAGAGGAACCGGAGATAGTGGTGGAGCCCGAAGCTGAGGTGGCAGTTGAAGAGGACGCAGTGAAGGCGATGAAGGACCACATGGATCTGGACTCCCAAACGAAAAAGAGCTCCGGCCGCGATTTGAAGGGAAGTTTCTGGTCCGCTGCTTCGGTCTTCAGCAAGAAGCTTCAGAAGTGGAGACAGAAGCAGAAGATGAAGAAACGCGAGCGCAACGGCGTCGTTGTGGGGTCGGGAACTCTTCTCCCCGTTGAGAAACCCATCGCCCGTCAATTCCGCGAAACGCAGTCGGAGATCGCCGACTACGGGTTCGGCCGGCGCTCCTGCGACACCGATCCGCGGTTCTCGCTGGACGCCGCGCGAATGTCGTTCGATTTCGAGGAGCCGCGCGCTTCCTGGGACGGTTATTTAATGGCGAGAACAACGTCAACGTTTGGAGTTCCTCCGAGGATGCCTACCATGATTGAAGACGCTCCCGCTCCCGTTCAAGTTCTGAGAACCGATTCCCTCATTCCTGTTGAGGAGCCCGAATATGAGGACACTCTCACTCTTAATCTTAGTAATACTAATCCTAATCTCCCTGGTGGTTCTGCTCAGACGAGGGAGTATTATTCCGACTCTTCCACGCGGAGAAGGAAGAGTCTTGATCGGTCTAGTTCCATTCGAAGGACTGCTGCTGCTGTTGTTGCTGAAATGGACGAGTTGAAGACTGCTACAAATGTTAGTGCTAATGCTAATGCTAATGGTAATACTAATACTAATACTAATACTAATGCGAGGGTTACTCCGGCTGCTTCTGCTGATTATGTGCACAATCCTCCTTTGAGGGACGCCAATTTGAATTCGTATTCGTTGAGGGATGATGGTTCTGAGAAAGGGGCTTCGAAGAAGTCGTCGAGCCGTTGGAGCAAGGCGTGGAGTATATGGGGATTGATACACCGGAGAGGGAATAAGGAGGAAGAGGGTGGAGGGAATGGGGTTGAGAGGTCCTACTCGGAGTCGTGGCAGGAGTATAGAGGAGGAGGAGGAGGAGGGGAGAGGAATGGGGATGTTAGAGGTGGTGGTTTTAATCCCAAGATGATGAGGAGTAATAGCAGTGTCAGTTGGAGGAATGGGCAGGGGATGATAGGCGGCGCTGCTGGTGGTGGAGGGTTTGGGAGTGTGAGTATGAGGAAGAGTGATGTGCAGGGCAACGGGCTTGGGCTTGGGCTTGGGCTTGGAGGAAGGAAAGGGAGGGATGACTTTGTTGGGTTGGAGAGGAACCGGAGTGCCAGGTACTCTCCCAACAGCATCGATAACAATGGTCTCCTGAGGCTCTATTTTGGTGGCCGGAGAAACGCCTCCGGTAAAGGAAGGTCCAACCAGGCACATTCTATTGCCAGAAGTGTACTTCGGTTGTATTGAAAAATTGAAGATGTTCTTTGGTTTCATTCTCTTAGTTTAGTTACATTTGGTGCATTTGTTTGTGTAAAACCACACATGCTGCCTATGTATTCTTGATGCTTGGTTGGTTTACTTGGTTGGATAAAAGCACCTGCAATCCTGCATATTTTTCTTTTACAGTCAAATAGCATGGTTCTTTCTTCAGTTACTCGTAATAATAAACAAGAATTTTAATTTTTAAACATTCATGCTGGTGCTTCTTTATGTTGATGATGCCATTGGTTTTGTTCCTGGTGTAACGTTTTCCTTATTTGCCAGAAAAAGGCTTGATTGATGGATATACGGCGCCAGTGAAAATTGTGCTTTGTTTGGCTTTGGACACGGCGTGTTTTCTTTTTCTGTCTTTATGCTGCAAAAGGGTGGGTGATTGGTGGTGTGAGGTTGGGGGGTTTATAATTTGGGAGCATTTTAACTTGAATTTTTGGCATGTTACGCGTTCCTGCAAAAGTGGTAGCAAGGTGGGCTCGCGCCACCTGGTTTTGCTGCTTGTCATAAGTTCTAGTTTTGAGTACTACACGATAGCCGTGGTCGAGTGCTTTTTCTTTTCCTTGATATCAATTAATCAAACTTTATTACATGTGAGTCACTACAGACCATGGTCCCAATGAAACGTTACATTTACCTTTGTTTTAACCATTTATCTATGTACGTTCCGTCACTGGAACAAGGTAAATTTGAAACCTTGAAAATTCCCCTAGTTAAGAATTGTGCAGAGCTTCCATTTCTGTATACCCTTTTTCTGCAGTGTTGTTGTCCCTTGGTATACCCTTTTTAAAACTGTTCTCAGAAGTTGAAATGTTCTCAATGATCAAGGAAATCTATGGACGGTAAAGACATCTGAATGATATTTTAACGGTGGAAAAACGAACAGGATTAACAGCAAAGTATAAATAGAAATAAGAGCGCAGTAGGGTTGGCCTAGGCCTTTGTTTTGTAAAAGAACAATTTTGCACTTTCTTTGTGTTGAAGCTATTGATTGACTCCAAACGAGAGGAATATTATTGCAGCTAGCAACATCATTTGATGCTTGATACGCCTTTCCTTGATATGGAGATTATTTAGTATGGAGAAAGGTGCTTAGCTCCTATGCTCCCTTTACCAAAAATGTTATCATGAATCTGTCACTATAATTCAGTTTCAGTTACTTTACCCAGGGTTTTGCCTATATATGCAATGAAAAATGTGTCTTTGATGGCTTTCGTGTGCTTTAACAGTTTGTTGGGTATTTCATTGTTTCTCTTTATTTGAATATCATTAGCAGGGCCATAATTTTTTGTTCAGAGATACACGCCCCAATCAAAGTACGCAATTTATGGTTGTGCAAATATAACTATGGGAAAAGGAAATGATGAACAATATATGGGTTAGTTTCCTGTAAACAATGGCTTAAAATGAGAGGTGCCTCGAGGTTTTACTTCAATTTGTCACTGTTCTAATGGATAGATTATTATTTTAAAGTTTAAGTTTAGAGTTTTCATATCTACGAATTGATTACATCATGTAACATGAACAAGACATTTTTATGAAAAAGAGAAGGTTGTGTAAATACTTAATAAGAGATTTACAAGTAATTTACCATGATGCCATCCTTAGATTGGCGTTATGCTTTTGTCCACGACCAAACAAAGTCAACCCTTGCATGTATTTGGAGAATGCAGCCTAGATCAAAGATAAACTTAGCCTTGAATTTTGGGTAAATAGACTCAAAACTCTCAGAAGTCAAAAGGTGTGATTCCTATACTTCTTTAATTGGGGAATAAAAGATAGTGTATCTGCTAAAATGGGTATTTTTCTTGTTTTATTATTCAGCAAAGATGCAGCATAAAAAATATGTACAAATAGAATTATTGTTTTTCTTATTTGAAAGTGTTTATTTGGATCGATGACAATTAAATCCAAATCTAATGGATATTTACAAAAAAATTACTCAAAATCGTTACAGAATTTTTACTTATTTAATAAGTCTAACTCTAATCTAGGTGTCAGTGATTACTCGCAAAATTATATATTACTTGTTACATTTTATAACTAAAATTTAGAAAATATATTTGTAAATTGAGTTAGATGCTAGCATTGAGCATGTAAGTTAGTTAGCAAGAGACAAGAGTTATTTTATTTTACCTTAATGGAAGGTATTGGATTTTGAGTACTTGAAAAAATGCAACTATAGTAAATATTTAGAGCAATAACTTTGTCACTTACAGTAACGTTTTTAGCTTAATTTAGTTGAATGCTGCTATTATGGTATCTGAGTAATGACAGCTTTAGAATATAAGAAATGAGTTGGATATTATACCCATAATTTTTTGTTTTTATTAATTTGCATAAATAATTTTAGTTTTAAGATAATATTTTTTATTTGATAAAGAAAGACATTCAAATGATAATATATTTCATTTAATCAAAATATGTTAATATAGATCTAGATACATAAGTACCTCCTGTCAAAAAAAGATATAGAAGTACCATGCAAGATCAGTTTAGGAACTAAAATTATTAAATTACTATGAATTGAGGTACATATGAAAAGATATAGGCGATTATTCTCTACTAACCATTTACAACTTTAACGATTAATATTTGGCATATATAAAAAAAAATTAACAACTTTTTAACGTCCTACCTAATGGGATCTCGGTTTGTTTGCCGTGGGAATTATAGTTCCGAATCATAGGAAGTGTTAGCATATTTTGACTAAACTTTATTAAATTTTTATTTAAACGAACAATTTAAATTATTTTAATATTAAAAAATGGAATTAGCATAGCCTGTCAAGAGTAAAACTATCTGCTATAATTGTTTTAACGGTCATTTATATCAACGATTTTTTTAAAAAAAGTTACATTTCGAGTAAAGAAAAAACAATAAATTCGTAGCATAACTTAAAATATCTAAATTCAATCTTATAGTAATTGTTGTTGGTTGGATAATTTTATTGCTTGGTTGCTTTTTCTATCTTGGGTTTATAACTTGGAAGTGCCTTACGTGGCCAGACTTTGTCTTTGTTATTAGGACAAACTTACGAAAAAATAAATAGGGAAATAGATGGGACCAAAGCATAGGAATTTTGTTTTGATGTACACACAAAACAAGAATTTTATGAAAAGAAACTGTAATCGAATTCCATAGTGAAATGATATAACTACCCTCGGTTATATATGAATAACAAATTACGAAACAATGGGTATATTTTTCTCCGTCAGACACGTAATTTCAATTTCATAATTACTTAATGTTTCTTATTATTTATAAATTTTAAATTATTAATTATTTTAAATTTCTTCTTAAAGTTTAGTTTTATTTTAAAATCTCGATTAATTTTGAGAAAAAATTACATAAAAAGTTTTATAATCACAATTATTTATTTATAATATTTTTTTAAAATTTATTATTAATATTTAAAAATAATATGAAATGATTGTACATCGTCTCGGATACTTTTTACCAACAAATCTTCATTTTTTATACTAAGGAGTTAATTCCTTTCAACTTTCTGAATTTATTCTTTTTCTTAAAAATTTAAGTTACTCTTAATTTTATTATTTATAAAATAGAAACAATCGCTCCTTTTGTTATACACATTTTTATATATATTAGCGAAAATACAGGCGTTATGTATTCACATTTCTATTTTAATATCTTATATGAAAATTTATATTTTAAAATATAAATTATTATATGACATAAAATATATTTTGTTAATTTTATATTTTTTGTTTATGATAACATGATAAAAACATGTCAAATTATCAATGAAAATGTCAAATGTGTAATGAATATGAAAAAATGAAAAGATGAGAGTTGGAATAAAACTCAAAATATTATCGCGTATCTACATGTTTATTAAAAATATTTATCATGAAATATAAACATATATTAATAGGGAGAAGTTAATAATAGATATTTTGAAAAGTGAATATAAAAAAAATTAAAAAAAAAGTTATTTATACTATTAATAAAGAGAATAATCCCTTTTTATGTGTACTTTTCAATATATCTATTCCACTCTTATACCTATTTTAAAATTAAAAAAATAAACTCATTTGTCACAAGAGGAACTTGAATCCATAACCTCTTATTTTCCAAACATAAATTTTACCACTATATCAACTTTATAACTTTAAACAAAAAAATTACTTTAAAATATTGATATCCAACATACATAATTGTCCAATTATATCTATACAATATAATATATGATATTATATTGTATACTATATTTATACTTCTATATTATTAATAAAGACAATATCAGGTTTTGATGTCCACTTTTTAAAATAGTTATTCTACCCTTACACATATTTTAAAATTAAAAAAATAAACTAATTTATGATAAGAGGAACTTGAACCTATAACCTCTTATTTCCCAAACATATATTTTACTACTAGACCAACCTTATAACTTTAAGCAAAATATTACTTTAAAATATTGATATCCAATATATATAATTGTCCAATTATATCTATAATGTATAATATATAATATTATATTATATATTATAGATATAATTGGATAATTATATATATTGGATATCAATATTTTAAAGTAATATTTTGCTTAAAGTTATAAGGTTGGTCTAGTAGTAAAATATATGTTTGGGAAATAAGAGGTTATGAGTTCAAGTTCCTCTTGTGACAAATGAATTTATTTTTTTAATTTTAAAATAGGTATAAGAGTAGAATAAATATATTAAAAGTACACATAAAAAAAGATTATTCTTTTTATTAATAGTATAAACAGCTTTTTTTTTTAATTTTTTTATGAATTCCAATATATAACTATTGCTACGTATTTCACTATTTTTTCTTCTTACTTTATTTTAAAAATACTGCGAGGGCCGGGCGTGAAATGTCTTTTTCACCTAATTTAGATAAATAAAAATATTTTGACATAGTCTTCTTTGATTTATATTTTCAAAATTTATTTAATTTATAAAATACTTGCTATAATACATTACGAAGAACGTGCAACTATCACGTTTGGTTTCATAGATATATATAACGTCCCTTCAAATTAACAAATTTCTAAACAAATAAAAAAAATGTATGTCGGCCCATAAATTTCGTTCACAAAATATTTTTGGCAATTTGTATAGTGTTTTTTTTTTAATTTAAGAAGTATTAATATTTTTTAACTAATTAAATAGTAGATTTTATCTAAATTATTTTTTAATAAATTAAAATAAGTTTTATTTATTTATACATAAGTAAATATGTTTAAGATTTATAATAAAATAATTTTATAAATTTATTTAAAATAAGTTTTATAAGCAAGTATTTAAAATAAAATCATTTTATTATAAATTTTAGATATATTTATTTATAAATAAATAAAACTTATTTTAATTTATTAGAAAATAATTTAGTTTGACAACAGTTTTATAAAACCGTTTTCAGTATTTTAGTTTTTAAAAACTAAAAAACTTGTTTGGATAATGTTTTCTAAAAACAGTTTTCGAAAACTGTTCTAGTTTTTTAGTTTTTAAAAATTAAAAAACTGGAACAACTGAAAGTAGTTTTGCTTTTCAGTTCTCAGTTTTTGTTTTGAAAACTCAAAATACAATCAGAATATGTTGTTTTTTGTTTTTCACTAATTTAGTTTTTAAAAACTAAAAAACTTGTTTCGGTAGTGTTTTCTAAAAGCAATTCTGATTTTTTAATTTTAAAAACTGGAAGAGCTGAGAGTAGTTTTGCTTTTCAGTTCTCCGTTTTTGTTTTAAAAACTTAAAATACAATTAGAAAATATTATTTTTTGCTTTTCATTAATGAAATTATAATAAACATTAACAAGTTTTTCCATTTTTACATCTTCAAAATAGTTTTCAAATATCACTTGCCAAATAAGTTTTTTTTTCTTCCCGGAAACAATTTTTGAAAACTATTTTTGAAAACTCTTTGGTTAGGTTTTGTTTTTTAGTTTTTAAAAACAGTTTTCAAAATCTGTTTTTGGGAAGAAAAGAAAAAAAAAAAACTTATTTGGAAAGTGATATTTGAAAACTGTTTTGAAGATGTAAAAATGAAAAAACTTGTTAATGTTTATTAAAATTTCATTAATGAAAAACAAAAAACAACATATTCTTATTATATTTTGGGTTTTCAAAACAAAAACTGAGAACTGAAAAACAAAACTACTTTCAGTTGTTCCAGTTTTTTAGTTTTTAAAAACTAAAAAACTAGAACAGTTTTCAAAAAATGTTTTCAGAAAACACTATTCAAACAAGTTTTTTAGTTTTTAAAAACTAAAATACTGAAAACAGTTTTATAAAACTATTACCAAATAAGGATTAAATAACAAAACAAAATCAATCAAACCCTTAGCTAATGGTTATTTAGTTAGTTCTCTAGAACTCCAATTTTATTGAACTTGCATAAAATTGTTTTCCATAAAAGGTAAGTTACGTTGTGGTATCAATAAAAAGAAATATATAAGTATGATTATTGAATTAACTCGATTAAGGGTAAAGAAAACGAAAAGGGAAGAATGAAGAGGTATGGTGAAAGTGTATCTTTAGTGAGAATTGTTTAAATGAATTATTTAATATAAAAATTATTATTTTAAAATAAGTTTTACAATTGCTTAAAAAAAAGAGATAAAAATTACTTGGATAAACAATTTATGAGAAGCATATTATGGAAGTCCCATAAATCATGCCTAAGAAGTGAAGTGGAAAACTTAGAAGGCTACAAAGCTCAAATCCCATGGGGCATATGGACAGAAATTATTAGAAGCTAATGATTGTTGGTAAACACAGAAGATCATTGTATTGTCCCACTGGGATATATTGAAAGAATCAAATTTATCCCATTTCAATTACCAAGTCTGAGATTTATGCTTTCTCCCTTTTCAATACAGTTTGTAAAGCTCCATTATCACCGAGTTTGCCGCAAAAGTCAAAAAAGCAAGGGAAAAACATCTCAGCATGTTGCTATACGGTGGAGAGGATAAGAGATAAAGAAAGTAAGTGATGCAAAAAAAGAGGCTCGTAACCCAATGCTTTGTCTAGCCCTACATTTCGATTTTGGTTAGTGGATGTCTAATTATTTGTTTTAAGCTAATTCTAACCCCCCAATTGTCTTTACTTACCAATCCAGGTTCATTTTTAGAACATTAAATTTATGCTAATATCTCAATCGTGTTTTTTTTTTATTAACTTAATTAATATGATAGGTTAAAACAGTTTTATATTTTCATTTAATCATAACTCTTTATTTATTTAATTTTTAAAATACTAATCAGTAAATTAATAAATATTATAAATAAAAAGTTGTGATTAAATTTAATGTAAAATCTTCTACACTAATAATACATACTAATTAAACTTTTTTTCTTATAACAAAAAATGCATAATTTTTCTTTTATCTCATTTGTCCATTTTCAAAATAAAGTAATTGTAGTTATTAGAGTTTAATACTTATACACTATCAGTGTAAAATAGTTTTAAATTAATATTTAATAATAATATTAATAGTTTTAAATTGATATTTAATAATAATATTTCATTTATATAATTTTTAATGTATTAATTTATAAAGTTAACAAACTTATGATATCTAAAGGGTTGTAAAGGGTTGTAATTAAATACAAATATAAAACTTTTTATAAAAAAATGTGTAAATGTTTTTTTCTAATTGTTATTATTATATGTTTAAGTGGGGATTGAATCTTGAACCTTAATATTAAGTGATTCAAAGTGTTATACTACTTGAGTAACAACTTTTGATTAATGAAGGAACGTTTTTTTTTTTTTAAAAGGCAACAGAAGTTATATATTTTATGTATCACTATGAAACAATCCATTCATAAGTTGTATATCCACTAAAAAGCAAAATCTTTTCTAACCAAATGACTACACCTGCTACCCATCCATCCTCTTACACAACACAACCCCACACAAATTCCTACAAACAATAACCACAGTATATTCTTAAGATACAATAGAAATTACTACATCAATTAAAAAAAACCTCTTCTATTAAAACTAAACTTATACCATAATCATTTCTAAAAAATAATCTGAATATAAACTAGAATATCCAAAGACTTTTGTTATTAAACATAATTCAGTTTTTATATATATATACCCCCAACATCCTCCATCCCAAAAAAATATCTCGGTATACATGATTACCGTTAGTCCAAGAGAATTTGTGCACAAAAGAATTAAACACAAGATCTCGAACTATATAAATTGTTTCTCATATATGCGAGTGGAAGAGAGCTATATATAACTCTACAACCCTATATGTGGTTAGAATATAACATTAGAAAAACATGCTGCATTTGTTAATTAACTGGTCAAATTGAACTTGAACTCTAGATATTGCTTTATGGCTAGAAATCGGTCAATTTATTCTTTATTGATATCAAAATACTTAATAATAATAATAATAATAATAATAATAATAATAATAATAATAATAATAATAATAAGCTTAATCACACCTCGCAATTTTAAAAATCTAATATTCAATTTTTTAATTTAAAATATTGTAATTATGAGTTTTTAAAATTTTTTAATTGGTATTTAAAATAGATGGATGAGTAATTATTTTACAGTTAATGTTAATGTTTTTTTATAAGCAAAAAATTTTATTGATTCAAAAAACATAAGTTTAACATCACTTTTCAATTATTAATTAGTAAAATATGTTTTTTATAAACTAACATTTGTATTATCAAAACTCAGGCAAAAGTATAAATAATGTCTCCTGTCAAAGCATAGAAGAACAGATTTCCAACTCTTTACACAGGACCACAAAGAAAAATCATATCACAATACTATTATATTATGGAGTCCTGCCTGTCACACAAAAGAACGAGTTCATGACTCTTCTAAGTAATTTTTGCTACATGACATCATTATAAAAAAAAAAGTTATATTGCTTGAACTATATTATAGACATATGAAAATCTCTTCCTAAAAATTGTAGTATTTCTATTTTTTCACAATTATCATAATTGATAATTATATTAATAAATTTATCATATATAAGTTGTGATTGAAAGTCACCATCAAATTTTATATAAGTTTTTTTTAAGTATATCTCCATAAGAATTGTAATAATAAGTTTCAACAGATGAAAAAGTATTGGGGAATGAGCCGAAGAGTGAAAAAAAATCTTATTTCACAGCAGAAACATTTGCCTTCGAACCATTCCTTGTGTATGGTCATGAGTGTTACGTCTGTTTTGAATTATTATAAGATTACATCTACATTCTCTACAGCTTCTCAATGTTGCTTCAGTTGCCTTTCCTATTTCTACACTAATGGTGCGTCTATCTCTCTACATCTATTTTGTGTTTTTTTGCTAAGCTCGTTTGTTTGTGAGTGATGCATTGTAGATTTGATGCTAATATTGACTTCACGATAATAAATTATTTACAAATAATTGATTATTTATGTAAGAAAACTTCTACGATAATAAATTATTTGTACAAGAAATCATCTCCAAAATATAATGGATTATTTGCTTAAGTGGAGTAATCATTAATGTTAAATATGTCACAATTAATCTTTCCTCCTATCTGATTATTAATTGAAGAATTAAATGTTGATGATAGTTTATTATGCAAGGAGTTCTTGCGATGAAATTTATTAACCTCTTAACAAGTTACTGAAAAATGTTGAAATAAAATAAGAATAAATCCTTGTTAAGTGTATATTAAGATATAAGTGATATCACTTTAACTTTTATTTATGAAAAATGATACTAATTTAGGCATTTTAAAAACTTAACTTTAATTAAATTAATCAATTATTAAAATATTGTCATCATGTTACTTATTCATGACAAAATTATTATAGACTTCACAAGATTTTTGTTCTTAAAATTTCATAAAAAATCACGTTTGATCTTTGAAATTTAAAAATATTTTTAAAATTTTTGAAATTAATTTATTTTTTGTATTAATATTACTTGTTTATAAGTTCTAGTATATTTAACTATGCCGAAAGTGAAATTAAAGATTGAAGAAGTTAAGATTAAGAAAGAGAAAGATTTATGAGTACAAAAATATGCTCTTTAGAAAAGAAGAACTAAAAGGAACAACAATTAAAAAACTATTTTTAAATTTTAAAGACTAAAAGTGATTTTTAGTAAAACTTTAAATACATAACACTTACTTAAGTCATTATTATATTAATAATATACCTTTATTATACTTGTTCTAACACATTTTACCATTAATTGAAATTAAAAAAAATATAAAGTATTAAATAAAACATGTAAAACTCACTAAAATTATATTTTTAAATAAAAATTAACGTGTTAAAATAGTAGGTGTATTAGTAACATTTTTCATATTTTTTATGTGGTGGAAAAACTAATTAAATGGACACATTTTCTTTAAAGAAAACTAATAATAAGTATTTGGAAGAATATTTTGAGATTATTTATCCGTAAATTCCTAAACAAATGTTCGTCCTTATAATTTTTTTTTTCTTTCTATACTTGAAAGTTAACATCCTAATGCTCTTCCAAGATACGAAAGTTCTACTAATTACGTAATGCATATTTATATACCAGTATACCACTATTTTTCGGCCATTTCTTGATTTCTATTCTATTAGGTTATATTATCACATATTATTCTCTATTCTCTTCCCATCTCTCTCACTGTTGTATAAATATAGTTCTCAAAAGCTTATCGTTGTTTTATATATGCGTATACTTTTCATATACGTGTTTTTTTGAATTGGAGAGTAATGTTGTAAGACCCTCAACTGATGCACTCCCTTAGAATATCATATAATCCAACTGTTGCATGAACTTTATTCGTCCAAGTTATTGTACAGATCTGAGCAGTTTCTGTAACCAAGAAGAGGAGTCTGAGCACTAAGTCACAACCTCCAAGGATTGCCAATGTTAACCTTTCTCAGAACTATATGTGAATCCCCTTTTGCTTCTCAATGAGGTACTATTTTAATGCTACGTGCATTTCCTATTGCAAAAAAGCAGTTACGCATTCCAATTCCCAGATTCTCATTCATTCTCTATTCTACTAACCCGTTTCATACATTCCCTAATTTCCCATGCATGCCATTTCATCATGTATGTTGCCCACGGACCTATGTATTTTCTTTTCTTTTTAATCTACAATCATACTACTTAAATCATTTTAAATATTTGGCTTTTCACATGCCCTCTTAATTCCTTTTTCTATGAATATTAATAAAACAAATTAAAGTCCTAGTTAGGAACATTTTTATTAAGGTTATTGTGGTCAAGGATAATTTGTTGTAAGACTAAATTAATTGACAGTCCTCTCAAAAACATATTTCTTTGAACTTGTTAATAGCAGTACAGTATGCATAGCACTGCATTACACAAACAAATTGAACCAAAATGAGGTATTGGATCTAACAGAAGGGATTAATCCCTTGTAACAACATAGCTAGGTTCAAATTCTCATTAGAAGAAGAGTTCATATTTAATATCGATCTGACAGTGTATATTGAAGAGGATAATTACCTCTAATGGACGACAACACCTACGGAAAACAAAAATAAAAGTAAAAAAAGTACAAACAATTAAGTTGCAATAGCAATTGCAGGAAACAATATGTAGTCATCATACTTTGTTTGGATTCATTTTATAGTTGAAAATGAAAATAAAATTAGAACCCGTTTTGCAGTAAATAAAACGATATAATGTAGCAGAATACCTGTAAGGAGAAGTTCAAGTTGTCTATTTTTTTTTTTTTTCATTATTGGTGATAACTTTTGTATTGCTTTGGTATATTATGGTTCTACGTTTGTCATTCTCAAGTGTGCACTGTTGCTGAGCCTGATCCTATTCAATTAATGTATGCCAAAGTAAAATTATTTTTCCTTCTTCCAAACGTTAATTCAATGTGATCTTTAACATCCTCTCATAGATTGTTAACTTTTATTAATTTTTTGTTTCTGTCACATAATGAAGATCGCTATAGTTGTATGACGAAATTGGTAACTTAAATTTCTTTTCTCTGTTGATTGAAGTTAACTCCCTATTCTTTTCTCAAATTTTGCTGTTATAAATCTTAAATATTCGTTGAAAAATAGATGGAGATTAGTGCAATTCTGCATCAGAAAAATTTCGCCCATAAAACTGTGATATTGGACTGAAGAAACACTAGCTAGAGTTGGTTCAAGTTCAAAGATCCTGGTTGAAGCATATATATGGGATCGAAGAAGAAAAAGTTTCAATCTGGATATGTTAGGCATATGAAGAAAGTCTAAAGTATTGGGCCGCGTTATTTGCATGTTGAGTAGGGCAATTTCGCCTGCACCTCCGAAATTTCTCTTCCACCCTATACCTATATCGGAGGTGTATTTTTAATTTCATATTGAACTTTGTGGAAGTTTTATATGGAGGTGCAGGAAGAAATTTCCTGAGTAGAAATCAGAATTGTACTTAGATTTATATAAACGGAACCCAATTCGTAATTGGAATATTCTTAGGGGTTTTGGTTCCTTCTTTGATTCGGTAGTTCCACCCGTCTTATTAAATGTTTATACACATGTTTAATTACATTTTAGAATATATACGTTAGAATGCTAAAAATACGTTCAAAATGGATGTTTTAGAAAAACAATATATTTCAAATTATGTTTTCGAACACCCATTGCAAAACTGAAAAATACATTTTTAGAATGGGTGTTAAGGAATGTAAAAAATATATTTTTCAACATTCATTATAGATAAAATATCATTTTAAAATATGTTTCGAAACATCTCTTCAAAATTTAAAAATACATCGTAGAATTTCGGAATAAACAAATTACAATTCGAAACATAGTTATGAAATCCAATTTAACAAGTAAGTCCAACCGTTAGATTGTGATCCAATTGTCACATCGGTCCATATGAACAATCAGTCTAAAGTTTGGTTTTTATGTACATCTTATATTTGGGTGTTACTTCCTTTTTGAAGCTACACCATTCAATGTTATTATAACTTTTAAAAAAAAGACTTTGGGACAAACTTGGTTATTTAGAGGAATCACTTTTTTACTACTACAACAACACATTTAATCAATAAATCTATGACATATTTTATTATATGAAAACACATGTCTTACACATATATTTACATTTCTATTTTACATAGTTAAGTGATAACATGCAGTAAAAACAATCATATTTTATTATCTTTAATGGGTTCATTTTTTTTGCGGTTGAAAACAGTAAAAAATCACTTTCAGAAAATGTTTGTATTAAAATGACAATAGCTTTTGACAGCAAAACAATCGCACAAATATTATAATAACACTAGCTTTAAAACCCTTTTTAAATATTTCTGATTGTTATAAACTACCACAAAAATTTAAACTCTTTTAAATATTATTTTTTATTTTAAAGATTAAATAATTAATCATTCAAAAAAGTGAATAATTATATACACATAAGATTATCTATGTAAATATATTTATATTATCATTTTAAAAAAATTATTATTATTTTTAAAAATTAAAATATAATAAGCATATGCCACATAAATTTATTTATGTATATGCATTTATATCACTTAAAAATTATATTTATTTATATATTAAATAAATTTCATTATTATTTTATAAATATAAATTAAATTATATTTTATTTATAAATTAGATTAAATTTTATTATTAATTTTGAAAAATTAAAAATAAAAATAATTATATATCACATAAATTTATTTCTGTATATTTATTTATATTTATGTTTAAAATTTATATTTATTTATAAATTAATTAAATTTTATGATTATTTTAAAAATTATTCTTTATTATTTTTAAATATAAATTAAATTATGTTTTAGGTGATATATGATTATTTTTAAGTGATATAATAAATTAAATTAAACAATAAATTAAGTGTAAATATAGATACGTAAATAAATTTAGGTGATATATGATTATTTTTATTTTTAATTTTTAAATATAATAAAATTTAATTTTGAAATAATATTTTTAAAATGTATGAATATAAATAGATGTATATAATTATTGTTTTTTTAGATTATCAATTTTTAATTTTTGAAAAAGAATAATAATATTAAAAAGAGTTTTAATTTTTCGGGCAGTTCATAGGTGCCATAAAATATGTAAGAAAAATAATTAAAAACTAGTGTGATTTATAATATTTGTAGCAATTTTTAACTATAAAATTTTTTTATTATTTATTGTAAACACTTTGTCAAAGTAAATTTTGACAATTTTAAACCGTAAAAAAATGAATGGCCACAAAAACCTAATAAAATATGATTGTTTTTACTATCATATCGTCACTTAACTGTGATAATTGATGGATTGTGTTAAAATCATTAACGGAGAAAACATTTTGTATCAAGAATGCTCAAATACTAAAAACAAAAAGTTATCAAACTCTCTACATGAAAATGACATTTAATCCTAAGGAAAATCAATGCATGTAATCAAATATTTAAAACCATAAAAAGATTTCCAAACATTAGAATGTATAATCTTAAACATTTTATTACTTTTGTTAGAGGAGGAAATAAAAGGTAATCTATTGGACTGAGATAAATAACAAGTATCACATTAAATATATTCATTATCTATATGAAGAAGCTTAGAACAACATTCATTGATGAATGTGCTTGACATTGATTCCATAAAGTATAGTCTATTAAGGAATACAAAGCAACAGTTTGGAAAATATTTCTATTTAGAAAGTGTCCAATGATGAGTAAAGTCCAGGTAAGAAAAATACTTCACCAACCATCTTTTGGTGACTGCTAACTCTTTAGCAAGGAAACAAAATTGAGTAGCATTTGAACTTAGTAAAAGGCCGTATCAACAGCTTGGTTTATACTTGAGAATTTATATATTTTTTATTTGTTAACGATGATAAAAGATTTTAACTAAAAACTATGTACGAAGAGCAATAAATAGACAGCTTGTGAAAGAACTAGTTGAGTTTTTATTTTACTAAATTATTACTCATGTTTAAATGAACATCTAACATTAATTTATTACTCATATTTCTATAACTCATAATCCTAATCTTAATTCCTTGTAATTAATTAGGGTTTAAATTAAATAACTTACTTTAAGAAGAAAAGTTAACAATGACCAATTAATTTTACTCTATTCCTAGCAATATGCTCCGTTGAGTACTATTCTTATTTTACGAATTAAATATATTTTCCAATTTATATTCAAAGTACAAAATAAACAAAGGATAAGAGAAATAAAGTATAAGAAGAGAATAAACACAAATATTGAATAATAAACTTAAATTAAATATCAAAATACACATATGACTTCATATTTAGTTACATCTTCAACCACATCGAATTTCCTTGCCCATTCTATCGTCTTTGTCTCTGTCTCTCACGCGTCTTTAACTCTATTATTCTATTTTTCTAAAGTGGAAGATTGAAGTGTTTAAAACACATTTTCTCAATTTTCTATACATTTTCAAGAAATTGAAAATTCGGAAAACTTCTTAGATTAAAAATCAAAATATACATATAACTTTAGATTTAGTTACATCAAATCCTAACTAAAGAGAATCTAAGAAAATTATTCCAGGAATACAAGGTAATTAGAAAACACAGTCTGAGACCTAATTTTCAAAGAAAATTATTCGAAAATGAAAAACTAATTTTTCAAAAAATTAGAAAATTATCCAAAGTAGTTTTCCAAATTTGAAAAACTGGAAACACATCTTGAACTATATCGAGTTCCCTTACCCCTTATGTCGTCTTTGGCTTCATCTCTCATGCGTTTTTCACCTTATTATTCTATTATTCTAAATTGAAAGATTGGAGTGTCTGAAACACATTTTTTCAGTTTTCTATACTTTTTTAAGAAATTTAAAATTTGGAAAACTTCTTAGAAAAAAAAAAAAATGAAAATTGGAAAACTTTTCTCCAACTAAACATGCCTAGTTGAGAAGCAACCCAAATTATAGAGAATACAAAAAGATGAAAAATGGATGAAAGAAGGAAATCCATGAGCTCTGGAGGTGCACTCTAGGTGAAAAAAAGGTGAATTGTTATTTGCTTCAAAACAAAAAAATGCCTTTTATAGTGCTTGAAATTTTTTCAATAAAGTGTCAGTTTGAGAACCTCTGTCAAGAGTCATTATGGTATTGTTGAGCATTCAACCTCAATGGTAAGCAAAAGTACCACCATTGGGCACCCACAAAGTGGGTACTGGATGATGGTACTTGAGTTATTAACTGTTCTTTGTCTATCAAGACTGATCAACACTCATGAATTGGGCACTAGGTGCAGATATTCACCTATGGGAATCTTTGATCTTTAATCCTCAAAGCGCAAAAAAAAAAAAAACATTCGCTAAGTAGATTTCTTATCATTATCCAATTCCAAAACTTGTATGTGTATTTCTAAAAAATAATAGTAATTTTTAAACTTAATTAAATATATAATTTGAATTCCTAACTATACCTATTTTTTAGGTAAAATAAGGAAATAAAAAAATCTTATATGATAATTTCTCTATTATGCCATCTAAAATTAAACAGATGAGGTAATTATAAGTGGTTGAAGTGTTAAAAAAACACCATGTGAAGAAGAAAAAATAACATGACAATTAATAATGGTTGGATTGAATTTACTAATTGAGAGTAATTACTTGAGATAAAAAAAGAGGAACATATTAGGCTAATGAGTTCACATTATTTTGAAATTATTTAAGTTTTCTCTCACCAATAATGAACACAGTATTTATTAGCAATAGAAACATAAGATGAAGTAGAATATTCTTTGAAATTTATCATATTGATCAATTTAATTATCATATGAAATGTGACATCATAATCAACAATCCATAAGTTAATGTGAAGCACATTATTAACTTTCATAGCAGTTAAGAGTGCAATTGATGTACCTCTCTAGCTTTCATAAGGGGATGATTAGAATTTCCCAAGAGACCAACAAACTCATCTAGAAACATTGTGGAATTTGATTTTGTAGAGATTATAACTCATATTTTTTACCCTTTCTGCTGAAGTTATAATGAAAACTCATTAATTGAAATTGGATTATAACTATAATTTATCATATCTCCCTCACTATCTCAGTAAGATGAGATTTGTGTTTTGATGGACGGCCTTGGTAAGAAGTTCCCTTTTGTTTTAGGGTTTGGCAAAAGAGGTTGAATGCATATTAGGCTAATGAGTTCACATTATTTTGAAATTATTTAAGTTTTCTCTCACCAATAATGAACACAGTATTTATTAGCAATAGAAACATAAGATGAAGTAGAATATTCTTTGAAATTTATCATATTGATCAATTTAATTATCATATGAAATGTGGCATCATAATCAACAATCTATAAGTTAATGTGAAATGTGGCATCATAATCAACAATCCATAAGTTAATGTGAAGCACATTATTAACTTTCATAGCAGTTAAGAGTGCAATTGATGTACCTCTCTAGGTTTCACAAGGGGATGATTAGAATTTCCCAAGAGACCAACAAACTCATCTAGAAACATTGTGGAATTTGATTTTGTAGAGATTATAACTCATATTTTTTACCCTGCTGAAGTTACAACCATGAGACATGAACCCATATATAAGAGAACATGACACCACCATCAACCCAAAACCTTAAGGCATTAGGTCATGAGTCTTTCTCACTTATATATTACTCAACTTCCCAATTTCTTACCAATGTGGGACTTCAACTCGCACTTGCACTCCAATAGCAGGTTCACGATCTCCCGTTGTAGTTCAAAAATGCAAGTTAAATAATTTGTTTAACCATATATATCACAAACTCGGGTCCATAATTGTAGATAGAGCCCCTCAAAATATCTAATTTTGAAAAAAATAATAATAACTAGTAAAACTAGTTATATAATAACTGCTTTTTGTAATATTATGGTTAAAATTGGTTTCGGTTATTTTTAGTTATTGTCAAATTCTTTTAGTTTTGGTTTTTATTTTTAATAAAAAGTGTTGATTAAATTTGGTTTCATAATCGGTTATTTCTAATTATGACATGATTTATACATTTATATCAATCATCACATCCCTGTGAAAAATGTTTTGAAAAGGAAAAAGTTTCCTAACATCACCGACACTTATGTGAGAATTGTCATAATTTATGAAAAAATGCATTAACTAGAAAAACGACACCCACACATTTGTAACATCCTTCTAGATAATGCGTTGAGTAGAAAAATCCTTTCTAATATTGCCTACACCTATGTGACAATTCACATTCTATCTGAGAAAAAAAAATTTGCTGACATCTCCTACACTTTTATGGAAGTGTTCATAATCCTATGAATAATGAACCTGCAAACCTCGCACATCTTTGTGACAAAGGTCACAACGCTGTGGATAATTTGCAGAGTAGAAAAAACCTTCTTTAAGATATCTCATACCTTTGTATTACTGGACACATCTTTGTGGGAGACATGCTAAGTAGAAAAATAAATTTTAAAAATAATTTTAGTTTTCAAAATTGGTTATTTAACTAGTTATGAACAAATAACTAGTTAAATAATAAGTTATTTATATATTTAATTATGTAAATAATTATAAATATATAACTAATTATTTATAATGATAATAAATTATACTAAATGTTAACTGGTTATGAAAGAATATGATCATAGTTATAATATCATAACTATTTACATATATAATTATTTATTCATTATGGTCATGAGCTACTTAATTGAACATCATAATCTGAATAGCTATAGATTTCAACAAGATGTAGATACAAGGAATTAAGGCAGCATTCGCCACATCGGTTAGTCTTGGATAACCAATTAAGATGCATATTCAGATTGGAGGAGAAGTTTGTTCATCGATGAATTGGAGTTTTGATTTTTCAGTAAGAGTAAGAGTCATGGCTTTCACCAAAAAAGGTAATTGTAATCATTTAGAATAACATAGCTTAAACAAATTATAATAAAATACAATTCCAATAGTCATGATTGAAGAACCTGTAGCTCTTTTAGTAAACAACGCACTGAATAAAAAGATTGATTTTTTGCCATAGTTGGATAGAGGAAAAAAATCAAACAAATGGAACAATCCCTTCGTAGAAAAAAGAAAGCAAAATATACTTCTGTATTTCGTGAGTGCAATACATATACAGAGCAAACAACTAAAAAAAATAAAAGAAAAGCCTCATAGTAAGGATACACTTCATTATATAATCTTTTTTATAAATAAATATTAGTTGTCAATCGAGGAATTCAAACTCATAATTTCTCTTTCTCTCAGCTCACCAAGACTAATCTTGTTTTCTTTATAAACCAAAAAATTTCATTTAGAAACATTTGAAGACACAAGATGTGACCTCTTTAAGCACATCAACAATTAGTACAAAAAAAATAATAACATATTGAAAAAATTACTGTCAATCAAACGCAACAATTGAGGTTCATGGCTTATTAGCATAAGATTTAGATACAAAATTCTAGTTATGATACTATTCTCATAACTTCAACTACATAGTCTAAACAATTTCTTAAAAATTTATCAATGATAAATTAAAGACAGTAACATTTTTTATTTTTCAAAAACGTCAAATCCTCACAGACCACACAAACAGACTACATTGTTGATGTACCTTTATGTTGACCAATCTTATATCTCCTCACTTTAGGATATAAGTATAAACCAACAATAGCTAATTTCTTATTTCATAGCTAGCCTGCATCGATTTCTTGTAATTAATACAACATAATGTTTTATTTCCTAATAACTAATACAACACAATCATTTTGGCAAAAATTTAAAAATTATAAATAACGAGAATAGATGAAAAATCCATTGATATTTTTCGTAAACATTTTTTTCTGATAAATTTCATGTAACACAACTTGTATTTATTTTAGGTTATTTTAAAAAAATTAATTTCTCATACTTTTTAGTTTTTTGAGAAATTTTAAAAAATAAATAATACATTTTTAAAGATAAAGTTTCTAAACATTTATGTAATTTTTTGTTCTAAAACTATAGTTGTTTTACATTTTATTTCCAACTGTTTTAAAAATTCAAGATAATATTTTATACGTTTTTTTTATTATACTCATATTTACATTTACTAACTATGCATTAATATTATGACTACGGATAAAAATATTAATAATGGATGATAATATTCAATAATAGTTTTATAACACAAGAACCATCAAATAAGGTATTCAATGTACAAATATAACAATTAATATTTTTATAAAGGTATAAACTATTGTTATATTTTTATAAAGGGTATATATACACTAACGGTGAACAATTATAACTTTCGAACAAATCAAGTAATATTTTACTTCATTTAAACATTTAAAGATAAAATTTATTTAAATATATTGACATTATAAAGATAATGTTTTCTAATTATATATTAACTTATTAAAAATCCCTTTATTAACATAATCACACTCATTTCATTTTAATTAATTGTCTCTAACAGTTTTAAAATTAAATCGAGGTTATCAAGGAAATTATTAAATCTTTTATTTTAAGAGAATTAATAAATATTTTTCTATTTATACATTTTTAATCTTCATTCCCATTGATTTGATTAAATTTGCATTGTTAAAATCAGTGAAAAACCTTTCTCAACACAAAATTTCACGCTCTATTGATCAATGTAACAAGAGCATACTAAAAGAAAATGCTAAAATGAAGTTTTGATCTTTTACTTAGTATTTCTTCATTTTAGTCCTTAATTTTTATGGAAACATTTGGTCTCATTATTTACAAAAGTTCTTAATTTAAGTGCATTCGTCGATTAGGAAATGTTGCATGTGAAGTTTAACGTGATGTGCCGGAAGATGTAACATTTCAAGAAACACTAAAATAAATTATATCAATCACATATTTATTTATTAAGTTCAATTTCGAATATAAAATTATATTCAAAATCTTAAAAATTTTAAACAATTAATAATAATAATAATATCCATTTATAATATCTTTATACTCAAATTATATAAAAATTTTCACAAAAAAAGCAATAAATAGTCTATCCAGTAAGACATGTCGCTCAGCTAGGGACTAAGACACCTTATCCAACAACCAGTGTTGTCTAATGAGATACTAGATCTATGATTTTCTAGAGAAAGGATTTTGCTTAGATAGATGTGTCACTCACAATAAGTCATACAAAAACTTGACTGAGAATACTTGGTGCTGAGCGAGAGATGCTGTTGTTCGCAAGGCCATGAATTAGCTTAATAGAAGACAAAACTCGTTGGGTGAAGCCTGTTGCCTAGCGAGATTATGCAGATGGTTAGAACATATGCTTCATAATTTCTGTACCATTTCATCAGGAAAAAAAATAGATTCTAAATTGTATTACAAATTCTATCACTCACAATTACATAAAACACATAGAAACTCAAGCACACTATAGTTTTATCATTATATACACATACTTATACCCGCTTAAAACACCAAATCTTATAATTTTTTTCATATTACATATAAACAATCAAAACTCACATATCCTATGGTAATCAAAAGATATTATTGACATGGCTAAACAATGTCTTCTTCAATCTTGTTGACTTTGCCCTCCCACCTCATCAATAGTATCTGCTCTCCTATAAAGCATGATAATCACAGACATACAGAAAACACATATAATACAAGGATAAGCTAAAAGAATAAGAAATCAATTTAATTAGAATAAAATACAACTAAGAAGACTTCATTGATATATCAAATCATCAAATAATCAAACATGATCATATGACTTAATGTTTTCCAAAAAATATGCATTGAATTCATATATGTAGGGGACCCATTCAGACTATATTTTTCAACTAGTGTTTAACATCTATTTGACCCAATATAGATGACCAATTATGTCTAGACAATACTTATATGATACTTCCAATTGATGTCTAACATCCATGGGACCCATTTCAGACATTCAACTAACTCTCAACTTGTGGTTGTCATAAGCTTGACTCAATATAGACACAAAATTGTTATGAGTATATCCTCTCGGCGTATAACATTAGGATCACAACATCAAAGGTATCTATAACTCAATGCTCTATATACAGGGCTCTAATACCTCCTCATAATGGTCCACAATACAATTCATACTCATCATTTCAAACATTCACTCAAATCAATATATGTAATATCTCAAAATAGCTCAATCACCTCAAGAATATTTAAATGACAAGTCAGACATACTTCACCGACACAAATGCATTTGATCATTAAAGACATTCCAAGTTCAAATCACTATTCAAAACATATATTGATCACCTACAACAATTTCTACATCATCAAGTCAAAATCTCTTTGAAATTGAAGAAATTAAGTCTAAAGCTCCCCTTACATATTTCTCCTTTAAAAGTCGAATTTGGTGAGAAAGGAGAATTTGACCATAAAAATCACTCAAAACCTACAAAAAATCCCAAACCCACAAAAGGAACCTAAAAAAAATGGGATTTCAAAGAGGATTTGACCTAAATAGGAACGATTGAACCGAAAAAGGAAAGAAAGAGGTACACAGAAACACGACCAGACTTGATGGATGCACATAAATTAAAAATTTTTGTAAACATTGGGGCTAAATATTACAATAAAATTTCTAGAAATAAAAAAGTAGTAGGAAAAAATTGTTGTTTAGCATAAAAAAATTAATATTAGATTGGACTCAATAGTTAAATAAAAGAATGTATAAGTTATTTATTATTGTTTATTATTTTGATAAATAAGAATAACCATCAAGTCGTAGATATAGAATGGCAATTAATAACATAATTAAATATAATAATAACTAATACAGTTAATGTCGCGTACATTTAATGATACTGAATAAAAAAATGACTTTTTTTGTATTATTTCTAAAATTATTATTATCATTGTTATTAATTTGTTTTCTCTTTTCTGATGGGTTGTTATTCGAAATCTTTCTTTTTAATTAGAAATATTTAAATATAAAATAATTAAAACAAAAAATTATGAAAGTATTACTTTTATTTTAAAAATTATAAATAAGAATAATGAAAGTTTAATATATAAGAATCTTATTTAATAAATTTTTTTAGAATAAACGCTAAATTTACTTTATCATAAACACACACTATAAAAAATGTAAAATATTTGGATATATGAAAAAATCAAATACATGATAAACCAATAAAGTTCTGTAATGTAATAAAAAACAATTGTTGGTATCAATCGTGTTTCTCTCCAAAAATAATTAAGAGAGTGTTTGATTTGTTATTTCAGTTAATTGAAAATTGAAAAATTAGCTTAAATGGTAGATGAAATGATTTCAACCATATTTGGATAACAAAAATTTATGAGTTTTTTTAAAAATTATTAGTTTTTTTAAAAAAACTACTTTTATTTTTTTAACTACTAGCTGGATTTATTTTTATACGTTTACCCTTCATTAATTAATGCATTGTCCTCATTAATTCTTTCTCATCACATTTATCCTTTATCTTGAAGTAAGTAGATTCATTCTTTTATATATATATATATATATATATATATATATGAGGAATAACTCGTTTACTCAAAGAGTAAATTAAAAAAATTACTCTCTATTTTCATAATTTATTTTATTAAAATTTAATGATTGTTAACTTGTAATAAGTAATTAATGTAAAGTCTATTAACTTTCAAGAAAATGAATGATTATGATGAAGAGTAAGTCTGATATATTTATTTTTGAAGTTAGTGATTCCCTCCTCATAAAAGTGTATTACTAAAAATTATTTTTGTATATATCAACATATTTTAATAATAATTAATTTAACTAATTTAAATTAGTTAAATTTAACATTGAAACATTGCAAATATTTTTCATTCAAATAATATCAATTTTTAAAATTAATATTTGAAAAAGAACTAATATTGTGTAACTTGGTTGTCTATTAATTAGTTTTTTATTTTATTATATGATTTTTTTAATATTATTAATATAAATTATTATATTAATGATCATATAATTATAAAAATAATATTTTTTATAAGTAATAATTGCTAATTAATGATGTATAGTTTTTTTTTTCAATTTTAATATACTTTAATATATTTTATATTATATTTTATAATAATGACAATAATATGATAAAGAATAAAATAGTATTTGTATTAAACTATTAATTAATATCCTTAAATTATAGATTTGTCTTTTTCATTATATTGGTCGACCCCTATAAAAGATCCCTAGACTATCTACAATCTTCTCACAAGTCTTCATTCCATTGTCATATTTCCTTTACATAAAACACACTCTCACACTGTTATTCTTCATGCATAACATGATGATATTCTCAAGCATGATTTATGGTTCCTAGCTACATCATATCATCAACAAGAATGCAACCTGAACGCCCTTCCAACTTTTGTAATCAGCACCCAGAGGAACAATTCATTGGATTTTGCCCATTATGCCTTTGTGAACGTTTAGTTATACTTAGGCAAAACTATCCATTCTTCATCAACAGCCCAAGGGAATCATTATCACCACTATCATTGCAGCAACCTCATCATCCCTCTAACATTTGTGATCGCCATCCTGAACACTTCACTGGGTTTTGCTCATCATGCCTCAATGAAAGATTAACTATTGTTAGGAATAACTATTATTCATCCTTTATCCCTAAGCCCTCTACTAGTACTACCCTTAACCCTAAAGCTATTTTTCAACCCATCACCACTATACATCATCCTCACTTCCCTCCCTCCTCTTACAACTTTCAACCTAAGCTTCGTCGCTCCCAGTCCTACCCTACTTTAGAAAATAAACCTGTCTTTTACGACTTAGAACCACCGCAAAACTCATGCAACATCATTCCCAAGAAAGAACCCAAAGTTGAGATGCGCAACCTCGCCTCCTCTTCCATTCTTGTCCAGAAAGATAAAGAAATCATAGAAGAAGAACCAAATATAGAAATTAAAGTCGATGTAGAGTTAGAAAACACACAAAAGGTGATGGAAGATCAAATGGATATAGATTCTCTAGCAAAGAAAAGTTTTGATTGCAATTTTAAAGGATGTATTTGGAATTGGTTGCGTCAATTTTCAAGAAAAGGTTTCAAAAGCGGAGACAGAAGCAGAAGACAGAAACACAAGTGAATTGACATTGTTGTCAGGTTGATCGAGGACACTGTTTTGGTGAACAAGTCGAACCACAATAATTTTTGGAGAGGCCTAGTTTGTATATTTTAATAAATGTATACTCTGCTAAATAAAAATAGTTTAAAGGAAATAATTTTCATTTGTAATTTTTATTTAATATTTTATTGTCAATTCAACTTAAATTAATAAAATAGTTAATTTTAATCAAAATTAACTTAATTAAGTCAAATTTGAAGAGAAAACTCCTTTGGAGCTTAAATTATATTAATTGCGGTGGTTCTAGTCAACTTGATAAAAACTACCGCAAGATGGTGTACTCATATGTTTTGAAAAAAAAAAAAAAACAGTACAAGAATATAATGGAATATAATGATATTTTAATTTCAGACTTTACCAACTATTATTGAAAATTAAGATAATTGAACAAATAAAAAATTTAAATTAGTCCATTTTGTATTTTATATAAAAAATATTATAATATTAATCATTTAAGTAATATTTTCAAGTGAAACCTTTAGAAACTTTATCCTCAAATTGAATAAATAGCTTTACTATTAGTACGAATAATAAAACGCACGAATTACATGAATCATGAGATCTACGGTTTAGCTTTCTTTTACGAATCTCATGAAATCTATGGTTGTTTTTTTTTAAAAAAATAAATAAATAAAAGTTAAGTGAAAACATATAATACAAAACATGCAAACACATTATTTTTATTTAGTTACATTGGTCTCCCTTATAATTAGAACTTATTTTATTTGTATTTCTCTGTTAAAATATATTTTTTATTTTCTTTTGCCTTCCTTGAACTATCAATATTACTAATAGTGTTATATTTTAGATGAAATGACTAAAATAACATGTCACTCAATCTCAAAAATCCTAATGTTTGTTCTCTCATTTTCACCCTCAAAATATCTTTTGTTGCACACACCTATAACATCATCACCAAACTATTATATTTTAGATGAAATGACTAAAATAACATGTCACTCAACCTCAAAAATCCTAATGTTTGTTCTCTCACTTTCACCCTCAAAATATCTTTTGTTACACACACCTATAACATCATCACCAAACTCGTTTCTCCTCGACTTTACAATTATAGTTGTCAAAATGGGGTCGCTTTAACTCATATGGATCACCACCTAAAATACAAACCAATAAAATTTGATTCACTTTATTTGCACTATGAAATTTTCTAGCTTGACCCAGACTACTACAAGTTGGAGGGTTCAATCTACAAAAAACTAAAGCAATATTTTTACATTAATAAAATTTGTTTAGAAAAATAAATTTGACTATTTAGAAAAGTTTTAAAATTTGAAAATCTATGATAGCAATTTTTTAAATTTCATGAGTTTCAAAAAAATTTCTTAAATGATTTTCTCTACTAAAAATCTACATTTACAACATCTTAAATATTACTTTAAAATATAAAATCTTAATTAATTGATACTAACAAGCTAGAAAATATATTTCCATAGAAACAAAAAATAATTCAAAACTTTAAAAAAAAATCATATTCACATTATAATGAAAATAAATATAGGTGGGTTAGTAGGCCAACTCGGCCTACCTACCACAAATTCAACTCAAGTGGGTTAACCCATTTTTTCATACGATTAGCTCATTTTCAATTTTTTTAGTCTGTCCCAACCTTATGGTAGGTCTGACTAGCCCATGAGTCCTGACAAATTTTGATGACTTTGTTCGTAATTGTCCAATTGGCATTGTTGATCATCTAATTGACCTATAGAGAGGGATATGAAATAATTAATTGTCACCTTCCCTCCTCCCTGTTGCACTTGGGCTAGCTACATTGGGGACAAAGGTTAACCTTTAGTGTTAGGAGCACCCAAGGCCGCCATGACACTTGCTTTAGAGAACCTATGGTTGCTACTACTATGCTTGAATAATCCATGGTCACTAGCATTGGTGTTGGTTTAGAGAACCGATTCTTATGGCCACCACAATTTCAACACACAATAATGACATCACGTCCCTTTTTCCTTAAGTTTCTCAACTCTCTCTCTTAATAGAGGCCACCATATTTTCTCTAACATTCTTTTTGTCAATTTTTAAAATGGATTTCAATTTTCATATTGAAAATTAAGCTTCTTTGTTTAAAGTTGTACTAAAGCTCACATAGATTTTCCTGGATTTAATTTATGTTCCACGATTTCTTAGATTTTCAAATTTTTTGTCCTTATCATTTTACTTGCTTACATAATTATATGTAACACTTTTAACATTCATCTCCAATATTTAAAATTGGAAAAAGATGAGAGGATACGAGAGAAAGAATAGAGAGAGAAGAAAGAGATAAAGAAAGACAAGAGAGAGGGGAGAGAGAAAGAAGAGAAAGACAAGAAAGGGGGGAAAGAAAGGAAAGGAGAAGAGAAGAAGAAAAAAGAGAGAAAGCAGAAGCAAAAAGAAGAAGAAGAAATAGTTCTAGCTCTCCTAGGAGTGAATCGACAAGTGAGAAAGATAAGTTTAATGGGAGACCTAGACTTAGGGAGGGGAGAAATCAAAACCAATAACAAAAAAAACAAAAAATAGATCTTCCACCTTTTCTTGGAAAAGGCAATGTGGAAGTCTGCCTTAATTTAGAGATGAAGGTAGAACAACTCTTCAAATGCTTTAAAATAAATTAAGAGAGAAAAGTTTCATTAGCAACCCTTAGCTTCCAAGGGTATTCTATGTATTGGTGGACCGCTCTTGAAGATGAGAGGTGCCACTATCATGATTTTCTTATTGAACATTGGAATGATCTTAAGAAGGTCATGAGGTGGAGACACATTAAAGAAAACTCCTAGATAAGCTTCAAAGATAGATTAAGACAGCAAAACATGAGTGTTGAAGAATATAGACAACAAATAGAGCTTTTTATAATGAGAGTTGGAATAAATGAAGAGACTAGGTCTACTAAAGCTAGATTTCATAGTGGCTTGAGCCTTAAAATAAAGGATAAGGTTGAGATCTTTCCATATAGAGATCTAGATGATTTTGCTTCAGATTTGCATAAAAGTAGAGCAACAACTGAAGAGAAGAACTTCTTAAAAAAAGAGCTACTTTAATAACTTCTCTCACTCTTATGAAAATAAAGACCAAACCAATGAGAGCTCTTCTAAGAGTCACTCCAAGGATGAACCCACAATCATGCATGAAAAGAGAAACCCTATAGATACTAGAGATGACCCCTCTACTAGCTCTAGAGCTATTAGGATTAAGTGCTTTAAATGTCTAAGGGGAGACCATATTGCTTCCCAATGCCCTAACAGAAAGACCAAGATCATGAGGGGCCAAAATATTGAGAGTGAACAATCTTCCTCTTCGAGTGAGAGTAAGGAAGAAGGGGGTAACATTCATACTGAGGGAACTTATGGTTGTGAGTGAGACTTATTGATGGTAAGGAAACTTCTTGGAAAGCCAACCTTATAACACTCGTCAATCTCAAAAAGATAACATCTTTAATACAAGATGTAAGGTCTATGACCAAGTATGTTCTTTAACTGTAGATAGTGGCTCTTGTTGCAACTGCTGTAGTATAAGGTTGGTTGAGAAGTTGTGCTTGACTTTCATTCCTCACCCAAACCTTACAGACTTCAATGGCTGAATGAAAGTAAGAAAGTGGAAAATTCAATAAAAAAGTAGAAGTTCCCTTTTCCATTAGGAACTACAAGGATGTTATCCTCTGTGATGTAGTATCAATGGAAGGGCCCATATCTTGTTAAGCAGGCCATGATAATACAATAAAAAAACTCTTCATGATGACCACTCTAATAAGATTACCCTCTCTCACTTGGAAACAAAGTTAAGGTTATGTTCTCTTACACCCTCTCAAGTGTTAGATGATAACTTATCTTGAAAAATAGAAGGGATGAGGAAGAGAAAAACAAAAAAAAAATGAAAAACAAACAAACACTAAAAGTTGATGGGATGAAAGAAAGTGTCACTTCCAAGAAGGTTGTGCTTAAGGAGAGCCATTTTTCTACAAAAATGGACTTAAAACATAGTATCTTCATTGAACAACTTCTCTACCTTCAACTCATGGAGGCACCACTACATACATTCCCAACTATTGAGCTTGAACCTTCATCTTTTGAGCTTGATCATGCATGTCAAGTTCAAGATTTAGGATACATGGAAGGGAATGATGACCTTAAAAGAGATTACCCCTTGGATCCCAAGGAGGATCTTCTTGAAGATGATTCTTCCATTGAAAAAGTAGACGTTGAGGTTTCACCTATCACCATTGAACACAATGCATCACAACCTTAAAATCTACTTAAAGATGAGACCACCACAATTGAGCCCAAAACTTTGGAGACTCAAAGCCAATCTCAAGTTCAATTCCAAGAGACCATGCAAGAATGGTTTATCCTTAGGCCCATCATTCTCTCTTGGGGTGAACAAAGGAACAAGGCTTACTTAGCCTTCCTTAGTAAGTGCACTAATGCACCTAGTATAGTCTCTTTACTTGTTTCCAACTATATGAAACTACTACTTAGTGCATTAGGCATTAGTTTGGGAACTGTTGTGTGGATGCCTCTGCACTTCCTCCACTACCTCAATCATGAGGGGTTATCTCATAGACCCTTTACTCTTCCAACCTTCTTGGGTTTACATCTGTTGACTACACTGCTTATATTTTTGCATGACCAGAAGAAGAAGAAGAAGGGTCTCATGATTTGAGGTCAAATCCTCTCCAATGGAAAGGAGATGATGCAATCCCACCTAGCAAGGTCTCTTGTCTAGGAGGATTGGGAGAAGACATGGCTAGGATGGAGCTTTATGAATACAATTAGGGTTATAGTCTTAAAATTGTTTGTAAATATTGTGTAGTATTTTTAATAGGTGTTATTAGTATATTTGACGCCTTTGCATTTTCGGTCATAACCCCTTGTTTTCCTTATTTTTTAGCATGAGGTGTCATTAGTTATTTGTGTGGGGTGTATGGTAGAAGGTGAGCCTTTTTGGAGCAACAAGATGTGTGAATTTTAATTCCCACACTTTCTTGTTTGATTTCCACACCTCCTAAACATACATATGTGCATTAGTAACATATGGAACCTACAGGTCCCCTCCTAAATGGAATTACTTTCTCTCTCCTTCCTAAGTGACATCTACTTGTCTCTTAATTCAAATTTTAATTTGAATTAAAGGAACTAGATTCACTAGTTTAGGATCTAGGTGGCAAATGAGAGAGTTAGATCCACTAAACTAAGGTCTTGTTTGGATCTCCCATTTTCCTAATTCCCTAGCCTGGTGGACGTATGCTACTACTTTCGCTTCTATAAATAGCACCCACCTCACCTTATGTAAGAACCTTTGATAATTTTATGAATTTATAAATTATGAGACTCTTTATGAGTTGTCTTCTACTCTCTATTTTATGAGAGTGCTTCTATCGCTTTTATAAAGGGTTCTTTCCCTTATGATAAACTTTTACAATCCAAGGCTTATCTCTTTTAGAGTGGCACCTCCACCACCATTTCTCACCTCTCCAACTTCATCTTCTTCAACCTAAAGAACCTTTAGAAGAAAGATCATGGGAGGAGCAATCCAAGATTGCATCAATACTAGTCGTCATAGTTATCAAACTCTAAAGTTAACTCTTAAACTCTTATGAGTTTATGAGTCCACTTATCCTTTGTGAGTTAACTCGTATGCAAACTCTCTTTTTAGTAAACTGTAGGTAAACCCGGTAGGCTCGATGCAAACTCTTTAAACTCTCAAGTTTACTAACGAGTCATCAAGTTAACAAATTAGGTTGGGTGAACACATTTAGAGTTAAATATACTTTCATTTAGTGTGTTGTTCTTAAATCGAAGAATACTTACCTCTGTGAGCATCAAACCTTCATTTTATAACAATATCAAACATCAATGAGAATACTCTACCATTATTATCACCTTTGTAATTTATTATCTGATAGTGGTGCATTGTTAGACTTAATTATTTAAGTATTGTGAAATTTATGATTTACTAGTTTTGTTTATTATGTTGTTAAAATGTTTATTCATATGTTATTTATATACAATTTTTATTTATTTATATAAAATAAACTCTCATGAATCTATGAGTCGAGTTTATTGAACTCTTACCAGTGTATGTAAACTTTCGAGTTTAATAACCTTGTCAATTGTATGTAGTATCTGATAAATATTAGGTTGTCTCCTTATAGATTTGTAAAATAAAATAGAAATTCAATTATCCTAAGTAAAACTTGTGAATATCAATGTATAAATTGTATTTTGAAAAACAACTAAAAGGAATTAAAATAAAGATAAACAAAGGTAAAATTTAAATAGAGATTATTGAGAAGAGATGCTGGAATCAAATTTTACTTATCTCACTCTTATTCAATCCTCTGATTTTCAACACATGTCTTCCCTTACCCAATGTTATTGGATTTAATAAATCATTCCAAGTTAATCTCTTAACCATAAAATTCTAAGGATCTTAGTTCAATATAAATCCTTGACTACTAAATTAGAAACCTTGCATTAAAATCATGAATTTAATAAACTAATGAATCCAAAGAAATTCCTAGCATTTAGAATCATTAGCTGAATTGATTCATGTTAGATTTAGAAAATGTTTTCCAACCAAATCCTAGATCTCAAATCATGAGACAAATGGTAAGTTCATCTCAAGCATTAAAAAAAAAATCAAAGCACTAATATGAGATAATAGAAAACATATAAATAAAAAGGATTACAAAGAGTTTGATAGATTGTATTCAATCCCAACAAGAAGAAGACTAGATACTGATGGTAATGAGAGCAATCATTCTCAGGAGTTGAACTTATCTTTCTCTTTATCTATGTCATAGCTATCAAAATCGCGAGTTAACTCATAAAATCGTATGAGTTTACAAACCTCTAATGAGTTAAATCGCATGTAAAATCGAAAGAGTAATAAACTTGGAGTAAACTCGGTAAAATCGGAGTAAACTCGTGAGTAGACTCATGGACAAATTTCTTGGGTGATGTTTTGCTATGTTGACTCTAATTTTGAGTGTTTTAAATATAATTTACTCTTATGTCTAAAAAGGTTTTAAAATTTTGAGTGTTTCAACACTAATTTCTATTTATTTGGAGTAATTTAGACTTATTATGCACATTTGAATTTATTATATATTGAAAACTTTCAATTTTTATGTGATTTATAGTCACATTTTTTATGAAATAAACTCTTACGATTCTACGAGTCGATTTTACTAAACTCTTACGATTCTACGATTCGATTTTACTAAACTCTTACGATTCTACGAGTCGAGTTTACTAAACTCTCACGAGTTTACATAAACTCTCGATTTTGATAACCTTGGTTTTTTTTCTCTTCCGTTGGTCTCTCTAACTCTATATGTGCTTCCTCTCTTTTCTTCTTTTTTTCCCTTTTATACTGTCAAAAACAGGACAATAATAAGTTATCCATCCGCTCATCGGATTCAATTTCGCTGAGCAGACGAGCGTCCTTCCATGGTGAAGAAAGATCAATCTGTAGAGTAGATGACATTTTGCTCGACGGATTTCTTCTATTTTTAGCACCTTCTCTAGAGCCAACCCCTCCGCGGATTCCTGATAGACGCATTTTTTTATCAAAAACTTCTATTTTCCATTGAACTACTCCATGCTTTCTCTAAAGGGAGATTCAGTTCCTTCATCTACAAGATAAATCATCAAGGATTATATGTACAATTCTATCACTCTTTTCAAAATAAACTTGTTTACATTTTTTTTTAATTTTTATAATAGAGTTGGATTTTTCAAAATATTTTCTTTGGTTTATTGTTAGATAATTGTCATAAAGATAGATATTTTTATATAAAAGTAACACTTTTCAATTGCTAAAATATAGCAATTGAAATTTTATATATATCAAATACGTTAGTCACCAAAATAGCCATAGTCTTAAATACGCAATTTTGGAACCGTTAATTACAATTAAAACATCAATATTTAATGATAATTTTAGCAATCATTTAGTTGTCAACACTAAAATTTATCTTGTCTTTATCTATAGGATGCATCTGAATCTGGTTGTACCCAAAATTTGCATCCATAAAGCTGAGTATTGTGTACCTCAAAGCCTAGTTGACCAAGTAGTGATGATGGATGGATAACACGTAGGAGTATTTGGGGCATGTTTGTTGAGATTTGTGATGTTAACAGATATTTTCCACTTATCACCCAACTTTCATACCATGACAAGATTGGCTAGCTATACAAGTATTGAATTTCGTGAAGGAGTCGGTCAAAAGTAACTTTTATTTTCTTGGGATATGACCTTTAACTTCTCACCTATCTTTTTTTGTTAAATCACTAGATCTGTTGTCGTGTCCACAACTAATCGTTGATAATGGAAGTCAAGGTTTATCTTGGTATATTGATTGTGTCCCAGAGGAAGAAGTCTTGGTTTCAAGTGAATAGGACCACAAGTTCAACTGTAGGTTTAGTTAGGTTTGTACCAATCTAAACCTTTCCTACTAGACTTCAATCTCCTTGAGCACCTTTGCAGGGAAAGTCATAAGTTGAGGAGGTCTTGTTAGGGTCAACTTCTAGCATGTAGACATGTCGTGTTGAAAGATCTCTATACAAGGTACTTTTAGCCCTCAGGATCTTTGAGTAACATTTGTGGGGCACCTCCTAGTCAACACTGGTTATGATGACTAACCCATCTGCTAGTGGGAATTTAACCTTTAAGTGGATGGTGGAGACAATTACATTAAACTTATTTATGGAGGTTCAACTAAGGATGATGTTGAAGGAAAATAGTGTATTAACCATTAAACAAGGCTCAATTTTATTTTTCTTACTCTAGGCCTTATTTTTGAAGATTTTTTTGAGGTAGACATATCCTCATACATCAATATGCTCCCTTGTAAAGTCATCATTCATGAAGGAACTAGTAGGGCTAGGGGCCAAGGGTTTTTAGGAGATGGAATAATCGAGTATACGTATAATTTTTTAGTGGCATCCATCACCATATTGCCAAAAAACATGCTTTCAATCATATTAAAATCTTAAAATAGGGTCAATTGGTGTTCTTCTGCTTGCGGCCCTCAATGTAGGCATTGATGGGGATCACATTATCCTCTATATGGCTTTGTTTTTGCTAGAAATATGGGGATCTTTTATTACATAGTTGGAAAACAATCCTTCCTTAATAAGCCACATCATTTTTCAGTGTCATGACCATGTGCCGATGGAACTCTTAATAGTGTTTGGTTAGGAAGGTGAAAAGGTTAGTATCGTAAACATCTTTGAGGAGTTTTCTACGAGTTTTAGTTAGAGAAGCTAAATCAATTGCCTCTTTTTCACCTGGTGGCTAAAGTGCCTATTCGACCTCACAAAGTTGGGTCGATTTATCAATCAATTTGTTGAACCAATCAAGGGGAACCTCGAAGAATATTCCCACAAAGAGTATGCATCGATTGGTATTGTTTCCTTTATTTATCAGCATCAGGGCAATTAGAAAATTTTCATGAAGTTAGTGGTTTCATAAAAATATGCTAAGTTGGGTACAAAAAAATGTGGGGGGATTTGTTCATTTTCCAGGAATGTCGTGAAAGGTTCAAAGTCTTGTAGCCACTTAATTGTTGCCTCCCTTCTAAGTGTCTCAAGTTCGCTACTTGGGTTTGGAGCGCAACCTTAGCCTAATGTTCTCTTTATCATATCTCTTCATTATGAATCTAGAGGGAATGTCGGTCTTGTAATATCTCGTCGACCCTTTGTTAAGAGTCTCAGTTTCTTGTTGTTGGCCCTAGGGGAGAATCTAGAAAGGGGGAAGTTGAATAGATTCACCAAAATATTTTTAAAAACTTTTCCATTCAAATCAATATTTGAGTTTTTCAAAAATTCCCCTTTTAAAAAAATTTTCAAAATATACCTTATAATTTTCAAAATATATTCAAATCTACCTTATAATTTTCACAAATAGGTTTTCAAGAAAAGGAATAGAACAAGATCAAGACTCAATCCTTTTAATGTATATGGCAATAAACTTGATATATAACAATTCCTTCGATAATGATTTACTACTACCATTAGTGAAAATACAATATGAATTGCACCAATAAGTTTATCAATCACAAAAGAAATGAGTAGATAAAGAATTGAATCAAAATTCAAACCCACAATTTTTGTTTCAATTACCCAAGCCCAATATTAAAATAAAAGTATTGTAAAATGTAATATGTTGCAAGAAAACCGTAGAAAATTGTTCAGTTACAAAAACTCAATCAATAGTTATCCAAGATCTTAATAAAATTTAGAATTAAAGAGTATAAGGAAGAAAGAAATTGTACAATGACTTATACTGGTTCGGTCAATCTGACCTACATCCAGTTCTTAGATTTGGCCTTTTTCTAGCTTGCTTTCCACTAAATTTTAGTACATGTACACCACACATACAAATTTTACACATGAAAAGATTCAAACCACACAAGAAGAGGCTTCCTCTTGCACCCCACAAAAGTTTGCTACACCATGACACCTCGTCACTCATAACTCTTCACTCACAACACCTTGTTGCAAGATTTCACAACAATCTCAAGAGCACCTCAAGAGATTGTCAATGAACTTGCAAAAACATAAAAGAGGGTATAGAACAATATCACCTGTAGTGATGAATACCCAACAAGATAGATCAAACCTTAATGTAGTCTCTTCCTTGAATCTTGAATTTCTTGTACCTTCGAATCATAAAAAATGGGTATAGTTTTTGGTGAGAATTTGGGTAAAACAGTTAAGAGCAGCAAGCATTCAATGGACCTTTCGAAAGTTAGTTAAAATCAATTTTGAAAATGCTTTTATATGAGTTTTGAATTAGGGTAATTGATTACCTGATATCCTGCTCAAAGCTGGTCCAAAATGCATGTTTTCTTGAATAATCAATTACTATTTTCAGGTAATTGATTACTCCCAAGAGCAGTAATCTCTAACCAAAATTCCTTGAAGGGTAATCAATGACCATATTATGGTAATCGATTACCTTACCATAGTTTTCACTTTTGAAGATTTTTTAGCACTTCCAAACCTATGTAATCTATTTCTAAGCTCCCCAAACACATTCCCATGCCTATCTAAACACATACTACAAGTACCACGCCTATCAAACGTGTTTTGTATCATAAAATTGATTAGAGAAAAACTAAGAAGTAAAATTCAAAACCAAACACCAAAAGGGATACTCCATGCTTTCCAAAGCCTTTGGTTCCAACACGTGCCACATTTCAACTGTTTACACAAACTCCTCCAAGATTGAAGGGATCTCTATTGTCAACAACAAAGGTCTAGTTGCAACGCGTCGTCATGGATGGATCCAAGGCTATAGAATAAAGGCTATAAGGGTTTTTATGTGACCTAAATTAGAAGAATTCAAGTGAGAGATTGATTGTTCCCTTACACTATGTGAGAGGTTAGATATATAGAGTGATAATCCTTACCCTTCTTCTAGGGATTACAGGTCATTTGTCTCCCATTTTTTGGGAGATGAGGGTTATGTTGATGCATGGCATACTTGGTAAGGGTTTGGTTTTTATGTGATAGGCCTCAACCACCAGTAGGCCCCAAGCGATACATAACCCTGCAACCTAGAGAGTGATAACGTGAGGCTCGAGATGGATGAGGTATGGTTGACCTTTGGTCACATCCCAAGTCCAAAAGGTACAAATACGTTAGACTTTGAAGTTCTCTTTTTCGTTGTCCTCTTCATTCTTTTATTTTGTTTACTGCCATTCAAGTTTGAGATGTACATTCTTTCTCACATGATTTGTCTTAACAGCTCAAGTAGTGACAATTAGTATGGTTCACGTATCATGAAGAAGCTCTATTAATCTAAAATAACCCACCCATTAGTACACATCAACTAGAGAACTAACATCCAAAAAATTTGAAAACAAAATTGGTAAAAAATGGATAAGATATTAAGAGTTGCAGTTTTCAATGGATTGAGAATTTTGGGTCTAAACTCACTCAAATTTGACCAATCCTCAACTCTTCCCACATGATACACAAGTATTTTCATACTTGTTTTTAACGAGTAGGTATGAGTTTCATGGTACTTACAGGTACTTGTTTTAGAAAGTTACTTTAATTTTATTTTAAGCTCATAAAATGAACTTTTAATTTATTCATTTATATTTTTAAGTATTTATGGATGCTTTTAATTGTGTAGAATATTTGAGTAGTTTTAGTTTTAACTATTAAAACTATTTTTCTACAAAGTAAAATAAATTAAAATTATAATAATTTTGGTTTTTAAACTATTTTTTCATAATATCTAGATATACTAACCAATATTCATGGGTAGGAGTGCAAATGAGTCTGAGTCGAGCTGGACTTTGATAAGCGTGAATCTGGCCTAGATTAAAATTTCATGGCTTGAGTGTTACCTATTTATCCATCAAAGATCTTTTTTAAGGCTCTAGACTATGTATTAGTCAAGTTTGACCTACAAACTTGTATCATGGTCTAGTTTGTGATAATCTAATAAAGTTTAACTTATTTTTATGAACTAAACATATTTTTAATGTTTAATATGACGTTCATGGAGTTTAACTCGGTTGATTGAGCATGAGATGTGAGTTGTTGTACATTCTTTAACACATTTTTTCTTTTTATTAAGAACAAACAAATATAATGTTCATTATATCTCATTTAAAATATAATTCGTAATAAGACTTAACTTTATTTTTTTAATAAACCTAATTATAGGTTTTGACTATTTATGTAGATCAACATGATTAACATTTAAAAAGAAAAATAAATATATGATTTTAATCTATTATAACAAATTTAATATAATGACACACATAGGGATGACAAAAAAATGTGCTTCTGCAGATACCTGTATATAAAACCCACAAAATATTCGCAAGGATATAATAAATAGATACTCGCCAACCGCGTGTACAAGTTTTTCCTACTTGCTCTTTAACCGGCACAAATATCATAGTACCTCTACCTACTAAACTAAAATACTCTCTCTATATATATAATTTAAAAAAGATAGTACTTTTGTTAAATAAATCAAATTAAAATATTAATTATCAAATTTCATTGATATCATTCTTATTTTTTTAATGAAAAATTTTCATAATTAATAAAATTATTTATCATAAAAATGTCAAAAATATAAAATAAATATTTTATTTGTATTAAGTATTTTTCTTAAATATTATATTAATTTACTCTTAGATCTAATTAATCTTGTAGAAAATAACATACTTTTATTTTTAATTTTTTCAACAAATAAATTATTTATTTGATAAAATTTCTTATAAAAAAAATATTTAATTCTAGTTTTTTTTTTAAAATATCCACATACATTTCTATAACGAGTACGTGACAAGTTTTTTAGCACATAGTGAGTATTTATGATAGATCAAATATAGTGGTTGTGAGTATTTATGATAGATCAAATACAATGGATAACCATCGTTGTGTCCACCCCAACTTATTGTCATTTCTAAATATACTAATTGTGTGTGAATGAGTCAATATATTAACATTGTTATTACTTATGTTATCAACAAATTTTGTTGAGATAGTTGTGTTAATTTTTTTTGTAAATCATGTTTGAAAGTTAACTTATCATATCATTAACTATTTTTTGATAAATATGAGATTATAAATAAACTAGATTAGAATTAGCAGAAGTCTATCTAATGCTATTCTTTATTCGAAATAGCTACTTTAAAAATTCCAAAAAATAAAATAAATCACATACATGAATACCTTTAATTTTGAACATATTTTTATTGAAATTTCAACGATGAAGCATATATCTTTTTTAAAATAATTGAGTACAGAATAAGTATATATCAAGAGAAACATCTAACTCTGAAACATAAAGATTTTCTGAACTTGACACAAGTTTGACTGAAATGTGATTGAAAAGCATTGTTAATTACCCACCCATGAATAAAATGTGAAATATAAGAAGTGTTCAACAACATGATAGGAATTTTAAATATATTAGACGACAAAACAAAAATGATTATCATACTCAGAGTGATCACTAGAAAATTTTATAAAATAAAAGCTTATACTTAATTAAAACAATATTGCATCTTAAGCCTTACTTAGATAAAATCACATCTTCTTTTGAACATATTTTTATTGAAATTTCAACGATGAAACATATATCCTTTTTTAAAATAATTGAGTACAGAATAAGTATATATCAAGAGAAACATCCAACTATAGAACATAAAGATTTTCTGAACTTGACACAAGTTTGACTGAAATGTGATTGAAAAACATTGTTAATTACCACCATGAATAAAATGTGAAATATAAGAAGTGTTTAACAACATGATAGAAATTTTAAATATATTAGACGATAAAACAAAAATGGTTATCATACTCAAAATAATCACTAGAAAATTTTATAAAATAAAAGCTTACACTTAATTAAAACAATATTGTATCTTAAGCCTTACTTAGATAAAATCACATCTTCTTTGCCTTAGAGGCTACTCTCACCTGTTTCAAATTCAGACTCCTTGTTCAGAATAAACTGGCAAAAGCTCCTACCTGTAAAATAAGTCGTTGTGCATCAAAATTAATATTTTTGTTAATTATAAAAACTTAATCTAGTTTTTCCCCCAAAAATATTCTAAAATCATAAGTATGCTATTCAAATGCTGAAATCATAAAATATTATAAAAAATACAAAGTTATGTGTGGTCACCTTGACATTAGTTTATGGGTTAACGATAAAGTACATATGGAGATAAGTTTACAGCTTACATTTGCCTGTAAAAAAAAAAAACATTAACATTAATTTAAAATATCTATCAGTTTAAATAATGACTATTTTTTTGAAATCTAACTCACTCAAGGGAGATTTTATCTCTTAACCACATTTTTTTTTCTATTTACAAGACTACAATGGTAAGATTGGTTAAGGATTTAAGCTCAGCTCTGCTCAAACCAACATGATGTTGATAAATAAATCTAAAAGATATTTACATCATATCTTTTACACATAATAAACCAATTCAATTGAATTATAAAAGAGAAAATTACACTAGTATTTACTCAAAAAAAATTTAAATCCTACACAAACATGACTTTAGTTCTATAAAAATTAGACAAGCACTCATTTTTGCATTACACATACCTCTTTTAAATTTTAAGAATATTACACTTATACCTCTTAATAAATCAGACCAATATTGTAAGGGTTTAAAAAGAAAAGGAGCAAGTATAATCTGACAAAACATGACACTTGTACCTCCTCTAAAAGAATTTATATCCATGTCATGTCATCAATAGTTGATAATAAAAATTATAAAATTAATCATCTATAAAAAATGTAACATGAACTATAATTATACCTTTAGATGAATAGTCACTTTGTTTATTGAGATTCTCATCTTGATCATTGTAACTATCAACTACATCATTGCAAGATCTGGTCTCCATCCTCAAATTTCTTGGAGTATATACATTATGATAGTAATTTACCATGCACTTCATGGATTTGGATGGAAAGTGCTTCCTTGCGAGCTTCCAAAAATTTTTGTCACTTGACAACGGATTTAATTTTATGAGAGATTGAAATTCATCTTGCTCTTCTAATGTCCATGACTTTGAAACTTCTTCCCCCATCTCATCAAACCTCCAACTTGAAAATGCTGTACCAGTCTCCAATTTCAAGAGTTGCCTTGCTTCACTAATATGAAGATTAACACAGTCAAGTGATCCTGGAAATTTACAGGAGCATGAGTCAGCCCTACCTTCCCCTATTCCTTTTGTGTTGAAATTTTCGCTAACACAAGGCATTGGCCAAAGTTGGATACCTAACCACTTCAAATCATTATCACTATTATGATGTGTTGCATAGGTTTTGCCCTCCCACTTTGGAATTTCAGCTTGAAAATTAGGTCCAATGGGAATCATTGGCCTCGGGATATGATTATCATTGGAAGATGAATTGTTTTGTGTTTGATCGAGACCTTTGTCTTCATTTTCTGAGCTTGATGAGTGTGAAGTCTCACTTAAATTGTAAAAATCTTCATTGACTGATGTTTCTAATGTTTTAGAAGATTCCGTAGTTGGTTTCTCCTTGATTGGTAACTCAGTACTAGTAATATAATTACTACTAGTTACTAAATCTTTAGGATGGTTTTTCACGTGTCCTTGTTTTAAAGGTTTTGGCCTTTCAAAAAAGGCATCACCTAGGTGATTCTTACCGCACTTCTCTCTGATGATAAGTCCAAGAGCAGTAGCAATTTCAAGATCATCCATATTCTGGTCAAGTTTCCTCTTCTTATGCTAATTGAAAAGAAAAAAAGTTTCAATAAGTACAAAACTATTCCAAGTCTTTTACTTCCTTTACAAGTTAAAGTATGTATTGTTAAGAGGTGAGAAGTTTGATCCATCTTTTCCATTCACAAAAATTAAATCATGCAAAAAATAACACACACATATATATATATATATATATATATAGTTATAGTTAGTACGTAATGATAGTGTTTTTTTTTACACTTACATTTAATTACACATTTTTATTTACATGACTTTTAAAAATTAATTGGTAAAGTCAACAAATTTACTATAAATTAAAAATTATAATTAAATAATAGTATAAATCTTTTTACATTGACATTGTATAGTAATACTAATTAAATTATCTCCATATATATAGAGTTACACACACTTTTGGTTTGTTTTTTTTCATTGAAAGACAAAATATAGGTTACAACCTTTTGTACTTGAGTGTGTTCTTTTATTAAAATAAGAATTTTACATTAATAATACTATTTACTTGTAATTAATGTTGAACTCTGCTTTTAAGGTTGTCAAAATAAAGAATTTACGTAGATTTGTAAGAACTCAATAAACTCCATTTATCAACTCGACTTATAGAATTGTATGAGTTTACTTTATTAAAAATATACTTATAAATAATATAAAAATTGAAAATTATATATAATAAATTCAAATTCACATAAATCTAATTTATTTCAATAAATACAAATTAGAGTTTAAACACTCTAAATTTTAAAACCTTTTTAGATATAAAAATCAATTATAGTCAAAATACTCAAAGTTAGAGTTAGTACCGAAAAACATCATTCGAGCTCACGAGTTTGCTACTCTTTCGATTCTACATTATAACTATGTTTATTTTGTGTGTTATTAACGTGAAAATTTAATTTTAATCGGAAAATAATATAAAATATATACCTAAAGTATTACGAGTTTTTTTAAAAAATTTAATTCCTTAATAATGCATTGGGTTATAGATTTGTTAATTAACGTGCAATAGGTGTATTAAGAAAGGATTTTTTTTTGTGGTGAGTAATAAGAAAGGATTAATGTGATGTTTAATTCATGTATTTTGCATGAAAGAAGCATATATATAATGAGATTACCAACATATTTTTTACTCAATGTGAGTGAAAATTTTTTTTACAGTAATTAAACTTATAATTGTTTTAGTATTTTTATATCCTTTATCAAGTAAGAAAAATATTTATTATGAGAGATGAAAAACTTTTTTACTATACTAATTAAACTTATAATTGTTTTAGTATTTTTTATATCCTTTGTCAAGTGAGAAAAATGTTTATTATGAGATATGAGAGAAATAGATACTTAACGTATAATTAAAATAATGGTTGAGATTAAAATAATTCATTTAAAGATATCATATACCTCATTCAATGTGACTCACCCCAACTCCCTCCTCACCCTCAATATCACTCTCACTCTCACTCTCACTCTCACTCTCACTCTCACTCTCACTCTCACTCTCACTCTCACTCTCACTCTCACTCTCACTCTCACTCTCACTCTCACTCTCAAGATAACCCCTACTACCACCACTACCTCCATTATCACCGACGATCAAAGTTGATGGTCACCACCACCACAACCACCTCATCATCGTTATCACCACCACTACCATCAGCGATGGAGGTGGTGATGGCGTGATGGTGCTAGCAGTAATGATCATTGGTAATGTAGTGGTGGCGGTGGTGATTGTTGGTGGTGGTGGTGGTGATTTCGACAATGACCACCGACGGTCGTTGTGATGGTGACGGCTGCGATAGGGGTAATGTTGAGGGTAGAGGTGGGTAAATTACGGTAAAAAAAATACATGATATCTTTAAATAAATAATTTTAATACAAACTATTATTTGTAATCTTTCATGTATTATTTATTCCTCTCATCTTTTGAGAATTTAAGAGTATTGATTGCATTTATTATTAAATTATTAAAATAATAAGGTAACTTTCTATTAAAAGTAATTAAATCAATTTAATAATAATTATAGAATTAAATTTAACGGTATTGATTAGCTTGATTGTTAAAAGTAATAAGACGAATTTTATAATAACCACATGATTAAATTTATTAGTGTTGATTGTGTTGTTTATTATAAGTAATAAGGATTAAACACTTTATTAATTTTATAAACAATGTAATCAAAGATTAAATTTAATTGGTATGCACTGTTAGTGTAAAAGATGTTTACACTGATAGTCAATCATGACTTTTCATTTATGTGGTGACTTTAAAGTAGGTAGTAAAAAGTAAAGTCAACAAATTTATCATGAATGAAAGGTTGTGATTGAATGTCATTGTAAAAGTTTGTACAGTGGCCGTGTATACCAATTTAACTCTAATTTTTTTTTTTATTATTATTAAATTTTCTCATTTCTCACCATAGTTTTCTTTTTCTCATATATATCTTCTTTCTATATATAGAGAAGAAAAAATCCACTCACTCTTAATCATTCATTTTTTTTTAATTTAATATAGTTAGTTATTACAATTATTGAATTTTAAGAAAATGAATCATAAATATGAAGATAAAAAAATGAGAACAAAATAATAACAGTTTCATTAAAAATAACACACATTTAAAGAGATATTATGTGTCTCCTTCATCTTAGTTTACTTTCACTCCTATCCCCATCACTAACAACAGTAGTGATGGTGGCAACGATAAAGATGATGATGGATGATAGTGAAAATACTTGTAAGTTATGATGAAAGAGACATTTGATATTTTTAAGTTAAATGTTTTAATTTAAACTATTATTTGTATTCAAACATTCATTATTATTCATTCTCATTTTTAATTATAGGAAAGTGTATATTAATATATACAATTAGCTAATGAAATTTATTAGCTGTAAAATGTAAAATTTATTACATATAGGTAGTGTAACATGTAAAAAATAATAATTAGATTTTGAAAGACTACATACCACACATTTTGCATCAGGATTCAAGAGTGTATCAGGCTTGTGTGGTTGATTACTAAATCTTTCATGGGATGACTTGTTACTAGGTTCCAAAGTAAACACTTTTGACCAGAAAGCTTGTTCTTCATGCCCGTTTGTTCCATCCGATCGAGAAGTATTCGTGCCATAACTGAAAGAAAATTATACATTTAAATTAGCATATTGTTCAGACGAATAATTACATACAACAATATTTTTAGAAAAGGTAAATTTATTTTATAACATTGGTAAGATATTTCCAATCACAAAACATGGTTAGAAAAAGATGATAGGATTACATATAATAAATGATAAATAACATAGCAAATTAAAACCTCACACATATATATATATATATATAGAAGCAGCCCCAAATATTTCTTAAACCATTCAAAGAAATGTAGCATTTTTGTAACTATTTCTTAAATAGTTAATACAATATTACCATAGTATAAACCATTCAAAGAAATGTAGCATTTCTACAATATTAACCACCTAACCCGATGCCAAATTTTTTTGAAAGGCATATTATTAGACTTCCATGATGCAAAATTAAGACTTTTTTCTAATAGTCAAATTAACTATAGAGTAATCAACCAAATTATTAACATTATTATTATCATTGGTATCAATTGTTATTAATATCATTGTGTCATTGACAAAGAACACAACAACATTAGATATAAAAAACGATCATTGTATTGATGGATGATAACAACAATTGTAATATTGGTGAATTGCAACAAATCAATGGATGGCAACAACAATTATGGTTTTATTGGTGGATGACAACACCAATCCAAGGTATTGGTGTTGTTGGCATATTAATGTGTGGCAACAACAATGAAATTATTGGTGCATGTAAAAACATTGGTGTGTAATGACCATAGTAATTATAATGGTTACAATAACCGTAATGATTATAAAGTACAATTAGATAAGTTTTTTTATAAGTTTGATTTATTAAATAAAGAAACAAGTTAAACGAATAGATAGATAAGTTTGATTTGACAAATTGTCATGCCTAACAACCATACTGTGTTTACGACAATGACAAAGGCAATTAAAATATTTAAACCTTAAAAACTAAAATTAATTACCATATTTGAGACATTAAAAATGTAAAGTCAGACTAACAAAGTTCTGTAACTTACAGGTCAGTAACTTCAAACGGCAAGATCAGCCTCATTCTCGCGCTCATCTGGTTTGAAGGTGGAATAGCGGAAACAAAGAGAGACATAGGGCTTTAAATTGCAATGATTTTAAAGAAAGTGAAACGGCATCAGAATTAGATCAGATGATGCCAACCCACAATGATGCCCTGCGCCTTTGCCCTAACTGCTGATGTAGAATAGGTGAATAGGAAGAACTTAGAAAGCTATTTATAGGGAATTTGAAGAGGTTTAATTATAAAAAAAATTCAAAACTCAACGAAATCCTCATTAGTTAAGAATCTTAATCAAATCATATTTTCATTTTTTTTTAAGAGATAGTATTAAAGATACTTTTTGGTAAAAAATACTTAAAACAGTAAAATCAATTCATCAATTTATTTATTTGTTTTTTATTTAGATTATAATTAAATTAAATTAGAACATTTTTAGGAAATTTATTCTTTAAGAAAAGTATTTTTACAAAATTTCCTTCAATTAAAACAATTTTAAGAGTTTTTATTGAAATATTTGTAGATTTTTAATAAAATTTTCTTCATTTTGGGCACTAGAAAAACTTATTTTGAATTTGGTTATTATTATTCTATTAGATCTGTTAACTTTTCCTGACACTATGTAATGAGAAAAATATTTACAGTTGAAAAACATTTCACAAAGAAAAAAAATTATTAAAATATACTAGGATGAAATAAAAAATAAGAAATACATCAAGATCAGAAGTTTAGATTAGGATGAAATAAAAAAATTCATAAATACTTCAAACACTAAATCATAATTAAGCATGTATCTTTTCATTTATATTTTATTTTATTTATAAATTAAATTTCAATAGCTTGAAAATTATTAAAAAGTTAAAATAAGTTTATATAAAAATATAATTGTTTATTATAAAATTAAAATATATATGATATATTCATAAATTTATTTATTATGAATTTAATTTATGGTATAATGTATATATTATAAAATTATTTTTTTTGTAATATATACAAATGTTATATGAACATTCTTGTTCTTTTAAGGAAAGGATATGCAAAGCATCAGAATGTTCAAAAGATCCCAAATATAAATTTTTGTTATATAACCATCCATTTTGTGCATTGTCCACGTTTAAATTTAAATTAAGTACATATCTTAAAATGTGAGATTTGATATCTATAAAAAAAGAGAAGAAAAAGAAATAGAATTTGTAAGTGTACACATTTTAGACTATTATACCCTTTTCTATAACAAAGGTTAAATAAATGTAACTTTTCTTTAAGTTAAGAAAAAAAAAATTGTAACTTATCTCATGATGGAGTAGCAACATAACTTACAAATTATATTCAACCTTTCTTTGTTTTTCATTTTTTTCAAATTTATTTTAAATCAAATCACATTGATTATCTGTATTAGGAGTGGAAATTCAGACTTAACCCATTCAAAAAATTTGATATTCAATCGATTTCGAATAAGCTGGCGGATTAAAACGGGTTGATGTATGATTTTGAATGGGTTGCAACAGGCGCAGACTCATTGTCTCCCAACCTAAACGACCTATTTATATATATACATTATTTTTTAGTTTTATAATTAATAATAATTTTCTTGATTTTTATCTTTTTAAATAATTAATACAATTCTTACTAATTATACTCATAGAAAAACAAGTATCTAATATATTATTTTGTAATTCTTTTCAACCAATTGAAGAAACATTAATTGCTTAACATGTATCTTCTTTAATCAAAATATATATAAATGTATTTTTTTAGTCTAAAATATTTTTTAAGATTATGACATAATTATTTTTATTTTTATAACCCAATTTTTACTTGAAATTTTATAATTTTTGCAAAAATAAAAAAAAAGATTGTGATAAATCAAAGTCTGCACAAACCCACCCAACCAGAAAATTGCCAACTCACAAGAGTATAAGTAGAAAATTGATGAAGATTTTAAAAGGACAGGTTCGTTCAGGTTGAGCAAAATGAGTCTGAACTCAATCAACCTTACCTATTGCCCAATGCTAATCTGCATTATACTTAAAGTCTTAGCAAAATCATTTTTTCTTTAAATACCATTAGTATATATTTATCTCTGATCATAAATATTTTTAATAAAAATAAAGACATGCATGGTAACATATCAAATTTTCAAATAAAAATCATCCCATGAAATAAATTAATAAATAATTACTATCTATGTATGTAATAGTTTAGCTACTAGTAAATAATAATATTCCTTATTATGTGGTTTAAATAAATAAAATATTAAAATAAATATCATTAAAATTTAAAAGAAAATATAATTAATTTGAAATTAAAATAAAATATAACATAATTTATATTCAAGTTAAAATATTGGATTTTATTGTCATGAAATTATTATTATTATAGTTTAGATAAAAAAATTATTATATTTGAATATTAGAGATAATATTAATATTTATCATATTTCATCTTTTATATATATATATATGTAAGGTATTTGGTACAAAGATATAATGTAAAATTCAAATAAGATAGTCTTATATTATATTTAGTCTTTTAAATCATATTTGTGAGATCCTAGTTTTTAAATAATAGGAAAAAAATGTGTTGAGTGAATAAAAAGGGAAATTAAGTATAATTTTGGTGGTGATATTAAATTAATCAGGAAAGTAATATCAGAATAATTCAAAGGAATTAGTTCAAGAGTATAATTGGTATCAGTGTAAAAATATTTTACACTGATAATATATACCAATTAAACTCTCTCTATATTTATTTATATTTCAATTAAAATTTACTTTGAAATTAAAGTTATAAAATAGATTTCAGTTAGAAATTCAAAATAGCTAAATTTCCTCTGAAATGATTGTTATAGTTTAGATAATAAATTTTTTATATTTGAATATTGATGATAATATGAATATTTATCATATTCCATCTTATATATATATATATATATATATATATATATTAATACTATATTTATAGAAAATGTATTTGGTACAAAGATATAATGTGAAATTTAAATAAGATGGTCCTATATTTTATTTAGTCTTATAAATTATATTAGTGAGATCCTAGTTTTTAAATAATAGGAAAAAGGGTGTGAAGTGAATAAAAAGAGAAATTAAGTATAATTTTGGTAGTGATTATTAAATTAATGGAGAAGTAATATCAGAATAATTCAGAGTTTGAAATATATATATATATATATATATATATATATATATATATGTGTGTGTGTGTGTTTCATTAAAATTTAATTTGGAATTAAAGTTATAAGGAGATTTCATTTAGAAATTCAGAATAGTTAAATACACCTTCAGTCTCTTTTTCTTTCTTATTTGTCCTTTTTACTTTCTCTCTATTCTCACAAACTTTCTCCCATCTCTCTAAACATCTCTATCTTGCATGTGATACTTAGGAGTGTCAGATTCTAGTGTACTATCTTCCATTGCTCCTGATTCTTAGAGTTGATTCTTATAGGTAAGTTTGGTTGTATTAAATTTTAATTAAAGAAGTTCAGATTGTTACTTTTATTAGGTAATTTAAAATTCTTCAATTTTAATTAATTAAAATACTTTAACAAATGGCTAAAATTTTAAGTTCGATTAAATTTCCTTATTCAAATAACTTATTTTATTACAAAACATTTGAAATTTTCCAATAAAATGAATTTTTTCTCTTAAAATTTTTCATCCAAACACAAGGGTATGAGTAACTCATATACTAACTCAATTAAAAGAGAATGCGTTGATTTTTTAGATGGTTTGATAAAATCCCACCCATCCAATTAAGACTTTGAACATTTTCTTACCTATGAAGTGACCAAACTTGACCTATTGAATAATAATTTGTATTAATGATTATCCTTTGAGTTTATATTAGATGATTTTGTACTAGGGTTTTCTCTTTAGAAGCCATAAGTTGGTTCATAAACTATACATCCACCAAAACATCCAAACCTACTCATCATGAAAACATATTTCATTAAGCAATATTCCTAATATACAAACCTCCCCAAAAAAAAAACCTTTTTGTCAATATCACCTATATATTCTTAAAGCACATAAGTGAGTTATAACACTATAGAGAGAAACTACCAAATCTCCTAACACCAAATCTGTATGACATTTATTTTCAACAAATAAATAACTTGAATGTAAGAAAAAATATCCAGAGACTCAACTATTTTTTATTTCAAAAATAATATTTTTTTCTTTATATCTATATACCTTACTAGACTATATGCTAAAACATATACTTGATTTTTTTTTTATCCACCACCCAAACACTAGCCATATTAAATAATTGTATATTATATACATTGTACTAGGGTTTGCTTTATAAATTGGATGTTAATAACATTATAACATAAAGGGAATCAAATGCATGTTGGTCCTCCCTCATTAAGTGGATCCACTAAGATAAAATTCATTGAGTTTTTGCATCAATTTTTTATTGTTTATTGCAAGACAAAAGAATTTGTATTCACAAGTTTATAATATTATTATTCTTGTTGAGGTGTGTTGCATTGAAATTTGTTGTGGTTTGATGTTATAATTTTTTATGCAACAAAATTATATGTTGTATATAATTATATTGTAAATTTAAAAAATTAAAAAAAGTAATCTAGAATTTTAAATTTACAAAACAAGTTATAAATATCACTCGTATCCATTCACTCATTCATCATCACGTTCCATTGTGTTGAGTTTAACAATAAAATCACTTAAATTTGATCCTACCAAGAACTTTTAATTTGATTATATAATGTATTCAGTAAAACCTGGCACAATACAAAACAAACAGTAAATCCCTTAAAATTATTAATGACGTTAAATTTAAATTGACAGAAAGATCTAAAGAAACAGTTTAAAAGCATAAAAAACTCAAATTTACTTTTTAAAAAATGTATAAGTCAAACTGAAAAATCTTTATACTTAGGTTATTATTATTATATATATATATATAGATTAAAGATGAAAATTGAATTATTCTTATTTATTTATCTTTAAACAAATGCAAATACAAAGATGAAACTATGAGTAATGAGTATTCGAGAATCACTAACAGTGAGATGCAATGTAATGAAAGTGCGTAGCGGAAGACACCACATTGTCCAGTGTAATGGTGGAGCTTCCCAAGTCCCTCTCTTCCCACCGTCTTCTCAAAGTCCTCAAAGCCGAGAAATCCCCCCTCTCCGCGCTCCACCTCTTCGACGCCGCCACGCGCCACCCTGGCTTCGCCCCCTCCCCCGCCGTCCTCCACCACATCCTCCGCCGAGTGGCTGCCGACCCCGCTCTTCTCGTCGCCCACGCGCCCCGCATTTTCTCCGCCATCCGCTGCCCCTGCCCCGAGGACGTGCCCCTCACGCTCCTCAAAGCCTACGCCAAGTTCCGCATGCCCGACCAAGCCCTGCACGTGTTCCAAACCATGCCACACGTGTTCCGGTGCTCCCCCACCGTGCGCTCCTTCAACACCCTCCTCAACGCGTTCGTTGAGTCCAGCCAGTGGGCACGCGCCGAGGGCTTCTTCAGGTACTTCGAGGCCGCGCGTGTCACGCCCAATCTTGAAACCTACAACGTTCTCATGAAGGTTATGTGTAAGAAGGGTGAGTTTCAGAAGGCTAGGGGATTGCTGACGTGGATGTGGGGTGAGGGTATGAGCCCTGATAAGTTTACCTTTGGGACTCTCATTGGGGGTTTGGCCAAGAGTGGCGATTTGGGGCTTGCCCTTGAGGTGTTTGATGAAATGCGTGAACGAGGGGTAGAGCCTGATGTTGTTTGTTATAACATGGTCATCGATGGGTTTTTCAAAAAAGGGGATTTTGTGAAGGCGAGTGAGGTGTGGGAGAGGTTGTTGAGGGAGGAATCGGTGTTTCCCAGTGTTGTGAGTTATAATGTTATGATTAGTGGGTTGTGTAAGTGTGGGAGGTTTATTGAGGGTTTGGAGATATGGGAAAGGATGAAGCTGAATGAGAGGAGGCATGATTTGTTTACGTATAGTACTTTGATACATGGGTTGAGTGAAGGGGGGGATTTGGATGGAGCTAGAAGGGTTTATGAGGAGATGGTTGGCAGAGGGGTTAGGCCTGATGTTGTTACGTCTAATACCATGCTTAATGGGTTGTGTAAGGCGGGAAAGGTTGAGGAGTGTTTTGAGCTGTGGGAGGAGATGGGGAAGTGGGGTTTGCGAAATGTGAGAAGTTATAACATATTTCTGAAGGGATTGTTTGAGCACGGGAAGGTGGATGAAGCCATGTCTTTGTGGGAGACGGTTTGTGCCATGCATTCTGCTACTTATGGTGTGGTAATTCATGGTCTGTGTAGTAATGGGTATGTGAATAGGGCTTTGCAGGTGCTGGAAGAGGCTGAACATAGGGATGGCATGGATGTGGATGTGTTTGCTTACTCGGCAATGATAAATGCATTGTGCAAAGAAGGGAGATTAGATGAGGCAGGTGGAGTTGTGGAGCTTATGAATAAGCGTGGCTGTAAATTGAACTCTCATGTTTGTAATGTGTTGATTGATGGGTTGGTTAAACATTCCAACCTTGATAGTGCTGTTAAAGTTTTTAGGGAAATGAGTAGCAAAGGTTGCTCGCCAACTGTTGTGTCCTATAATATTCTTATAAATGGGTTATTAAGAGCTGGAAGATTTCGTGACGCTTATGATTGTGTTAATGAAATGTTGGAGAAAGGGTGGAAACCAGATATTATCACATACAGCATGTTGATAGATGGTCTTTACGAGATCAAGATGATGGATGCAGCCCTTAGGTTGTGGCATCAATTTCTAGACACAGGTCATAAGCCTGATATTACTATGTACAACATTGTCATACATAGACTTTGTTCTTCTGGCAAAGTGGAGGATGCATTGCAGCTTTATTCAACAATGAGACACAGAAAGTGTGCTAATCTTGTGACCCACAATACCATCATGGAGGGTTTTTACAAAGTTGGGAACTGTGAAATGGCATCCAATATTTGGGCTCATATCTTAGAAGATGAGCTACAACCAGACATCATCTCTTATAATATTTCTCTTAAGGGGCTCTGTTCTTGTGGTAGAGTGACAGATGCAATTGGGGTTCTAGATGATGCTTTGGTGGGTGGTGTTCTGCCAACTGCCATTACTTGGAACATACTAGTTAGAGCAGTGATTTTTTAAGAGGCTTCAACTTGATTCTTTGGTGCTGTGCAGATTAAATTAATTTTTTCAGGCCCTATTTTCCCACTTATTGAATATATCAACTATAATTATTATACTCAAATACAAGCATTTAGCTGGTTTCCCTCTGGAAAAGGGATTCCTTTGATATTTAGGTTTAAAACCAATCAGCATTTTTTAGCATGCTTCTTAAGGTTGGTGATTGCATTCCAAATGTGTGTGTAGAACATTGGCAAGACAATATTATGCAACCTGATAGTGTTTTGAAGGAAATTTGAAGCCCCTGGGTAAATAGCTGCTGGTGATGGACTATATCTACTCAATAATACAAAAAGTGGCCATATACATCTTGCCTCTAGGTTGGTTTATGTTTGGAATTGGCTGAACAGAAAAGCCCATGTGTTTGGATTTCTGTGATATTTGTCTGCCTCATGTAAATTTGTGGGATATTTATGTGCTGCAGGATTTATTCAATATTTCGGCATCAATTACTATACATCTCTATATGATTAACCAATTTGTTAAGCTGTATAGAAAGGAATGACATCGTATAGTTATCAGTTTCTCATTAATTGTTTATATGACAGAAGATGCAGAAATACAAAGTTAGCTTCCAAATGTACATGTCCAACAGCTAGGATGATAATAAGAGTATGTTTTTCTGTTTCAAGTTTCAACATAAAGATGTGAATGAAAATTTCATCAGCATCACATGGTAACCCAGTTACTCAGATTTTGGCGATTATAGTTATATCACCAATATTTGTTGTTGTTGATGCCAAAGTAAAGCTGCATGATGTTATCAGGCCCAAGTTATAAGCTTCCACTTGGGATTATTGCATCGCGCAATATCCATTAACAATTCTATCTTAGGCAGAAACTTGGAGTGAATCTCTGTAAAAATTGTACTTCAGTTATTGTCTTCTTCAGTATCCGTCTTTCTTGTTTTTCCAGTTTCTAATGACATTGTTTGTTCGTAGATGAGCTGAGAAACTAAAGCAACAATAATAGCTCCAAGAACTGGTACTTTTCTCCAATCAGTTGATGAGGCAATAGAATCAACTAATGCAAAGGTCAGCAGACCAATAAAGAAGAGGTAAATGCTTTTCCTTGTTATGCTACCAGCTTTTTCTCTGGCTAAATCTTTGATTTTGTCTGCTTCCGCCTTAGCTTTTGCTTTGTCAACAGGTGCCTTCTTTCTTAGGTTCTTAAAAAATAGCCCTTCGTTTCTTTCATCCTCCATTTGAACTTCAAACTCATCTAGTTCATTTTCACGCTCTTGAATCTCTTGCCTGTTAAGTTCTGCGGATTCCTCAAACTTAACCATCTGGCTCTCTATGTTTGCTGTTATCTGCCAAACACAAATGAACACCAGAAAAGGTCATTATTAAAGTACCTTTCACATCTAGATATTCCTTCATGCTGTGCTTGATGTTTGCCTAGTGTGTATAGCACAACTGACAAACTTCTTCCAAACCATGGTTTGAGACTTTCCAAATGCAAAAAGTAAACATTCACTACATGGTTGACTCTAAAGTTGAAGCATACTCTGGCACTAGCTTCATCTAATCCTTGGAGGGCATCTTCTCCAATCTTGTCAAACTCAGCCTTGGCTTCTTCACCAAACTGGGTTAAATATTCAGATCTCTCATCTAGATAATCTGTGAGACGGACTTTTTGAGTTTGAAGCATGGCTATTTGTGCTAGCAGTTCTTGTTTACGAATATCTCCTGGTTGGGGAGCTTGAGAATCAGATTCATTGGACTTGCAGAGACACAAAATTGAACCTTTTGTGTTGAGGACTTTGCTGCATTCGATATTATAGCTGATGTTGGTATTGATGTTATAGCTGATATTGGCGTTGAAGAAAGGATGAATGAATTTGAGTGCAATCATCTTTATGAAACAGTGCAAGCATATTATTTGCTTGGGGTTACAACTTACAAAAAAATAGGGGGAACAGAAAAGAGGTGCAGCAGGACCAAATTTTATGTGTTGGTTTCAAGTATTTTGGACCTCTTGTTTTCTGTACCTTATCTGTATTGAAAACAAGGACTTGGACACATCTTTGTTAGATATATAAAATGATACTTGGAACTTTCTCTTGCGTTTGAATTTACGGACGTTAATGGAGCATACTTAGAAGCCACAAAAATTATTAAAAAGAAAAATGTCCAAAGAGTTGTTAAAAAGATTGGACTGAGTATGTTCGAATGAATGCTAGGAAAATTAATTTTGAAATTATAATATTAATTAAATATTTTTATTATAAAAATAAATTAAGAATAAAATTTAATATAATTTGTATTCAGTGCGAAAGCATTTTAAATTGTTTCAACAGATATAGATTTTAAATTTAAAATCAATTATGAATTTTTATCCAATATAAAACAGTAAAATTTATTTAAAATGAATTGAGTCTAAAATCAATTATTTAATGTTAAAAACTAATTACACGTATTTGAGATCTTTATTTATTTCTCTTACATTATTTTGTATCCCATTTTTTGTAATAAATTTATTTTAATTCAGCGTGGATTTTTATAGATAAATAACTTCATCAATTATCATATTATTCATACTTGTATAAGAATGTGTTCATTAATTTATTATTTATGATATTACTTTATTCTAAATTGTATTATTATTCTATTATTGTTTATAAATTTATTAGTTGAATAATTTTAATTTACTCATTTTTTTTATCTTTTGGTTTATTTTATATTATAAATTTGTTTCATATGAAAAAGTTTAAGTAGCACAAAAAATTATTCCAAATACTTTTAATGTGTGTTTGATTTTATAATTGATTTTGGATTTAATATTTTGAACTCTCTGAATTCAAACTAATGTGTAATCAGTCTCCTAAACATAACTTTACTGTTGTGTAAGAGTTTATCCTCATATAGTTTTGGTTCACCACTTCATCCTCAAATGAATATAAATTAATTTAAAACTTAAAAATGTAACACTACTTAAATTATTTTGGGAGACCCTTTGCTTTCACTTGTTCAGTTGGCTTACAGGAAAAGGTGTTTGGCATTCTGAATTAATTTTGTTATATTTTATTATATATTAAAAATTTATTCATACCTTTTCGAAAAATGGTATCCCCGTTGTCATGAAATTTCTATGTAAAAGAAAGTGTAGCATTTATTAAAATCTTATTGAGAATTTTCACTATAATCGGTTGTTTGACGCAGCACTACGGTACATTTAAAGTTAGTGTGTGCAAATTCATTTCACTGGCACTCTACTATTGGTAAGTGCATATTTAGTTTAAAGTTGAAAATGTTGTGTTTCAATGCAAACCTAAAAGATAAAAATAAAATGAAAGTAAAAATTCTAATCCATTTACAAAATTCTTGTCTCAAACTTCAGTTTTTAATAAAAACTAAATATGCACTAAGTGATTTGGCAAAACCAAAGCATATATTTTTTGTGTTGTACAATAGCAGTACTAAAATTTGAATATAAAATCTTGTGTAAATTGTCTTCCACTAAGTCTATCCTCAACTAAATCTATACAGATTTCAGGATTAAGTTAATTTTACCAATTTGTTACTCAAAAGGTGAGTTTCTACAAGCTAAAAAGTGTTTTATTTAGAAGAACTTATAGAAGAGCTTCTGAGTTTGCATAAGCTAATCGTCCCACGTGTGAAGAAGAGGCCAGAGAGGAGGAAGACTAAAAGAAGAAAGGACCCTGATGAAATCTTGTTGTCAATAACAGGATTAAAAGGAAATACGCAGTTGTCAATTAATGGTGTAGTATTACAGGTCATAACCAAAGGACCTATAAACATGATGACTGTGTACCTCTCCAGACTTGAAAATGAAAAGAAAGGCTGCTAGAGTGGCAGTTGCACAGGCTTTGGCTAAAGCTACGGAAAATGTCCAGGCAGGGGATTAGCCAATTATGCAGGAAGTACAACCAACTGAGGTAGCAGAAATTGAAGTCACACAAACTGCACCAAACTCCAACAGATTCAGAATGATGACTCCAATATAGCTATGCCTCCAATGCAGTTTATTCCAATTCCTATACTGGAATTCAACTGATTTAGTAATCAAACATGTTTAATGACTTATTTTGATGTAATTAGTGGTATACCGATCATGGTCTTTGACATGTACTTTATATTGAGTTGTGGCAAACTATTGTCTTATTTTTCGTGGCAAATGCTATGAAAACCAGTTAAGATATAAATCTGATTTCACTGCATTTACTTACCATGATTATATTGTAGTAATGGGTTATTATGAATGTATGGTGCATTTATAGTTATTTAAATTCAATGTCCTTTTTCGGTTAACTACATTTTAATATAATGAGTGGAATATTATACGGTAAATTAACATATGAATGATTTGAACAGACTGAGCATCATAAAACAAATGGGTTAATTAATTAACAAATGTACATCACATAACAGTAACTAACAGAACCATTTCTATTTTAAAAAAAAAAGTCATCTCATTACATTACCCCTTCAAACTAAAAATTATTTCTACAATTAAAATAAGTACAACTGTGAAAATGACACACATGAACAGTTTCATCATCTTAAACTCCACCCCTAAGGTATGTATCCTAAAATTAATATCTTTCTTCCACATTTCATCTATGCCAACGTGCTCATTTTCTAAAACATACCTTGTAACTTCTTCATTCATATGACTTGTCCAAGTGAAAAAGCTAAAATTATTAGGATGATCTTGCATCATAGAATATAGTTCTCTCTATCAATGAAATTAATCCACCAAAGTTTAACAAACACAACACATAGCACCTACATTAATAACCATAAAAAATGAAGAATCGTTAGGCATATCATATCTTAGTAAAGTTCTCTCTATGTTCTAGTAGAAGGATTGGTGATTCATTGAACCCACATGCCATATGACATTGCACTGACACATTCTTATTTGTCACCTTCCTTTTTTTTTTTTTTGAAAAGCAACATAGACTATATTCATTAATAAACTTGAAACAAAATGTTTCACCTTTACATCGACCATGACATTCTTACCCTCCTTTCTATACATTCCTCACCACATTACAATCCTATCTCATATTCTTCATACACAACCTAGGATTACAACACCAATTAGAAAAAAACATACCCCCCATTGAAACTAAAAGAATAAATTAACCATTTTCACGACATTAACTTGATGGACGTCAAAATATCCAATGATTCCATCATAACCCTATAAAAAACAATTGAGTTCCTAGATAACCATATACTCTAGCAACCAGCCATCCAGAATACATACCTGCATTTCTTCTTTCGCTTACCGACTACACAGTCACTGGATGATAGAAAGAGTTGGATCAGGTCTCCTAGAAGAGGTTATTGTATTCCAATCCAACTTAGCACTTTGTACCATATCCTTTGAACAATTAGGCACAATAAGAAGAGATGATCTCAATCCTCGGAACTTCTTTTACAAAAAACACATGTTGAATCCATTAATTGGTTATCTACTCCTCGCCTCAACAGATTATCAATAGTAGGTAGCCTGTCTAAAAGCAACTTCCATGAGAATGTAATCACCTTAGATGGTAACTTTCCTTTCCACATCCTGCGTAGGTCGTTTGGTTCAACTCTTATGGTTCTAGGTAGATTTCTTTCCCCTCTCAATACCTTGTATGCATCTGCCACTGAAAATCCCCATCCTTAACTGGGTTCCACCTCCATTTGTCCGATACCTGATCCAAGAGCGCCACATTCTGCAACAACGCTTCCAGATCATGTAACAACTTTTCTTCCCACACAAACAATTCCCTCTGCCACACCCACTTCCATCTGGACTGTGCTCCCATTGTGCCCCATTTCTCCTTAACTGTTATAAACTTATCTTCCGTGATTGCATAAAGCCTGGGAAACATTGTACTAATCGCCCCACTCCCTATCCAAACTTGTTCCCAAAACAAAGTGTCGTTTCCACTTCCTACCCACCTCGACACATTATTGCCGAACCACCCAGGTGTTAACGCCTTTGACCCATCAATATCCCAGATGTCTTTCCACCACTTTGACGTGTTAGAGAGTGTCTCAGGCCTCTCTATGCATTTCTGAAAATCCCCATATCTGCTTCTTAACAACGGGCCCCATATTGCCTTTGTCTCTGTTAATATTCTCCACCTCCATTTTTCTAGCAAACTCAGATTAAAGTCCCACAAACACTTCACTCCTAGGCCTCTATCTTCCTTTGGTCTACACACCTTATCCCAACTTAACCAGACAATTTTAACTTGTTGCTCACTTCCACCCCACAAGAAAGATCGCTGCAATCTCGTGAGAGTTTTCAACACCTTTTTGGGTGCCTTATAAAAGGAGAAGAAATAGAGCAGAAGGCTCGAAAATATTTAGTTCAATAACACCACTCTCCCTGCAAAAGATATATTGGTAGCCTTCCAGCCTATTAGTCTTCTTTCAAATTGTTCAATGACCAGCCTCCATACTGCTTCCCTCCTTGGATTCACACTTACCGGTACCTCAAAAAACTTAAAAGGCGTTGAACATACTGAACAATTCAACACAATACTTACCTCCCTCCTAAATGATTCATCCACATTTAAACCATAAAATTGATTCTTACTAAAATTTACCTTCAATTTCGATGTCATCTCAAAGCTCTGCACAATTACCTTCAGAGACCACACTGTTTGCATAGTTGCATCTCCTATCATGAGTACATCATCTGCATACTGAATCATTGAGAATTTTGCCTCCTCTCCGACTTTGATATCTTGATACATTCCTTTATCAATTGCTGATCTATACAATTCGGCTAACGCTTCAGGCACAACCAGAAATAGAAACGGAGACAGTGGGTCTCCCTGCTTCAATCCTCTACCTCGCTTAAATTCTGAGGTTGGACTTCCATTGACTAGGATAGATATATAGTTATTCCTTACTATGCTATTTATACACCTTCTCCATCTCCACCCAAACCCCATCCTGTTCGTCATATAAGGGTGATAATGATGAACTTACCCCTCTAGGTATACTTTCTGACTGATGGAAATCTTGCACTGCCTTTACTACATCTTTTCTGATAACTTCCCAGCATGATTTATGAAAACTCATTCCAAACCCATCTGAGCCCGGACTTCTCCCCCCTTCACATGCCCAGACCACCTCCTTTATCTCCTTTGGTAAAAAAGGCTCCTCCAAGCAAGATCTCTGTTGTTCTGACAATTGTTTAAAATTAACATTGTCCATGACCGGTTGTACCAACCCCTTATCTTGGAAAAAGTCTAAGAAATGATTGAGTACCTTTGCTCTGATTTCTGGCACGCTCTCCACCCACTCATCCTCTGACTGGATTGCCAAAATAGAATTCGCATAACATCTCGCTTTGAAACAATTATGGAAATATTTGGTATTGTTGTTTCCATTTAGTGCCCATTTTACCCGAGATTTCTACAACATTGAGTGTTCCATCAGTCGTGCTCGCCCCCAATACTTCGCTAGTGTTGCCTGTCTCGAAGTGGATATCATCTGTGCCCTTTCCACCAGCTTCTGATCAACCAATTCCAATTCATGTACCTTGTCTTCCAGGAACTTGTCATTTTTCTTCCCTACCTCTACAACCTATTTCTTTATCTCCCCCTTAAGACCTTTAAGCTTTATTACCATCTTATGCATCTTCGACTTTGGGCCCTGGTATGAGTTCCAGTATTCTTTAACCATTTCCTCAAAAGCTTCATCTTGTAGCCAGTGGTCGAAAAACTTAAAAGATTTTGGCCCTCAACTCTGCTTATTATCTACTGTGTATATCTAGCAATGATCAGAAAATTTCCTGGTCCCTACCTTCTGTGCTGTAACTCCCCACTCCTCCATCAAGGTTGGAGAGAGCAAAAATCTGTCTAATCTACTATATGACTCTCCATCTGCCGATATCCATGTCACTCATTTCCCGATAAGTGGTATATCCACCAACCTCATTTGTTGTATGAAGAATTTGAAGTCTGCCATCTTTTCTCGTGAGTGATAATTCGACGGCCCTTTAACCTCATGCCTATCCAAGACCGCATTGAAATCACCACCAACTACCCATTTGACTCCTGGAAAAACTCTCGTAGTCATCATCAAATCAACTCATACCTTTATTTGTCACCTTCCACTTGAAGCACTCATCTAAATAAAAATTCCCAATACAAACCTCCAAATTTAATTAGTGTTTTTAATAGTAACCCCTTATCCACATACAACTTTGTAGCTTCAAGCTTTAATAATCTCGTAGACAGTTTAACAAAATTCCCCCTTCAACGATTTCATACATTGAAACCTTTACCTTACTGGAGAATAACACACAAGTTTTTAAAGAAGGAGGAATGCACAATATGATTGTTGAGTATAGAATCTTTTGATAGACAAGCATTTGAATTCCTATAGTGGAAAACATACATGGAGGCCAACTAGGAGATAAAGACGTTTTCAGCACACCGGTTAACTGCTAATTGTACAATCACGAACCGCTATCATAACGGAAGGATAAAATTGTTCAACAACAACAAAATTTAGGGGCTAATATGTCTCTATTTTGCTTTTAGGACATAACTATCACTACCATTATTATTTAGGGACCAAAATGGCGGTTCAGTAAAAAAAAAAGCGGCCTAAAAATATATTGAACAAGTAAACCTAATTAACTCATGAGTAAATGGCTCAAGCAAATTATAGAGTAATATAAATAAGTTAATTTTAAAGTCTAGTTCATCTAATTATAACAAATAAATAAGTAAAGAATGTGTTTTAACTTGTTACTACATTATGCAAAGTACAATCATCCACAAATACAAAAGTCTCTAAGTAATGAAAAAATATCCTCTAAAAATTTTCCAAAGAAAGAAGCTTAACCCATCAGCATCACACTCAATAGACTCATCAGAGCCATTTTTTCTTTTAAATTTAATCTGAGTTGTATTTTAATCTAGCATATCAACAAACTTATTATGTCCCTGTCTATAAAAATAATTGTTCATTTAATTTGTTTCGGTACTATGTTTTAGGAATTTCAAGAAATCAAGAATAATAAACATTATGTCGGAATAAATTGAAAATTGTGTTTAATTATTTATTATATTCCTTAAAATGTTTTTAAATTTTAAAATAATATAAATAAAAAAGGAGTTACATATTTATTATAAGTAACTTCCAATATTCTTATCAGAATATAATTTTTTCACTCATTTATCATGAAAATAAAAGGCAAAAAATAAAAATTCAAAATTTTAAACAAATATAAAAATATTACATTCTCATGTCTACATTTCTAAAAATAATATTTTAATCCGTAAAAAAATATCTCTAATAAAGTCTAAATACTAAATGAATGTGAAAAAATAGCTATTTAGTTTATTAAATTTTTTAAAAGAAGATATTAACTCTAACAAACCCTTATTATAAGCGATTTCGAACACTTTGTAGGAGTGGGTTCTTTTAATTTTTTTATGAGAAAACACTTATTTAAACATAATCAACCCTTATTATAATATTTAGATTTTTTTAAACAAAATTAAAAGTTAAAAAATAGCTTATTTTTAAAAGTTAATCGGACAATCTTTTAAAATAGGCTAATGCAAAAAACTATTTTATAAAAAATATGAAAGTTGATGAATTTAAGAAAAACGTTTTTTATAATTGTATCCAAACATAAAAAGTTTCCGTTTTTTATAAAAATAATTTATAAATAAACTATTTATTTATAATCACTTATTTTTCAACTTAAACAAATTAATCTATATCATGTTCTACTAATCTTTTTCGTAAATACTAGTGAGAAAAAAATAAAAAAGGAATAAAATTTCTTCTGTAAATTATGCATTTTAACTCTTGGAGAAGTTAAACCAGAGAACTTCTATATAAAATTAAATGTATAAATTGATTTTAACATACCAGAGAATTTCATTTGACCTCTTCTATTTTATTATACTGTGAATATGTATCAAAACTATCCAAGTAGGACCAAATTAAGGGTGAATGATAACTCAAAATCCCAAGAACAAAACCATCGGATTGGCCCAAAAGATTTTGCATCAAATCTCAAACATATACACGAAAGTTTAATAGAAAATTCAAAAAACTAACAGAAATACATGCAACTTATCAAAACACTCAAAATAAAATAATTGTTCAAGAAGTTTACATAAATCCCAAGATATAAAATGCTTAAAAAAAAACTTCAGCAAATAGAGCTGTCAACACCCAAGCTATTTTATTTTCAATGGATATTTCCAGCCACCTTCTTGTACTTGTACCTCTTTGCAACCCAGAGAAAAACAAGGAAATTGAGACAGCTTAGAATGGTCAAAAGCCAGTAGAAGTAGTCAAGATGGCCTCTATTTAGATTGTCTGGAATCCAACCAAGGCTACCATGTCTTGTGGTGACCTTAGTTACAATAATGACAAGCAGGGTGCTAACGTAATTTCCCAAGGCATTAATTGTAAGTGAGAGAGCCATACCAAAGCTTCTCATAGCATCTGGTGCCTGACCATAAAAGAACTCTAAGGAACCAATGTTGGTGAAAACTTCAGCACATCCAACAAGAAAATATTGGGGTACTTGCCAGAAGATTGACAAGGGGATGGTCTTAGCATCATAATAGTTGTTTTTTCTGATTATGTCAAGGCGAACAACTTCTAAAATGCCAGCAACAACCATGGCTATTGTGGAGATGACGAGGCCAATTCCCATTCGTTGGAGTTCTGTGAATCCTTGTTTATGGCCAGTGAACCTGCTTGCATATGGGACGATGAAGCGGTCATAAACAGGAGCCCAGAAGATGACACTGAGTGTGTCGAAAATGGTGAGGGATGCTGAGGGGATTTGGAAGTTAGGACCAATGTGCTGGTTCATTGTGTTGCCTTGTAGAACAAACATGGTGCTCATTTGACCATATACTGTTGCAAAGGCTATCAATGATGCCCAAACTGGGAGTAAAGAGATTATTGATTTGAGTTCCTCAACTTGTGTTACTGTGCAAAGCCTCCATGGATTTGGTGAACCTTTGGTATGGTCAGATTCGGTCTCAACCGCTGCCTTGTCTAAACACCTGGATGGAAATAACATATTCTATAATCAGATAAGGCATAAAAATATACATCAAACTTTAGAATGAAAGAGTTCACAGCAGATACTTTATGGTGAAGTCTAATAAAAGATCCATTTACAATAGAAGTTATTACTTTTTTTTTAAAACAAAACAAAAATTAACCAGGCATCGGTCATGCAATCGTGTAACGAGTAACTCTTCTTCAAGTCTTCCACAAAATACTACACTTTTCTGTTATTTCATAGACGCACTTCAGAAATAAGAAACACAAACTAAAAGAACAAGAAAACTGAAAACAACATATTTACGAATAGACAACTGCATAGATTAAGGTAACAAAAGCCTTAAGATTACTTTTTAACAAGTAATAACTAATAGATGTTATTACAGTTATCATTTAATTTGATTATTTTAACGAAACAATCACTACTATACAGTACTTTTTGTTTACTATAATATAAATATTGGCTAAACCACTATTTTAGTCTCTAGAAATATAAAGCACTGTTACATTAATCCTTAAAAGTAAAAAAGAAAATATCAAAATACATTTCTATACTGTCACTTTAATCCCTAGATTTTTCACCAAAGAAAAAAACTTCAATCCCTGGATTTAACTACTTATTATCATTTTAATGCTTAAAAGTATATTAATATTATCACTTAACTCACATGATTTTTTAAATTTTAGACTGGAGTAACGCATTGCATTTTCAGGGACTTAAAATTAGAATATTATGCGAAAATGGTGTCCAAAGAAATAAAAGAAAATGAATAGCATATGAGTATTTCATTTCATGACTGATGCTAATTTATAGAAAGTAGATATAGAAGTTTCTTTTCTTACTCACTTGAAGCGGTTTGTGTGGTCAAGCTTGCGGCTCCCTTTGATGACAGATTCTACATCTACTGTCTCATGAAGAAGAGACTTATCATCTGGCACTTGAAGAGTGACTTTCCTAAAGGCTGCAACCATGACTTGACAAATCCTTGTAAGGGGACTGCCCCCAGGTATTTGAAGTCTGTAGAATCTACTACCACTAAAGAAAAATATAACTGCAATGGCCATTGCAACACCAGGAACTCCAAAACCCCATCCCCAGCCAACATTAATTTGAATCCAAACTAATACTGAGGAAGCAATAAGTGCACCAATATTAATAGAGAAGTAAAACCAGTTGAAGAAAGAGCTCTTCTTTATTCTCTCTTTCTCATCTGTATCATCAAATTGGTCTGCACCAAAGGCTGAAACACATGGTTTAATACCACCTGTTCCAAGAGCAATCAAGTAGAGTGCTATGAAGCATGTTGCAGTTTGTGCTGATGTTGGATGACAACCATTAGCATCACATGGTGGCTTTAGTCCAGGGGCAGAAGCAGACAATGTTAGAAGTACCATTCCCTGCATAGTAGATAAATATTCATTATTAAAAGGTTATTGCTTGCTGTCTATACTTAAGGGCTCTGAAAGGCAGTTCAAATATAACAAAGGTGGAATCACTTGAAATTTTGAAATTGAATGAAGATTATGGTGAAAGAAAGAAAGGTTAGAAGCTAAGATTATTTATATCATAATATCAAAACATAATGAAACTGAACATGTTCTCTAAATTGAAGTGTAGAACCTGAAGAGTTTTTACTTTCCTTGTAAGTAATAAAACACATAAAGACAGACAACGCAAATAAGCTCCAGACAAATGTTAATCAAAACATCAATTCTTGTCATCTTTGAACTTAGTAAACTTAAAAAAAAAAGACTTAGGTCAGAAGAGTGAAAATCAATGCCCAGCATGGTACTCAACAAACAAGAATAGATATTCTCTGAACTTACCATGACGTAGAGAGTTGAGAAACTGGCAATTGTCCAGTATCTTCCCAAGTATGAATCAGCTAAAAAGGCTCCAATCAACGGTGTGATGTAGCATGTGCCTGACCAGGTTGTGACATTATTTGCAGCAGTTGCATTTCCCTGGTTGAAACGATCCTGAAGATAGTTCACCAGGTTTGTACTCATACCATAGTATGCCAATCTCTCACTACATTCATTTCCTGCCACAAATGGTTTAGTTAAAACTCAGCAGCTCAGGATCTTCAAATTCTAGCACAGCATATCTACTAAATTTCAGACATATTATGTAACTTCAGACAAATTTTCTAAGATAAAAGTTTACAGAATGAAACCAATACCAAGAATAAAATAGCAAGCTTTCCAATTTCCAGTCTTTTTCTTCTTGGCAGGTTTTCTGGAGATGGTGACGGTTCCATCTTGTGTATATATGCCATCATCTTCAGCCATAGTATAAATGCAATTTCCTATTCGCTAATTCTTTTTACTCTCCGTTGTATCTTCAAAGACTCAGTTACCTACAAAAATCAATTTGTTGGCCTATTACGATAAATGAATAGATAATCATCAAAGAGATCAAGAGACAGAATTGTAAATTGAATTGGCCAATTGATGTATTTGGAGTTGACAAAAAAACAGGGACACTGAAAGAATGCTATATAGATAGTAGTGGACCACTTAATTTCAAACTTCAACATCAAATACTGTCATAACAGTTTGAGATATATCCCAAATTCCCTTTATTTTTGTCCTTTTTCCAGCATGCGCGTAATGATATCACAATCATCCAACAAACCTACAAAACGATAGGAACCCAAACCAGAAATGATAGATACCACCATATACAGGGAATGCACATTCCACTTTCTCAATAAAAGCAGAAGTCTAAACACACACACAAACAGAGATATCTAATAGCATAGAAGACTTTAAAATTGACCCCCTCCCCCAATTTTTCCATGAATGAATGTAGAGTTTATGGTATTACATAATGCTAAAATTCCTGGTATATGATGAAAAATACTGAATATAAAAACAAAACCCACCCTTTGCCAGGAATGAAGGTAGAGTTGATACTATTACGTAGTACATAATACAAAAATTCATGGTATATGACAAAAAAAAAAAACTGAATATAATAATGAAGTCAAATAACACACTGTTCAAAGAAGAAAAAAAAACCAGTAACATCAAGGTGATTCACGATGTGGAGTATGCCTACGATGAAAAGAAATACATGCAGACAAATTAAATCTCCATTATATGGAGTTACCTACGTGCCTGGTACTCTTTCAATCAGAAGAATTAGTTTCCAGCATAAAAAAAAAAAGAAGAAGAGAGAAAGAAAAAAGAAAAAAAAGAATTAGAGTTTCACACTTTCACTTAATACGTATGAAACAAATTTGTGTTAAAAATCAGCATGATGAAATTATATCTAAGTGAAATTGGAATTGTGAGAGAAGAATTGTGGCAAAAAGCAAAAACACATAAAAAAACTATATAAAATGATCTCTTATTATACAATAATATTTGAGGAAACCAAGAATTGATTAGTTAAAAGAAGTAAAAGAGAAAACGAAAACTGATGCGATGAGAAGAATATACGAAGAATGCATGGAAGTGTAGAAAAGTAAAATTGAGGAATGTTATTAGAAGATTGGAAAGGGGTTGGTACCTTTGTGGAGAGTGAACGTGTAGAGTAAAAATAGTAGACGCAATTAGTGGCATATATAACATAACACTAAAGTGTTTGAGTCAAATAACGTCACCATTTGTCAATAATGCTGCTCTTCTGTGGTCTCCTCTATCTTCGTCCCTTTATTACTTTTAGGTTAGTGTTTATATAAATGAATATGGACACATATTGGGTTAAATTACATATTTCATTCTGCGAAGAGTCATTATATTAATTGAGTTTAATGGACCATGAAAGAGACATTAACTATCAACCAAAATCTTTCATTTACCTTACTCAATATTAATAGTTTTTTTTTAATCAATAATAATAGTTAAAAAGAGTAAATTTCTGATGTTTATAAATTGGTTTAAATTTTTCTAAAAAAATCATATAACTTTTGTTTTGACTAATTAAATTTTAATTATGCAGCAAGAAAGGGATTAGCAGGCCATGCCTCAAATTTATAAATGTTTAAATTTTTATAAAAAAATCATATAACTTTTTTAATATTTAAAATAAAATAAATTATATATAAAAATTAATTTTAGTTGAAATTTAAAAGGGTGAATTCTCTTTTTCTATAAAAAAAATTAAAATAAGAACATTATAAGTAATATGATTAATAAGAAAAAAAATAAAAAAATGAGATGTCTACATATAATACAATAATCTAATTTTTTTCATATAAAATAATATTTTTTTAAAAAAATTTATCTTAGTCCTCAAATAAAATTTCTGGACCCCACTCTTCATTTCCACCTCTCTTGTGAACACCAGACTAACACCTGTAAATCAAGTAAAACAACTATGTATTTATGTGTTGGCTGTCTTTATGTATCAAATATTCAACACTCATAATTTTTTCTTATAATATTATCCTTTAATATTAATATATTTGAATAATTCTCTTTTTCTCTTTAAATTCCATATATTATTAATTATTTATTTTTCATAGTATATCTTTTACCATTTTCATCTATATATTTCTCTTTTTATTTATCCTCTCTCTGTGTGCGGTATCCATCGATTTTTTCTTTCTTTCCACAATGAAAATGAAAATTTTTCCTTTTGAAAATTTTTACCCAATACTGGCACAGTATATATACAGGTTCCTTGATTGTAGATAGTTGTTAATATAATCAAACATATATCTTCCTTCTTGAATGATAGCATAGTTTATATGGTAAAGAAATTAAAATAAATTTAATTTAAGATGGTTTACTAAAAAAACAATGATTACGATTTCTAATATTGCTAGAATTAGACAAAATATTAATTGGATATAGTTTATCTTGCGAATAATATTGTAGTTTATATGGTAACTAAATAAAATAAATTCAATTTAAGATTTTTGTTTCAATTTAAAATTATTTTTGAATTTATTAAAATATTTAATAGATTAATTTTTAACACATTAAATACAAAAAAATATAAATACATTTAATAAATTAATTTTTAATTTATTAAAAAATATAGAAATAATAATAAATAGAATAACATAAAATTATATATATAAATAAAATATAACATAATAAATGAAAACAAAAAATAACCAAAATAAGAAAGAAAACAGTTTAAAAAAAAAACATAAAAATTGAAACTAATTTAATATTTCAGATATTACATAGTAATAATTTAAAATTATTTTCTCATAAATATTTTGTTAAATTAATTTTAAAATATGTATCATATATTTATGAAAAATAATTTATATCATTGGATAAATATTAATAAAAATTTGTGTATACGAAGTTATAAAATTTTATAAAGTCACTCTTTTAGATGTGACAAAATAAATACTCTTCGAAAATAATTATTATTCATAATGATAACGTGTATTATTCTCATTTCATAATGATAACGAGTATTATTCTCTTTTTTTAAAAGATATTTGTATTAATAAAAAATAAAATTAATTCATTTATTTTATTTTATTTTATTTCAAAAAAGATAATTAGAAACTATTTTTGTCATAAAATATTTTTAATAAATTATTTTAATATATACATATATATATATATATATATATATATAATTAAATGTTTATATTTTTCTGAATTGAAAATCACGGGTGAATGTTTTCAAGTGATTAGGTAAGAAACTAATTATACTCATGATATGTAATTATTACTTGTCCATGAAAATTTTGCATATAGACAAACCATTCTCTCACTAATAGTAAATATTGATTAAATATTTTTTATCAGCAAATATTAATTGAACGTGTTCTCTTTATCAAATAATAATTTAATTTATGATATTGTTGAATAAAATTTGTGTATATTAATAAATATTAATAAATAAAATTTGTGTATATGAAATTATAATTAAAAATATTATTTTGTAATAATAAATTATAGACTTAAATAGTTTTTGAGTTCTTATTATATCAGTCAATTTTGCATTGAATCCCTATAAAAAATATTTATTTATTTTAAGTCATCAATAAATTTTAAGTGCTATAAAAAATATTTTAAGAGTTCAAAATAAAATAAAAAATTTATTGATGATCGAATTAAAAACAAAAATTTTGTAGAAATTCAATGAAAAATACATGAAATATTTTGTAAACCTAAATTATATATTATTTAGTGTTTGAAATGAAATTATGTTAAATAGTTATATAAAAAAAATCGATTGTAATAGTATATCAAGTAAGATTGCATACAATTAATGATATTTTCAATTTTTTGTTATAAAAAGTAAAAATAATTTAATTTATGTATTGTTGATTACGTAATTTAACATTATATTTTCATAAAACTATGTTAGATATAGTAGATTTAATAAATAATTTTTCAATTCAAAAAATTTCTTAAATAATAACTTTGAATGTTGAAAAAAATATAAAAGAATAAAAATAAAATTAGTTTAAGATTTTTTAAATTAATTTTTAACATAAATATATTTAGTAAATAATATATAAATTAATTTTAAATTTAAAAATAGTCTTAAATAAAATATAAATAATAAATAAATAAAACATTAAAATAGAAGAAAAAACAGAAAAGAAAGGAATAGAAAAAAAAAACCTAGAAATACCAAAATATCCCTGATTTAAACACTTGTTATTTGATTACAATGAGTTAGTATGTGACTTTAATACCCTAAATTATACAGTAGATGCGTCCTTCTCATGCATATAAATAAAAGAACAATTTTAAATAGTTAAAAAAGTAGTGCTTGTTTGTTTAATTTTATCTATTTTTAATAATACAAAAAAGTATATTTACAGTAAAAAAACAATATATAAAAGAGAAAAAAAAAAGTACGTCTTGCATTAACGATGCATAAAATTTTATAGTATCATTTAACTACAACATTTTATTTACATTTGTTAATTTTATTAATGTAATTAAATAATTTGACATTATTAGTTAGGAGTGGACAATATTTGGATCAATAAAAAAAATCAATAAACTTAAACTAGTCTAAATCGAAAAGTTTGTATTGATTCATATTAGATTGAAAAGAGATAAATCCAATAATTTTGGATCGAATTATGGATTTTGATATTAAAAATTCAATCTGAGCTAATACTAATGATCTAAACCCTAAAAGCCCAACTAAATTTATATTGTAGGGATAACTACCAAATTAAAAATATCTTTAAACTACCCCTTAATATTTTTAACTTAAAACTACCTCTCTTCTCTCATTTTACGTTTTACTCAATTGTTTAACTCTCCCTCTCGCTGCTAGCACCTACTCTTTCCTTATCTCGTCTAAGCTCTCCATTTGTAATCTCTTCCATTTTGATGCAACCTACATCATTATTTATCTCTCCCATTATCCAGATCAAGTAATTCATAGTGGTGGCTTGAAATTTGGATCAATTAATTTGGAGTTGTTTGGTTGGTCAGTTCCTAGAAGAAATTAATTTTGTTATTTGGATCATATCATCTATAAAAGTGTTTTATTTTAGCTTTTGGGACGTATTGTTCATGTAGGCGATTTTGAGTTATGATGACATGATTTGAAGACTGAAATATATGCATAAAAGCCTTCTGAGTCAATCAATTTACAATTAAGTGGTTTTTAAAAAAAATTTATGAAAGTTTTTCTATTAATATTTAATTATTTATGCATAAAATATGACCACCTAAGCGGTAGACTTACATTCAAATATCGTACCCAAAGAAACACATCTAGTTTTCAAATAATTCAATTCAAAATATAAGAGAGCGGTGTAAGTTGATGGTTCAAACTGAGAGAAAAATAATAAGTTTGGAAGTCAATGGATTAAGACCTAGGGGTTTTCATTTCACTACAATATTTTTATCTTGTTTACTAAGAAATCTCATTCTTTATAATTCATTTATCATCAATATTTTATCAAAATTGTTATAATGCATTTGGTCCTCCAAGATTCTAAATTAGGATAGTTTCCCTATTAAGCAATTGGAAGTTTATATAATAAATTTGGTAAATTATATTACAACAAACCCAATCGATTCACAGTTCAATAATTCAAATATCAATGATCGTGAATATTTAAACAACAAATAAAATAGTGAAAATGATTTAATACCAAATGACATTCAATAATAGTATAAAATACAAGGGGAATCACAAAAAGTTTACATGACAGTCTTAGAAAAAGGGCAATTAAACAGACATGAGTGATGAAAAATAAAACATCTTGTAAATTACATAATGCATAATATGATAATGACAAAGTCATATTCAAATACTACTTCTTTGACCTACTTTAATAACTCATCCGGACTCGAAAAGACATACAATAAAAAGTAAATAAGATTAAAATTTTCAAAATTAAAATAGATTTAGGCAAAAATTGATTTAAGTTATACCTTTTTAGTGATGAATGCATTAGTAAAATTAGTAATAGTTTCAATTTCTTCTTCCTTATGCATATATACTTCTCCATCATCCACCATGTTAACTTCATCAGAAAAATTGTTAAACAATTACATGGTACCTTAAAAAAAATTTATTACATTCGACATAAATAAATAAAGAAATCATATTATAGATAATGGGTCAGGATTGGAAAGTTAATACTTAATACATTATGGACCAAATCATTCGAATTATTATTTTTTTTTTATTTTCGAATTGATTGATCCAAAGAAAACTAGCCCTCACCTACCAATTGCATGGTTCATATAAATTGAAATATACATATCTGGATCTTATGATCTGGAATATGTTTTTTTCTTTGCTTGCTTTGGATCATTTCACTCATAGTTCTTTTCATTTTTACCTACAAATTAGTTGGTTCATATCAATATTTTCACATCTTTGGGTTTTTGTATTTGGATTTCCCTAGCCTTTTACAAACCAAACCATATGTAAATAGTAAAAACATAAAAACTCAGATATATAACAAAACATTGAAAATAGTAAACATAAAAAGAAATTGGATAATTCCATAAAAATTATATTCAAAATTAACAACGTTGTTTCAACATAACAAATATAGCCATAGAAAAAGAACAATAAGAAAATTTACCTTGTTTTACCAAGAAATGGGAGAAAACTATGTAGTAACTCCAAACACACAAACAGTGAAGGTGAAGAGGAGAAATAGTAAAAGTAAATTTGTTAAGGGTTTTGAGTAAATAAGAAGCTACGTGGTTTGCCTTTGATGAGAGAGAGAAGGAGATGAAGAAGGGGTTTGGATTAAGCAATGAAGAAGAACCAAAATTCGAGCAGAGGCAAAGAGGGGAGAAGAAAAAAAATGCAAACATATAGAGGTTGCTATTGTTGTCTTAGGGAAAAAGAGTACAAATGAGAGTTGTCATTGTTTGTAAGGTTATAGAGATTTTTATGTGAGAATATTTTCATCTTTTTAAAAATATATGAATGTGTAGAGAGGAAATTAAAATGGGAGGTGCTGAGAGAAAATCCCAAATATATACCCTAGATAATAGACTTACTTAAGCTCAAAGCTAGAAAATGATAACCCTCTAGTTAGGAACCCAACACAACAAAGGGTTTTTCTCTCTACACCTCCATAGTTTTTCCCTGCACTCCATAACCCTATGAAATCTTTAAAATACCCTCAGGTAAAAAACAACATAAAATCCCTTTTCTCTCCTCACATCTCTCTTCACTCGTTCGACCTTGCTTTCTTTGAGTTCTGACACACATCTCTGAGCGAACACACACCTCTTCTTCATGGTGCACCTCTTTTATCTCCTAGTTCTGTCTAGGTTCGATGACGCAACCACCAGTTTTGGCGATGTAGCCTTGGCTCTTGATTCGACTTGGTTGATTTAACACAAATTTGTAATGTTTTTATAAGTCCGGACATGACAATCTAGAGTTATAAAAAAAATTGCAATTGCAAGCCCAAATGGTCTTGTCCAAACTTGTAAAAAAAATTACAAATTGTTTTATAAGTCCGGACAAGGCAATCTAGACTTGTAATTGCAAATTTTTTTACAAGTCTAGATTACACAATCCAGACTTGCAAAAAAACTTGCAGAAATGAGATTGATTCAAAATACAAAAGGGATAAGAGAGTGTACAAAGTGAAAGACTAAATGGTAGAAACGAAAAAGAGAAAAGAACAACGATGATTCACGACCATCACTCACTCACTCACTACTATGCACCTTCAACAAAGATTACAAGAGAGAGGCAAGGAGGAGAGGTGCAGCAAAGGCGAAACAAAGAAGATGATGGAGGTGCAAAAAGAAAACAACAGTAATTAAATTTTTACTTTTTTAATCTAAGACATTTTTGTCATTTTAAAAAATTATAAAAATGAAGAGAAAAATTATAGAGGTACAGGGAGAAAAACTGCACAACAAATAATTGAAAATATCTCTCTCTTCTATTTTTCTTTATTTAGATGTAATTTTTCTATCGAAGAAAAAGGGGAAAGAGTTACAAATAGGGGGACTATCAAATTGTAGTTCTTGTTCTTCTTGCTAAATGATCCCTCTGAATATATCACGTTTACAACTATTGTTGAATAAATCTTCTTTGCCTTCTTAAAAAAACTAATGCCTTAATTTCCAAGCATTATCATAAGAGATAACATGAATTAAAGCCAGCTGGAAAGAAATATCACTGAATTGGAAGTACAACAAGATGGATTCAGTGTAGGGGGATCTAAAGCACTTGGCTTAGATGGGTTTTCCAGAATATTAATCATAACAACTAAGACACATTCCTGCAAGATGTACAAAAAGTTCTTCCCAGAAAGGAATTGTGCTTGAAGAATTACGTGACACAGAAAAGATCCTAATGAATAATAGAATGCAGCATTTGGTGAAACATTTTTAATTCCCAATCTCTGTTTTTGCTTATCCTAATTTCACGAACTGCTCAAAAGAAAGTTTTTTATATATCACTGGTGTTATATTCATTCTTTGCTTAGTAGTAAAAAACAAGTTTTGTAGATTTAAACATAAATAAATTCTAAATTACTTTTGTCTTATTTAACAATACTATTCTAAAAATATTTTTCAATTAGACTCTATTTATAATAGTTTTTTTATTTTATATACTTCTAATGAAAGAAACTTAAGGGGGAAATTTTACTTTATAAATTTTATTAGTATTATTAAATTATATTAATTAATATTTAAGTAGCATAATAATAGTTAATTAATTTCGCCTATATTTGAGTTTAGAAGGAATACTACACAATAGCATAACTACACATAATAAAACCTTAGTTTAATGGTCGTATTTTGTTAGTATCAATGGATAATGCACATTAAGGATTGTAGGGGCAATTGCACTTACAAGATTTCTATTTATACTTAATTTTTTTTTTCATCTTAAAAAATAGGTACTGTTCTCATAAGGATATTTTTAAAAAATAATGTAAAAATTATGATAAATAAAAGAGGATAATAACGTAGGCACCGTAGACTTTCCCCTAATTTTACTAATCGTTTTAATTTTTACCATTTTCGCTCTTCTAATACTAAAGACAGAATGAGTCAGTGACATAAACACACACCTTCACAATCCTAAATTGAGAAAAAAAGAAAAAAATGTTATATTTTTTTTTTACAATAATGACAATGAAGATTGAATATAAGTGTTCATACATCTATATTCTTTGCTGGATGTTATTCTACGGAAAGAAATTATTGTTCAAAAAGTTTTTACCATCCCACACGATCTTATTATTTGCATATTTTCTTTTCTCTCTATGTATATATACTAGAGCCTAAGATATTTTTAATAGCATTGACATGTAATAAAGAAATCATAAATATTTTTAAAATATAAAAAAATATGTAAAATATAATTATAGTTTATAAAACCTGAAATATTTTGGATTTTTTTTATGATATTATGTATTTTATAAATTTTTATATTTTTATTTTGTAAAAATATATATTATAGAATATTTTTGTTCTTACTAAAAAAAGTCTAAATCAACCGATATAAAATGATATTAAGTTGTTATTAAATCATTAAATTATGATCGATATATATAAATTTTAAAATAATTATTCATGTAAAAGTCAATAATATATATATATATATATATATATATATATATATATATATATATATATATATATATATATATATATAACCTACCCTACAATTTAATACTTATCTTTATCATCATCTTCGTTCCTACCATGCATGATCATTCTTTTTGGTCATGACATCATTAATTTCAATAACCTTAACAACTTATGTATATAGATAATTTTTCCCTTTATCTTTTATTTAAGGACAGATATTAATAAGAATGTTGGAGATTTAAAAAAATAAAATAGATATATTTTAAAATAAATTATAATTATTTTATAAAAAATTATATTTATTAAAAAAAAGAAAAAGTTTGAAGATTCAAAACAATAAAATGGATATAATATAAAAACAATTACAATTCTTTTTTTAAAAAAAATATATTTACTAGGAAGGAGAAAAAAAGTTTAGACAATCATGTATCCTTTAGACTCTCAGAATATCCTGCACTATTTTTACTAATCGTTGATAAAGTAATGAAATAACCTCAACATCACATTAACTAGAATTACACATCATATAAATACCTTATAAATTGACATTGAATGCAATTTTTTATCAGTAATTTACTCATCATATAAATGATACCACATAATCTTTAATTATTAATCTTTCACTAATTAGAATTAATCACCCCTACTAATAGAGTGAACAAACCAGCGGATATATTCTACTGACCATTCTCCTAATTGATCAAATTAATCACACTCTCATCAATAAAGCTAATTAACCCACAATAAATTACTATATATAACAATAACTTTCAATTCAAAGTTTTCAAAAACATCTCATTCAACACCTTCAATTTATCACAACCATGATTACTAAATCCATTTTTAATTAGAGTACAACTATAGTTGTCACTTGCTAAAGTACACCTTATATAGAAAAGATTTGAAACAACATCCACAAGCAATAAACCATAATGGTAATTTGAATGATTTAACTCTAAGTATTAGAATGAACATGTGCGTAATTTGATCCCTAAATTTTGCAACTCACAAAACTCAATTAGTGAAGTAAGCATTTTAAACAAGTTCATTATATTTAAATTTATACATGTCCTACAAAATCCACGGGTCAATCTATATAAAAACATAGAAAAACTTTTTTAAAACAAATTTGTCTCAATTAGTTAAGGAAAGAGGGAGGTGGAAAAAAGTTGTGATTCAATCCTCACAACTAACAAAACTAAGATTACTAGTAGTACTAACATTTAGTCTATAAAAATGTTTGATTTTAAATTATTATAAAAACTTTAATATATATCTCAAGTTACCATATAATGAGTTATGAGAAAATAATTAAGGGAAAAAATACTTATTACTTAATAGTTAAATCTTAAATGTTATTATAAGCATAATCTCAATTGTAAATTTTCAAATATAAAATGAAATATTTCAAATTTAAAATGCACACAAACAAAATATAAATATAAAATCTCAAATACCAATTCTTAAATATTATTACAAAAGTATTTTTTTTTCCTTTTTACTTATGACACCATCATTTTTCACGTAACCCTCCTTTTTTATAGGTAATATAGTTATGTGGAGACTGCCAGTTAACTTGTTAAACCTATGGGTTTTGTTAGTTGAGCCTAAAAAATCCACATATTTAAATGAACCTAAAATTTTAGTACCTATATATCATGTGAGTTGTAGGCTTTACAAGCAACTCTCTGGTCTAAACCAAATGTCTATCTCTACTAAGTATATAATAACCAATTTGTTAAGTGGTTATTATAATATAATTATAACAGAAAAAATGAAAAATAAGTATAATTGAATGATCATTTATGCCTTATGTGTAATGTTACACCAAAGTTTATAGCTCAACTGCTTTTTACCTATTCTCTATATATTAAGTATGACAATATTGTTATAGGTAGATCAGTAAAAATATGGTTATGCATGATAATTATTTTTGTCACTTTTTGTACAATGTTATATTGTTAGGGATGCAAATGTGAATGAAGGAAAGATGATCTAAATCATCATTTGGCTATATAGTATAATCTATTTGACTAACTAGAAATGATGTGGTATATATCCAAAGGAAAATAGACATGCGCCTAAAAAACATGGTTTGATTCTTTAGAAAGATCTTGGGTTAAAACATATTACAAAAGAGCTTCATTTTCTTTGTTGAGTAACAAACACACCTAGAGTTCTGTATGAAAAGACTGATAATTAACTGTTTAGGTGGGAGTGAATTATAAGGAGCTTCTTTATTATTTATTTCATACTGGTATGTTGAATCATGTTGTATTTATTTGAAGGACAAGCAATCATGTCTTATGACTTGATTTGTCTTTATATGGCTGGATATATTTTGCCTTTAAAAAAATTAAAAAATCAATTATATAACTATATATATATATATTTATATCTAAAATTATTTTTTTATAAAGCCAAGATATTATTAATAATCAGTTAAGTAACATGGACAAGTTCTGCGTGTTTAACGAACAAAGCACAAAAGTTACTTACAAAGAGATCATAGAAGAGAAAAACTAAACACAAGTAAGGGATTCAAAACCCATTTTGTGAAGGAATGTTTCATGATCTTTCTTGCATAACACCATTCTCAAGAACTCAATTGAATTGTGTGGATAATGTCGTCAACCCCTAGAGTTTAACCCTTAAATATCATCGCCTTCATGATATTTTATGATCCTGCATATCATACAGACACCCAAACCTGCCTTAGCAATTTGGGACCACCAACCAAACCCCAATATTGGTAACAAAGAGTGCGAAGATTATGATGAAGTGTTGTCTCCATACCCCACCAAACACATAACTTGACCATACCTGCAAAGGCATGTTGCAACTCACAAACAGATGTTAAAACTCCCTTTTTTCTTAGATTTTCCCAAGTTGGTAATCTGTTGGCATCCAATTGTTAGGCTAAACATTGAACTCTAGGTGCAATTCTTTTTCCATAGGTCACCAAAAAACAGATCTAATTGTTGAACTAAGATACATGACAACACTCTATATGTTGATGTTACCGTGTATAGACTACTCTCATGTGTCATCCACAACCACCCGTCTTGAGTCTCACTAGAAAGCGTCACCATACCCAGCCTAGCCATTAACTCACTTAACTGCTCTTTCTCCCAAGCGATAACGACATCCTCCAACCTCCACTTCTGGCTAGATCCCCCATCGTGTATCTCATTTACCGAAGCATTTTGTTGAGACACAAGTTCGAATAATCTATTATACTTCTCACTTAATCTTTGTGCCTCTAACCACCTATCTTTTCAGAATGATATCTGATTTCCACCCCCACCGTTTGTTTAATATTTTGGGTCCACCACCCAAGTTACCTTAACACTAAGCCCTTTATAGATTGCAAGTCAATCCACCATTTGCAGCAATTACGCCCCTTTTCCTCTCAAGATCTATCAAGCTTCTCATAGTTGGATTGCAACACCTTAACCCATAATCTGCTTACTTCTACCTGAATTCTCCACTTCCATTTTCCCAATAGAGCAAAGTTGAACTTGTGCAAATCCTGCAATCCCAAGTCTCCTTCCTCTTTCTCTTTGCAAACTTTTTTTCCAAGACGTCCAATGTATCTTCCTACTAAGTTCCTCACCTTCCCACAAATAACTTTTAAAAAGAGATTCTAGCTTTAAGATTATACCTGATGGAGCCTTGAAAATGAGAGAAAATATAAGGGCAAGACCGACAAAACTAATTTAAGAAGCACTACCCTACTTGTAAGTGAAATGAAATTATTTTCCCATAAAGAAATATGATTTTGTATCACTGTCTTCCACAAGGACTCCCAACTTGGTTGACTCCTCACTTGTAGACCTAAATACTTGAAAGGGATGGTCCCTCTTCTGCAATTCAACACATCCGTTGCCTTTTCCAACCAGAGGTCCGACATATTGATGCTCATGATTTGACTTTTGTAGAAATTCACCTTTAAGCTTGAAAAAAGTTCAAAATTCTACAAAATAGACTTCATAGCTTTGATTGATCCTCCATTTCCCTGAGATAGTAGAATCATGTCATTCACAAACTATAAATGAGACACACAAATTCTATCCTTTCCCACTTCAAAACCCTTCCATAAATCCAAAGCCATTACCGTCTTAATCAACTGATTCAACCCTTCTGCTGCTATAAGGAATAGAAATAGTGATAGAGGATTAACCTGTTTAAGACTTCAGTTGATACTAAACTCCTTTGTGGGACTACCATTCACCGACATTCTTGCCTACTCTACACATTCCTTGACCCACCTTGTCCACCTTACGCCTTATATAACCAATCATAAACATTTAATTGATTTTAAAAATAAAATATATTTCTCGTCCAGCCATCTAAGAGTCGCTTGATGCACACACAAAAATTAAATGGGTGTTTCGTTTTGGTGGATGTGAATCTAACATCTTTGTTATAAATTAATATAAATACTATCAAAGTAATATCAATATATTAAATCGTGGAATATTTCATCATGCAAATGATTTTTTCTTTCACCCCAAAAGTAATCAAAATCATGATTTGAGATGTAGAATTGATTTTACTCAAAATTAATAAATTAAAGATCTATGTAATCGGAAACTGTGTTGTTTCATGTGCTGATCGGTAAACATGATGTTCAAATGGGTTTGTTTCAAAAGTAAATAAGTTCAAAAGTGTGTTTTGGTTTAGCATTTTCGATCCATGTTTCTTTACAATTCACGTCAATTCTGATGTAAAAGCATAACTAGAAATTGCTTCTAATTATCCACGTCGCCTGAAGTGTTACTATGAGTCCAAACACACATATTCATCAGTACACTCATTTACTTTTGAAACAAAGTAATTTTAGAAAATTAACATCTAATTAATAAATATTTAAATGCCTATTAAGAGAGAATGACCCAAATAAAAAGGATTATAAATTAAGAAAAAAGAAAAAGAACAGATGCTCCATCTTTTCATTTCTTTGGGTTAGACTTTAATTGCAATCAATTTTAGATGTTCAAAGATTAAAAATACCTGCTATCATTTCATCAACTAAATGCATGACGTAGACTCATTTCTAAACTTGTTGACCATAAACCTAAATTCATAATTATTTACTTTCTTCAACTCTACTAATTACTTAGTAAACCAACATGTGTCACATTTGTGGTATAGTCTCTTACATGCCCTAACAGAGACAGAGAGAGAGATACGATAAAAGGAAATTAAATGGAATAAGAGGGCCTGAAAGGTGACAAAAGCTATTACTTCCCAAAAGTAAGATTGATCTTTGATTCAAGCAAATCATGATGTGTACATATTCATAGAAAGCTGCTTTCTGATGCTCTACCTGAAAGCCATTTCTCAACTAGACTATATTTTGTTATCTAAGCATTCTTGCACACAAGTAACCATCTTCTAGTTCCTTGGGCATCTACCACTATGTAGAAGAAGAGATGGTTTCATGTTGTATGTTTAGTCAAACATATATCAACAATTGGATTTAGAATGCCAAAAAAAAAAAAAAAACTAGCTCTTAGAATGACCCTTGCTCTTCGCTTATATATACTATTTAAGCACTATCTATTAAATCTTGTAGCTGTGTAATATGATAAATGACTTAATTAATATTAAATTGAAATAAGTTTAAGTTTGTTAAAAATTTTAAATTTGGATTTGAATCTAATTTAACCTCGGAAACTAGTTTTAAAAATAAGTATATACAGACTGACCCAAAGATAAAATTACTAAAGCTTGCTTTTAAGCTGCTCAATAAAATATTATAATTTATTATTATTATTTTTTGTAAAACAAAATGATATTATTATGAAAAAGTAGTCACATATATAAAAAAATTAATGTATAACTATATCATTTCTAAAAGAAAATTTTTACCGATAATTTCCAACGATCCTGTATATATATCTTTCCCTTGTATACAGTTATACACTATTTGGACATGTAATTTAACTCTAATTAATCAGTGTAAAAATATGTTTATTAATTATCAGGATCTAGATGTCTAATTAGTTTCTTAAACTGGAGCATGAACACTTGAATAAAATATATCTACATGATAAATTTAGTCCATTTCTTTTAATTTTATGTGTTCATAAATACACTCTAAACAATATATGACCAATATATTTTAATTTCTCTAAAAAAATGGCCAATTTTAAAACGCATTAAATAAATTAGCGTATTTGTTAATTACTTCTTTTTTTTATGCATGCTAATTTTAGTTTTGATCTTACAGTCTTTTTGTTATGTTACATTAACTTAATTTTAAAAATTTTATTTTTTGTTTTTCATGTTTTCAAATTTTCATTTTTGTCTTTAATAAAAAGATATGTTTCTTCCTACTTATTTCTGTATGAGACTTTACATCTTCACATATTCCAAGCCATTGAAATTATTATATAGGTACATAATTACCGTGGTTGGCATTAAAGATTAATGAATTATATAAAAAAAATTATTGTGATAGTAACAGATGTGATTGGAAAAGATTAATAAAATTAAAATAAAGATAATAAATATTTTTTGCAGTTAGTGTTGTACTTAATATTTCTAAATTTTTAAGTTATTCAAAGTTGATGAAATAAAAAAAAGTTGACTAAAAGAAATTTTAGAAAACACAAATGAACATAATCAAAATTTTAAAACTTAATGTATCAAAATAAAAAAAATATAATAGACTAAAAATAATATTTATCCTTTTTTTATTAATACTAGTGATTATCATGAAAAAGAAAACTATATATAAAATTTGAATTTATTAATTAAAAATATAATTGTAATGTATATATATATATATATATATATATATATATATATATATAAATGTATCTAGGTATAATTATATTAAATATGAAATGTCCATACAATATTAAGGAGTTAATTTTTTTAAAAAAAAATTGTTAGAAAATGAAAAATTTATTTTTCAAAAAACTATATAAAACTATCCAAGGTAGATTTTCATATTGAAAAAGAAACAGTCTTATCTTTAACCAGTTTAAGTTCTTATTTTCTTTCTTCTACCACTTTTTCATTCTCATCTTTACCACTTTTTACATTTCTTTCACTTGTCTCTCTTTTGGATATTTTTCACCTCTCCTTCTCTTCTTTCACAGCCATTCCTTCGTGAGAAAATGGAAAAAATTGAAAAACTGACCAAAATTATTAAAAAAATAAAAAATGGAAGTGCAACTAAACTAAACTGTCCCTAACTAGTTTAAATTTTCTGCAGCATCTCTCTTACTATCATTTCTCGATCAGAATTGTTATTGTAAAACCCCTTGCCGGACAAATAGAAATCTCCACAAAAAAGCTTGACCATCAATTTAATAAGTAGATTGATAAATTTCATAATGAATTAATCTTATTAAGAAAATAATTGAGACCAAGTTCACATTCTAATTAACCTATCTCACTTTTGTGATTGATTAACTATATAATTCACCTAAAAAACTTCAGAATTATGTTAACCCAAAAAATTAAGTTGACCATTTATTACTTTAATTTATTGGTTGATTTATACGAACCACCGAATTAATGTACGTCATACGATTAGGATTTATCTCCTTTTCTTGGTGTGCGGTTAATTTAGGATTTATCTCAACTATTGCTTTATACAATATTTTATTTATATTACCAATTTCTTTTAGAGTTTAATTTGTTAATATCTTTTAATTTATAAAACTTTAAAAATATTAATAATAAAATCAACAAACTTATTATAAATTAAAAATATAATTGGACTTCCGTATAATTCTTTATACTATAGTGTATACCAATTAAACTATTTACTTTATATAATCTAATTAAGTTTTTGAGCTTGTTTTCATCTCAAAATTAAAAATTTTTCTATTATTCATTAAACACATAGTCACGTTATTTAAGATATTCTTAATTTTATGTTCATTTATTTATATCTTAAATGAATGAAGTCGTTTAATATCTCTTTTTTATTAAACTACGTCATGTTCTTAGTAAAAAAGTAAGTTAGTGGTTATTTGAGAAAATGTTTTTTATTTTTATTTTTATTTTATTTTTTAAATAGTTTTTTTTTCAAGTTTTAAACATTTCGAAAATAATAATTTTCTATTTTTAATTTTTTTTTAAATTTAATCAATTTTAGGAAAAATAATATATATATATATATATATATATATATCTTAAAATATATTTGTATATAGTTTTTTTATAATTACAATATTGTTATTAAGTTTTTATATTGTTTTAATTTTTGAAAACAATGAAAATAATCTTTTTTATTTTTTGTTTTCAATTGATTCTTAAATTTTTTATAAACAAAATGTTTTTAAATTACAACCATATGTATTTCATTATTTTTCTATTTTCTTTGAAAATTTTAAAAAAATGTTCAAAACAAATGCTTACTTATTTTCTTATAAGGTTTATGATATATTTCTATTTACATAAGTTAAATAAGAATCATTAATGTAAATTTAATATTTTACTGAAATTTTAATGTTGTTAATGTATTATTTATATAAATAAATTTATTTTTCCATATATAGTTTTGATTGTAATATATTTTTTAAATATAATACTTAATTAATTTTAATAATGTTATTTAAATTTAAATAATTTATCTGTTAGTTTTATCCATAATTAATGTTTCAATGGATTATTATGAATAATTTTAATTTTATACATTTATAAATATTTATATTTAAAACTTTTTTGCACATGATAAACCATATTTTAAGAAAACCAAATTAAAATGGTTTATTTAATTTACACATCTAAAATTTTAACAACACGTTTAAAATGGAAAGTATAAAATAAAAATAGAAATGTCCATTCCTAATTTCCTACATAAACGATTATATATTATTGAAATCAATAAATAATTCTTCTTTGCATAATTATAAGATTAAAAATAATAATGAAGCTTAATTGAGATTATTGGGAAGAAATAACTAATGACCATATGTTTATTTTATCATGTATGCACAGTTAATTTTATGTTGTATTAACAGGACTTATTATAATTATGCAAAGAATTTAACTCTTATTATTACGTAAAATGAGAAATGTGAAAACCATATTAAAATTAAAGTATAAAATAAGACTCTAATAAATTATTTCAATAAACTAAAATATTGAATATTTACATTTTTAAATTATAACCTCTTTAAAGGGTTGGTAATTAATTATTATAAACCTCTTTTTAAATTAAAACTTATTAAATATTTAAGTATAAATATTATTTGACTCAATAAGTAATATTGAAAAAAGAAATCGACAAACGTGCCTAAAAATGTTACTTACGATAAATTATTTATGATATATATTGTAAATTAATAAAATCTTTATTTCTACACGTATTATTACATGTTTAAATTCTATTAATTCTATTCTATTTATATTGAGATAAATGTGAGTAAACGGTAGTATTAATTACGTCTAGTTTTACAGTAAACAAACGACTAATTAGTCACATATAATAAGTACCCCAAATAAAAGCTGATATACATGTTAACTATATTGCACCAAAGAATGGATGAAAGATCATTATTTGTAAAATGCTGCATAACTTCAGGCAATAGGCACTAGCGTGCAGCAACAGCAAAAACGCTGATTCTGCCGGTCAAACCCAAAATGACGAGAATGGTAAATTTACTGTGTTTTTGCTTAGTTAACAATTTTTTTATTAATGATTAGTTAATGGGCTAATGATCATCAAAGAAATATGTCAATTTCGAAAAATAATATTAACACACTCTTTTAAATAAATTTTGTATTAATTAAAATTTATTTTAAATAAACTTTTATTATTTAAAATTTATGTGAATCTTGTTTAGTATTAAATAATTTAATGAATTTTAATACGTTACTGCCTCAGTGGCACTTACTAATAAACTAAAATACCTCATATTTATCAGAAAAATATGTGTCTAAGCTTTATGTGACATGCAAGAAATCATGAGTTAACATGGTTTTATCCTTTCTCTTTCCCCTACCCTTAGCCAAGCCTTAATTTCCAAGGATGCCTCCATCATTCACCTAATATATAACCAAACAAGAAGAACCACGAGGAAGCAATGCTGAATGTTTCAGCCTATATAAGGGTGCATTGGCTAGTCATCCATGAATGTACACTAGCACATAATAAGTTATAATTAAGACATTTAAGTTATTTAACACAGGAGTCAGGAGCTTGGGGTGGTCAAGACTGAATATAAAATGGAACGTTCTTGGTTTAGAATGATGTTTCTCATTACTTGCATTGTTCCTGCTTTAGTCCAGTGCAAAGTGAGGCACTACAAATTCCATGTAAGTAAACCATTTTTTCCTCAACTCGTGAAGGATATTATGCACGGTTTCATGCTTTTAGAGCTTAATCAGTTCACAATAAATCCATGCATGCAATTTATGCTTTATATATCCAGTCACTCTAATAATCAGAACACACTTTTAGTTACTATAAAATTTATATAAAATCTATTTACATAAATGAGATTATACTGTTTGATCAGGGTGTTGACATTAATGAGTTTTGAATTCTGTCTATATTGGTCCATTGTCAAGCCACATGGAAGACAAATTATGATATATTGTATCATAATCACCTAGAAATAGTATGAGTTTAATTGCAACCTTATATAAAATATTTTAGTAAGATAAATTATAATTTTCTATTTCTAGACTATATGAGCAGGCATATCGTTGGTAATCTTAATTATTTGTATTGAAATAATACAATTTTCTCCTAAATTCAGTCTTACATTAATTTTGAATACATGCGAAGCAGATTTTTAAAGATATAGTTACAAGGTAAAATCTAAATTAGTCACTTCTTCCAACCACAAGCACACAATAAAATTTTACTCAAGGCAAAATTTTGCTTGCTAACGGGTGCAGGTGACGACGAAGAATACCACTAGATTATGCTCAAGCAAACCCATTGTCACTGTTAATGGAAAGTTTCCTGGACCCACTCTTTACGCCAGAGAAGATGATACAGTGCTAGTCAAAGTCAGAAATCTTGTCAACCACAATGTCACTATCCATTGGTGAGACTTCATTTTTTTATTTGCTTCAAGTTATATGCAACAAGAAGCATATGTTGTGGAGAAAAATACACCACAAAAGAAATCAACCTTATTGTAATATATAAAAAATTATGTTATCTAAGCAAAATAATTTTAATGCTAATTGGAAAACTTTAATTAACCATTTTGTTGGCAGGCATGGTGTGAGACAAGTTAGAACTGGTTGGTCTGATGGGCCTGCATACATCACACAGTGCCCAATTCAGCCAGGACAATCATATTTGTACAACTTCACCCTTACAGGACAAAGAGGAACACTTCTTTGGCATGCTCATGTTAACTGGCTAAGGTCTACTCTCCATGGTGCCATAGTTATATTGCCAAAGAGGGGTGTGCCATATCCTTTCCCAAAACCAGATAAAGAGTTGGTTGTAATATTAGGTGAAGTAAAATAATGCCTTTCATTCATTTATATTTTTGTGCTCACTAATGTTGATTAGTCCTCAAAATAACCAGATTTTAAATTAAAATTAATCATGGTGATAAACTACAGGAGAATGGTGGAAATCTGATACTGAAGATGTTATCAATGAAGCTCTCAAGTCAGGATTGGCACCGAATGTCTCAGATGCTCATACCATTAATGGCCTTCCAGGGATTGTGTCTGTGGCAAATTGTTCTTCACAAGGTAATTGATTCTGCTACTTTACACTTCTTTGTTATTTTACGTGTATGGTGTTCAGATTTTTCATTAAGTGCTAACTATAAGTATGGTTAATTTCCCTTATTGATTGAATATAAGTAGATGTGTATAAGCTTCCTGTGGAAAGTGGCAAAACGTACCTATTGAGAATCATCAATGCTGCACTCAATGAGGAGCTTTTCTTCAAAATTGCTAGCCATTTATTCACTGTGGTTGAAGTTGATGCCTCATATGTAAAGCCCTTCAAGACTGACACTCTTCTGATAGCCCCTGGCCAAACCACCAATGTCCTTTTAACTGCTGACCAAAATTCCGGAAAATACACAATTGTAGCTTCTCCTTTCATGGATTCTCCAGTGGTAGCTGTAGATAACTTGACTGCTACAGCCACATTGCACTACACTGGCACTCTTGCCATCATCTCTACAGTTCTCACCACCCCTCCTCCAAGAAATGCAACCCAAGTTGCTAACAACTTCACCAAGTCTCTTAAGAGCCTTAATTCTAAGAAATACCCTGCAAATGTTCCACTAACAGTTGATCATTCACTTCTCTTCACTATTGGTTTGGGGATTAACCCATGTCCATCTTGCAAAGCTGGCAATGGGAGTAGAGCAGTGGCTGCTGTCAACAATGTGACATTTGTTATGCCAACTACTGCATTGCTTCAGGCACATTACTTCAACATCAAGGGGGTGTTCACCACTGATTTCCCTGGCAACCCTTCTCAAGTTTACAACTATACTGGGACTCCGGCGGTGGCGAGTTCACAGACCACAAATGGCACCAAGGTTTACAGGCTAGCATTCAACTCCACAGTTCAGGTTGTTTTGCAGGATACTGGGGTCATTGCTCCTGAGAGCCACCCAATTCATCTTCACGGGTTCAATTTCTTTGTTGTTGGCTCAGGTGTAGGAAACTATGATCCCAAAACGGATCAAAATAACTTTAACCTTGTAGATCCTGTTGAGAGGAACACAATTGGAGTGCCAACTGGAGGGTGGGTTGCTACAAGATTCAGAGCAGATAATCCAGGTAAAAATGATTTATTCTCATTGGTACTCATTCTTAAACGGGTTCAAAAGGACTGATTCAGAAAATGTTGAGTCGTACGTAGAATAGAGTAAGAAATTTAATGTGGTACTTTTATTGAGTTAGACTAATCTTAAGCCAGGAGATGAGAGTCACTGTTAATGTGGTACTATCTAATGATTTTGGTTTAGATATTCTTCACGTACTTAAGTCATAACAATATAGACATACATTCACTGTTATGTTATGAAAATTGAAAAAGGCTATCTATATTCTATAGTTCTATACCTTAGCTTAAGGTAATATGAGTGAAGCACCAAATGCAAGCCACTATTCAGATGAAAAGAAGAACAATTACTACAAAATGGTTTTATATGTAAAAACAAAATTAAGTCTACATAAATAAAATGTTGAGGGAAAGAGGTCAAGGCTATGCTATCCCCCCGATACCCATCCTTGTCTTGGTCTATACTCCATAGGGTTATTGATCAAAGTTTAATATATCTTCATATTAACTTTAACTAGTTTCATATATTTGACAGGAGTATGGTTCTTGCATTGTCATTTCGAGGTGCATACAACATGGGGGTTAAAGATGGCATTCTTGGTGGACAATGGTAAAGGTCCTATTGAATCATTGATACCCCCACCAAATGACCTACCAAAATGTTAGGACTTTCAGCCATCAAATCAATAGAATTACTCAAAAACTAGGGAGGGCCTTCCTAAGCAAAAAGCTTTAGAAGGATACAGAGAAGCCAGGCAAAAGAAGGAGAATGAAAGCGAGGATGGTTACTTAATAATAAGCAGGTTTTCCCCATTGCTTTTTTGAGCTAATGGGAGGATTGCTGCACGCACTTTCTGTAAATTGGAGCCAGCATTCTGGCTTTCTTTGCATATATACTTAAGTTTTTTTTTTTTTATTATTGTTAAAGCGATACCGATTATATGTATTGAGATCAATAAGTGCATACTTTGGTTACTTATAGAAATAAAAATATTTCGTACTTCATTCATTATATGGTTGATCTTCCGGTGATTTGAGCATCTCAGAACTGTTTAATTGTTCTTCATTAATCTCTACCATTGGCTATGTCCACACTTTTTCTAATGTTACGTACCTCTTTTTTTTATGTCCTCCAATGAGGCAATGACACTATTCACAGCTGAATTAGCAGTGCTAGCGTGGTGCCAAACCTGTTAAGGGCTTTCTTATTTTTCTTCTCCCACAAATTTAGCCTTCAAATGATCGATTCTTGAACCTTGGTTATACAAAGTTATGCTGCCTATTTCACTTGTGCTTACTGAAGAATGCTATTCAAGTGCTGTATGTGATGCAAAGATTGACGAATGATGATGACATCAATGAAAAATATGCCAAGAAATTAGAAAATTAGGGTAGACAAAATAATTATATTGTTACATGATTCCGAGATATATACCCTCCATTGTGAATATTACCATCTGAATTTTGATTTCTTTGAAAATTGAAATTGTCAAAGAGGTAAACAAAGAGATAAGATGGATACACATAGTCCCTTCTGTCCACAGTCTAGGGACATCTCGAATAAGAGTTTTTTATTATAAAAAGTCAAAATGATGCATTTATTATTCACAAATTAACAGGTTTATTATCTCAATAAAAATTATTTGTTATCAACTACACAGCAGCATGATATCGTTATAATTCTGTTCTAATGGTAAAAAACTTAAAAATCTTTTAGAAACTCATAATGTTTTTTTTTTTGTTTCTGTAATTTTTCTTTGTCTCCATACAAGGGTTATATAATGAAACAATATGAATTTTTTATTGTTAAGAAACATATCCTTATACAAGGAACCTAAATATAAGAATAAAAAATCTTTGTGCCGTATAAGTTTATCCTAACGAGGATTTCTCTTAAAAATCAATTCTTCAACTTAAAAATGAGTAAAAAACCCTACTAAAATTGTTATAATACTTTTATTTTATCTATGCATCTAGACATTAAGTTGGATTTAGACTGAGCGTAATCAATATTTTAATGTAATGATTTTATTTTTATTTTAATTTTAATTAGACTAATTTGTAAATAAATTTTAATATTTAGTTTCATTTAATATATTATTTAGTTGAAAATAAATTAAAAAAGAGATGCATGAAGTATTAAAGTTATAAAGACTATTAATTATTTAGTTTTAAATTTTTAGAATTAATTTTTTTTATAGACTATTTAATGTTTTTTTATTTGTTATTTTGAAATATTAGTATATGTGGAACATTTTATTTATAGACTTTTATGTTCAATGTTTTATTTCTATGATCTGAAACGAACGATTTTTAACTTCTTAATTAGAGTACAATGGTGATTTATTGCTATAAATTAATTGTATTTTACATATAGTTTACATGGATAAGATATTTCTATTTTTAATATTTTTTTAACTTAATATTTCCTTTGAAAGAAGTAAAGATAATGCTTGGATATAATGTTATAATTGAGAGTACTACTTTTTCATGCAGTAAGAGATTATATGGATGCCAAATAAAAATTCCAAATAATTCTATTTTGTTTTTAAAAAGTAGAGAAAATAAATATCATATATGTGGGGTTTATAAGAGAAACTAACAAAATAATCACCACATAAATCAGCTTTAGGCAAACTACCACCCAAAATTTCGACATCTAAGCTAAGTCTAAAGAGGATAAAGATGATATAAGAAAGGGCTTTTCTCATCTCCTACCTTTGTTGATTAAAACATAGGGAAAGTGGGAGCAAATAGAGGTGCCATAGTGGTGTACAAGTGTAAACTATGAACAACGAAGTCGCCATGTTGTGGTTGGGATTATCCGTGTGCAACAGGTTTAGGTAGACATTGGAACCTTGTTATTTTTATCATTTTCTTTTGTACTTTCATACTTTCTTAAAATATCAATTTGTAATTAATTATGTCTCACTTTTCCTTCTTACGCATTTAGTCGGTAGTTTTTACATTAATTAGTTGAATGTTTCGATTTCATTAAGGGATTTTTGCTATATGGGTCATGGGAATTTGGAAAAGGCAACATTTTAAATTGTAAAACTTTCTATTTTTTCCTTTTCCGTTTTTGCTTGACGTGAGAAGTTCATTTTCACTCTGTTATTAAACGTACATGATATTGTTTCAAACATATAACCATGCAGTGCTATGAAGAGATGATTGGAAAGGATCTTTTGGTGATTTACTAGTAAAAAATTATGTGGAGGTAGAAATAAAAATCAAATCTAATTCGAGGTTTTAACTTGAGTAAGACGGTATTACTAGTTATCTATCATTCAATCAAATGATCAATAGCATTAGTGTCATGTACTTGTCATTTAACACTACAACAAAATCATGAAAAAAATAACCAGAAGTTATAATTAATATTAAAATATCAACATTAATGAATATTTTTGCATTATACAAGTTAAAAAAAAAATCATTTATATCGAATTGTTGTTTCATTCTCTGTCTCAATTAATAAAAGTTATGTTGTTATTTTTTAATAATAATAAATGATGAGACACCAATTTGATAGAGAGATCTTGTTAATAGAGAAGAGACACTCTGATGATCAATAAGTTAATAAAGTCAACAATATCGTATTTATGTCAACCAAATTAAATATCAATCAATATTTAATAGTGTTGGCCAATTATTACTTAAGCAAGTGTTAATATGCATTAATAAGACAAAATTAATTAGGAAAATGCTAAACAAATAGTTTGATGGGTCAATTTTTTATGTTTATCAATTACTTTTTGTTTTTCACCCAACACAATTTATCACTTGTTTATCTTAAAATAATATACTTATGCATATTTGCATACTTGGTGCATATATCACTTTGTACCAAATAAAATCTCTCATATAAATATGATTAGGCACCATGAGTCTCTTTATCCCCTTTTCATTCATTATTATGCATGCATGTCATCACCAAAGATAACTCAACTTGTAAACCACTCTATGGGTAAGAAAATATATTCTTTGGGGTCACTTTATCAGTTTATGTAACTATATAAAATTTTAACCACAAAATTTGATTATTATATAAATTAAGGTATAATTAATTTTTTGTCCTAAAAAATAGTGCTTTTTAGAGATTATTTTTAATTTAGTCCTTTAAATATTTTTTACTTGATTGTAGTTTATGTTTTCAAGTAATAATGTAAGCTGGTACAAAACAAATTATATTGACAATTCAATAATAATGTGTGTCCTTCAAATTGCTTATAAATTTATTTGATATTATATGTTCTTTAATTTATAAGATATAAAAGACATACACACCCACGCAACACACACACATATTTTTTATTTGGTCCATGATACTAAAATGAATGATTTTTTGCCATAAGCATGAGAGTAAACAATTAGAAATTATTCTAGTTTAACGAAAATTCTTAAGATAAATGTTCAAAATATATTGAAACAATGAACACACACATACTTATTTATTTAGTCCATGATACTAAAATGAATTATTTTTAACCACAAGCATGAGAATAAACAATCAGAAATTATAATGAACACAGACACATACTTATTTATTTAGTCCATGATACTAAAATAAATTATTTTTAGCCACAAGCATGAGAATAAACAATTAGAAATTCTTTTAGTTTAACGAGAATTCTCAAGATAAATATTCAAAATATATTGAAACAATAAACACTAGAAGACGAAAGCAAAAGTGAAAAAAGGAGAGAGAATCCCTAGAACAAAACTTGATTGTTCAGCATAAATCCCATATTAATCTTGATTAAACTGATAAAATGGTTTATATACATTAAGGAATAAAGTGTGTATGGAAAGCAACTGGCCCAAGCCCAAGTTAGTTACAAACAGCAAAGTAACAGATTCTAACTAACTGAAATATCAAAATTAACTAAATTAACAAAAGGTTGTGGGGAATCACATAGACATGTGGAAATCAATCAAGTGCATGTATCATGTTGCTCCAGTGAGTCTTGGGAGTTGGATGAGTGCTGAGAGCCTCTCTCAAGCTGGGAATGGATGTTGAGCATTCCCAGCTTGGAACAAGACTCCTAAAATACATGAGGAGGTAGTGCTTTGGTAAGAATGTCAGAAATTTGAATAGAGGAGGAGATAGGAAGAAGCTTGATCAGACCAACATTGACTTTGTCGAATGATGTGATAGTCGATATCGATATGCTTGGTGTTCTCGTGAAACACCTGGTTAGAAGCAATTTGAAAGTACTATCACTATCATATAATAGGAGAGATGGACGATTGAAAGGAACTTTGAAATCTTCCAAGAGATAATAAGTAAGCCATTGCACTTCACAAATGGTGGAGGCTAAGGCATGATACTCTACCTTAAAAAGGCTGTTTGAACTGTGACTTGCTTCTTTGAACGCCATGCAACAAGAGAGTGACCAAAGTATACAGAGAAGCCATTTACAGATTGTATGGTATCGGCATAACCATCCAAATCTGAGTCAGTGAACGCATTTAATTGAAGAGAACTAGAACTGGGAAAGTAAATGCCTAAGCCAGGAGCCTGCTTGAGATATTCGAGGATTCGGAAAGCAAACTTTAGATAAGCATTGGTAGGCTTAAACATGAATTGGCTAAGGTGTTGAATAGAGTAAGTGATGTCAAGTCATGTAGTAGTGAGATAAATGAGGCAGCCAATAAGTCGTCTATATGGTGAAGGATTAGGGAGCAGTTCACCTGAAGTGGAGTGAAGACAATTTGTGTAATCCATGGGAGTGGAAACTAGATGACACACAAGCATACCAGTGTATGAAGGATATTAAGAACATACTTGCATTGACAGAGATGGATACCAGAAGAGGTTCGAGCAACTTCTAGACCAAGATCACCTAGATCTTTGATCCTGAAAGTGGAGTCAAGAAGGGAGGTGATATGTTTAATTTTGGGTAAATCGTTACCAGCTAAAATAACATCATCAACATATGTAAGAAGAGCAATAATTGAGGGGCCATATAATTTTTGGAAGAGAGAATGATCAGTTGTATAATGAGTATAGCCATGCAATAGGAGGAATGAAGACAACTTGGCAAACCATTGCCCTTGCTGGCTTATTTAAGGCCATAAAGTGATCTCTATAATTTGCAAACTTGGCCTAGTTAAGAGGGCAAGACCAAAGGAACATGCATATAGACCACCTCAAGTAAGTCACCATGGAGGAAAGCGTTGTTTACATCTAATTGTTTAAGGTGCCAAGCATGGATGGAAGCAAGGGCTAGCATCATGCACATGGTGGTAAGCTTGGCCACAGGTGAGAGCGTGTCAATAAAATCAAGGCCCCCCATTTATTTGTATCCTTTGGCTACAAGTTGGACTTTGTGTCGTTTGATAGAACCATTTGCATTAAACTTGGTCTTGAATATCCAATGGCAATTTTGTTGGGGGAAAGAGCGGTGAAAGTCCATGTACTATTAGCTTCAAGGGCAACAATTTCAACCTTCATAGCTTTAAGCCAACAATCATGTTTTGATGCTTTAGCATAAGACCAAGGTGTGTGTTGTGCAGAAATGAAAAGGATGAAGTCTCTAAAAGGAAAAGACAAGTCATCATAAGAAAGAAAAGAAGACAAGGGATAACGAATACCTTTGGAGAAGCTTGATGGAGAAGATATTGGAACAATTGAGGAGTTCATGTTTTAGTGAAAATCTTGTTAGTATGAAAGGGGGACATGTTTGCAAGTAGAGCGGCGTGTCATTAGGTATAGGTGGCTCACTAATAGAAATCGTGGGCTATGTGGTTGGCAAAACAATTGGGATAAAGGAATGTAAAACAACTAGAATAGGATAATGTGGTTGAGTAGGTGAAGTGGATTTACTATTGACAAGTGTTGTGTCATGGAAATTGCTGGGTGATGACTCAGGTTAGGGAATGGACAGGTGTTGGTAAGGGTCAACATTATGTGTCGACATTGGTTGGCTAAAGTGAGTGGATTAGTGAGGTAGGGAAACCAAGTCTTATAGAATACTAAATTTTGTGAGATTTCAATTTGATGAGTGTGAAGGTTGAATAAAAGGAAACCTTTAATATGAGGTTTAAATCTAAGCAACACACAGAGGTTGGCCCAAACATCTAACTTAGTTCTATGGGCAGCAAAGGTGGAGGCATAACAGAGGCAATCAAATACTCAAATGGCTCCCACATCACATTACTTTCCATGGACTTTCTCATATGACAAAGTGTGGTTAAGAAAAGGAGTTGGTGTGCAATTGATAATAAAAGTTGTGTGAGTTAATGCAAATGACAAAAAAGAAAGAGTTAAGCTACTTTGATAGAGAAGAGACCTAGTGATGTTCAAAAGATGTTGATGCTTTCTCTCAACAATGCCATTTTGTTGAGGTGTCTCGTTACAAGTTGTTTGGTGCACTATGCCTTTAGATTGGTAAAAATCATTCATTTCAAATATTTTCCCTTTGTCAGACCAAATGACTTTAATATGTGAATCAAACTTATTAGCTACATAATTTGTGAAATTTACCAAGTGTGTTCTTATTTCATATTTGGCATGCATCAAGTAAATCTAGGTATAACGGGAATGATCATCAATTATAGTTAAAAAATATTTATGGTCATGCATGGAAAGCTTGGAGCAAGGGCCCTATATGTCGACATGTATCAGTTGAAAAGGTTTCAATGCATGAAAGTTGCTTAAAGGGAAAGGGAATCATTTTTGTTTGGCATGGTGACATACATTACAAGCAAAATTTTTATTCTCTTCACCGCTATTGGAAATACAATTGTAATGGTGAGTCATAACATGAAGTCGCTCATGGGATAGATGCCCAAGCATAAAATGCCAAAGATGTATAGGTATGGTTTTATAGAGAGGGTGAGTGACAGTGGTCATAACTAAAGGTGTATTCAAATTGTTAACAAACAAAGTATAAAGTCTAGCATGTTCTCTAATTGTATCAATCATCTTCCTCGATCTCGCATCCTGAATGGTACATAATGGATGAGAAAAGGTTAACTCATAGTTAAGAGTCCACACAAGTTTGGAAATGGAAATTATGTTGTAATTGAATGAGGGAATAAACAATATATCAGTAAGAAAGAATTCATCAATGATGGTAATAGTGCCTGAGTAAATAGTTTTTACTTGTTGTCCCATAGGTAGCTTGACAATGATGGGGTTGATACTTTTATAGTGAGTGAAATACTTCAATGATGATGACACATGATCTGTGGCACCCAAATCTAATATGCAAGGTGCTATGTATTTTGACTCAATGGAAATGATTTTATATGAATTGATACTTGTGTTTTGTGTATTGCAAGTTGTGACAGACCTAATTTGATTTACTTGTGAAGAGTTAGTGCTAGTGAATGCAAGGGTAGCTGAGCTTCCAATACTCGATTGATAGATTAAAGTCATTAGTGCTTGATACTCCCTAGATGAAAACTTATGGTCACGAATCTCACTGGGACTTTGCTTATTATCATTTGCTTTTCCTTCTTTTGCCACAACTTGAGTAATGCTAGAACTCTTACCATAGAATTTATGTCCTAGAGGGAAGTCATGCTTCATATAGCATATGTCTACAGTGTGGTCGAATCTCCCACAATGAGTACACATTTTATTGTTCTTATTTAAGCCATTTTGCCGACTTCTATTGTTGCTTCTTTTAGATGGAAAGCGATGTTTGCGGTAGCACACATTTTCAGTGTGACCACTCCTCCCACAAAAATTGCATAATAGGTTTGTGCCTCCTCCATTTCCATTTGAACTTTTATTTTCAGTGTTCATTGCAACAGCAAAGTTGCTTCCCTCAAGCTATCTCTCTTATACTACATAGGAGAAAATTTTCAATATGGATGGGAAAGGATCCATGATCAAGATGTTTGACTTTACATTGCTAAAGTGTTCATTTAATCCTCTAAAAAATTGCATGGCTCAGTCTTTTGATTTTCTCTCTACCATGGCTTCTACAATCCCACAACCGCATTTAATCGAGCACTTGCAGATAAGATTAAGTATGAAATTCTCTAACTCATCCCACACGATTCTCAATTTAGTGAAGTATCAGTGATAGTAGAATCATCTTGTCTAATTGAGGCTACCTCTAATTGCAGGTTTGAAATTCTGATTTTGTCTCCTTGCGAATATCTAACTCTTATATCCTTCCATATAGCTTATGACCAATCCATCCATATAATACTCTAGCAAATTTAAGGAATCACCGAGTGAGGGATCCAAGAAACCACCATGTCATTGCACCTCCTCCATGTTGATTGCAATATGTCGCCTTCATCTGGTTCTCATGATGTTCCGTTGATGAATTCCAATCTATTTTTCTCCCTCAAAGTCGTGGCCATAGCCTTGCACCACACATTGTAATTCTTCTCATCGAGAAGAGGAGAAACTAGAACAATAGCTAGATTTTCACTTGATGGAGATAGAGATAGCTATGGATATTAATTGAGGTGTCCAATTCGCTATTCATGATTGAAAAGGAAGAAGACATGGAAGAGAAGAGGAGGAATTCAAAGCAGGCGCAACAAAGCTCTTCTAGGAAAAGAGCTCTGATACTATATTGAAACAATGAACACCAAAAATATTTAGATATAGGGATTAATATTTAAAAACAGACAAAATATTACGGTATGAATAGTTATAATATAAATAACACTGCAAAAAAATTAACGGTAGACCGTGGACTGTTATGCCAACCTATGTTACATATGTTGCTCTGAATTCTCCATTGTGAATTTGGCCATGAGTTGACAATGACAGCTTCATCGTCTCACTCAAAACCCAAACCAAAGATGTTAGTGTGTCACTGTCACCTTAGTCCTTCTCTCTCACTCTCAGCCCCCACAAACATCCTCTGCACCAATCACAACTCAACCCCTTTGACTATCTCTCTCCATAGATCGCTGTCTTTAAATCACTTCAAACACAGCTGACACATTTCTCTCTTTCACTCATTGTACCTCCCTCTGCACTGCACACAACTCACAGCCACTTCTATTCTTCTTAAATTCTTTTCAGCTTTTTGCTTTTTTTCTATTGCCCCCTCTCACTGTTTTCGGTTCTATCATAGATTCTAGTACCAATAGTCCAATACTTAATAGATACATGTATCTTCTATGCTGTTTGGAACTCTCCCAATTATTGAGTGTCACTCTACAAACTTATAGGTTTGATTTCGGAACCTCATCAATTTAGCCTTTTCTTTTCTCTTTTGGTTTTTATGGTGAGTCTTTCTTTTCTTCTTCTCTTAGATCTGAAGAGTTTCTTAAGGGTTTAAAATTTTCCCATTATTGATTCTCTTAAAGTTTTGGAATTTTCCTTGAGGTTTAGAAAGAAAGCCTATTCTAGATTCTTTTGTTCACAAGAAGCTCCTACCCTCTGCATTCCTCTTTGGAGTATCTCTCTCTGAACTTTTCTTAGACAGAGAGAGTTGAATTCTAAAATATTGTTTTGACACACTTGCTTATTGCTATGAGATCAATGAATAGAGGAATTGAAGTACTGTCTCCAGCCTCCTATCTCCAAAACTCCAATTGGTTGTTCCAGGAAAGCAAAGGAACAAGATGGACTCCAGAAGAGAACAAGCTGTTTGAGAATGCTTTAGCTTACTATGATAAGGACACCCCAGATAGATGGATGAGGGTTGCAGCCATGATTCCTGGGAAAACTGTTGGTGATGTGATCAAACAGTACAGAGAGCTTGAGGAAGATGTTAGTGTCATTGAAGCAGGTTTGATCCCAGTTCCTGGCTATACTACCAGTTCTTTCACATTGGAGTGGGTTAACAATCAAAGCTATGATGAGTTCAAGCAGCTTTGTAGTGTTGGTGGGAAAAGGGGTGCATCCACTAGGCCATGTGAGCACGAAAGGAAGAAAGGAGTGCCATGGACTGAAGAGGAGCACAGGTAATTAATTGCGTCTTATCACTTTCTTTAGTGTGTGTGTGTTGTGCCTTCATCAGTGACCCCAATTTAGATCAATGGTCTAATTTATGGGTGATTCATGTAATGAAGAATCATTGGTTAGCTAGGTTGCTAAAAGGTTTTCTATTTTAAGATGTTTCTTTATAATGAAGGTTTTAAAAACTGTGTGTGACTGCAATTTTAACTGCAATATCAAGGTTTTTTGTGGTCTCTATGACAGCAATTACTACTACATTCATCTGCAATTGCCCACTATATAAAGAATAGGGGAAAAACTACAACAACAAATTTAACTGTAATAATTCAAATCCTTGATTATAGGTTTTTAACCTAGGATGATTGATTTATGTATTTGGTTGGATGAGATTTTATAAACAAGGTTCTGCTTGATTTTTATGAGATTTTCCCATGACAAATGGTTTTCATGTTGCTTCCTTGCTTTTGCATGTTCTCTACCAATTTTAATGTCTTTGATTATAAAACTACCACAGGCAATTTCTGCTGGGTCTCAAGAAGTATGGTAAAGGGGATTGGAGAAACATCTCTAGGAACTTTGTGACCACAAGGACGCCAACTCAGGTTGCAAGTCATGCTCAGAAGTACTTCATCAGGCAGCTTTCAGGAGGGAAGGATAAGAGGAGATCCAGCATCCATGACATCACAATGGTCAATCTCCAAGAAACAAAATCTCCTTCATCAGAAACTACCAAGCCTTCTTCCCCTCTGCAGAATCAGAAATTGTCTAGCATGGTTAAGCATGAATATGACTGGAAATTGCCATGTGAAAGCATGCCATTTGTTTTCAATTCCACAAATGGAAACACGTTCATGGCAACACAACTCCATGGGATTTCTTCATATGAATCTAGACCACCAGAGCATAATTTACTTAGACAATCTCCATGGATGCCAGTTTTCACATTGTGATGCTATTTTGCAAATGCAATTAATGCGACATCAATGATCTATGCATGTGATGCAGGGTTTATAGTTTTGAAGGTACAACAGAACTTGTAAACCTTTCCTCAGTGATGTTGAATTGCTTCATAGATGATTTGTGTGAATATGTAGAGGAGGACTGGGTTAGTCCTTACTCCTTAGTAATTAGAATTTATATAGAGATTAGTTCGAATTTTGATCTGATATTAAAATTCTGGGACTAGTCTATCAGAGAAGTTAAGTTTGGGGATGTGTAATAACTTCGTCTGATTTGAGTGAGCTTGCATCTGATGTTCATCTTCCATCATAGTCAGGAATAATCTACAGATTACCCTGAGGAAGGAGAGTTATATCTCAACTTTTAATAAGATGCTTCAAATAAATATGCAGTTCCAAGTTTACATAAAGAATTAAATAAAGGGCATCCATCACTTTGATGTACTAGTGGTGTAATATAAAGCAATTTGGACTGTTATTTTTTATTATCCTATGTTAGGAGTATACTTAAAGCCATAATGTATGATTAAACCAAAAAGCTTTTCTCAAATGTGATGTGGACTTGAGCAGGAGTGTTTGTCCTGGTGTACTAAAAAGAAGTGATCATAAAGCATTTTGATATGAAACTCAACGTCTTGGAACCAATAGTTCTACAACTTGCTGTTCGTTAAGATCTAGGCTAAAAGTCCAAACAATTCTGCAATAATTTATTGTTTTATGTGCTTCCCATAATTAAGTCCAGGAGTTACTTTTTGATTATATATATGTTCATTTACCTTACACTTGGTTATACTGATCTTGCGTGGAGAATTAATATTGGCAATGAAGAGATTGAAGAACAATTCTGGTGCGTAGAATTATGAAGGGGAAGAATCATTCACTCACATGCATTTTTAGGCAAGTGGAAGCAGTTGATTTGGGCACTAGGCCATGTCATCATATACTTGGTCCGGAATTGCTGAGTCATAATGCATTTGTTCAAAGTGACACATAAATGTAAATTGTACTTCGTTGCTTTACTTGGTTCCATGGAAGAAAAAGTTCCTTTAAAGTAGTTTTGTCTCCTAGATGAATAAATGTCTATATATTTTAAATTTTAATCAAATTATGATATATTTCAGAATTTAATTGGTATAGCTTAATTTTTTCAAGTAGAAAGTTTAGATGCAATTTTTTTAAGTGTTTTTTATTCTTTTTTTAATCAAAACTAAATTTTTACTTTTTAAATAATAAAAGTATGTATTAAGGTGTTATGCATAATAATATTTTATCAAAATGAAATTCTAATTCTTATTTAGAAAAAAAAAAAACCAAACAACATTTAAAGTATTGTTTCTAAGTTGTTCTTTATTATATATATAATTAGAATATTGGGTCTGCCATGCATGGGTAGGAAAATAAAATAGTGATCCATATTTTCAAAATTTTAAAAAGAAAAAAAAAAAGATGCAACATGTGAAATTTGAATTGATGGTCACTCACTTTAATATAATTATTAGTTATTGATTTTTATAATAATTAATCCAAAAGTTATTTTACGATATTTAAAATAAATTTGTTTTATAGATAAATTGTACTAGTTTTGAAAGTATTCTGGTTTTAAAAGAATTTTATGCTGTTTCACTGCACTTAATTGGTAAAATAATAATGGAAATGAACTGATTGAGATTGATGTCTAATTAACACAGGTGTTTTATGAGAGTTAAGGGCCAAATTAATTAACCGACTTGGCTGCGGAATCTTGACCATAGATGAAAGCAAAGGCCACAAATTTGAGTATCTAATGCTGGATTTTTGTTCACTTTTCACTTTGTTGTGTCCCTAAGCATCTAAATTTTTCTTTTTATTCTTTCTTCTTGTCTCTTTGGGCATCAAGATTTTATTTTACTTTATAAATATTTGGTGCGCGTCCCTGTTTCGGTATTTCCTTTGGCACTTATCTTTGACTTGTTTGTCCTTTATTAATCAATAGTTAATATTTAATTTATTACTGAAGAGACCACAGGATATTATGCTGCTTACTACTCAAATTCCAAATCCTAATTATCTCTTTATCTTGGAACCTTATGCCTTTCTGTGGGACAATTTGTTGGATTCTGTTGATCAACCATGGGTTAGTTTAGGCCACAATTATATGCTAATACCTTGGCTTAAATTCATTTTGATTCTGAATCTACAATTTTGGCCAATTAAAAATTTCATTCCATATTTGATTTCTTCTATTTTAAATTTAAACAATTTTTTTTAGTATCATGAAGTTTGACAATGTCTAATCTTTATTATAAAATCTAGTTGACTATTTTTACTGGAATTCTCCTCTTCTAATAAATTTTTTCATCAAAAAACTTGAATTCCTGAATTTACTTAAGAAATTAAATCCAATGTCAATCAACAATTAATTGATACATTTTTAAATAAAAATTATTAGTATCACATGTTAATAATGAACATGATAGTAATATGTTGATGTTTTGTTTTACCGATACATGATATAATATGATATCTCAAGTCTCAACACATATTATATCAAGAGATCAAATTTATCACATATTAGTATATGGGTTGATTTGTCATATTATTACTAATGTGTCATGTTAACATTCTTTTATCAATACTAAAAGTAAACCAAAATTATTAAAATTTGAAAGTACGAAAAATGAAATATATAATAAAATTTGTTAAAAAAACCAAAGCTACATTTTCATAAAAGTAAATTTAAGTGTAATAGTTTAGTAAAAGCAAATTGATCCGTGCTAATTTAAGGCAAGCGAATGCACAAGCAATAAAGGGTCGGGGTCCTTGATATTAAGCCCACAGTAGTTGTGGAATTATTTAAGTTCTTATGTTATTTAATAATTAAGAAGTACAAGGTAAATTCAAATTAGAGGTATTAAAGTAGGAACGGCTCTTCCCAAAGAAACAAGTTAGCTAGGGCCCCTTAAAAAAAGGGGGGGAAACAGTAAACAACTAGTTCATCAGGTTTATTAATTTTTCTTGAAGTTTTATATTTTTGAATAAAATATTGCCACTTATAGAATTTCTTAAAAATTAATTATTTTTGTTTCTTTTTATTTATTTGGCTTCCTCATCTTTCTGTTTGATCACCTAAAAAAAGTTCAATTTTGTAAGACTCAGATATTGAAATTACATAAATAATGATGAGAAATATTCAATTCTTTTAGTGAACATGAGAAATGTTCAAATATGAAGGAATTAAGCATAATTATTTGCATGGCAACTAGGTGAAATGAGATTGATAGAGTCATTAACATACTATTTGGTAAATATAATTCTGACCAGCAAATTAGTTTTACATAGATATGTGTATTAATCATTATAATTGCTCTTTGTATCAATACAAATACTCTTTTTAAATTTTTTATGATTAAGATTTGTATCGCTATTGCTAAATGAAATTCAGCAATTTAAAAAAAAATGTGTATCGAGATTATTGATAAAATTTGCATGTCAATTAACATAATAACTCCATGATTATTTGAGGAAAGAAATAATTTTTTTTTTTGTGATCTTTATCTTTCTCCTGTGTATGCTCTTTTATTATAGGTTTATGGTTAAATTTTGAAGTTATCTCAAACATGAATAATGAGAACAAATTGTAAGATAAAAGGTTTTTGAAAAGGAAACGCAAGTAAAAGATGCAATAAAATGTAAATTAAAAGAAATAAAGAACTACCGACAAGTAGAATGTAAATGAAAAGCAAATAAAGAACAATAAAAAGATAAAATGTCAAAAAATAAATGTTTAGAATTGAAATGTAAGATAAAAGGTTTTTTAAAAGAAAATGCAAGAAAAAAATTGCACTAAATGTAAATGAAAAGCAATAAAGAACAACTGAAGAGTATAATGTAAATGAAAAGCAAATATAGAACAATAGAAATATAAAATGTCATAAAAAGAAATGTCTAGAATTGAAATTGTAGTTGAAAACATTGTAGTAACCTAATGAACAGTAGTAATTTAGGATATGAAAGATAGTTACAAGTTTCAACTTTATTGCAAATTACAAATATTCTATTTATTAACAAATATTTTAAATATATATCAATAAATTCTCCATAACTACTCATAATTTTTTCTAATAACTAAAAACAATTTTGATAATTTAGAGTTGTCTGGATTGCTTTGGAAGTTAGGAACACACTTGTTTATAGTATGTGTAACTTCCTATTGCGTTTGGCAAGAATTATATGATGTATGGATTTCAAATCAACAGCCATTATTACTACTTTATGGGGTAGTAACAGGACATACATCTATGAGGAAAGCTTCTTCTTTTATGTAGTTGGCTAGGATATGACCAATTTGGAAAGCGAGGAATATTTTGATTTTCAAGGCTACAACCATAAGCATCCAAGATATTATGCAGGCATCTCAGCTCAATACATAGGGGTGGTGTCATACAGCAAAAATCAAATCTCATTCTTTTGTAGAATGGTTGATGAATCCAGTTTTTGTGTGGACGAGGATGACTTTTTTAGCCTACAAAGGTATAATTCAAGCCGATTGTAGGCCTTACTATATTTCTAAGCTTTGATGTTTTTATGTTATGTAAACTTTAAAGGAATACATCTCTTATACTTTCTATTTTCTAATAATATTTGTTGGCTTATAAAAAAACAATTTTGATAATTGATAACTTTTATCTTCAATTTCCACCATTGATGACTTTAATAATTAAATTCTCACCATTAATATCTTTAATCAAAGAGTCTATATTTGGTAGAATAACATACTAAAACATCAATTTTCAACATTTTAATAAAATATACTCTCAAAAAACCATGTTTAAAAGAAAATTGGTTACATTAACATATATATATACATGGTTGGATCTAATATTAATTATAAGGGATTTAGAAGAAGAATTGCAGTGGTATTCAACCTTCACCTAGTGGATGTTCAAGAAGTCGTCTAGGCAATTTAACTTCTATCATGAGAGTGTGTCGCACTAAGAAACTTGTATCAAATTCTTATGTTAGGTGAGTCATGAACAATGTAATTTTTTACTTTTTTTTTCTTAATTTTGTACTAGAAGTTGTGATATCTTAAAGTTATGCCTTGTAACTTTGCTTGATCTTTGATGAAATTTTTTACTTATAAAAAAAGATTATGAAGAATTTGTTTTGTTAACATTTACTAGCTTTTTTTGTAAAAAGCAAAATTTATTAATGATAATTTTACACAAGTCACAATAAATAACACGGTAGAGATTAGGGATACAGAAGTTCTCAGAAAGTAAACACAAATTAGAATAAATTCCCCATAAATAGCAGAGAGATAATACCACCACAAACACCATCAGACGTCTGAGACGGACCCCCCAATAACATTTATCAGGGGAAAACAAAAGTTAGAGATCATTCCCAAACAGAACTTTAACCTTGCACCATACGAATACAGATATCACGCTTAGACAAAATGCGTTTAATGCACAAGATCAGATTAGAAGACCACTCAATAAAAGATATGTATGATACCTTACTTATCTCTTTGAGTCACATCCATGACCGTTACATAGCTAATTGTCAAACTTCTTCTACAAGAAAAGGATTACTATTGAAAACCACCCCATTCCTCGCAATCCATATATGACATCCAAATAATACTTAAAACAGAGATAACTTTCTTGCCTATTGAATTGCTAATCCCCAAGAAACTCCAGAAATTCATTTCACAATCAGCAGGCAAAACTGAGACATATCCTTACCACTTAAAGCACAATATCCAAACAGAATAGCTAGACTTACAGAAGAAACACAAATGATTGACTGATTCTGATAACGAATAACAGAGAGGACAGATTACCTCAACCATTGGAGAATGGAACGTCGAGTCAGTTCAACAGAGAAAACAAGTTAACATTTACTAGCTGTCAAACAATGTTTTTGCTCTTGAAATCTTATTACGGTGCCACGAAACAAATATATATTGGATACTCTTTTGACACCCTTTATATAAGTAATAAGCTTATAACTAAATGTAACACTCGGCAACAAAGCTGGCACTATACTTTGCGGGTGTGGTGACAATGAACATGAATTTAATGCTTGTTTGATTTACTTGACATAAAAGTATTCAATCCAATTGTGTGGAATATGTTGTATAATGATTAAAATTATTATTTTATTATTTCATAGTTTAATTATTGATTATCCGAGTTTAAACTATATTGAAATTTTCGATCTCACATAAACGTTTATTCCTGTGCCAAGAATTTAAATCTTGGAATTAATGTTATAGAAGACCTAATTAGCCATCATTCTCAACTAAAGCAATTAGTCTTATAGTCATGATGACTGATTAAAAAATATATTTGACCTCCATACAAAAATTAAGGCAATATTTTATTCATCTAACATTTATTAAATACTAGTAAAGAAGAATATACAATAGCATGCTTAAAGAAAAGTTCTCATGTACATGATATTGAGGCTACCTTTTCATTTGGTTGTATTTCCCGAAATCCTACAGTTTGGACGGTCCAGAAAATAAATAAATACAAAAACAAAATACGCCTTAGGAATCAACTTATGAAATTATTGATTTCTTCGTACTTTTGTTATTGCTGTTACTAATGGTTTGCACTAAAATTGTTGTTGCTTTTGCAACCATTGCTAAAGGCACAGTGTTCATCACTCTGCTTGCACCTACAGTTTTGGTCCCACCCACTAAAACCAAAAAACTTATCAACCAATAGTGACACCTAAAAAGTTTCTCCATGATAAATGAAAAAATTCCATTTTCTTTCGGTAATGAGATGAAAATATTTTTTCTATAATTTTTACCTCAATTAATTAATAAATATTATATAATTTAATAAATTATATAAAATATTAATAAAACTATAAAAAAAATTATTAAATAACATAATGATTATTAATTATTTAAGACAGGAATTGAAACACTAACTTAAAAAAAAAATTTAATAAGTGATTTTTCCTGTCTATTGTTCATCATCTTTCTTACTTAATTAATCACATATTACTCTTTTATCTATTTATTATTCTTCATCTTCCTTTCTTAATCAACCGCATATTATTGAAGTAAAACTCTTGATAGATATTATTTTATTTGAATTATGTTAGATTGTTATGATTTATGAGTATAGATTTTTTTTAAGAACAAATTATTACATAAGATTATGTGTAATTATGCGAGTATCTTTTTATGTTTTTAATCTTTATATTCACTTTTTTATCGAAATATTAGTGTAAAATTTAAAAAATATAAAAAATAATAATTTAAAATTATAAAGAAATGTTAATGAAATATTTTTATAATACAAAGAGAATTAATATAGAAAAGAAATAAAACCGTATAATTTGATAAAAATTTTGACATCGTTATTGTAATCTGTTTAATTTACATATATGCGTACTTAATATTTGAGGCGAAAGTATTTAGTTTTTTTATCAAATATAAATATATATATATATATATATATATATATATATATATGTGTGTATATATTTCTAATCAAAGATGAAAATAATATAAGGTGTATTAATTCATATAGTTAGACAACATTAATCCCTCTATCGATATAAATAAAGAATAATCATGAAGTAATATCCAAAAAAAATAATTATCTTCTCTACCAACCAAAAATATATGATACCAAAATATTTTAAAAGTTACGTATCCTAGCTACAACCTTACAAAAAATATGACCCTGCTGTTTTTCTGTTGTGAAATATATTCACGTGAACAAAAGAATAACATGTTGAGAGAAAAACTTACCTAACAACATCAAACCTTATGCAAAAGCCTTTATTTAACTAAAAAAAAATGTTAATTGATATTTGATGATATAAAAGAATAAAACTACTTTTGTAATGTTGCACGGGAGAACACTTGTTTATACTATTTGTAATTAATGATGATCACAGGTTGGTTAAGGAAGAACCACTCCAACTCTTGTATATATTTTTTAATTATTACTTACTTATTATTTCTTTCCCATAATTTGATAGTATTTTAGAAGTGATTAAACATTGTAACAAAGTAATGACAAGAAACATTATTTTTAAGGAAATTAATTACTAGTAAAAGAGATATAGAATGAAGAAGAAAAGCAAGAGAGTAAAACGTAGCAGGAGGAAAGCAAAATACTAAAATGAGAAAGTAAGCGGGATTGTCTAACATGGATGCAACTCTAGACATTTGCATAAAAACTTGAACAATGAGGAAGAAGGCATAAACTATGACCACACGTAAAATAAAAAAGAATCCATAATGATGCACTAGGGTGTTTTTTATTAACAGAGAGTTTGGTTGGGGAACACCATGACATGCTAAAAGCTGATCATGGTAATATGAGTTGTTCACTCTGTTTTATATGCGTAGGCAATCACATATATATTACTGGATATATTTATTCATATAAAGAAAACACTTCTTTTAAAGGACCATGCTGCAAGACTAATGTCAACTTTAGTTTTTACACGGTTGCTAAATTTGTTCTAAAACAAACAAACTTTGGTATAGTTTTATTTGGAGAAAAAACTTTAGTATATATAATTTGGTCTCTAGTCTGCTAGTACAGTATTTTAATTTAATTACCAGCTTCAAAGAATTCTCTTTATATGCTACTTTGTGTCATGTATTTTGCTACTTGTTGAAGCTCATATATCACTTCACATAAGTCTCAAGATATAGTCTGGCCATTATTTCTGAAAACTTAGAGGACCTTCTTAACTTAATCATAAAAAAAAAGGAATAATCAGTTAAATAACATAAAGACATATTTACTAATATAAATGGTCAGATGTGAAGATTTCAATGATTTGTTTTTAATTCTAAATTCTAGTGGTACCGGTCTAGGTTTCATTATAGTGTTGCACTTGACATTAGCAAAAGATGCACATACAACCTACCTACCAATTAAATAAAAAAAGAATGGCCTAATAATAGGCTACCCCAAAAGACATGAAAAATTCTTCCTAATTATAAAAAATAAATCATTAGATAATGGTGCCAAAAGAAAAAATAATAATCAAACATTTGAATGGTTAGACATCTTGTCACTCCAACAACTCCAAAACAAACAGATCTGTCTGAGTCAAAACTACTTCTTATTACAACTTGATGCTTTGGCTTCATAGTTAAGCTCCACTCGTGTAGTTTGATGGAAAGGAATCCTGAAATAATTGAGGCTAATCATTGGTCAAGTGAAAATAGAACCACGATATACTTGTAATTAAAGTGTTACTGGTATTCTTTAAAAAAAAAGAAAAAAGTGTTACTGGTATTATCAGAACCCATTTTTTAATGTCAAGCTTAAACTTATGACCTTGCTGTGAAATGTTTCCATTAAAATGGTTTGAAAGAGCGAATGAAGGTCCTATATCATGTTTCGTGACAACGGCATTGAGTTAAAAAGAAATGAAAGAAACAAATATCATAATATGATAAGCCCAACGTAAATAAATTACTACCATAATCTCATATTAAAATTATGAGTTTGGTTTAATGATATAATTTAATCTTATAAAATTGACTTATACACTTGCACCTCACTTATATGCTATATTTTGGTTAGATTATTAGTCAATATATGATCTTCAATATTAATCATTAATAATTTGTAATATGATATCACAATCTATTATTTTGAATTTTTTTTTAACTCTCTGGTGGGTGAGCTGTTGCTAAAGAGTTAAAAAATTTGAAATGGTATAACACACAAGAAGAAATAAAAGGAAAAGAGGTAGTACTATTTCTTAAGCTAAGAGTATTTAGGTGCTAATTAAATGGTATAACATACTCATCACACACATATAGGATTGGTACCAATTAAAATGTTGTAGATTAGACTATAAAATTTAATTCCTATGAAAATTAAATGTCTTTCCTATATGATACATGAACAACATGCTCGCAACATTTTATTCTCCAGTAAACTATTATCAAAGAGTAAAAAAGAAGGCTAAAGTGAAGAGCATATGTGTCTTTTTATATATGCAAGTAAGTGTGAATTCAAATATTAGGGGTGTTAATTCAAATTCTCTCTATCATATCACTCGTCATCGGTCCTTAGATGTCATATCCTTCAACTTAACACTTGAGATGTTTGACTACGGCATGGGGGAGGAAGGTGTTGAACATCACACATTGACTAGTGATATAGACAAAATATAGTATATAAGTGAGGTGTAAATAAAGATGACAAAAATACCTGCACTATGATTAGACTTGGTTTTAACGTGTATTACTCGCTTTGACTATGTATAGGTATTACCCTTTTCTTTGAAACAATTTTTAAGTTCAAAAGGTCCATACAACCATATTATCATATGTTCCCTAAGTGGTTTTGATGATAACAAATAGAATTAAGATAAGTCTTCTAATGTTTACATGTGGAAAAAATATATAGATAAAGGAAAAACACTATAATAAGCCAAAAATGAATAGATCTATCTTTAACGTTTATATTTAACAAGATGCACATGTTTTAACATAAGAAGGTTTTTATAAGAAGCGTCTATTTGAATAAAAAGTTCAAAGTACCAAAAGGTGAAGTCGCATAAATAGAATATCTCGTAATATGATAAAAAGCATAAGATCGAACACCATATGATGATGATATCATATCTTCTGACTAAGAACATAGATCATTTTAGGAGTTATAAGATTGATCTGACGATAAAGTGGAAAGATAGAGAGGTCATAGGTTCAAATCCTTCCACTAAAAAAACTAATACATTAATTAACAACTAGCATTTGACCTATAAAAAAAGAACATAAACCATCTACCAAGGTCATTAGAAACCATCAAACACATTAAACTATCTAATCATAAGTGTTATAAAGCAACTATTGATGTAGAACTAGAAAACATTTTAGATTAGACAAAATGGTTTTATACACCAACAATAAAAGTTCCATTATGTTGTAAACGTAAGAAGCATCTTATGGTAAAGTTTTTATACTACAAAGAAGAATTAGACTAATTAGATTAATATCTAAATTTATTCTATTATTGTATATAAAAAATACAAAAAATAAGTTCTTTTCTTGATTTCTTCCATAAAAATCAAACTCCCCCAATTTTTTATTTATTATAAATTCTATAAAAAATCAAAAACAAATTCAGAAAAACCAACTCTTATATTGAAAATGCTTATCCTTTACTTTTATTATATACATTATCTTTTATTTGAAATGACTTTGCATAATATATGAATCATCTTGTCTATCAATAACAATATTATATATATATATATATATACATACACGTGGTTGTGTGGTAGCAGCTACTGTGAAGGACCAGGGTGCCAGATTTGTGACAGTTCTAGGTGCTGGTCCATCATTGCCAGCAGAGGAAACTACGACTATATTTCTAGCAACTGCATGGAATGCCCCTATGGAAACCCCATCGGCGAAGAAGGCTTCAATATAAGGATTAGAGGCACCAACAGAGGCAGAGATGACATCAACACCATCATATATGGCATAATCAAATGCTTGTAAAATGTCTGCTTCGTGGCAACCACCAGCATCATTTGTAGACCAACACACTTTGTATGCAGCAACACGAGCTTTAGGGGATCCACCCTTTGCAGTGCCATTGCCATTGCCAAAGATAGTTGCACCTTTGTGTAATGTGAGCTAAATTCCTAATCATATGAATGAAAAAAAAAAAAACTATTAAAAGACAAAAATCACTTCAATAATCCTTTACGTTTTGAAAGATCACTTCAATAGTATCCGATTATCTAATGAGGATATTCGTAGTTCAAAAGGAAGAGAAAATCAAGATCAGATATTTCCATCATATTCCTATAATTTTCTTGCTTGAATGTCGAATGTTTTGTTTTTATCTATTTCTTTGCTATATGTGATCTCTACCTGTTAGTGTATCTTTATATGTTGAGCCTACGTAACCATAGATAAGGTAAAGTAAAACTTATAAAGCTTTAAATAATCACCGTATCATTAATAATATTATAAAATAGGTTGGGTCACCATTTCTTTTATTTGATCCAGCCACCATTTTAATGTACATGTATTAGAATATATACATTTTTTACATTTTAAATAAACATAGGCCACTGTTTTTTCAGTGTCCCATTATTTTAGGAAGACAGTATTCGAAGTTAAGCTAGCTAGATCCAAATTGAAGAGTATTATCAAGATTTTTGGGTTAAGAGCTACTAGATAGCTGGGTAGTTGGGGCATAAAATATCGTGTTATGAATGGGCAAAGTCTATAAACTTCCAACGAGAAATAGGAAGAAAAAAAATGTGCTCTCCAATGATGGAGTCAACAAGGTTACGGAGGAGTATAAAGGTTTTTTATTTTTTATTTTTTTCTTCAACCAGAAATTGGAAGAAAATAGTGTCCTCTCCATGATGAAAATGTCCTCCACTTTTGGAGCGAGATTTCGTGTTTATAGGCATTTAGGGATCATCAAATATGAGCAATATCACACCATATTCTTACACGTGAAACGCTACACGCCAGAAAAGTGCAATTGATAATTAGCATTTTGACTGAATATAGGAGTGGCTGAAATTATATGTTGTGTGATTATAAGGAATAAGGATTATGTACTTATCAGTGTGTCCACCAAAAAATTATCCTATTATTTAGTGGAAAGATGTCAACTTTCTTCTTTGGCTGTTCTCTTTTTCTCTCCCTATTTTACGTTGAAAGAGTCACCAAACTTCGAATTCTTAATAATCTTTCCCCACTACCAAAAATATTCTTTGTAATTTTATTGTCGGGTTCTCTATTCAAACGTTAATATGCCAATGTTTCTTCCTATTTTTTATTTTGAGTCAACATTACACATAACGTATATATATTAATAGGAGCACTCTTGATCCAAGTTTTTTTTTAAGAGAAAAAAATGCATAGACGTGAAATAGCCGATGGAAAGGGTATTCACAGTTCAAGTTGATTTAGTTTTAAGAGGAAAAAGGAAACTGAACCAATTAATTTTAATTGGTTTGGATTTATTCAGATTACTTGATTTTTTTTTATTCGAATCAATGATAATCCAGTTAGGATTATGGGAAATTAATAAAAAAAATTAAAAAATTAATTTTTTCATTAAATCATAAAAAATAATTTTATACCTCAAACTAGTCAAATTTATTAATCTATTAAATTCATAATTTTATAACAAAAAATCAAGTGTTTCATTTATACCAAATTAGTCAAATTAAACTATTAAACCAACTCAATACAATACAAACAACAAATTATATATAATTAAAGAAACTCAATACAAGAAAAATATAAAATAAATACATAATAATATATATTTTTTGTTTGGTTGGGTTGGGTGCTAATACTGTTAACCGAGCTGTACATGATTGGTTTTGTTAGGTTTGGTTCAGGTTCAGACTTGATTAAGTGAAAAAACCAAACCAAATTAATTGGTTCGGTTCAAATTACCAATTTTGTCAGATTAATCCAAACCGATGAACACCCTATATTGACGGCATTTCTTTTTCTTTTTTTTTCTTTTTTTATAGGTCGATGACATTGTATAGAGAATTTCTCCTGCACCTCCCTAATTTCTCCCTACACCTAAAGATAGGAAAAGTCTCAAATACCCTAGGTAAAAAAAAAATTTAATCCTAGTAAAAAATTTGCAAATTTTTTTACAAGTCCGGACAGGGGTTTCCAAACTCAGTTAGGACAGGGTTTCTGGACTCAATTCAGATAGGGGTGTCTGGACTTGTAAAAAAATTTGCACATTTTTTTATAAGTCCAGATCGGGGTGTCCGAATTTGTAAAAAAAAAATTGCAAATTTTTTTACATGTCCGAACAGGGGAATCTGTACTTGTGAAAAAAAATTTGCAAAATTTTTTACAAATTCGGACAGGGGTATCCAGACTTGTAAAAAAAATTGTAAAATGTTTTACAAGTCCGTAAAGGGGTGTCCGGACTTGTAAAAAAAATTGCAAATTTTTTACAAGTCCTTATAAGGGTGTTTGGACTTGTAAAAAAGGCTAATGTACCGAGAGAAGATAAATGCAAAGTTGAACCACGAAGAACAAAGCAAACGCAAAATTGAATCATGAAAAACAAAGCAAACACAAAGGGGATGAACAACAACACACGAAGAAGAAGAGAAAATCATTAATTTAGTGAGAAGAAAAACGAAGTTGTGTAAGAGAAACTAAAGAGATATGTAAAACAAGAGACGTGCAAAATGAGAGAGAGGTGTAGGTGAAAAAGAAAAGAAAAAAATGCGTGGTAATTAAATTTTGACTGTTTTCATTAAGAATTTTTTTAGCATTTTGGAAAATTATAGAAGTGTAGGAAAAACATATTGAAGTGTAGGGAGAAATTCTCCATTGTATACTCTATAGCCAGTAAATCTCTTCAGGAAGGCAAGCCCAGAGGATATAAGCTGGTTTTTCTGGGCTTGGCCAGGTTTTGCTAAGATGCCACAGGGATAAATCTCCTTAGATGGGCTAAGCTGAATGTTATAATGAATTTGGGAATTGCATTCTACACATGTTAAAAGTTATTTTCTTTTTTATCTATTGCATTGACCCATCTGAAATGTAATTTCCAAACTGTTCTTTCTTGCTTCTTTTCATTCAATAATTGAAAAAAAAAAGGTTATTTTCATCTTGTAAAGCATTTTCTCTTTATTGCCTCCAATTGTCATGTAAAAGCTCCTATTCGATCATGATTCCTTTGCTCCTTGGTCACTTTCTTTTTGGTTATGCATACATATTTGTGTTTCAAAAGGTGATACAAAAAAGTGACCCTTTGAAACGTTACAGACCATAATATCAAAGCAAAAACCCTTTGCCGCCTATAATCTTAATTGATTTGGTATTCAAATATTTAATGTAATAGAATAGTGAAATGAAGGATTAAATCTGTGGCCTTGATCCAATTTACAATGGCACACAATACGGTGCAAGCCACCGTAATGTTCCCTTACATTCATAAGCCATGAATGCATCACGCCAATACTATCAACCACACATTTATACCATACAAGTCTAATGTGAAGCCAAAGCAAGGAACAGGACTTGGAAGGTGAAGTGCATCACATATAATCAATTTTGTTGACGTGCATCCAAACAGGCAATTAGTTGACATGTAGTGATTGGAAAATGTGTTTTTCCAGCCAATGGAAGGGTCTCAAAAGTTGAGCTCTTTTCTTGCGCCAGAACCAAATGGCAGCATTGTATTGTTCATTGCGAATCTTTCGTGTGGCCGCCTTCCAATCATACTTCTCCATCTCTTCACGTGCTGCTTTTCCCATGGACTCTCTCATAGCTTTGTTGAGCAAGAGGGGCCTTAGTTTGCTCAAGCAGTCTTCAAGATCTCCTGGATTGTACAGATAGCTAGTTTTCCCATCTTGATCTGCAGGGATTATATCGGGAATACCTCCAGCACGTGCCGCCACCACAGGTATTCCTGAAGACATGGCCTCCAAGACTACAAGACCAAGTGTCTCCGATTCTGAAGGCATGACAAATACATCTCCACTGGCATATGCTTGGGAAAGTTCTTCCCCTCTTAACATTCCAGTAAATACTGCAGGCATACCTTCAAACATTTTCTCTAGCTCCTCCCTGGTAGTTAGCAAAGCAACTCATATTACTATAAATTGCCACTTGCCAAAATTTTTATAATTTAACATTGCTGTATCTAGAGAGAGAGAGGCGAGTACTATACATAAAAAAGAATGAAACACCAAATAGGTTTTTTTTTTTTTTTTTAAGGGGTGTCAGAATTAGTAACCTGTATGGTCCATCTCCAATGAAAGCAATTCGAGCTTCAGGAAGAATATCCATGAGCCTGCCAAAAGCAATTGATTCTGTTTCAACTTTGGTACATTAATAATCAACAACCAGATTTTGCTTCTCTTCCAGTTTATATTCTGAACTTTTTAGACTGACTTGAAAAACTTGAATCCAAATACTTCTCCAAGTTATGTAAATTTAGCTATACCTTTTCAGAAAATCTAAACTCTTCTCTACTCCAAGCCGTCCAACATGAACTATCAAGGGTTTTTCTGGTTCACCATTGCTGTATGAAAAATGTTTAAGCATAAAACGAAATGCAATTATTACCAACTCAAACATATGAAAAAAAAAAAAATGATTAAATGTCCAAACCTTAGTCTTAATCGCATTTCATGGGAGCGGTATTTAGGATGGAATTTTTCAGAATCAACACCCTTGTTCCAAAGGCGAATCTTGTTAGCTGGATACCAAGAGGAGAAAAACTCCATCAATATTTAAGGAATAGTAGTAGGCATACCGAGAAATGCATATTTTCAGATGCCATTACCAACTAAGCATATCTAAAAGATTGTATAGGGGGATTTTATATTCACCTGCTGTGACTCTAGCTGCTAGGAGATCCCCCGCAATGGCAGCAGATGGCACCAGAGTCAGATCAGCTGCTCTGTGAAGAAATTCTATATGAACCACCAAAATTTATGTTATGCTAACCAATATTTGAGTCCAAATTGGAAATAGTGAGCAAGAAAGGGTCCATACTTATGATCAACCACATAGGTTTCACCAGCCAGCTAAAAGTATATCTTGGAATGTACCTGGAGACTAAACAAGATCAGCCATAAGCAATACTTGATTTAACATAGAGCAGTTCAGACGTGATAGAATCATATCAGAATAATATGCAATGTAGTAAAATATATTCAGAAAATTTGTAACCAGAATGAAACTTACACAGGTACATGGGTGTGATAGGACATGACAATAGGAACACACAATAGTTTTGCAATAATAAGAGCTCCAAAAACCTGAATTAAGCCAATATGTAATGTCATTACACTACACTATCCTCAAAAACCCCAAAATTTAACAAATGAGGATATAGAGGAATTGCAGACCAACCATTATTCCTGGCGATGATGCATGTATTATGTCAGGCTTAAACCGAGCTACCTCTGAAATTATTCTTGGACTAAGTGCTAATGAGAGGGGTACCTTCTGATACCAAGGGCAGGGAAAGCTGCATTTCTCATTTGTTTTTGGTATAAAAGAAATTGTTAGTATAAAACACAGTCATGCTAGTTGTTGGAAAATATGTTGATCCTTTAAAGAGGCTAATAAAATCTTGCAATCACATAACTTAGGATGATTTAGAATCTTGCAATTATGCCATTAACTCTACATAATAGAGCCTCCCTCGTGATTCAAACATGGATTATAAGATCTTACCAAAAAATAAAATTGTATTTAAAATAAAAAGCATGATAATATAGTCAACAAATACATGTGATAATACCACTAAAATTCAAGAATTTAGATATTTATAGTTATTGTATTATTAAAATCTCAATGTTTATTCCATATTTAATATTAATTTGGAAAGAAAAAGGAGAGAGACGCTGAAGACCCAGGAGATGTTGTATTTAAAATTAAGACCAGAAAAATTCTCAATGCAAGGGTTATAGCCTTTCAGGAAAAGAAAAACAAATGGTTGAAATATAGTATATAAAAAACAGGCTAAGGAAATCTTGTAACTACAGTAATTATGATATTTTTTATTCTTATGATTATTACATTAACTCAGTATAATAAATAGAGCCTCTCTACTCTGTAACTCAAACACATATTCATCTTATGTATTCGCAATCACAATAGTAATGCCCTAATAGAGCATTTCAAACAGAACCAATACTAGTTAATGGAGAAATGATGATAATATAATGTCAACATTCAAACTATCTTCACATTCTAAATCCATATCAAATATTAAGCATCCTACACAATGATACTAGAGAAATTTAAGAGCGTGTGCACAAATATATAGCAGAATATGAGGTAAGGGAATAACAGTTGACAAATATACGAATGAATTGCTAATAAGAAACATTAATTAACCTCGTCACAAAAAGACACAAAATCTATGATTCAAACAAAAATTAGAAATAGAAGTAGAGCAAAGGTTTGAGGGAGTGAAAAATGAACTAAGAAACTAAAAGAGATCAGTGTTAGCAACCTCCAAGATCCGATTAATTTGGCTCCATAAAATTCCTGGGGCACTCCTTCATGTGTTGTCACAACCATCACCTATAACAGACAAATAAACATAACTAATTAATAAAAAAATGTAAAAGAGGGAAAATGTTTAATCACTATAATTATAATGCATAAAAGCCATCTATTCCAAATTTTCTGAGATTTTGAAAAAATGTAGAGAAGTATCAAATATAAAGGAAAATGAACCATGTGCATACATGGAAACAAAAGAAGTAGAAAAAGTTACCTCATCTCCCATTTCACGAAGGCATCTAATGAAGTTCTGAAATCGGTTTTTGTATCCTGAGACATATCTGCAAAATAGAAATCACTTTTTAACATAGTTTTCTTAATTTTTATGTGGCTAATATCACTCATCCTCTTCTATAGAATCACACATGAATAATACAAAATATAGTTCAATCTCATTTCGCTTGTAGCGCAAACAGAAGCTAGAAACCATGGTCAAGTAATTGCTCATCTATGTTTCCTAAAATCAATGCCTGGTTACGTATATATTTGTAAGCTATACTAAACACTATTTTACCCCAGAATATTAAGATGTCTGATACACAGAACGATACAATAACTAAAATGATAGCTTTCTACTTGTTAAACTACATTGATTGAACAGATATTAGAAAAAGACGAACAAAGTCAGTTCTATACTTCTAACAATTAAATACGTTCTGAGTTCCAGCAGGCCAAATTTAAATTCAACTTCATAACAGTATATGCAATGCAAATATTTTTTTACTATTCTTTCAATAACTAATATAGCAAATATGTCTTGTCAACACATTGTCCCATACAAAAATTCAGATTAACCAAATGCGGAAGTTTACATCCTAATAAAGCAGAGAAAAAAGTCTACGATAAATTGTTCAAGATTGCAATTACTATGTGATTAGCAAAATTGCAGAAAATTGTAAATAAATGTGACCAGTACAGTTGCAGAGACATCAGAAATCAAAACATTACGACTACAATTGAAGTAGCAAGCTGCAATTTAAAACCATGCCTATCTCATTTGACATAAAACTACACGCTAATTCGGTCAATTCATCAAACGCCACAAAGTCAACATTAAAGCGATACCAACAAGTTGATCCATTGAACACAGTGTGGCATTTATCCCGTTGGTATAGTTCAAAGTTGATTTCATGGCATTACATACTACGCACAACAAAGAGCAAAAAAAGCAGCATAAAATCTAAGGGGTTTAAACATCAAACAATTCCTCAATTTCAATTACACAGTGGACACTAACAACAACGAAGAGCAAATCAAAAGCAACACACAAAAGAACTCACGCAAAGGGAGAAGGTTCAACAAATAGAGCAATTCTCCGAGGCCTTGAATTGTTCTCATTCTCGGAGCCAAGCAAAACACCCTCGTTTTCCCCCTCTTCATGAGAATCAACCTCTGCCATGGTCACGTTTCCAGCTTCAAGCACAAAACTTTTTCTACCCCAAAGAGTTTTGGACCCCTGCAAAGAACACAATCGTAATCTTCTGCAATAAACAGTAATGGGTTTTGCTCCTAACAAGTGAAAGCGCTGAAATCTAGCAGAGTGTGAAGAAGATGATGAAGAACAAGAAGCATGGGTAGTTGCTGTGGAACAAAAGGGTGGAGAGAGTGAGGGATTTATGGTGATTGCAGTGATTTTCATGGTTGTAAAGATGTGTTACCATGTATGAGGAACAAGCTTTTGAATTTAGATAGAATAGGAAGGCACTACAGTGGTTGTGTCGGAAGAGAGAGAGTAATTCGACTTGGAAAGGTATAAATTATGCACTTTTCTATCTCTCTCTTTTTGTTGTTTTTTTTTTTCCTCTTTAGAACAAATTATTTTTTCTTAACTTTCTATTTAAGAAAATGTTCTCTGCCCACTAAAGATTGAAGCAGTTATAAAATGGTTTCTCTTTCTCCCTTCTTAGCTGGTTATTCCTCATGGTGGTGGCTCTTAACAGAAACAGAGGAGCATATTTTGTCTGCAGAATTGTTTCAGATCATTGATATTTTCACACTTTGTTTTGTACACCATGTGGGTATATTCATATATATTGGCTCCAACTCGTATTTAATCTCCATATCTAGATTTGCATTCACAAATTTAAGATTGCAAAAGCATCGTAGTCTTTGTTTTTGTAAAGGAGTTTTGCAAAAACATCTACACTCTTGAATTTATAAATAGGTTTTACAAAAACATCTACACACTTAAATCTATTTCAAATGTCATACATATACAGCAAATTAAAATGAAATTCAAACAGATATTAAACAATCAAAGGGTTTTTTTTTTTTTTGTGAAATCAACGGTTTGTTAATACAATCACAATAATTAAAATATTTAATAATTAATTATATATAAATTATTATCACTATTATGAAAATAAAATATTTATTGGATAATTTTGTTTAAACTTAAAAATTAATTTAAAAATAATTCAATTTCAATTTTAAAAAAATTGAAAATCAATTTTTTTACTGCTAAAATTTAAAAGTAATTCGTTTTGTATGAATATGACAAAAAAATTAATTTATTGACGATCTTTAAAGCCACTAAAATCTTTATTGGTGGACTGTACTGATAATAAATAGCATTATTGCTCAAAGACTTAGTTGACTAAAATTGAATAAAACTAATTTTTATTTAGGCCATGTGATAATGAATTTCTAATGAGATTTTAGAAGAGCATTAGCAATAGAATCACTATTCGATCAAATTAATTATAAAATTTTAAAGGCAAAAGCTAATAAGTAGCAAAATCATTTAATTATATTTATTTTTCTCACTAATAATAATTTATGTTTTATAAGCAGCATCCATCACCACCTTCAACCACCATCATCGACTATCACTAGCATTCATCACCATCTTCAATCACCATTATCGACCACCACTAATGATAGTATGAAACATGAATTATTATAGAGTTTGAAAAATTGAATAGTATGTTTTTTTTTAATTACATTAAATACATGAAATGACATGTAATAAATATGAGAATTTCAGACAAAATTTAATTCTTATCTAGCATTCAGTTGCAGGATCCAATTTTAAAATAGAGATCATTAATAAAAAGTGGGACATATGTGCCAAAATTTATCATTTTTAATAAATTTTAATTAATATTAAAAATATACCAATATTTTTTTACTAGCATTTTTCATTTGTTATAGGCTTATTTATTAAAAAAAAACTTATATTAAGATTCCTAGCTAACAGGAACATATTCCTCCTAGAGTAAAATCTTTTGTTTTACAAATTGAAAGTAAGATTTCAGGTAAAAAAAAACAATAATACAAGATAAATATTAGAAAATAGGTTTTGTATGTATGGATAAAAAATTTAAAAAAATAAAAAATGCTTATTTGGATTTGTAAAAGAATGAGAAAAACTAATAACCAAACAAATAAATAAATCATACAGAATAGCTTTCACGTAATTTAAAAGAATTATATTTAGTAAAAATTTAAATATTTTATTATATTATTTTTCTAATACAAAATCATTTAGACTTATATATGATTTAGTTCCTTTAAAATTTTAGTCTTAGATGTATTTGTTATTTTTTTCATCGTATATTTGTAATTTTAGTTATATAAGTTTGTATCTTAATATAAAATATTTTGCATAATTGATACAGTTCAAATATATATATATATATATATATGTATGTATGTATATGTATATGTATGTGTTTGTCCTTATGTGTATATAGAGAATGAAAAAGAGGATGTTTGTTTTTATGTGTATATAGAGAATGAAAAAGAGATGGATCTACTTATTCTAAGAAAAGACTTCATTTTTATCTTAACTATTTATTGAGGAAGTTTACAACGTCTCTGTTAATTTGATAGATATTGATACTTTTGTTTTTTTAATCAATAGAATTATAAGTTTTGTATATGTTATCATTTTCATAAATTTAAATAAATAAAAAAATTTATTCATGACAAAAGTTGACTTGTTCCATTTAATTTATGAAAATAATGACATGTAAAAAACTTACAATTTTATTATCTAAAAAAAAGTATTAGTACCTACAAAATTAACAGAGACACGATAAATTTTCCCATATTTATCTTTTTAAAATTTAATAATTAAGATTAATTATTCATCTATTAGAATTTAATAAAATAGATGGTAAAGATGAAAAGTAACTTCTTTAAAACTTACTCTTGGAATAAGTGAATCATTCCTTATTAGATATGTAATTTAAAACTCCTTTATATATATATATAGATGACAACTCAAGTAAAAAAAATTATGGTAAAAAATAAGAAAACATAATAATAATAATAAAATTTTAATAAACATTCCGATTAAATTGTTAATTAAATAAACTTAGATAGTAGTCTCACACATATACTTTTCCCACAACACACAAACTTGACGTGCCTCTCTCACTCCACGAATAACAACAAGATCACTCCCACTCCACCATCGTTACGACCAACAGTGAATTTGCAAGGTGTACAACTTTCTTTTTTTTTCCATCGTGAATGGTTCTACAAACCTAGTGCAATTGAAGTTCTTGAAAACAGCTCTAAAGAGATTGTACTTACGCTTCTCCTCATTGTGCACACACCTCGTCCAGTCACACACGTAAAGGTAATCATTGCGAAACTAACAACGTAGGAGCTTGCTCCCCTATTGGTGGCTCAAGTTCCAACTTCCCGATGCTAGTGGGACCTACATGCGGCAGACACCTTCCAATTCTTACATGCGTCAATGGAGACCATGCCCACGCCTATTTTCACGGATTCCGCTACTCTCAAGGGCTCCAACTCAGAGAATGTCGTAAAAAAGGACCAACATGAGGAGATGGAAATAGTGCTTTTGAGGCTCGGTGGAGGTGGGCATATGGTGGTTGCCGGGTCTAATGTCCCTTTCAAGGTCGAAATCGGAGGTGTCAAATAAGAGGTCGGCGCAGTAGAGGTCACGAGAGTAAACAATGAGTTTGTTGATGGAGAAAAGGGGGTCAGCGGTGGATAGGAGCTTTGAGGGATGCTGCGTGAATATGTGAGAAAAGGTTTTGCAAGAGAAACATGTAACCTTGTTTAATTAATAACTTGTTTAATTAATAACTTAATCTGAACCGTTTATTAAAATTTTATAGTTATAATAATAATAATAATAATAATAATAATAATAATAATAATAATAATAATAATAATAATAATAATAATAATAATAATAATAATAATAATAATAATAATAATAATAATAATAATAATAATAATAATAATAATAATAATAATAATAATACAGGAGAACTTAGGTGAGAAAAAGAGTTATAAGGAGAAATAAAAAAACATAATAATATCTAATATATTTTTAAATATAATAAAAAAATACCATCATAAAATTTTATATATTGATACGTGAAGAAGAAAAATTGATACATAAAGTTATATGTGATGAAATTAGTGAATTAAAACTCATCACTAATGATTACAACTAGATTTTAAAGGGCTAATAAACTTTGTAGCATTATTTTAGCTTATATATTCATTTACTCTAACATGATAATAAATGTCTTCTATAACATAAGAGGGAGGGGACAAAAGTCATTGTCTCTAAACTTCATAAAGAAACAATGTCATTGCCTAACAAAGGAACAAAATCAACACCTAAACATCAATTTAACATCAACTATCATTACAACAATCAACTTGGTAAAGAAACAAAAATTAACCCAATAAAATGGTTATGTGTTACTTTGGAAAAATTAAATAACGATTATAATCATTAGGAAGTCTTAATGCAAACTGATTTTGAATTTATAACCCAAGATGATTAACTTAATTCAGTATTTTTTTACAATTTTATTTTGAGTAAGGTGGAGTGTGACCCTTTTCATTTTATCTAGAGAAAAGCTTATAATAGTACCTTGTAATTAAGAACAAATAGGAGAGAAGATAACAAAATAAAGTATTTAGAGAGATTCAAGTTATGTATTTACCATTCATGTCTCATATTGAGTTGAATGGAGAGAATATTATTATTAGCCAATTTTTATACTTATTTCAAACTAATAGTTCAAAATTTAATTAAAATATATAATCCAATGAAAAAGGATGCTTATAATTCTAAACTAAAAGAACTCATAAATAAAATATGGTGTGAGAAATATATCTTGTACCTTCTCCACAATCTTGTTGAAATAGTAATTCAATTGTAACTAATTGTTAGCAATTGAAGTAGTTCTACAATACAAGTAAGAAGAAGAGTGTGAGACAAATAAGGGATACGAAGACAGATAATAAATTAAGAAATATTTTAACCACTTTTACTAAAAATTTGAATAACAACTATATAAAATGTATTCTTACAATTAATGTAAGCCTCACTAACATACTAACATTATATCTTTTGAGTTTGTCTTAAAACTCAAAATTGTTAGAGGTAGAAGTGCATACCCAACAAAATCAATTATCTAGAGAGAAGTATAGAAATTAATTCTCATCCCCAAAACCCAACAAGAGAATATAACTACTAGTATAAAAGATATTTTTTTTTAAGTGTTATAGCCTATAACACTTATTATATGTATTAAGCATAGTGTAGAACAAAGAAAAATAATTATTTACTTGACATACATACGAACATTTAACTATGTTTCAAATAGAAACAATTTGTGAGAAGGAAATGGCACAAAAAAGAGTGGATTAGGGATTAAAAGAAGAAAATATCAAATCTTAAAATGATAGAGATCAATCAAAGTCACACCCACAGTTGGAACCTAATTCCGAAGCAGAAAGATCATAAAATGATAGAACAACAAATGGTGGGTGATAAATATTAATCAAAGTGAGACTCCTTTCTCATTTGAACTTTTGTTAATATCTATTCTACCTTTATACCTATTTAAAAATAAAAATAAACTATCTTGTCAAAGGAAGGATTTGAACCCACAACATCTGGCTCCTTAAATATCAAATTTGTCACTAGACCAACCTTATAAATTTAATAATGAAATTACTTTAAAATTTGTATATCCAACAAATATAATTGTTCTACTATCATATCTATGATCTATAATATATATATATATATATATATATATATATGTGTGTGTATGTATGTATGTATATATATACCCCATTTTCATTTAGTTTTATTAATACATATTCTACTTTTATACGTATTTGAAAATAAAAAAATAAATTAGTTTGTCAAAGGAGGATTTGAAGCCACAACTTCTCGCTTCCTAAACATCAACTTTGCCACTAGACGAACCTTATAATCTCAATAATAAAATTACTTTAAAACATTTATATCCAACATCCATAATTTTTTTATTATTAATAATTCATGATCTATAATATATATATATATATATATATATATATATATATATATATATTATAGGACATGTGCACATTTTATGACTATTTTATCATTCTAAACATTTTATGACTTATCTCACAATAATAAATGTACATCTTCACATGTTCTATTTTACCACAATTCAAACTTCTTTAAACATCATTAATATATGTTTACTTTCGATCATAAATAGAAATGCAAATACACAAATGCAAGACGCATGTTTTTCACTAGTGTGAATAAAAGAAATTATAAAAAAATGGGATATATTCAAATATAGATACAGAAATGTACAAAAGTAAATATTATATTAAATGTATTTATTTGTTAAAATAAATAATAATTATAATATAATATACAACTGATTTGTAGTTAGCATAAAACTATTTTTACTTTACCATTTAAATCACATCCTCTTATACTTATATGTTTACTAGTTTTAATATGTTAATTTTTTTAATATATATTTTTATTTTTAATTAAATTTTAAAATTTTTAAAGAATTATCAATAGTTAAAAAAATCAGAAAATGGATATACACGGATAGTACTTAGATTGAACATTTTAAAACACAAAAAGAAGATTTCAATAAATAATTTACAATTTTATTTTAAAAAATCTTATCTAAATTATTAATCTGAGTTTTAAATTTTGAAAAATATTTAAAATTAAAAATTTTAAATGTTAAAAATATATTAAAAATCATAAAAATCATATTTGTTACAAAATAAAATATTTTTATCTAATTATTTTGCTATTTGTTAACAAAATTAAAATACATATATATAATATTTAATTTCAAATTATTTTTATAATCATTATGCTTTTAATACTAAATTTCAATTTTTAATTAAAAAGTTTATGAAAGATTTTAATTATTAAATTGTTGTCACTACAACTCTACTCTTAGGACTATTAACATTACTACTATGGTCATGATCATGATTGTAATTACCATCATGATTTTCATTCTTACTACGATCAAAACCATGATTAATTATACGGATCACAATAGTGATAATATCACAACTCATTTCTCCTATTGTCATCATGATCAATGTTGTCACTAAAGTTGGTAGAATTGGTTGGGTCTGACAACATGGCCCAATGAACTGGGTCAAGATGACTTATGTCCATATAAGATTAGGCTATCACTCAGACACTTAAACGGATTATATATGAGTCAACTCGACCCCCACATAAGTTAAACCTGTATGAGTATAATTCAAAGTTGGTAAGGTTTTACTTCCAACACATGGTAAGGGTGACGATGGCGATAGCGGTGGTGATGGTCATGGTAGTGGGGGTGAGTACGAGTAAGTTACGGTGAAAGAGGTACATGATATCTTTAATTGAATTGTTTTAATTTGAGTTGTTATTGTTAATCTTACAAAGTTATTATCATCAATACTTCTCGCTTCTCACAATAAACTTGTCGCCGCCACCACCATTGTTGGTATTATTGGTGGTGGTAGCGATACCAACAATGGTGGTTGAATGGGGGTAGTGATAATTTTACAGAGGATTCACAAGAGTGACGAGTGAGAGTAACACGTTAAGCAAGAATTTGGTTTGTGGGGGAGAGGTCTTTGTATAAGAGAATCATGTGAACTTGTTTAATTAACACTCCAATATAAATTGTTTGTTGAAATTTCATGGTTATTGTTATCTTTTCTTATTTCTTGCCGTAATTATTTTTTTCACTTGAGTTGCCGCTCCTGCCCCTCTCTATGTATATACACACACATAAACGCATATATTATTTACTTCATCCTTGAGTGAGAAGCAAATATTTATCTTTTGATATTGTTTGCCAGTTGAAAAGACACAAAATTGTTTAATAATCTCACTACAATTTCATAAAAAATAATGGTATATAAAAAACATTTTAATTTATATACCTTATCAATATCTCTTATTTCTTTATATTTCTCATCTATCACATCATAAATCATATTATATTTATACATTTTTGTCTCTCTCATTAGGTATCTAATAGTATATGAGTGTACATGTATCATTTTTCTTTCGTCAAGTCATCTTTATTTTATTTTTGAACTTAATATTAACCAATTGATAAATAATAGAACACGTAGTTTTGTCAAGTTTCATGTAGTAGTATTTTTGTATCATCGATCATGCAGAATCGATATGAAAATGGCTTTTCGTAATATGAAACACCAGTTATATTAAACTACAACAATATAATGAAGATAGGCAGGAGCAGAATCTAGTTTAGTGATAAAGGTAATGTAGGAACTGAATCTAGCTAGTATTTAATGATAAGATTAGCAGGCACAGAATCTAAACTGTTTGGAACTTTTCGTTTTTAATGAACCAAGTTAGGAATATAGTATAATATAGTTTAATACTTTTGAAAGATTAATATACTGATTAGCTAGTAACCCAAAATCCATATAATCGTTCGTACGTGATGACAAATCAGGAATATAGCAGCATGTTCTAAGTGCGTATTTAGTTTTTTATTGGAGAAAAATTTAGAATTGATTATGTTGAAATAATTTAGTTAGTTTACGTTTGAACATACTTTTTGAGAGGTTTAATTCACAAAATCAATTTTAATCATCATCAATATATTATATAAAATCAATTTGATTCAAAATGAATTTTGTTAATTTACGTTTGAACGTACATTTTGAGAGGCTTAATTCACAGAATCAGATTTGGAAGGGCATTTCAGATTGTCCAAAATTTTATATAGATTTTGTTTTTAAGTATTTGTCATGTATGTGTGTTTGTTTTAATTTAAGGCATTTGCACTTTCCAACTTGAACTTGAATTCTTATTTCATGTTAGATTCACAGTACATGAATAAAAATACAACTAAAGAATATGTTTGAGTAAATGTTTTCCTATCTCAAAATTGTGTGTTGAAGCAAACTATAACTTATGTGTTAGAAGTGTTGCAACTATTTGGATGGTTGTCCCAAACATACATTTAATGTAAGTTTGATTTTAAAAAATCTCACTTTTTCTGTGTGCATGTTCAACAGAACTTCATCTCCATAAAACTTTTTTGTTGAACGTGAAAAAAAATGCAAATACAAGCAGTTTTAGTTGTCAATCTCAGTTCATTGTTTTCATATGTTATGTCCATCTTGCATACGAGTACTTATATATATAAACTTTTAAAAAGGCATTTTTTATCTAATTTATTTTAAATTAATATGTTTTTAATTATGTTATAAAAAAGTTTATATTAGGAAAGACACCTATTTTTACAAGGCTAGAGAAGATCACCAAATTCAGGAAGAATTTACAGTGAAATTTATATAATTAAAGAGAAAAATCTAAAATAAAATATTTTTTTAAATAAAAAATTTCTTTGATTAATTTGATTTATTAAATTAATTATGATACGATTAAAAAGATAATTTGATTCAATCATAATTAATTTTATTATAATTAAAAAATAATTTATATCATAATTCAATCACTATTATTAGTGGCGGATCACGAGATCCCTGAACTAATGGGAAAAACGATGAAAATAAAAAAATAAAAAAGAAAAAACGTATATATCAATTAAGTGAAAAATTAAATATAATTAATTTAATTATATTAAATTATGGAAATAAAATATAAAAATTAAAAATAACGGTTCAAATATATATTAAAATTAAAGTGTACAAAATTTGAAATATAAAAAAATTAAGAGTAGATATTTAAAAATATAAAATTAGGGTTGAGAAAATTTGATCCCCTTCTCAATAATACATAGGTCTAACTGACTATTATAAAGGATAACTTGCATCGTAATTTATTTAATTTCAATTAAAACTACAAACTGCATAATTGTTAATTTGATTAAGATTAAAGGTTATTTTTGTTAAAAATATACTATTAAAAAAAATAAAGTAAAAAACACATATATATATATATATATAAAATTATACAGTAAAATTTTATTTCCATTATGTATTTTAATTTAAATATATAATAAAAACTTATTCCCGTTGTATTATTTTTTTCAAAAAAATTAACACAAAAAAAAATTATTTTTGTCGGGTTGTGTAATTAAACAAATTTTTGGGGAGACAATAGTTATTACTCAATGGAAATTTATTTATTTTGTGATAGTCATTTTTGTCATTGAATTAAATAACAATGTGTAGAGGTACCAGAAGCATTGAGGGTGCCAATAGCAAATCCCAATTTAGGATATCAAATAAAGATGGGCTAGTGTATCCTTTCCCTATTTTCTATGTATAAGGCCCACTATCTACAAGGTGATGTAAATAGATCAGAACATATGAAAATAACCAATTTAGGGTGAATTTTTTTTTAATGAAAATGACGAATTTAGGGTGAGTTTATATACATAAATAAAGACATCCTATATTGTAGTTTCACGGTTTACTAGTTGGATTACTCACTCCTATATATAGTTTCTTTTTTTATATCAAATTAAATTCAAATATCTAGATATGTTATCAAATTACAAGATTTTGCTCACATCGATTAAGAAGATATTAGCATCCTGAGAAAGTAAACACATTTATCCATCTATTCGTTTGGTCTTGCTTAAATTCGTATTGTTTGCGCTATTAATCTTCTTCCTTTCCTTCTTCAAGGTTCCAAAAGGTATAATTTCTAATCTTGAATCTATTTTAAAAATTTTTCTTTGGAGGAGTTCTACAGGGAGTAGGAAGATGAGTTGGGTGTCCTAGGAGAGAGTTTGTAGGAGGAAGGAAGTAGGTGGTTTAGGATTGAGGGAATTTTATGTAGTTAATCTGTATTTGCTAGGGAAATGGATGTGGCAGTTGAGAGTTGACTTAAATAGCAATGGAATAGATTACTAAGAACCAAATATGCTTAGTCGAACAAGTGTTGGGAAGTCAATAATAGATATTGCTCTATATGGTGGGGGGACCTTAACTCTATTGTCCAAGGGGGAATAAGGCAGGGGGACTGGCGATTCAGAAATGTAAGGCATGGTCTAGAAGGGGAAGGTCATAAGGTCGTGTTTTTTAGGATAGGTAGTTGATAGAACATTTTATTATACACATTTTATATTTTTTTAGTCCTTCTAATTCTGTAATTATTTCTTAATTTATGTTTTAGTTTATTTTCATATTTAGGCCACATTTGGGTCTTTTTCATGTATTTCTTCATATTTTGTAGGTTAGTGGACTTTATTGAATTGGACTTTGTATTAGGCTAACTGTCTTTGGATTTTTTTCTATTTTTTATTTTTTCTGTAATTTTTATTTAATTTTAATTTTTAGTTTTATTTTCTATTTTTAGGCTAATTGCTTTGGGACTTAGCACAATTTAGTTCAGACCTTTTAGAGACCAAGTTAATTAGAAAAAATATATAATCTCTCATAACCACTTGTTACAACTTTTGCTCATTTTTATAATTAGTTTTCAGATTTTGTTTCTCTAGCTTCCTCCACAAATTTCATTTTTTCTCCTCTATCTTTTCCTTCTCATGCATGCTTCCATAGAGATCTCCATGGAAGGTTAATTTCTTAATTAATTTGAGGTCTCCAATGTAATTGTGCAGAAATAGTATAAATTTTTATCTTTTGTGTGTTCTTTTTTATTGCTCTCTTATCCTCTACAATTCATAAAGAATTCTGATTGGGTTTTGATATGAATTGGTTTGGGATCGATCAATTTGAATTGTAAGAGGCTAGGTAATTGATTGAGAACCAAATTTAACCGATTAGATTTCTTTAAATTTAAGAGAATTTAGGAATTGCGATTGTGATTTGATTCAATTGACCTTTGAGTGTTGATGCAATTTCATATGAATACTAAAATTGTGATTATTCAAATGCATCGCTAGAACCTTGGATAGTGTTTTTTTTCCTTTGTTCTTGTTTCCGAATTTGTTTTTTGCTTTGCACGTTTCTTGTTTCATACAACGTTTAAAACCCCCCAATTCTCTAATATTTGATAGAATTTAAACCATATATGTATTATATATTTGAGAGATGACCTAAGTTTGTTCCCTATATTGCAAAATTAGGGAAAAATAGTTGTTTAATATTGACTTCGAAAAGTATTTATTAATGTTGTGATGCATACCCGAAGTTGTATGGCTTAGCTCATAATTCTATTGTGTCAATCTTAAACATGAAAGGCCTACAGGAAAAGTGGGAGTGGAAATGGAGGCAATAGTTATTTGAATGGGAGGAGGAATTGATGGAGGAGCTAGAAAGAAGTCTCAATTCGTGTTGAGGTCCATCAGGATGTGCCTGATAGGTGAATATGAGAAGCAGATAGATCTAGTCAGTACTCGACATCGTTTGCTTATAGAGTGTTGGAAGAAGACAATCAACATCAACTCCAACCTTTCTTAAAGTGGGTGTGATAGAAGGGAATGTAAACAAAAGTACAGTTCTTGGTGTGGCTACTGGATTTGGATAGGTTGTCAACTAGACATAATCTATTGAAGAGAGAATAATCATTTTCCAAGGGGAGGCGAGTTGTGGATTATGCAGCATTGTAGAAGAAACAAAACTTCACCTCATGTTTACTTGCAATATTTCTTCTTGTGTATGGCATGTGATTTGCAACTGGTCTATGGCATTTACAACTGAGATCTAGAATCACTATTACCCTTTTAGGGGCTTGGTGGGCACCGAAGGCACATAAAAAAATGTTATCTTTTGTGTGGTTTACAAGTGTATGACAATAGTGAAAGACAAAGAATATTGCAATCTTCAAATCACATCCAATGGATATTCAAGAAATCATTCAGACTACTTAATTACATCCTTCCAATTAGTGTGGTTTGACAAAGTCACACCTTGTGTTTTTGCAATACTCCTCTATAATGTAGTTATTTATACTAGGTTACATTACCACCGGTGCCCCCTATTTAGGGACTAGCTCACTTTGTGCCCCCCAAATTGTTTTGGGCACCTTTTGCCCTTAAACTTTTTCAAAAGTTTAATTTTTGCCCTTTCGTCAAATTTAGGCCATTGACTGATGTTGACTTGCGTAATTAAGTGACGTGGCATCGTTATGTTGTAATTAAGAGTTAATTAAAGTTTAATTAATGATTTGAAAATTTTAAATGCTAATTTTAAAAATATTGAAAACTATAACAAACAAAGCAGGATTCGAAGGTCTTGAAGTTGGGCAAGGCTGGAATCAAACCCAAGTTTGTCTTATCTTGGAATTCCAATGTATTTACACTAATCAATAACAACATTAAATGTTATTGTCTTTTTTATATTAAAATTGGACAAAGTATGATTTGAACTTAGGCCCTGTGAGAGTTTTAAGATTATACCACTAGATAGTAAGCCAACTTTGATTTTATTGTCTTTTTTCCTTTGTTTTGTTTTACTATTCTTGGTCATTTATGTTGTAAATTTTTTAAATAAAGAAACTTTTTTAAATTCTAAAAACTACTTAGCTTGATTTTATATTAAATCTATTTGAATAAGTTTATTTTTTTTTAATTTTTAATTTTATATTTAAGTTTTAGTTGTTACTTTAATTTATACTTTTTAACTTCTAATTTAAATTTTAATTTCTATCTTTTATTTTTAATTAGATTTTATATTTTATTTGTATATTTTAATGTTAAATATATTGTAGATTATTTTATGTTATATATTTTATTTGTGATTTTGAAACTAAAATTAAGAATTAAAAGGTTAAATTAAAGTTTTAGGGTTAACAACTAAAACTAAAATTTAGTTATATTAACAACAATATAAAATTTAAAATCTAATTAAAAATAAAGACAGAAATTAAAATTAAGAATTAAAATTTAAAATTAAAATTTATCCATTTAAAAATTTAAAAAAGTTGTAAATTTTAATATATTTTTAAAATTAATCTTGCCACGATTAGTTTAATTAAATTTAAATCTCAAAAGAAAACTAGTATTGGTTTTTGGTCTAGTGGTATGGTCCTAGTATTTAAACTCCTAGACTTGTATTTGATTCCAGTCTTGCTCAACTTCTCTATTTTTTTAAAATTAATGTTCTTATTGATTAGTTTAAATACATTGAAATTTCAAAATATAACAGACTTTGACCTTTGGTCTGGTGGATTTACTTTTGCTCTTCTTCTTCCCAGACCTGTGTTCGAATCTTGCTTTGTTACAGATTTTAATATTTTTAAAATACTCTTAGGTCAATGTGGTAATTTAGCCTTTATATTAATTAGTTTGCTTTTGACGAAGTTACACCTTGTGTTTTTGTTTGCTCCTTAATAAAATTCTTTGACTTATACAAAAGTTACAGGATGTCGAGAGAAAATAAAAAGGATTTTGATCAAGACATTTAGGAAACTAAAATAAAAATTATAAATAGAATTTTCTCTCATTTTCATAAAAGTAGCTTAAAACTAACTTGAAGATGAAAGTTAGTACGGAATAGCTAAACGTCATTAAATTAATTTATTAAATATAAGAATTATAAATTTATAGGATATTGTTTTTGCTAAAGTAGAAGATAAATATAAAATGGTAAAAGTAAATATGTTTATATGATTTTTTTATATAATTTTTTTTATTTCATTGATAAAATAGATAATGAGATATTTATAGTTTTAGTTTTTAATTAATTTCAAACTCTAGAATTTTTTTATTTTTGGATTTAATTTTTTAGTTTCATATTATACATTCCAGGATATCTTAAAATATTTTAAATAAAGGCATCATTTTTTTATATGTAATGCTTAAAATATAATAATAAAATAAATAATGTAATAGTGTAATGGTTAATAATAGTATCTAGTTAATAATTTTTTTTATAGATAAAATATTAATATTATTAGTAATGATAATAGTGATTGGTGAGGATCGAACATTTGAGGTTGTGACCTTTTTCTGCTTTTTTTCTTTTTTAACCAATTGAATTATCTTATGTTCTGTGTATAACTGTACAACTAAACTATATGAATTATTTAGTATATTTAGTAACTAGTTATATATATATATATATATATATATATATATAATCTAGTTAGATATACTATAAAGTATTTCATATGATACGGAGTACTAACCCATGTAAGATAAAATTTACAAGCAGAGTAGAAAAATCCAAAAGTATAATTTTATTTTTTGTGCCCCATGAGTTATATCTAGTGAGAAAAACTAGATTTATATGCGCGTAAGAGGAGCAAATTTCAACTATTAAAGTAGAAATTAATGGTTGAGATCAACCATTCATTCTCTCTCTTCCAACATTTATTATATGTCATTCTTTTTTCTCTCTCATCTCCTAGATTTTTAAGATATTCTTCTCTCTTCTCTCTCAATGAGTGAGATTTGCTTCTCTCACTCGTATAAATTTGACTTTCTCACTAAATATATCCCGTATATATGTGTGGTGTGTGAGAGGTATTTCAAGAGTAAGTTTAAGAGCTTCATTCTAACTCTTTATTTTCTTGAAATCTAATGGTAAAGATTTCAATAAAATGAATCATGAAGATGATAACTCCCTTAAACTTATTTTAGGAGTAAGTGGATCCCTTCTCTCTTTCTCTCTCTATATATATATATTATGAGTGTTCAAAACTGAATTAAAATTCGAAAATAGAACCGCTCAAACTAAAAATTGTAAAAAATCACTTTAGTTTGGGGTGATTTGGTTTTTATAATTATCAAACCACGTGATTCGGTTCGAATTACGGTTTGGAATGTTAAAACTACAACAAACCAAATTAATCATCCCCAAGTTTATAAGTTTTATTTTCTATGTTTATAAGATTTTGATTTAATCTTTAATTAATATTTTTAACTAATATGAATGAGTTGATGAATAAATATTTTAGCAAAATTATTTGATTTAATTTTATTGGATACAATTTGATGACAACCACTAGAATCTAATATTTAAATAAATTGATTGGTTATACTTTAACTTTAATGATTTCTACTTTTATATAATTTTGTTGGGAGTGACTAAATTCTTATACAATTTTGGAAATAAATTTTTTCAATATATTTTTTAATACTTAATAATAAAAATTTTAAACCGCAAAATCAAATCAAACAAACCTTAAAAAATTAATTTAATTTAGTTCAGATTTTATAATTAATGTAAACCGAACCCAACATTACTACTCTTATTTTTATAGTTTGGTTCGAATTAATTTTAAACTTAAAATTGTACTCTAAAAATTCTCTCTATATATATATAGTCTAATTAGTGAACTAATTAGTTTTCAACTCAAAATTGCATTTTAAAAATTTCATATATATATATATATATATATATATATTCTAAAGAGTGGACTAATTATTTTTCAAACCCCTACTCGTACAAGAGTCACTCTCTTTACTCTTTTCACTTCCAACTTTAGCTAAATCTAATAGTCCCACTTAACATTCTCGACCTCTTCAATGTGACTAAAGGGCGTGCTGGTTCCCACAATAATCCATCCAAAGTTAAGCTTATGATATCACATCTCTTATATTATTCAAATCCATTAGTCATTATGGTCCACGAGTATTTCAACAAGAAACTTATAAAGCTTAGTTTATTTGAGCTATTTGTGTCCCATCATCTTTATGCAAACGCACGCTTCATGAAAGCAAATGTGTAAAACAAATTATATGACTAGTAAGATTATTTACAAATTCTGTCTGCATATTGAAGAGAAAAGAAAAAAAAACTTCAGCCAGGTCAAAATTAAAAGGATTTGGGTATACAAGAAATATTTTCTTTTCTTTGTTTTTCTAGATTGACCTTATAAGAGAGAGGAAAACTAGAATTTAATATTTCCCCTTCTCTATACTTTTTATATATAAAGGAAAGAATGTGGATCCTGTAAAGGAAAAATATGTGAAGAAAACATTTTTCTACAAAAGAAATACTATAGTAAATAGGTAGATAAGTTAGGATTAGTAATTTGGTAATTCCGTCGGGAATAATAATAATAATAATAATAATAATAATAATAATAATAATAATAATAATAATAATAATAATAATAATAATAATAATAATAAATTTACTCACCCTTAATATTTAGAATTCTTTTATCCCTCATCATTTATCCTCCAACAAGCATTATGACCTGTAATCAACATGGCTCTGCCAAGCTATGACACCAAATGGTGAGTGCGAGAGGAATGCGTAAGTTAGATCTCCTTATACTAAAGGCTCTAATTAATTAGCATTTGAAAATTGAAAGTTTTGATATTATATGCGTGTGGAAAAAAACCCTACGAATTTATACTGCATCGAAGACATCAAAAGGTATCATCTAGCAAACAAAATCGGTGGAGGACATAATAGAGGCAGAGACACCAAATTTTGTATATGTGTATTTCCTTGTACAACATGAAGCTTAGGAAAAGTTGTCACTTATGAGAAGAAGTGGTTAACAACTTCCCTAATATTCACGCCAACCACATACACATTCAAATAGATTCCCTCTCTCGCTCTTTATTCCCTTTGTTGCAGAAGATATAAGGGCAATGATATGATATCTCGATTTCGGATTTCAGAAACAGAACCAAAGGGGTAGCAAAAAGCATGACATGGCCCTGCAATACCACCTAAAAAGCAACGTTGATTGGAAGACTAATAAGCAGTTCCCTATCCTCACTGTCTCTGTTACCTCCTTTTTCAGCACAAAACTGTTTCACTCTTTGTCTCCCTCTCAAGTCTTCACTGCTCCACTACCACTTTGTCTTTTGACCAAACCCTTTATTGTTTCTTTCCTCCTCCTTGGTCCCTGAGAAATTCTGTCACACTCTTCTTCTTGTTCATGCTTTGTCTCAACCATTACCTTAATAATTGTAAACCTCCCCCATTAATGTGAACTGTTAATTCAACATTAACCCCATGTGTGCATGTCTCATGCAGGTATATCAATTGACCTCAGCCTCAGGTGGATACTTGACTCACCTTGGTGATGTTGAACTCCCTTTTTAAATATAAAAATAATAAATACACCCCTTTACCTTTTTAAATTTACTTCAAAATTCAAACAATATTATAAGTTTTGGACCGTAGTAAACATCTTTTGACCTTTAATTTTAATCTTTAGAAGTAAAATTTTCTTTCTCATCTGTATTCTTGTTGTCACCCAATAAATTATTCTAAAAACAAAATATTTAATTAGAGAAAAGAAATTCTTATGTAAACATAATGTAATACAATTCTTACACCATACCTTATTTCAAGTTTACCTTTAACAACAAAATTTGAAATTTTTAATGCTAAAGATTGCAGTTTAAAAAAATGGAAGAAAAATACTACTGTTCTTGTAACCAATGTGTCACACTAATATAGTTGGATAAATATGATGTAGGATTAATTTTAATTCTACTACTAGTATGCATCTTTTCACTTTTACTAGGTAGCTTGTTTCCTAGAATTGATTGATCTATATATACTCCTATCCAATTGTCCACTCTCACAAACATTCCCTCTGCCTCTCCCTTCCTCTTTTTTTGAATCCAATTCTCTCGTTCCCTTCACTTCACAAATATACACAGGAAATTCAACTTAACAATCTTTTGTGGCATAGTATTCTCCTGTAGTTGTTCAAATGTCTAGAAAGAGCAAAAGGGTGTGCTTTAGTCCTGATGTCAACGACAAGCCAACCCTCTTTCTCAAATACGGTGGCAGTAGTGGCAACAACAAGGATGATGATAGAGTTTCAAGAAACAGGAAGAGGATAACCAGATCGTATACTTTCGGATTGCCTATAGACACAAGCTTGTCTCCTGCAAGGTTGCTACTGCGGCTAGGGGAAAAGGTGGCTAGTGCTATAAGAAATGTTACTGTGAGAAGGAGATCCTCCAGAAAGGTTTCTTCATCAACTTTGATCAGGTCACGTTCATTATCAGACCTCACTGATTCACATCGAGCTGAAACTGTAGAAGATTGCATTGAGTTCTTACATTCCTCTTCATCTAGGGAGAGACCAAGTTGAGTTGAGTCTCAATGCAAACTCTTCAACTTCTCTAAGGCTGCTACTTGCATGAGAATTCAGATGTGTGTATTAAGTGCAAAAGGGTATGCTTTATAGTTTATCGATTTCAATTAAACATTTTTCAAGAGCAAGGAAAAAGAAGTTAATCCTTTGTGCACCATGTTTTGTATGAGTAGACTGTAGAGTTTCTGATATTAACATTAGCTCAAATCATAGTTTGAATTGCAGATTGAAGTGTTGCATTCATAACAATACAATGTTGGACCTTCTAAGTTCTAATTCGCCATATTTATTTATTGGCCATTGTAAATTGATTAGTAAAGTTTTTCTCTTTGCTTATTTTTCGATAGAAAACAGTGGTAAAAACCAAATTCAATTGAAGCTTAACAGAATGTGGACCAACGTAATTAGCTATGTATTTTTTATTTGCCATTGTTAAGAAAGGGAAAAATGTTCTAAAAAAAAATTGTCAAATGAATCCATTGATACTGAGCTTATACCAAAAGAATTGTCTAGTATTACTTTTTCTAAAATACGGAGTCACATGTATCTGATCTGAATTCATCATGAGAAGACACTAGGTGTGTAGGTTTACCCTGAATCTTAAGCTTCACTTTGCGTGTTCTGATACACATAATACATCCAGCTCCACCAAGAAGGTTAGAGATATGCCATTAATAGATATTTTTGTTTCTCTTAAGTAATTAAGGTTAGATTTCTAAGGATATAGAAAGACTTCGTTAAGGGAAATTGTACCTACTTTGATAATCTCTCTACTCATTTGTGATATGGTATATACAAATTGGATGAGGTCACGACACTCTTAATGCGTGAACGACATATTTCCCCATTTTTTTAGTGAGTCCAAAAGAGATAACTAACCTAATGTTAAACAATTAAGGTAAAAGTTGAACATGGTAGGCCCAAGATACTTTCTAAATGAAATAATATTTTGATAACGTAGCGTGAGTAACAGCAATTAATTAGGCCACCAGATATTTCAATCGGTACAGAATACTGAGCATAAGATGAAGTAATTTAGCCACTCAAAGTTGCAGTAACTGTTGTTAATAATGTTATGACATGTACATTACTACTGCCCCACATGGCTGAGAGAGGAGCATTGTCTTGTATCTATGCCTCTTCTATTCTGTCCAACATTTGAAAAGCCACTGTCAACCATATCAAGCAAATCAGCAAATATCCCTATTGGAATCAACTTTACAACAACCATTTGACCATAACATAAGAAATTCGACCCAAATTCTCTATTCCCAAAAAAGAATCTAACAACTATGCAATTCAAGTCATGTTCCTTAGTGCAGTTAGCAGATACTATTTAATATGACTATGATGTAATTCACCACTAGGTAGGTGATGGGTGCGGTTACACTCAAACTATGAAATGACTCTTGGAAAAATTTATAAATAAAAATTAAGGGTGTGTTTCATGGACATTTGAAGGGTTCAAAATAGAAATCCAAACATATACATATGCACTGACTGTAATAGACCAACAGGAATTAGTAAAATTAGGCTCTTACAAGGCCTGGTTCAGTGGTTCCCAAGCCCCACGAAAAAGAGCACAAAAGAATTGACCCAACAATTGTTTCCACAATTTTAATTTTAACCTTTTTTTTCCTACACTGTTTTTGTTAAAAGAATTTCACTAAAGCAACAGTAACATCACGATCATAATCCAGTGTAACAGTAGTAAACTTGGACGATTATCAGTAAAACGATTTGTATAGTTTAAAAAATTGTAAACAAAAAAGACTAGCCAGGCACAGGCAATGATGGTGCAAGAAAAGAAAGTTAAGTGTTGATATTCACACGTTTGGTAATAATTATCTTCCACTAATCATATCATGGTAAGAAGAAAAAAATAATTCCAGATGGCATTATGAATAAACAGTGGATTGCATGATCAAGAATCCAATGAGAGAATTTCAGGTTATCGGGTTCCTCAAAAGGAAGCTTTTTATGGCAATCCAATAAGGGAGGCACGTGAGCCAAGTTCCTGGTATCCTTTCTTGTGAAAAATCTTTAAAACATTAAATAATATTTTGATACTTGAAAATGAGTATTTTTTAATCTTTTAAATTTTTTATATTTTTTGTTTGATTATAGTCATTAGTTTTAATTAATGATATTAAACCAATGTTATATTTTTGTTACTTTTATATTAATTTCGTGGTCTAAGTATGTTCTAGTACACATCCAATCACTTAGAAATCAAGGTTAAGAATTTTTTATAAACAACTTCTTTCTTTAACCAGAACATTTTCAAGACAAAACCATGATAGGAGGCAAGTTTCAAAACAGACAATAGCGGTAAAAATAAAGTAGCTGCAAGATATCTTACAAAAGTTAATATTATTAGTAATATTAGTTTTTATTAAAGGTGAATCACCTTATATCTTATTCTATGTTATAGTTAGATTTATTTTGAATTATTTTTAATAAAAAAATTTGTAATTGTTTTTACAAAATAAAATGCATTGATGTCCTATATGTTTAGTTTTTCAAATACTTTATTCCTTAGGTTTTGTAAGGATCGATCGAGTAATATTTTTAAAAATTATCATAATGGATAAAAATGAAAAGAATGAATCAGTCATACTTTAAAACCCAACTTCAATACAAAGAAGTTGCACATGCTTTAAAACACCATTTTAGTTTTTTAATTTTTCTTTTTATTTTTAAGAAGTTATAGGTGCAAAAAATTGTCACAAATGGTTTCTCTAGCCGTAAAGAATGGATATAATTGTTACTACTTAAGCAACACATTTTAGAGCTGTTTTAAAAGCTGTGACAATTTTTAATTTTGATTTTTGAAGCACAACTTTTTCACATTGAAGTTGTGTTTCAAAACATGATTTACCCATTTTTTTATTTTTTAAATATACCCATTTTGATAATTTTTAACAAAATACTTCTCTTTTATAAAATAACCTTTATCTCTTCGAGTTTAATTGATATAGACGGTTAGTGTAAAGATTTTTACACTGATATTAAATCACAACCTTTCATTCATGGTAAGTTTGTTGACTTTACTAATTAGTACTTTAAAAGTCATATAAATGAAAAGTTATGATTAACTGTAAGTGTAAAAATCTTTTACACTAACAATGTATACAAATTAAACTCTATTTCTTCTTTCCATTTATCTTGTAAAAGATTGGACCTTAGAAGTGCAATTTGAGAATGGGCTAAAGTTGCTAAGGATATGTAGGTGGTTTCCTTTGGCACTTCCTCATTTCCTATTAACACCCCTCAATGTTTATAATTTTCTGTAAAACCCTAAAATACTCTCACCCTCTTTTACCCTAGTGTTTTGAGAGAGCATTACCCAACTTCACGGTTGCATGCCCACCCCTAACAATCTCTTTGAAAAATTACATTGGTTTCTCCATTTCGCACTCTTATCCTCTTCGAACATATATCTTTTTACTTCTATATTTAGGAATTTCCCCTGCCATGTACGTTCAAAGAAGGCGAGAATGCTCTTTTGAAGAAGTGGGTAGAGGTACGTGTGCAACTGTGAAACTAGTCGATACTTTGTAAAAAAACTTAAGATAAAAGAGGATGATAATGTTTTGGATTTTGCAAAAAAATTGTAAACATTAAAGAAGTGCAAATAGCAAATGAGGGGGTGTTAAAAGACATTTACGAATATGTGAAGTTCTATTTTTACTTTCATTTGTTTTTGGTATCTACACCACACTTTCGCTGTTGACACCTTCCATAAAAATGCAAAATCCCTATCCGGCCCTACTTCCTCGTGGTCCTCCATGCCAAAACTCCGCGCAAGTGATTCAATTTTTTACAGAAATTAATTGTTAGGATTCAGGAGTATATTCTATTCCAAATCAGATATCAAATAAACAAAACAAATAAAGTGGATGGTTAGTAAAAAAGTAAAGGTAAAATAAATATTTAATAAAATAAAATATTTGGTTTCACCCATTTGATGAGATGACAATTGAGAAGTCGAGTAAGTAGTGATATGTAATCATTCCTTCCACCCTCTTCTATATGTTCCATCAATCCATTCTTAAACCAATGAAAAAAAAAGAACAAACCATTTCATCTCTTCCTATTCCACACTGAAACGAGATCAACAAATGGCTAGATACTTCTGTCATCATAGCCTGAAAATTGCTAAGGAGATGGGCAAATTAGGAAGAAACAAAGGCTAGACTATTGTGAATTAACACAACCCCAACTTTCCTTAGTTGATTTAGATCCAAGAATGAATGCAAAGATAATCCCCAAAGGCCTTAGTCAGATCTGGATCCAAGGAAAAAACAAGAAGAATATATATAGATAAAGAAATCGTATTGTTCACCTGGACAGTGAGAGATATGTTGGGTATATATCCAAAATTTTGTTGTTATAAACATTTGGTATATCCAACTTCTGTAATGCGCAAGCACCATTGAAGAAATAGAGAGAAATATGATTCTAATAAGACTAGATATTAGAGAGAGACTGGTAAACCATGTTTCCTAGACACTACCTTATTTACAGCAACAGACAAATATCGGTCTTCCTATGTTACTGCTAGATATCTTCTTTAAAATTGGATTTTTATTTTTGAGTCCCATCTTAAATTTGCTTCATTATGCTTACCACTTATTAGCATTTCAAGAATAGTAATTTTATTATTTTAAATATAGTAGATGACAAGGCTCGAGAGAAAGGGCTTTGTATTTTTACTTTAATGTAATTAACATAATAGAATAGAATAACAGCTTTGTTATAAAATTATGGAGGGGCTAATTCTCATAGTTGAGCTAGAAACTCTTGGAGTGCAAGTGCGAGTTGAAGTCCCACATTGGTAAGAAGATGGAATCTATTTCATCAATATCCAAAAGTGCTATAGAAGATGGAATCTTGTATTATTGGAGGCAACTAATTTCTCCTTTCTCGATGTGAGTTGTAACATTTGTTTATTAGTAGTAGATTTTAGTATGTATTGATTTTAGGAGTCCAATTCTCATGAGTTGTTAATTGAAATAGGGTAAGGTTTTTGACATTAAATTTCTTTGTTTGTTTTGGCAGAATTTATTTTTACAGAAAACATCTTTTCCTAACAGTTTTCCAACGTGAAAGCCTTTTATATTTAAGTACACTTTGTTAGTACAGATTCTATCTTGTTTTAGAGATCAGAATCCAGTTCCACTTGAAATAACACGCAATGTTGATGTTAGAATTTAACTTTTTATATATAAGAACTTAAGAAGAGAATTATTAAAAGCATGATAACTTAATTATGAAAGTCATAAAAATTTTAAAATAAGGGTGATGAGACCGCACTTCAAGACAGGAATACTCTTCAAGTCTAAATGTTAGAATAATTAAGCCTCGTTTCAAGATGAATGAAGATTCAAACTTGTGAGCTGTGTGATATGATACTCTATCCAACAGCTTGACCAGTCCCTTTGAATAAAATCGTGAATTAAATGAACAACCGAATAAGTAATTTTCTCACAAGTTGAAATGAATATTTACAAGTGTGTAGATCAATTACATTCTGATTTTGAGTAAGTAGTGACCTTAAATATTCATAAGGAGAAATTTACCACTCATCTTTAGCAGTATTGTGTTGTATAGAAGATACTAGTGATCTCCTACAATAAATGAAAGGCTAATGCTCAGAAAGAATCAAACCTCTTAACACCTTTCAGGAGTGCTTTGAGAACTAACACTGTCCAAATAAGCTTTTATTTGTCTCCAAATTGTTTGTTAGATCCAAGACAGTAACAGAAACTTAACTTCCAATCTAACACAATGCTATCAGAATTTTTAGTCCCACTTTGGCAATGTGCCACACAGTCTGGCACTTCCACGTGCTTATTGAACTGTCTCAGTAGTTTCATTAGTGATTACACAGTACAGGCTATGGCCAAATGGACCCTAATCCTCCAGCTTTCTCTGAAGAAGGAAGGACCACAACCTCTTCTCTAGTTAAACATTATCTCATCCTTAAATAGCCTCCATAACAAGTTAGGTTCAGCTTATTATTGGTACACGAATATTTAGTACCTGACGTTGTATTTGGAAAGACTTTGTTTTCACTGTATATTATATATGATATGATGCAAGATACTGCATTTTACAGGCTAGAAATGACACTAAATTTAGATATTTAAAATTCTGTTGCTGCATTATTATGATGTTTATTGTGAGTGCATTGATTCTACAGTTATGAGACACCACATGATGTTTCTTTTTTGCATATACGGTGCATTGCTACCTCTTTACCCTTTCATCATGTTCTCTCTTATCATACATGCCATAACATTTATCAAGATTAGTTCCAAGTTCCAACCAATATTGAAAACCCTCATAAATTCTGTGCCTATCACGGGGAAAATGCTAGTAGCTCTTGGAGTGGTGATTCCTTTGACGTGACATTGCATATTGTAAAACAAATGAACATATATACTTAAAATTGCAGGTTTCGTTTTCTCAACTTCATCCTAGAGATGGTTTCTTGTTTTATACAATTTAATTTCTTTGGGAAAAACATGCTGTTTTCTAATAAAATTTAGTTTTTGGTCTAATCGTAAATTACTTGAAAAAGAGAAGAGGAAGAAGAGGTCAAAAATTAAAATATTTTTTTAACTGACAAATTAACAATTAACATGTGTTCATACATCCATAAAGAATGGTTAAACATCTTGAGAAATGCATTTAACTTAGGTGTAATTTTGAAAACAGAAATGTATTTGACAAAAATGATTTGGTATTTTTACTCATTATTATTACTTCCAACCATTAGACACTAGCCACCATATCTGACATCTAGTCACTGGTCACCATTTCTGATCATCAATCATCTACTACCACCTTTGATCGTTGATCATGACTGTCACCTCCAATTGTTGGCTACCATTCGCTACCACCAATCTCTGATTATTAGTCATCACCTTTGGATTGTCGATCATTAATTCCTGATCCCATCCATCACCTAATTGTCGTTGATCATTACCTCGGAGACTATGGGACATAGTACTTTTATTTGTAGTGGGTAATTACTAGTAGTTGATATTTGATATCAAGGACAAAGAATTACAGGAAGGTTAAAATTTGACAATAGTGTTTTAAAATTGAAAATTAAAATAAAGTTGTTTTTATAAATTTCAAAACTTAAAGCAAAATTAGTTTTGTTTTATAAATTTAAAAATTTTAAACAAAAAATCATGCTGAACAGAGTCTTATTTTCCAAAAAGAAAATATCTTTAATAAAATAACAGAGCATGGACTTATAGATTAATGATCCATAAACTAAGAAAGAAATTCTAGCATTGTAATTAAAGATGCAATTTGTTGCTGAAATTTCTTGTGCATAAATAGCTTTCGACTCAGGATCCACAGTGAAAGAAATAGTCCACTACACATGCTTATTGCTTTTAATGATTGAAACGGCCAATGATGTCACCAGTGTTGTCTTTAGTTCTCTCATACTCATTTATTTCCTTTTTTCCATTGTACTAGATGTTGAATTTTGAACAATAGAAGCATCAACAAAGGCATGGGGAGTTGGGGACTCTGCAAGTTGAGTATTGGGTACAGAATCGATGGGTTATGGGAGCCTCATATTTTCACATCATCATCTACATGGAAACATATCATGTATCTCTTTATTCATATTCATTTTCTCAACTGCATCCTTTTCAGCATCTGCATGCCAGTGCCTTTTGTTTTCCATAAACTAATGCGAAGTAATTAAAATAGGGAAATGACCTTTTCAACAAAACTTTAGCATTTCGATGTGACTGTTCCAAAAGTTGAGTTGGTTGAAGCTACTTTATCAAAATTTTAATGACAGGAAGTTTTGATGAGGCTTGAATAGCTAGATAGCATGAACAGAAGGAAAACAGAGAGGGTATAGAAAATCTACATATAATTGCTAAGCTCCCTCAAAAGAAAAAAAAATGCGAAGCACCAAATGAAATTTTGGTAAATGAAAACAAAGTGGATACAAAACTTAATAATATTGACTAATTAATTATTTTATTCTTTTGCACTAGTTTAATTTCATTGAATGAGATTCTCTCCCCCTCATTTACTAATTTTCATTTCAAATATAATTTGTACTAGACAATGTGCCATATTAAATATAAAGAACTATTACAGCTGAATCTCACCACAATGTTGTCTGATTAGTCAAGCACATTTAGTTACGAGGACATAAATGTGCTACATGTTAATTCCGCTCCTGCCGTGATCAAGTCTTTGCTGGTGCTTTTATTATACAGTTTGTATTATTTCCAAGTGAATTGAGTGCACTCTGTTGCCTTGGTTGATTAGTCCTGTGCCTATTTAGCTGAGTAAGACCCCTCTCCGTAATATAGGGATCATGTTTACTGGTTAAACCATATGTACATATTCTACTATTAAGGCATATTTATCTTGGTTTTGACATGTTTGTCAGCCTTCTAGCTGGACTTGCCTGCAAGTTAATGATACTACAACTACAAAACATTACTGCTTTATTAAAAAGTTAATGCACCTTGTATGATCCCATGTGCCAAATTGTCTATCTGTCACCTTCCATACCTTTCTCATATTCATACTGACACAGACTATATATATATATTTAAAGGTAAAACCTTTAAGGCAAAAGGATGTACAAACTAGATTTCTAACCAAATAACAGTAGTTATGATTTGTATATATCAGAATAACAAAATATACATAAAATGTAATTTTTTTTATCGGCCACAATCAGATTTTATTTCTATCATAATTCTATGTGTTTTGGAAACACATTGGGCACCAGTACAGAATAATCAAAAGGGAGAACTTTGTCCCTCTCTCTTTCAAGCTTTTTCCTTAGATGGAACTGTCCCATCTGTTCCTGCAAGCATAGCATATTTGCTCTTCCTTGTTAAATTGGTGCACTCAAATCCCAAAGTTCCGGCAAGAACCCTTTGAATGTAGTTTGCAACTTCAATTGCTGATTTCCCTCCACTGCATGTAAGCTCTTTGGGAAGCTGATTCAAGAAAGTGATCTCATATGTGGGCATGGGATTCATGAACACAAAGTAGGGGTCCAACAATTTGTGTCCACGAACTGTTGTCCCATAAAACACACTTTGTTTTGTGTTAATAGCAACTGGGACAATCCTATCTGTGAGTTCAGCGAAAAGTGCACTAAACCTCAGGAGAAAAGGCTCTCTACAAGTTGTACCTTCTGGGCAAATCACCAAATCCCCTTCTTCAAGTAATCTTTTGATATTGGCAGCATCTTTCTCTCTTTCCCTTGAAAGGGCCACAGCTTTAATTGGTGAAATTATTTCAGTGAATTTGCTTATACTATATGTGACACAGCTAATTTTTCTTCCAAGTGCAACTGCAGTAACCACTGGATCTAAAACTGTGCGATGGTTACAAACAAATAGGACACCACTTTGACCCTTCTTTGGGGGTGGTGGAGGGGTACCTTTCACAATGACTCTGATTCCCAATAACTTGTAGTTATACCAAGCAATTCTTTCAGGCAAAGGAATGTTAAGATAGACCCTCAGAATGGAGAGTATGATGCCAATTGGCAGCCATAGGAAGGTTAAGAGGGCAGCTAGAGGAGTTGGCCTCTGAGCAAACCTACCCTCATGAAAAATAATTGGACTTAAAAGTTTGTTTCTTGGTAGTGGTTCACACTTAGTCCTTGGCACCATGTACCCTTCCTGCAGGGGAAAATACAGTTAATGACTTGATTGGACGCATGAGCAATGATGATAAGTAGTAACATTGTTTGAGACACATGATTGGGTTACCAAAAAATTAGTTTTCTGACTCCCTCAAGGGTGTATACAGTTTTGGAAGGAGGAGAAAGATAAAAAGAGAAAAGAAAAAAAAAATGATAAAATGTCATAAAAAAAAAAAAAGAAGAAAGAAGATTAAGGGAGCACAAAGGTAGGTGTAAAAATTGAAATATGAAAAAATTCATGATTTCTTGGTTAATGTCAAGTAAGTCCCACTATCGAAGAGAGTGGACCATAGTTTTTTGTATTGGAGATAAAATGAAGTCACCCAACCATATATATGATAGAAATAGTGTGTTTATGACATTTTTCTTTGATATAAAGTAATCATTAGAAATGTTTTCATAAAATCGAGTGTTTAATGATGGCTTGCTAACTCTGGAAATTATCAGTTATATTGATCTAGCTAAGCATGCTGGATATTTTTTGTGATTTCAACTCAAGGTTAAAAATATAAATCCCATGAATACCAAGTTTAAAGAGGAAAAACTCAGCCAGTTCAACTTAAATTTTTGAGGTTAAGTTGACAGGGAATGTTACAAGATTTTGCTTACTAAATAAATGATTATTTGCTAAGCAGGGAAGTGTTTTACACCTTTTCATATCTTCTACATGAACCATAAACAAGAGGCTTAGATTTTGTGTTAAAAGTGGGTTGTACTTGAGAAATTCGTGGCAATCTATATACCTCAATTAGGAAATTGAATTTAGTTTGTGCCGGCAAAGTAACCAATAAGGAAACTCATAATTATTAGTGTTTAAAAGTAGTTAAGTTTTATGATATGCGAAGAGAACCCATGAAATGAAAAAGCAGAGTAGACAGCTCAAAACTGAGACTGTTATAAGTTGTGTCCATAAATTGGATATAGAATGTAGGGGGACCACTTACACAGTAGTAAATATATTGGAAAAAGAAGGAATAAAACAAAACAAGTGGAGGGACTTGCAAGTGCGACCAGAGATAGAAACACGGAAACAGGAACAAGAAGAGAGGCTCATTACAAGTGATAACAACATGTCGTGCTCATTAATGCTCTCACCAAACATGAATTAAATTTTAGATAAACTATATTTGATTTCATTCAGAAAAAAAAAAAAAACAAAAAAAACTAGTATAGCTCCATTGAGGTATAAAAAAAACTGTCCCTAAATCCCAAACAAGCACCCTCCTCCAAAATAAAGTTAAACATAGAGTCATAGAAACATGAAAATAACATCCAATTGATATATTTATGCAATCATGATTTGGCAATTGGCACATATTTCCTTCACACTTGCCAATTCCTCTCTTTCCTCGAGTATCCCACACTTGGTAAGATACTGTATGATTATGCATTCACGTCCTCTGAAATTCATTATTTGCAACCTATCTTTTACACGTTTTAACTCATGAATACATAATAACAGGTTACTAATCATGAACCCATAAAAGAAAGTCTTTTGACAAATATTTATAAGAAAATAAAATAGATTAAGTTTCTTCCAATGAAGCAGAATTGTCTTATGTTCAAGATAGGTATGATTCATACCCAAAATCAATGTGTGAACTTTAATTTTTAAATAAGTTCTTACAATTAATTTAATTGTTTTAAAAGCTGATTTTAAGTCAGTTTATTCTGTTACGAGTGTTTGTCCATTCAAGGCCTACGTATAAAACACAAAAGTTAATATACATATTGAAAGCATATGTAAGTAACAGAAAGAAAAAGCATGATAGAAGAACCTTGCAAATTGACATGAAGTCACGATCACTTTTACTGTCTCCTAGTCCCACGTCAGGTAAACCATTATGGAATTCCTTGAGAAGAGCCATTTTCTTGTGCTCCCCAACAAGCACGCCAGGGTTGTTAACAAACCCAGTTAACCTCCCTGATTTGGTGGTGTGAAGTTCAGTCCCAAGAACTTTATCAGCACCAAGGAAGGTCTTAACGAAGGGCTCCACCATCAGGCTGGGGCTGGCAGTGACAATGTAACGCTTCCCAAAGGAGTTGAAGACCCTCCAGCTCTCGGGGTGGACATCCTCGGCGTAGAACTTGGGGAGAACCGAGCGTGCGACCATGTCAACGTCCCTGACCTTCAGGCCCGCAAAGGCAATGAAGATCAGGAACTTGATGGCCGCGGGCTCGGAGACAAAGATGTACGTGAAGTACACGAAAGGGACGGAAGCGAGGAGGAGGAGGGCGCGGAGGAAGCTGCCGGCTTCTATGGCGACCAGCATGTAGTATGGAAAGGCGCTAGGGGACACCAGGAGGGTGCCGTCCAAGTCTGAGGCCACTGTTTGGTTTGAGCGATTGTCTGTGGTGCATTTTGAGATTGGTTCGAAGCTGCGAAAGGCTCCCATGACCATGAGGACTAGAGGAGAGAAAGAGAGTGAGGTTTAGTTGGTGTGATGGTGAACAAGAGTGTAGCCAGCTTTGAAATGTTATGAGGAGAGAGGGACGGACAAGAGGGGTTTTTAAAAGGAGACCACCTCATGTTGTTCAACCATTTTTTGCATGAATTCTAATCACCATAATATGACCTAAGCTACACTCATGTTATATGAGGAACGGACTTTATGTACCCTCTTTTTCTATAACAAATTAGTTTCATAATACTAATAAAATCTCTACTTGACAATTATATACTTATAAATAATTCTTTATATCTTTCTCTACTATTATCAAATTCATTTTTAACCAAATCACTAAATATGCATATGTTTGTTTGTTAATTTTAAAATACACGCATGTAATATTTTAAATAACGAAAATGCTTTGTTTCAACGAAAATTTATTTCCTCTAATTGGCACATGAACATGTGTTGTGGGATACATAAGAAAACTATACATTTTTAACTGTTAATTAATAATTGTATAAAAAAATCATAGCTATCTTATATAAGAAGAATGAGTGTTTTTCTTGTGTTAGTGCTTTTTGTGTTATATAGTATTCTCTTTAAATAATATCTATATATGTGGTTATTTAATTGGAGAAAATAATAATGACGACATAAGACTCGCATCTAATTTTTATATAAAAAAATAAACTGAGTTTTAGTTAAAAGCTAGCAATAATAAGTATGATTTTCTTAAATAATTATTTTTTTGAAAAAAATGTATAATTAATATAAGATAAACGTAAAGTTGAACTAACGCACCGTATGATATGAAAATAAAATGAATAGGAAAAATTGATTGTCCACAAGTACGTGCTAAAATGTAGTGTGTGTATATATATATATATATTATATATTATATAAATTAATTATATATTGTGTGCTTTCACGCGGCTACGATTGAATTCTTAAAGATACCTATTTATTAATTAATGGCTCTGTATCGATTGTGTGGTGTGGGAGACCCTTATATATTTATAATTGAGTGGATGTACTATTTTCAACGGCCGTCAAACTTTTTCTTGTCTACAATTACGTTTATTCAAGACTCAAAAGGGTATCGTTAAGTAGAAGAAATTAACTAACGTATCTTTCAAGTAGCAAATAGATTTCTTTAAATATATGAGTTATTTTTTTACGATAATATTTAGGGTTAGTGACGGAAGTGAAAACAAAGTAATTGAAAATTTCACGAGAAATTATTAGATCAATTCACTATCCCATGTCATTTTTTCACAACTTACATATCTCTGTAAAATAAAAACGATGTTGGCCACTTTTAAATAATACATGTTTTCATTTATAAAATTTTATAACAAGAGTTGATTTTGAGAAGAATTGTGTGTAGTTCCATTTGGGTAAGTAAGAGAAGAATGGTATAAATCTTCCCATGACGGTTAGATAATATGAGAGGAAAATTATCCATACAAGTTAAGAAAAGAAGGGTGAAAAGTAAGTTGTTAGAAAGAGAAAAAGGAAAAGGGGTAAGACATAATAAGGTGATTTGAGGTAAGTGTAAGAATGTGGAAGCGTTAATGAAAAGGGAAAAAGATAGATAGTTGTATTTAGTGGTTGTGAGGAGGCGTGAGAGTAGTTGGAAGTCGATAACAACAGCTTCCATACATTCAATTAGCCTACTTTTTAGTTTATTGACGCCGCCTTTGCGCTCTCATCAAACAAGCTAAGCTACCTTAGCCGATAGCCATTAGCCAAATAGCCAATAGCCACTAGCCACTAGCCACTAGCCACTAGCCACGCTCGGCTTCGGCTACCTTCACCTCTTTCATTTTGCTAAACACTTTCCCTACTAACTTATAGTTATAGCCATTCAAATATAAATGCAACCGTTTCTTTTTTAACTATAAATATCTACAATCTTTTTACTTGCCCAACTTTACTATATATATATATATATAAAAGATACTTCGCAGTTTAATTTATATATGTCCATCCTTATTTATGCATTGACAGCCTGGCCTTTATTTATCTTTGTCGTACGCTGACCTTTATTTCCCTATTGGCCTATGTTATGTTTTAGGTAGCACTGCTGATTATCAATAATGTTTCTTTATTGTTCTAAGAGGATATATATACCTATATGATAATAGAAATAAGACATAAAGATGCATAGAAATATTTAATATTGTGAATAATATCATGAAAAACAAAGGTGAAACTGGTGATCGTTCAAATTATAATATAAGAAAAAATTGGTTTAATTATATTTTTAATCCATTGTAAAATTTTGGATAATTCATTTTGGTTCTTCTTATTTGACAAAAAAAAATTGGTTGTTCCTATATAACCAATATGAGGACTAAAATGATTTTTCAAAATTGTTTGTAGTTCCTAAAAGCTAAATTGAGGGACTGAAATATATTTTTGTAAACTTGAGCAACTAATTTTTTTTAAAAATTTTGGGCACAAAAATCATAATATTTTTAAATTTTATGGACTAAAAACGTAATTAATTAATCTTAAAAATTAATTTTTCTTTAAGTTAGGCTTGACTATGTTTTTAATATCTAAATATTGGAGTAAATATAATTTTTGTCCTCTAAGTTTAAAAAAATACAACAATTTTAGTCATTCATATTTTTAAAAAATGTGATTTTAATTTCTCAAATTTAATATTTAAAAACTAAAAGTAATTTTGAAAGAATTATTTTAATCCCTCAATTTTTTTAAATTTGAGGTACTTAAATTATTATTTTTTAAATTTAAAGGACTATAACCATATTTTTTATCCTAAAATTTTAAGGAGTATTAGTTGATCCCTTACCTATATGTTTTTTAGTTTAGCATATTCTTCGTTCATATAAAATAAAGGTTAATTATATTTTTTGTCTTAAAACATTTTATAAATTTTATTTTTAGTCTTTAAACAATATCTTTAATGCTTATACTTTTCATCTTAATAATTTTAAATAATTTTGTTTTCAAGTAATTGTTCATTTAATGTTTATAATTTTCATATTTTGAAAAGGAGTTAAGAGCTTTAACCATGACTAAATTTTAAGTTTAATTAATTTTAATATTGTAATTTTTTTTTTCAAGTAATAGACAAACATATTGGTAATTTAATTTTTTTTATAAGCCAAAATTTTATCGACAATTTAATTATATTAGTCAATCATTAAATAGTTTCATAAATAGATTTATGTAATTTGTTTTTGGTATATCGTATATTTTTAATCTCTTATCAACTTTTGTAGTTATCATTAATTATCTGAAACAAATAAAAGGTTAAAGGTATAATTTATTAAAAAATATTTATGTTTATTTTCATCAAAATCCATAATAATGTAATAAGTTACTAAAGTGCGACTTATTTATTTTGTTATGGTATAGAAGATACAATTACTTATCAAGAAAGACTCATATAAATAACCTGAAATAATTTATTTAATCTCTATTGTTTTGAACACATTTATAAGAAATATAATAATATCTTAGTCATTAAATTGAAAAAAATTCTGCAGTCTCTATAAAATTATAATTTTATTATTGTAATCTCTAGAAATAGAATTAAAAATATTTTTAAAATGTAATTAAAATTGAAATTTTTTATTTTTAGGAATTGAAATCGAATTTTTTTTAATAAATGTGTAATAAAATCCTTTAAATTAATTAAAATAAAAATGGATGAGTTTAGTATCAAATATTAATTTAACACATTGGTTTCATTAATATTGATGGTATCCAATATATATTAAACCAAAACTATTTTAATTAGTAATTAAAACTTTCTTTTTTCCATTTCATTCGGACGCAAATTTATCTAACTCCCACACCATTTAAAATTGAGATAACTTGGTTTTACTGGTGGTTGATTCCGTGGGATTGTCGTGGATCTGAGAGGGTAAGACTTGACAAGACTAGTTTTTGTTTCATTCTTTTGATATATATATTACATATTTTACTTTTGACTTAAAAAAAAAAAAAAAACTCCCACACCGTTGGTTAATTATCTCACATAGTGACATGCACATTTATAAAATTGCAATCTTTCGATTATTGTTACTTGAAAACGTCTTTTAAAGCAGTCTATGTCAAGAATTTCCATCCAGTCTTGGCCCCTACAAAATCATCATCAAGGCCTGATAACTAATAACGTAGTAGCAACATAAGTTGATTGTTATCCCAGAGCTGCAACTTCTTCTTGTTTTAAAATTCTTCTAGGGGTTGAAGTGCACGAAAATCTGGATATGCAACCTATAAAGAGCACCAAGTACTTGGTTACTTGGCCAAACCTTTTTCGCTTTCCTTGGCAACTTGCATGGAGTCACGGAGACTCGAAGAGCATCTGCAGATAGAGTTCCACCATGATAAGGTATAACAATCAAGCATACTTTGTAATTTATTTAATACAATTTAATAATAGATGGATGAGGACTGTGCTTCTGGAAATTTTTTTCATCTTTCAAGAGCCGATTCCTGTTCTGAATTCAGGGAAGAAAACAACTCTAAATTATCTGACTTTAATCTCAAGTATCTTGGTAGTTTTTAACCTTTTTAATAGGAGAAACCTTGTGTTCTATATTTTTTATTATTATTTAAAAATTTTAATTTATTCGATTAATTATTTTAAACGAGTTAATTGAATCGTTTTATGATCGTTGGTATTAATTATTTTGGCTGCTTAATTAGACTCAGTTTTAATTGGTTTAAATGTTATGTATTTTTACTCTCAAGAAAATGTTATGTCTTTTTAATTGATGAGTTTAATTTCGTTACTGATGTTTTTTAATTTAATACACAACGGGTCAATGGAGTGTACTCTATTCAGGATAAATAATCCCCACAACAACTCTCTTCACTTTCTCAAAACTACTTGTTCGTGGATTTTGTTTTTCTTCTCCTTGTAGTCTTAGTTTAAATTGAGAAGTTTCTTGATAGTACTTTTGCATGCATGCTTGAAAAAACCCTCATTACTTTTATTTTAACCTCATTAACAATAATAATCTAAATGAATTATGTTGTTCGTGGCCATCCTTTCAAAGTTTCTCCTTCTTTTTTGTTTGATTAAATCTCTTGGGACGAAATCTTTGATTAAGAGGCTTACTATTTAAAATAGTAATTTAATAACAAACATTCTTTTGAAAAATAATATTTGGTAGAACAATTGTTTAAAAATGTAAATCTATTTTACATGAACAACCCATGCTTACTGAGTAATTAACTTAAAAAATCAATTTTTAAATTTGAATTAGTCAAATTATAATCACGAATTGTAATTTTATGGCTAAGTAAGACCAAGTGGTGGCTACCATGCGCGTAACTGATCAACAAATTTAAATAGCAAATCATAATTATAATTTAAGAAAAGTCTGATACTGTTTTATTGGAAACACACATTCTGCATGCATAAAGATTCTTTTTTATTGTAAATGAGAGTTGCGATGTAAGTTTGCTACCTCTTAGACTCAATCTCACCCATTTTTTGTCAAATAAAAAATTTTTGGAATACAATATAAATTTATGTCAAGAGAATTTTTTTCTTTTTTCTTAAAAGGTAAAGATGAAATGTGTGCTTGCGTTTTTTAATGATTAAAAGTAAAATTGAATATTTATTTTTCATAGTTAACATGAACACCGATCTTTCTAGCATTGTAATCTTATTAACACCCAAACTTAATTTATTTATAACGCATCAAATTTCTTTTATAACGAGATTACAATACAACTGGAGCATGTATTATGTATGCAAACATTGCATTTTAGACCTAGGATTTGCCTCCAAAATCTTGATTCCATCAATATACATAACTGATCTGACTAAGGGAATTGAGAGCAAAGGATAAGTCTTCTGATGGACCACTTTACATCATGTGGCATGAGGTAACCCATCATATGTTATGGGTAATATGTTCTTTATTATTACTACAGTGGTATAAAAAAGATTCTGGAATAGACGAAAAAGATTTCACAAATATCCTATTTTGCATCATGCACAAAAGACCACAGGTTCCCATGACACTTTAATATGAGGTGTGACTCACTTAGGTGGAGTCATTTTTAAAAATAATTTGAGGGCCAACATCCTTAAAATGTAACTTCTATTTACGATTTGAAGGACACTGTATCCCCATGTGCAGCACAGTTTTGTGTAATTGTTTTGACTAAATTGTATTTTTTAATATCGTATGTATTCAGAAGGATAATTGATTATGTTATAAGTTATTTCTAATGTTATTATTACAACTTCAAATAATATTAACATAATATTATTTCAATTTTTCCGTACCAAAATAAATAATTTGTTTTTCAAGGTTGAAATAAATCAAGTGGAAGTTCTAGTACCCTAAAAAACATGCCCATGCTGTATTGGATAGAAATAATAAGTTGAAATAAAATATAAAATTTAGATATAGAAACAATGGTGATTATGATTTATATAAAATTTTATACTTAAACAAGGTACTAGAAAGTTTTTTTTTTTTTTATGAAAATGTTACTTACTACTCGTTATTTGGGAGGAGGATCGATCAAATTACTTAGAGCTAGGGATTGATTGTCATTTTTAAAGAATTAGAAATAGTTTTTAAAGAATTAAAAATAGTTTTTAAAGAATTAAAAATAGTTTTTAAAAGAGTTGTGAAATAAGAAAAAAAATGTTTGATAAGTGTTGCTTGAAAACTGTTTTAAAATTATGAAAATGAAAAAAAAATATTTATATTTACACAAATGTTATTAATAAAAAGTAAAAAATAATCTATTCTCCTTGCATTTTCAGTTTTCTAAACAAAAATACAAAATTGATAAGTAAAACTATTTATAGTTATTTCCTTCGAAACTAATTTTTAAAACTATCTTAAAAAACACTAACTAAACAAATTTTTTAACTTACATACTAACATACTACTGAAAATAGTTTTATAAAACTATTGTCTTACTATTCATCTATTAAATTTTTAAGATCTAATGGTTTTAATAAGCTAGTAGCTTTTTTAGATAGTTACTACTTTTTTTTTTCTAAAAAGCTACTTCGGTTTGTTTTTTTTTAAAATCTATTATTTTTAGTATTTCCAATTAATTTTTTTACAACTTTATTATTTATTAACAAATTATTCTCCTATTTCTCTCTTCTTACATGTCACAACTTTATATTAAATTTTTTATAACTTAAATATTTAATTACCTAATATTAAGATTATTAAAATATAGTATTGTAGAAATTTATAATTTAAATATCTAATTATAGAAAATTATAATTTAAATTATGTAATTATAGCAATTTAAAATTTAAATATTTAATTATAAAAATTTTAATTTAAATATATAATTATAATAATTTATAGTTTAAATATGTAATTATAGTAATTTATAATTTAAATATATAAGCAATTTATTTAAAAAAATTATATTATTAAAATATATTATAATTTTTTTTGGATAACCTAATATATTATAATTATTTTAAACACCTCTATTGATATAATAATTAATTAACGATGTTTTTACTTTTTTTATTTTAAAACTTTTGTATATTAGTTAGTTTTACCTAAAATTTATAACTAGTTTTTTAATTTTTAATTAATTTTTTAAATTCCAGCTAGTTTTTTAATTAATTTTACCAAAAAAAACCTTATATATTTTATATATCCAAAAACAAATAATAAGTCTAACTCCTCAACATATAGTTTTTTAGAGATGAATATCCACTTTCTAGACCTTTCTCCTCTTAATTGTATGTATGTGTTAATGAGCACTGCACATGTCTATAATTATTGAGTCTAATAATATTTCCCTTTTAACTTTTGGCCACTAGCTAGCTACTCCTCTATATAACGTATTGCACTAAAAGACTGGATAATTTTGTATTATGTAGAGCACTTTCAATTTATATATATCTGGATATTTTATTTATTTTGTCTCATTTGTCCTTGCTACCCTAATTTTGGAAAATTAATTACAAATACGAAGAACTATTTCGATTCCTTAAACTCGATCTATTATTGCTTTATGACTTTTCTTTCCTAGAATCGTGTATACTATACATAACTTGCTTAAAATTCACACCAACACTTTTTGAGACCAAATAAATAATTATAATATTACTTTTTTATCAATTATATAAATTAATGATGCTTATATTTCATATATAACTTAAATTTTATATTTGATTTGTAAGCAATATAACTATATACCGGACAAATGTTACATATATTAATTGTTTTACTGTACCAGGTACTATTGGAGTTTCATTTTGTAAATTCTTCTATTTACTATCAAGACGAAACTCTAAATATAATTAAAGAATAATACCAGCAATACATATAATTAATATTGTATCTAAATTTTATTTTAGAAAAGCATTTATACATGTATAAAAAGTTTATGATGGACAAAACTAGTTAAAAATCTAGTTGAAAAGCATGAAAGCTGAAAATTAAAAGTTAGTTAAAAATTAAAAATTAAAAAATTAGTTATAAATATTTGATAAAATTACGTAAAAGTTGTAAAATAAAATAACAAATAAAAGCATACGTAATTATTAGATCAACAATGACGTATTTAAAATAATTATAATATATTTTAATAATATTAATTAATTATATATTTAAATTATAAATTATTATAATTATATCTTTAAATTATAAATTTCCATAATAACATATTTAAATTATAAATTTATATAATTATATATTTAAATTATACTTTCTATAATTAAATATATGAATTTTAAATTATATATTTAAATTATAATTTTCTATAATTATATATTTATATTATAAATTACTATAATTATATTAATGAATGAGAGAGTTTATATAATATGATGAAAGAGAATTAGTGAGATATAATACATTAATTAATGAAGGGTAAACATGTAAAAATAAAATCAACTACTAATTAAAAATAGAATATTTTTTAGAAAAACTACTTGGAGTAAGCTCTTGAAAAAAACTTTTAGATTATTCTTGAAGTTGAATCATTTTAATTATTATTTCAATCATTTTTTTAGCTTTCAACTAGCTGAAATAACAAACCAAATATATTTTTAATTATAATTCTTTTTATATAATAAATTTGTTAATTTTATTAATAAATACTTTAAAAATCATACAAATTAAAGATTGTGATTAAATTAATGAAAACGTATACAAGTGTCAAACTCTATGATATATACTTTCCTTTTAATTCTGGTTTCAGGCCTTCCATTCAATATTGCTTTAAGTAATTGAGACTATTTTCGTCTTAACTAATATTTGTGTACTTCTGATGCCACATGAAAGCATGACCCCACTCTTTGTGGTCATAATTCTTACGGATGTACGTTTGTTATAGAAAGCAAATAATTCATAAGGAATAAGAACGTAAAAAATTTAGTAATATAAGTAATGTGCATAGCCATCATCATGGCGAAAGCGCGCACTTTAATTAGTCTAAAAACATGTGAGGAACAATTGACAGCAACTAGTACGATATAAGCCTGCATGTGTAGTGGCATGGTAACTTGAAGATGTAGCTAGGTTCATGCAACGTGATGTCAAAATAACAAAGGGTGTATAATCTATTGTTTAATAACACACGCACCCCATTATTGTTAAGGAAATTCTGCACTATATTAATTGGTGTTTCACCAACCGTAGATCGATCAACGAATTTGGAAGAAGATTTCAACAAATATAAGCCATCAAGTCTGGTGTTTAATTATATATAGCCCCACTTAATTTGTAGACTATTGGCCTTAACCTCCAATTCGTTTAGGCCAACTATATTAATAAAGGCTCCTTTTATAGCTTGGTGATCTTGAGACACAGGAATTAAATATTTTCGCTAGCATGCTTGTAGCTGTGTCATTTCAATTGATTGAGGAGGCCAAAGCAACATTCTTACATATTATTTCATTGGAGATTTAGGCCATTGGTTAAGGGGAATGTATATTATTAGGATGCATACAATTACATTTATTTATAATTTTGAATTGTCTATTCATATATGATTTATATTAAAAAAAATTCTTAATTAATATAATCCTTAATTAACCAATAACACTGGTTAGTAAGATCATATTTCATATTTCATAATATTATAAGAATTTGCGTGGAAAGTATTGATCGTATAATTTGATTTCTTAAATTTAAATTTTATCTCCTTAAATTTAAAAGTATTAACTACTTAAATCTTTGTTTTTTTGTCTTTTTTAATTATTAATCTGTGAAAAGAAACAGAAAAAAGAAATTACGTGACAAACATTACAAAAACTTTATTAGAAACTTTCTTTCTAAAACTTTTTTAAAGTTTATTAAAAATCATCCATATATAGTGAATGTTTTAAAAAAAAGTTTTTAAAAGAGATTTTCTAACATTCTTCTTCTCATGTACGTGTGAACACAAGTGCAATTTCCTTTATCAAATTAAACTGTTGAATTAAAGAAGTATAGCAATAAAATATTGCTACATTTTTTTATATATTTCTACATAAATAATATTGATATACATGTAAAAAAAATATATCTATTAAATTAATAAATTCTTTTATCAATACATATTGTTTAAAAGTATACTTTTAAAAGCATTAGGTCATTAGATTAAATTGAGAGCACTCAAAGCATAATTCGAATTTGTTTTTGAAATATATTATCCATTTTCTTAAATATAAACTTTTATTTTTTTTAAAATAAACTCTTACATTCAACATTAATTTTTTGTTTAGAAAAATAAAAAGACTCCATTGGAGATAGTAAGCAGTGAGTGTGTTTTTAACTAACTACAATATTGTATCTAGTAAATAATATTTTTATTTAAGATCAATAAAAAATTATAAAGTCTAATCAGTGTCCAATTAATATTGGTTAAGAAATTTAAAATAGAAATATTTCATTGAAATTGATATTATAAGAATGAATTGTGAAATAAATCATAATAAAAAAACATTAATCGTATTTTTTATTTATTTTTACTATTTTAAAATTCAACTTAAGAACTTATTTACATTTGCTAAAATTATAATATGTTCAAACTTGAATTCGTAATTTGTGTTCTGAGCAGATCAATAATTTATTTTAAAGTACTTTTATATACATATCAAGTCTTTTATACATACATATATATATATATATATATATATAAATAAAAGATTAGTATTGATAGATGCTGTTAGTAACAATAAAATTATTACACTTTTAAATTTTAGTAACTAACATTTTTAATGTTTAAAATTAGTATCTTTCGTTAATTGGTAATGTGATTACTGTTAACTTAATATCCACATCATCACTTTCAGCACAAATGCTTTTTTCAAACTGAAAACGTTTAACAAATCATATAAAGAATAAATAAAAACAAAATATTTTTATTTTATAAGTGAAAAAAAATATTTAAGTCATAAACAAAATAATTTAAAATTAAATATTATTTGAGGTGCTTAATTTATTTAGTAATTCAAATTTGTCACTTATCTTTCAATATAAGTTTAATTTAGTCCTTAAAAAAATGATATCATTTAATTCATTAAGTATTTAAAAATATATTAATGATTTAAATAGTCATTTTACAAAGTTTATCTAATAACTTCATTATTAATAACACTCTCGTCATCGGATTTTTAAAATAAACTGAGTTGAGATGCATATCAATATTATCCTATAATAATAAAGTGTGTGATGTAATTCTAATGATAATTATTTTTAAAAATTTAAATAATTTTTTATATCTATAAAATAAAATTATTTTAGTTATGATATTAGTTTATATTACCAAATAATGGTACCACGAATCCGACATACAGGAAAAAACTTTAAAAGAACATTTATCATAGCACTTGGTAGACCAATTTAGTCACTTTTGCCGTGCTAAATGAATATTACATTAATTTTGAGTACCCTTCAGCCATTATTTTTGGAGCATAGAGGACACGCATGTTACATTTCGTAAGTGATCGATGATTTAAAGCAGAGACAACCATCATCACATGACCACAACAATAAATTATGCCACTATTGTATTGTACTATAATTACGTACCACATGGGTAGACAGAAGGGGAAAATTAAGATGAAATAAGCGTACTATACACATTAACTGAGTAAATTTAATAAATTACCAAAAAACTGTAATGTTGGATAAATGTTATTAAAAGATTATAAAATACGGCTTGCCTTTTTGTATCGTATTTCGTATGTGTATGAAGCCAAAGTTCTTTTTCCTTTTTAAGCAATTTATCTTTTGCAAATAGCAAACTAAGAATACTCTAACTCGTATACGAAAGGGAAAAGTAATCAATTTGAAGAGTTTTGAATACAATTTGCAGGACATGAGCAGCAGCAGCAAGCTATAAAATTAAGAACCTATCACCCTCATGTCTCTTGGGGTTTGAGTTTCCTTCTAATTAGGTAGAAAAGACTCTACAAATTTATTTAGTCTCACTTAATTAAGATAGCCCAATTAAAGTAAAACTATAGAGTTTAAAATTTAGAATTTAATCATATATGATTATACAAGTAAGAGTTTTACTTAAAGGTGACAACCAAAATAACTTTAAAATAATTTGAAATTTGATTTGATAGTTCTTTGACTTTGATTTATGAATTTAATGAGTTAAACTTGAGCTAAAATTAAGATTGTTAAATAAATAACTTAAATTTGATGAGCTGTATATAATTCGATTAGTTTGATTTGTGAATTACTTTAAGAACTTTAAATACTTCAAAAACATTTAACTTCTCTTACCGCTTTAGACTTTTAATATTAAAATATAATAACATAATTATTATTTTTTATAAAATTAAAATCAAGTTTACCTTATTTTATTCAGAAATCAAACTTGATTCGCTAATTAGCTCATTGAATTTGGCTTATGAAACAAATGAGCTGAATTTAAATTAAAATTTTAGTAGAGTAACTAAGGTGTACGAAGTTTAACTCAACTCAATTTGTCTCTAACTCTAATATTACAAGAAAAAATCACAACCATCAAATATAAAATAGACGAAAGAGTCATTTTTTTATATTTATCAATCAAGTTTCGTCATCGTCATATTGATATTATAACCACACATTCTGTTGGATCAAATTAAAATTTGGACATTAGCTAGGTTCAACACTTGTCGTTCTTGGTTTTCAATGATTAGACGGAAGAAAATTAGTTTGAAATAACAAAGATGGTTCATAATGATTGTGTTATTTTGACATTTCCTTTTTATTTATTAATATTTATATGAATTTAATTAGAATAGACTTTTATTGTAAAACTTATTTAATTATATATTTAATTATTTATTATAAATTTATTAACTTTACTAATTAATACTTTAAAAAATATATAAATAAAAAGTTACGATGAAATATAAGTGTAAAAGTAATTTACTACATATTAATTAAACTCTAGTTATGATATATTTTATATGTTGTGTACAGTTTTAATCGTTTGAATCACTTACGCATGTTATCTTTGTATTGAAAGTTTAGTTTTTTTTTATGTTATATATATGTTTCATATGTTTTTGTGATTTCTATTCTTTACAAACTCCATCTTCATTTTTTTAATATATTTTCTGTATCAGTTGTCAAAATTAATCTAGATTCAATCCTCTCTTTTTTTCAAATAACCCCCCTCCAAAGTCAGTAATTATTAAAATTACTTTAACAACTTATAATCATCTTTTCAACTTCAACTAACCTCAATTTATTACATAAAAATTTCTTATAAATATTAAATTAAAAAAATAGTGTGGCTTACAGCTAGGCTTAGACTATTGAAGCTTCATTTAGATAGCCGAGTGATCAATAAATAAAATGCTTGACTTCTTTAATGCATGAAAGCTAACTAAATTGGCTCTTTATTTCTGTCTCTTTTTGTAGATATCAAAGTCAAAACCCTAAAATCCGACAACAAATACTTTATATTTCACTTGATTGATGCAGTATTTGGTTTATATCATATAATATGTAAATTAATATAAATATATAGATTTTACGACCAACATTTTCTAAGAGTTGGATATCAATATCAACCAACTGTGTCTCTGCCCTTCTATTTCTCTCGCCCACAAGAAACCGTTTACTTGAAAACTTTTACATGCGCACGATGAATTTAGTAAACTTTCAAACAGGTGTGAATTAATACGCAAAAGCAAGAAAAAAATATATAAATTGCTACTTTGTTGATACGATGAAAAAGCCATTTCGTATATATTATAAAAATGAAAAAAATAAGAAGAAAGAATTAATAGGAAAAAGCAAAAAAAAAAAATATAAATTGCTAGTTATGGGTTTGGCCACTGATGGTGGGAAGTGTGAATTTCCCTGCAGCCACAATAAAATATTAATAATATTATTTCATGAGCAACCCGAAGGAACATGTAAAAGTTGATGAAGATTCTTCCTGCGTCTTTTCTTTTTCTCATTTTCCTGTAGTTAATTAACGTTCCGTCTCTTTTATTTTTCAGGTTTATCCTTTTTGTTTTTCTTTCTCAGCTATATTGCGCTGCCAGTACATTTCTTTTTTAAGAAAATTTTTATGTATATCACTGCCTAGCTAGTGGGATTAATTATTATTGAATAACACAATTGAGGTTAATTTGTAAATTCAAAATTAGAAATAAAAAAGTTGGTTGGTTTTAATACTCCATTCGTATGATAATCAAAATTAAGAACTATTTATTAAAAAAGAAAATGAAATTATATTAATAAAAGTTATCAAAATCAATTTTTGGGAAAATATAATGAAATAGTTTTTTTGGTGAATATATAATGAAATAGTTTTTATAAAAGTTAATGCGAATAAATTAATTTTAAATTATAGAAAAATTAATTTGTTTTACTTTGTTATTTTCTTCAATTATAAATATTTGTTGAAAGTCTGATTCAAACAAAGTAGAATCCACAGTCATGGTAGGGAGCATAAAATTAAGAGATGTTGTATTTATACAATTTCTTTGTGCAACTTTCTTCTACTATTAGATAATAAATGAAAAAAGAGAAAAACTTAAGATATATAGTTAATTGATGTGATAAAAGAAAAATAGACAGAAAAGATAGTGCTATAAAATCTATTGTACAAAACTATTATATGAATAATATAAAACAAATAATATTACTCAAGAAATTTGAAAAAATTGTAATTATATTTTAGCATATAACGTAGCACAGAATCCTAAGTCAATGTTTGGTTGAGCATCTCTAATCCACACTTGTCCAAAATTCATGTCATATCTGACTTAAGCTTTAGCAATCCATATATGTCTGTGTCTGATGAGGATCCAAACACATTGTAAGACTTGATTCTAGATTAATTGGCTTAGTAACACATTGATAGCTCTAGGAAGCAAAAACTTAAGATTGGGAACAACGTTTAAGTAGAATATAAATATAATTTATATTAACAAATAAAGTAGATTTTTCTTTATCATACTTAATAATTAGGATGAAATGAGCAATTGCAATTAATTGGAACTAGCTAAACATAAGTAGCATCTCAGCAATCAAAGTATAGATCTGTAACCCTAGCCACAGCAAAACAGTTAGAATCGGGATTTGACGCTGACTCACCAGCACAACACTTCAACAACTTTCATATACGGTATGACATCAAAGCGCTTTAGTTGAAACCGATACAAAAATATCATACATATATGTTGCATAATAAACTTGCCCTAAATTAAACATTGAAGTATGATTAAAATTTGAATTTACTAAGCTTTTGGACACATTAATATTTTATCCATTTGTGGTAGATACATATAAGGCGTGTCATCACCGCCATTTAAATTCCTGGGAATTCCGGTGGGAGCGAATCCTAGAAAGGTAGATATGTGGTCACCAGTCATAGAACAATTTCAGAGGAAATTGGCAGGATGGAGGGCAAAACATATGTCCTTCGCAGGAAGGTTAGTAATGATAAATTTTGTACTGTCTAGTCTTCCGCTGTATTTATTCTCGTTTTACAAGGTGCCCAAGAAAGTCCTAAAAGTCATTACGGGATTACAGCGTTCCTTTTTGTGGGGAGGGAAAGATCAAGAGACCAAAATTGCGTGGGTTAGCTGGGAACATGTGTATCGGCCAAAGGAAGAGGGGGGACTGGGGGTAAAGTGCTTATGGAACTTCAACTTGAGCTTATTGGCAAAGTGGAGGTGGAGGATGCTAACAGAGCAAAATGCAATTTGGGCGAGTTTGTTGGAATGTAGATATGGCCAAACGTACAAATCCAATGAAAGACCGGATAATCTATCTATAGGGTCTCAGTGGTGGAGGGATATATGGGCTATTGACGGACCGAAAATGGGGTTACCAGACTGGTTCCGGAATAACGTCTTCAGAAAAGTTGGGAACGGAAAGGATACCTTCTCCTGGGAGCAGAATTGGGTAGGAGATGGCCCCCTTAGCCTAAAATTTCCCAGGCTGTATGGGTTAGCGGTTGACAAAGGCATTACTATTAATGACAAAACAGTAGTAACAGGGGGGTGGACTTGGGTTTGAAGAAGGGCCTTATTCGTATGGGAAGAAGACCACCTTCGTTTGTTACTAAGCGTGCTGCAATCAGTGGTTTTGGTGGACTACAAGTCCGATACGTGGAATTAGTTGTCTAGTAGGGGAGACGGCTTCTCAGTGGCGGAGGCCTATTCGATTCTCCATTCACAACATTCCTCATCACGACTAATTGAGGTGGAACCTAGACACCTGAGACAAATGTGGAAAGATAGTTTGCCATCCAAGGTAATTGCTTTTTCATGGAAATTATTATTAGACAGATTACCAATCACTGATAATCTCTTGAGGAGAGGGGTTGTGATCCCAGCTGAGGATGGTCTTTGCGTCTTTTGTAAAAGTGCTGTCGAAGATAGGAACCATTTGCTCTTAACGTGTGTCAAAGCTCATTCAGTGTGGAACAGCATAATTAGATGGTTGGGAATCCAAGGACCCATCCCAGGGGAGTTGCATCCACTTTTTCTTTCGACATCAACATGGGTGGTTGGAAAGCGGAAGAAGAAGTGTAGGTAAGTCTTTTGGCTGGCTGGGTGTTGGGGTATCTGGATCTCTAGGAATCAGATTGTTTTCGACAACGTATCGATGGAATCAGTCGACATTCTAATGTATATAAAGGTAATTTCCTAGAAATGGCTATCATATTCCGTTGGATTTAATAGGGGTTGTGTTTTTTCGGATTGGTATGTTAATCTTAGATTGTGTTTACTGAATATGAAATAAGCGGAAAAATCTTTTTATGCTCCAATAGGAGTCGGAGGAGTATGTAAGTAATATGTATTCCTAGAAACAGTTTGTTTCTTTTAATGAATATATCTTTACCTTTCAAAAAAAAAAAAGATAAATAGTTTAATATATATTCATACAATGAAAATATAAAAAAATTTATATTATTATTCAAACACAGCTTATAATTATTTTTAAAGTATTAATTAATAAAATAAAAAAACTTACTATTCATGAGAAGCGGGTAACACAGTAACCATGTAAAACATTTTACGTTTTCACTGCATCTTTTTCTCTTATTTAAAAACTAAACAAACAAACGTAACAAAACAAGAAAAGTAATTAATTTGTTCTGCAAATAAGAAAAATTTAGGTTTAATTTGATGAGCCAAATATTATTGTTGTTACTTTTCAAGCGGTCTTCACAAAAAAAAAAACTTAATCCAGGACTGGGTTTATGGAGCTTTCGGTGTGGATGTCACTTTTATCAACATCAATAATGGTCCATATACTCAGCTGCTATTACGGCCTCTTATAGTCTTATAAATTAATGAGTGCATATTTATGCAAAAAGACTCAATTCAAACCAAGTCTATGTTCATGACCCAGCATTGGCTGTCCCTATTCTTCAATCTTCACCTATTTATTCGGTTTGATTAACTCTACATCTCCTAATTAATTTATGCTTACCTACCTAGAAAGTGTGCATTTGACTTGGGATAATTAAACGCTACAATAAATCTGACTTTTAGCAATATTTTTTGTCTAATACTTAAAACAATATTACTGAAAATTTTTGGAGACTCATAAAAAAAATCTCAAATTATGAATAAATATTATAAATATATCTTTGTAACATTTTATTAAATATTGTGTATAATCTATATCGATAAAGGTTTTTATAAAATATCACAAAAACATATTAGTAATATTTATTAATAATTTGTAACATTTTGAATTTACTAAAAATTGATACAAGAAGGTAAATGCCCCCCAACTACACACATCACACTTCATAGACAACATTATGGATGATCCCTTTCTCTTAGGATGGAAACCCTAGAATCTAAATTGATACAACGAAACATGCAACCTTGACAAACACATGACGACCTTTGTAACTCAAGTAAATCTTTACAATGATGATGATAATGTCCTTTGCAGATATTCCTAACTCACTCTCAAAGGATATTCTCAATTGGTGGACTCGACTGTCAACTCACTTAATAGATTACTTTGGTACCTTGTTGAGAGATTCACAACCTAGTACATCAATGTCGCCTTCATGACATCACGTCAATGACTTTAGTCAGCCTTAGAAAGAAAAAATAACAAACCTCTTTGAGACATCATTGATAAGTTTTCCAAGATAGCCATAAAGATTAAAGATTTAGAATAAACCAGTGTAGCCCTACAATACCTCCATCGTACTAGGCCTTAAACTAGGTATGTTCATAGATCACCTTTGTAAGAGAAGACTAAAAACTATGGACTAGTTTTGTGAGTGAGTCGTAGGCTACATTAAGATGGAAGCTTGTAATATAGAGAGATCAAATACGCCGCATTGAGGCACCCAGAGGAGCAAATAAAAATTGAGCTAGAGACAGAGGTAGGCTAAGACCCTTTAGGGACAAGGAATTCAAGAGGGCAGACCGACTGCTCAACCTAAATGTACACCATGTTAAATGAAAAATTGCAATAAACACAATTTCAGATGTCTTTTGAAGTACTAGGTTGTCTCCCTATGGAATTATCTGATGAAATTTGTCACATATTTGATTTGTATATTTGAGGAAATGACCTAGGTTATGCAATTTTATTGGAAAATTAAGGAAAATATAGTTTTGTTTTTATAATGAGATTATCAAATTACTATTAGTGATAATTGCCATCACATCCTTCTTTGGGTTTGCTTCAGTCTATGTAGGTAGTGAGTCAGGTGCCTATTGTGGTAACAACCCAAATAGACTTACTATCTAATCCTTCATAGCTTTTATTCTCTCATATGTTTTGCTCATATATTACATTCAAGTGTCTTGAAGGCTTGGGGGTTGGTATCTTGTGTAGGCCTTTGGTTCTGATGTTGCATATAGGGAGGGTGGTATGCCCTCCTCGATATTGGTCTTGTTTCAGTTACTAGTTGTTGTGGTATTTCCAGGAAAGATTTAACATTTGTTATACATGTTGGGGTAGGGATCATATATTTAATGTTCTTGCTATGTGCATAATTGACCTGTTGACATGTGGGTCTCCGATGAAGACTTGGTGAAGGGTCGTTAATGGTGGTTGATGGTGGTCCAACACTAACGACGACTTGGGTATTTCTTGAGACCACAATAGTTGGCTTGATTTTGGGCTAGGGTGATATTCAATGGTTCTCAATAACAAAAATCAAACTCGAAATAGTTTCGATTTGGTCAAGGAGTTGGCTTCTATTATGAGATTATGATCTCAATTCAAGTATGATAAGATAATAGTGGCTGAGATTTTTTTCTAATTTTGGTACCTTGACTGGTTTTGGCTTCTGGTTATGTTAGATTTAAGCTTTGAAATTGTTACTCATACAATCATGGTGAAGGTGTCTTGGCTAGGACATAAGGGGGACTTGGTTTGCATAATTAATTTATGGGATAGAAACACAAGTTAACCATTTAACAAATTTGTCACTTTTTTGTTTTTATATTCAGTATGAAATATGTAACTATATTGACAATAATCTGTTCTTTATCCTTCATTTGATTGCAAACTGATATTGATTTGGTATATAAATAAGTCATTTAGGTTACAAGTACAAGGTTATATGAGAGTATAACTTTGAGAATAAAAGAAAAGAAAACAATGTATACAAAAGAGTTACTTGTAGTGACTCTATTCCTTCGCATATTCAAATGAAACAAATCCTTGTAAATTTTCTTCTTTTTGCCTCTATTTTTCTGTGATTGATATACAACCTGTAGTTTTCTCTGTATGTTTCTGTCCATCATTCTTTCCGAAAACCCCCCCTTTTTCTCATTATCTCTTTGTTATTTTATAGGCATTTCTTTGTAAAGTGTGCGACATATGGCGAAAATAGACAGCAAAGTGGGTGGCAGATTAACTTACTATGTTCCTGTTTCCCTTCCCTTTATTTTTTTTTATTATTATTATTTGTATTTGTATTTATTATTTCTCTTTCCTTTTAATATTCTAGTTATTATATTTTTTATTTTCATTTTTGTATTTATTTCTTCTTATTTCTCTTTTTTCTTTTTTTTTATATTAAAGATTAGGATAAAAGATCTCATTTTAAACACAAAATAAATGTTAAAAAAAATCCAAAAATCTGGACAAAATTGGATGTCTACTTGACCTCTTCAATAGTTTTGGCAAGTAATTTCTCTATCCGACAATCATCAATTTTATGCCCAAATTCCCCACACAAACCACAAATTGGTAGAAAAGGGCAAAAGGTTGAAGTAGTTGTGTTCGAGCTACTTGATATTTTCTCTATCTATCTATATATATTGGGAATCCAAGACAAAGTTAATTATAATGAGCTTAATTATGCTAAATCAATCATAGAGCTACTTGATATTTTCTCTATCTATCTATATTTAAGATTTTATATTCTACTATTTTTATTTAGAAAGAAAATTTTTTATATCATGATGAACATTAATTAAGGAAGACATTTGAATATACAAAATTTTCACATTTTATATACTCAAAATTTCATAAGGCTAACAAAATGTCGTATTTAATTAACCTTATTTTTCCTTTAAGAAGAAAAAAATTATTCAAATTCTACTATCCTTAATTTAATGTACGATTTCAAATACTTATTTTAATTTAATTATTACTAATGATTTTTTTTTTATTTGTAGGTAGTAAACAAAATTAAATATTTTAGTAGACAAAATCTCTTGAATGATCAAATGTTTAAAACAAGAAATGAAATCAAAACAACAACAACAAGGCCACAACATGCCGTTTTCCTTTTCTGATTGCTATCTTAAACCTTTCTACTTTAACATAGGCACTTAATATATCAGGGACAGAAGTTTGATCAAATCTTGGAGCACCTCAACCACCTTTTTTCTCCTTTTGCTTTGCCAAATAGAAAAAGAAGCATCCTATTTATAGATGCCAAGATCTGGAAAAAAAAAGAAATCCAACTGGCTCAACAACATAGTTGTTTGGTAACGGGCAAGCACAAGGTAGTGGGGGATTAGAAAGCTCCTCTTATGAGATTATATGGGCGGACACTTGGTACTGGTATGAGGCATATTCAAGTGCCCTGTTGCTAACATCACTCTTCTCTTCAAATAGAAGCAACAAAAATTTTGTCTCAATTCATATTTAGCTTGAGCAATTTTCATTTGTGATCTCATATATTTAGATGATAAAGAGAATCAAGGGGGAAAAACTGGGATTGAATTCATATATCTAACTCGTCTCTATTTTGGATAAATAAAGATATATAACATTGAAATTATTGATATTGATACAACATACTCAAATCATTTATACTGATTCCTCAAAGATAAAATTTATAAGAAAAACCTCCTAAATACCTATTCCTCAAATATTTAACAAATTATATAGCATTACGATAAGATGTTATAAAGTAATCGATATATTGAAATCTATTCCTAGCATTACAATTTATCGATTATTTTCGTTCAAATCAGATTTCCAGAAATATTTTCCAGTTAGATCTAAAAATTGAATTCAAGAATCTATTGATCAGATAGAATCAGACATGAAGAACGGAACAATACCAATATCAAATAAAAATGAGAAGGAAATTAGCTACTCAGGGTAGTCATTATATAAGAACTATTTGGAGAAGAATTGAAGAAAAACGGGCTTTCGTAACCCTTTGTTTGATTCTATCAGTGTTTTTTTTCTCTGTTTTGAAAATCCTTTGTTCTCTCTCTTTTCTCGTTTTTTTCTGAATCTCTATTATTATTGGTTAAGTGAATTCTCGCTTGAGCTAGATGATTCTCGCCCAAACGAGAAAAGTACTTCAGCGTGAAGAAAGGTCTTTTCGCTCAAGCTAGATTATTTCCGCTTAAGTGAGAATGTTACTCAAAAACTCCCTTCTTTGTACAATTATTGGCCAAGCTAGATTATTATCGCTTGAGCGAGAAAATGACAGAAGCTCATCTTTGCTCTTTTTTCTTGATTTTTTCATAAGTCTTTCAACTGTTTCCTTTTTTCTTCATTAATTACTTGAAATTTGTACAAAAAGTAAGATCAAATAACTTCATTTACATCAAGACTCAAAAACATAAATTGAATTCAATAATTCTTGAATTAAGAACAATTATTATCCAATAAATATAATTAAGACCATAAGTGCAAAAAATTTCATATGAAAATTTACTAAAAATTGACAATTATTAGTGGGATTGCATCACACAGTCAGTTTACTTGCAGGCTGACGTTGATAAGCTTATATTTTAGGGTTATTGCTCTTGCATATTAATATTGTATGTTTGGAGGTTGGGCGTTTAGTTTAAGGGTAGCATTTTTTGCAACAGCGACACTCTGGTTCTATATGGGGCTTCAATTGGGTGTACATTGTTGGTTTCGATGGTCAAGAAAAAAGTTTTGATGGCTATGATTTGATTTCATAGAAGATTGTGAGAATGAGGTGTTTGTTAAGGTTTTTTTATTTGATCCATTTTAATTTTTTGATGGATTTTCTTAGGCATCTTCAAATCATTTGGTTATATGCATATTGATATGATTCAAGACCTTCACTTATGAAATGATTTACCACATTTTGACAGAGTAGTAATTTATTTTAATTTCAATTTTCTATTTTTATGTTACTTGATGATTGTTAATTCTGAAAATAGAACCTTATAACATTGATTATGTTTGGATATTAAAAATTGTAACTGTTTTACAACTAAAAATACAAATACAACAAGACAAGCATGGAATAAGAGACAAACAGGGAATGGAAATGAAGTTACTATTATCACTGAGGTTGCTTTTCTTGATTCCTTTGTATATGCTTCCTGTTTTATCTAATCATTATTGCATATGCATTGTTTCCTTCTCTATTTCCTATTTCTATTATTGCCTAATCCCTGAATTGCAACTTAACTATTTGAGTTGCTCTTAACTTTATTTTTGGATAACTCTCTGAGTTGCTCTCTGATTTTGCTTTTAAATTCCTTTTGTATTTATTCTTCTAAGATTAAAGGGCTTAAAATATGTTATGTTGTTTTTTTTCATTTTTCTATTTACATCACAATTATGCTTAAATACACCTCCAAATATTTTTTTCATTTTTTTTATTTACACCATTCAATTTTCTAAATGCACCTTTATTAATTTAAGTTTTGAATATACTATTTGCGCCTTTATTTGCGCAAGTGTACCCCTTCTCACTTAAGGGTTAAAAAAGAATTTATTTTCAACATCTTTTAAGTACAGCCCAAATTCTCCTAAATACCACCTTATTCTACTCCTCAGGCTTTATCTCTCTATAACCATCGCTTCTTGTGCCTCCCCATACTTTATATAAAACCAACTATATATCTAAATTTCTAACCACCTAATTATATTGGAATATTCATATCCCGTATACCTGCTCTTTTTAATAACTATAAATACATACATTTGCACCCATAAAAGATAAAAAATTGACACTCCTTAAATTTGGATGTGCTGAATCTAGATATACTCTTACTAGAGTTTATTTGGATTCAATAATAGAATTAATATTTATCACAACACCGGCTTTTAGACATCAATTTCAAGATTAAATTGGAAACAATTGTACTAAGAAGAAAAGCTATAGAAATGGACAACGGTGACCTTGATTCTCCAATTAAATAGCACAAGGCTAAGTCAAACACATAGATAACTGAGTTATAGTAATTGAACATGAAGACTAAAATTAAAATCACAATATATGCAGAGTCTAGGGGAATATAACTCCGTACTTATTGTAAATTCCATCTTTCAACAATATGGAATTAATGTATTGAAAATCACTTCAACATTGCAAGCTCGCTGGAAACTTGTTCCATGGTAGGGCAAGAATAAGGGTTTTCAGTCAAGCAAGTATTGACTATCCTTACAATCAAAACTATCTCTAGAGCAATAGGATTTGTAAGACAAGGCAGATGTTGGTCTAACTTACCTATCAATGAAGGAACATCTAGAGTTGAGTTCATGACTTTTGATAAATATGTCGACAATGAAGAAGTTAAAAAATCCAGAGGGTGCTCTCCAAAAAGTATTTCTGATGCCAATACCCCAAAACTATACACATAGCAGTTTTTATTTACTTCTATTATGTAAGCAAGTTCTGTTAAAAAAAAAATTAAAAAAATATCATTTATTAAATATCTTTGTTGAAATAAACATGAAATATTAATAACTATTATGTAATTTTTTTTGTAGTAAAACACCAAAGAAAACCTACAAATCATTATATATTCAATGTAGAAGAAACAAAGAATTAACCTGACACAGCATATCCAAAAGAGCCCACAAGTGAGGTCCAATTGGTTGAATTAGGATTAAGAGTCTTAACTATTCCAAAATCTGATACACAAGCCACATTCAAAATCCAAAAGAATATTTTTGCTTGATATATCTCGATGGACAATTGGTGGTGAACAGCCATGATGCATATAGCATAAAGCATTTGCTACATCTTTAATTACATTAATCCTTTTAGTCCAATAAAAAACTATTTCTTTTTTATCATCTTTTAAAATCCTATTCATGTTTCCCTCCTCCAAGAATTCATATATCAATAATGAGAATTGTAAATGACAACAAGCCATGTACATCTTCACAATGTTACGATGTTGGAATTTCGTCAAAGCTTGAATTTCACTTGTGAAAGCTTTTTTATTGGAAATTTCTCCAATTTTGAATGAATGAAGTTTCTTCATAGCAACAGTTTGACTTGTACGCAAGTTTGCTTTATAAACACTTCTTTGTCCTCTAACTCCAATGAGATGTTTATCGGTAAACTCTTATGTGGCTTCAACTATGTTCTTATATACCATTTTTCTATTGAAACTCCATATTGCAAATATATTTTGCATTGGTGGTTCTACATCCTAGTTTTCTATTGTCTTTGAACTTTGACAAATATGATATGAAACTTCAAAAGAAAATAATGCAATTATTAAAGTGGCCAAACCAAAGGATAAAATTACTAATACAACATTAGTCTTATGATGTTGATATTGGCCGCTTAGTGTTCGGCATGGTTCCAAGCATGAGACATTTCCACACAAGCCTTTATTATTTCTCAGTTCATCAATCGTTGCATTATTAAAGGCCAAAATGTTAGGAAGTGAACTATGTAATTCATTGTAAGCTATATTAATTTATATCAAACTTACCATCTCGTTAAGACTAGAAAGATCACCTAAAAGATTATTGTGTGAGAGATTCAATATTTGTAGACTTTTCAACTCTCCTAGCATTGGTGGTATTCCACTCAAAATACTTTCTTTGAATTTATTTTGGCTCAAATTCAAATGTACTAACTTGAACAAATTGCCAAGTTGATATGGAATTATGCTAGTAAAATTATATACTCCAAGCTCCAATATTTGAAGATCTCTCAATGATCCTATTTGTATTGGAACATTCCCTGAAAGATCATTGTTATTAAGTGAGAAGTCGAACAAGTTGCTCAAATTACCTATATCTTCCAGAATGCTTCCGATAAGACGGTTTGAAGATAGATGAAACACGCTTAACTTGGTTGCTTGACTTAGCTTTGCAAGGATACTTCCTATTTTTAGACATTTAAGATTATGACACTTTCCCCATTTTGGGGAAAGTGGTCCATGAAAGTTATTTTTACTCAAGTCAATGTAATCAAAATTAGGATAACCACCAAAATCTTAGGCTATATTTCCAGTCAGTTGGTTTTGTTGAAGCCAAATTCTTCTAATGCTGGAGCAATTCTTCAAACTCTTTGGTATTGCACCTGTGAAATAGTTATGCTAGCAGTAAACTTTGTTAACTTTCCACTCATGCAAATGTTGTGAGGTAAATGACCAATGAAATTATTATTATACATTTCCAAGTTGTTAAGCATGTTTATTTCTATTGGAATGCTTCCATTGAGCTTATTTGAGAACAAAACAAGTGAGTTCAATTTGGTTAAGTTTCCAATAGTGGAAGGAATGGATCCAATGAGTTTGTTTTGATTAAGGCGAAATAGAATACATATAGATTAAGTTACCTATTGATGATAGAATTGACCTAGAGAGATTATTGTAGAGCAATTGGATTGTCTGAAGAGAATAGAGTTTTCCAACTTCATTAGGGATGGAACCAGATGGATAATTGTAAAAACGTACAAATATGCTAAATTGCTCAGATTTTCAATTGTAGCAGGGATTATTCCTGTAAAATAATTACTGGACAAATCAAGTTGGTACATATTTGTCATCATTCCAATTTCATGAGGAATGAAGCCTGAAAGATTATTGTCTCCTGGCCATAAAAGCATCATTTTGACTAGGTTACCCATTTCTCTAGGAATGAAACCAGAAAGCATATTTTCCTGAAGCCTTAAGTCACCCAAGTTGACCAATTGACATATTTCTGATGGAATTTTTCCAGAAAAACAATGGTAACTTAAATTAAGTTAGTTTGGACAGCACCCCAATTTGGGGAGAGATACTTCCAATCAAGGTGTTATTGCTCATATTTAAAGTGAGGATGTTTGGAAGTGATGAAAAATTGGGAGTGCAGAGCATACCACTTAATCCAATATCTCTAAGAGTTATGTTAGAGACAGAATTGGAGTGGTCATAGGTAATTCCAAACCAAATGTAAGGACTATTGCTAGCCCAAGAAGATAACAAAGCCCGACTTTGGTTGTCAAGACTAGCTTTCCACTTCAACAAAACATTTGCTTCTTTCCATTGCAATATGGATGAGGTTGTCAAAGAAGAAGTGGTCATTTTGAATGCATAAAACCACATTACAAGTACAAGTAACCATAATGACTGAAACTTCATAGACTGAAGATGTGGAAATATGAATAGCATGGCTGGTATGGGTGAATTCTTCAATCACATATAGACTATACAACCCTAGATTGGAATAGGTAAGGATGCTTCAAGTTTTTGAGGTTTATATGTTGTGCAAATCCATGGTATGTTACTTATAAAAGTAATGTGCCTAAGTGAACAAAGGAGTGAGCTAAATTCTCATTTATTTAGGAAATTAATTGATAGCAATATATAAAAAAAGTTCGATTTTTATATTTTCATTCAAACATACAGTCTTGTTATTGGAAATTATTAACTTGTTTTTATTTACTTTAAAAATAATATTTGAGCTTATCCTTTATTTGTTTATTATGTAAAATCAACGTATTCTTAAAATAGTTTTGTTCCTATTTATTATGTAAAAAAAATACTTTAAAAATTATTCTCTTAAAATATATTTAATACCTATATATTTACAATAATAAGTGTTTTCTATTAAAAAAAGTTTTGGTTTTGATTATAGAAATTTAATAAATTTCTTAATTATCACATTTTTTCTAGCACGCATATTCTTTATTAAAATAAGATATAAAAATCATCCAATTTTATAATTTGTATTGTCTTTATACATACTAGCAAAAACGCATACGTTTATGCATTCATATTTCTATTTTGATATGTTATAATAATTTTAGGTTTTAATTTAATAAGTTTTGTAATAACATGATAGAATATAAATAATTCATTGGGTCATTTTGCACTAGCATAATAGAATATATTTTGTTAATTTATATATTTCTTTGTTTATGTTAACATGATAGAAACATATCAAATTATCAACGAATACGATAGGTTTACACTGAATTTGAAAAAATAAGGAGTGAAAATAATTTGAATAAAATGCAAAATGTTGTTTTTCCTATATATTTGCAATTTTATTAAAAATATTAACGATCAAAGATATACATCTATCAACAAAACAACAATTGTAAGAGTGAGAAAAGTCACAAAAGGTGGACACAAAAATGCCTTATTCCTACAAAATGATAGAATGTATAATGAATCGTGTATAATGCATAATGCATAATGTATAACATATAATGTAATATCATATTATAGATTATTGATTATACATATATATTATAAATAGTAGGACAATTAAGTATGTTAGATATAAGTGTTTTAAAATAATTTTTTTCTTAAGGTAACTTGTTTTAGTGACAAAGTTTATATTTGGTAAGAAAGAGGTTGTGAGTTCAAATTTCTCTTATGAAAAAATAGTTTATTTTGAATTTTCAAATAGATATAAGGGTAAAATAAGTATTTTGACAAGTAAACATTAAAAAGAGAATTCTCTTTATTAAAAGTATAAATAATATATAATATAATATTAAAGATTAATAATTATACTTATAGATGATAGATACTAGGACAATTAAGTATGTTAGATATAAATGTTTTAAAATAATTTTTTTCTTAAAATTATGGTTTATCTAATGACAAAATTTGTATTTGACGAGTGAGAGTTTATAAGCTTAAATCTCTTGTATAATAAAATAGTTTTTTTTTAATCTTCAAATAGATACAAAAATAAAATAGGTATCTTGAAAAGTTGATATAAAAGGGAGTAATATTATATATTATAGACTTAGTGTTGGAAATAATAGTGGATTGACATTAATCAATTATATTTTATCATTATCTGGAAATTTAAGATATGGTGATAATCATATCTTATAATATCTTTATGATTATTTGAATGAGATTATAGTAAGATTGACTCTGTGATGGGTTGAGTCGATCATAAAAAGCCCATTTTGAGGGGTCTCCGCCTACCCTGGGGGATTATAAATTTGTCATCCCATTAAGCAAAATACAACAACAATAATCCCCTAGAAAGTAGGTAGTAAAACCCTCAAGAGTTCTTATTGAACTCATATCTCTACAATAATCATTTATAGAGTTTTTTTGTTCTTGAAAATCAAGAACTTCAATTCAATATATTTGAGGTACACAAATTTTCTTTCCTCTATCCTTTTATATTAATTCTCTATACATACTATACATACTATAATCTTGTATCTACTGATTTAAGGTTTCCTTTTATTCCCATCAATTGGTATCAGAGTCAAATTAGATACATATTATGGTTGTTTTCTATTAGAGAATTATGATTGTTTTCTATTAGAAAATTAAATTTGAATTGAAGATTTTTTTGTGTTATTAGTGAAATTTTATAATATAGTTCACTATTATCTTTTTCACAAAAAAAGAGGGTTTACGCTACTTGTTATTGTTAAAATAACATGTTAAAGTTTCATTCCCTTACTCTTACATGGGTAAATTATATATTGAAACTTCTTTTTAAGTGCTACCCCTTTAAAACCTAGTTTTCTTTTAAATAATTATGGGGTAAATTGTTTTCAAAATTACTTAATGGTTTTTCTTTTTTATGTTTGACCAATATGAGTCATTTGTGTGGGCAACATAATATATTTGTATTAACTTTACTTTGAAAAGTGTTAATGGAGCTGCATGGACTCATTTTTATACCCATATTTTTTGTGATTTGGTCAAGGGAGAACTTTGTCGTTTTGGTACGATCATGTATGATGATTCGTGTGTTAAATTCATTCTCAGAAGCATTTAAATGTGGTTTCTAATTTTTTATATTCTTATTTTTTCAAAAATACCATATTTATTTAATATTTTTATATTATTGGTATTTTTAGTATAAAAAAATTTGATTAATTCAAGATTAAATTAAAATTTTTTTACTATTATAATCTTGAATTTTTGACCTATTTTCATTGTGATAATTCTTTACATTATTTGTATTCTCCAACTATACTGTACTCTCTAATATTGAATTATCATTTATAAATTGATTTTAGGTTATTTTATTAATTATGCACAATCTTAATTGTCCTTCTCTTATGAGCATAATTTTCTTTATTAATTTGTATTATTATTACTTTTCTATCATGGGTATAATAATGTGAATTTTGTATGTTGGTCATATAATATATATGATTAATATTATGCAAATTTATTGGACAATATGCATAATTTTTTTTTTCATTTACATAATTATAATTTCACTATTTTGGATGCATTTATGTGAATTTTGTGATATAATTATTTTTTTTATTGCATTGATGATAACGTGTATTGTTATTAATGTAATTTGGTGTTATACAATGTACTTTTCTTGGCTTGTGTTAATGATTTTTTTATACCCTATCGGTATTAGGATTTTATTGACATAAGTTATAGTGCATTGTAATTTTCTTAGGGATTCTCTTTTAACTGAACTTTTAGAATTACATAATGTTTCCCTATTTTTTATAATATTCAGTTTATTTCTCTCATTTGATCATGTTTAGTTATATTTATATGGAACCAAAATTTACACTCTCATTTTTTTTGTTCCATAATGACTTATAACTTTTAATTGGACATTTTTCCTTCAAAACAAAAAAAAAATGTTGCATTTTTTGTGGTGCAAATTTTATATATATATATATATATATATATATATATATATATATATATTGATAAAGAAATAGTTGAATTTTATTTAGCCCTCTGGGTATTTTTTTGTTATATCAACTTATTTTTCTTTATCAAGTGGAAGGATTTTGTATATTAGAATTTTAATTAATATCTTATAAAATAAATTTTCGTGATATAAGATTTTTACCTTAAATGTCTAATTAATCATACATGTGCAAAAAAAAAAAACAAATGTTCTTGATAAAAAATTTTTTTCTTATCACATTATTTGTGATCACATTGTTGGGATCTATATTAAGGATTTTATATTGGTCTCTTGTAAAATATTTTCCTGTATAACAAACTCTCTATTGATTTGCAATATTAGTATGCAATTCTTGTAAGGACAATATAGGAATCCCAAATTTGAAGAGATTAATTTCTCCATACCATATTTTATAATATTGTTAATAGTATTCTTGTAAAAGCTAGAGGCTTTATTTTGGGATATATAAATAAACCTATGTCCATTATAAATTGTGATGAGAGTTAGAGACTATTTATTATTATATCCTTAATATATGCAAGAATAAGTCTCATTCTTCCGCTGCGTGTAATAATGTTTTATTCTCAAGTGTGTGTAAATATTGCTTATTGTAGCACTTGATTTTTGTTTATGATTACTTGAGAACTTGCTTATGATCTCATATTCTACGTAAAATTATTAAGTGATCCATTTTCTCACTCATGTAATTATTTTTCAAGATCCTCATAGGGGTCAATATTTTTGTAAAGATTGATTAATATGTGGTTAATTATGAAACCATTTGTGAGAATTATTTATTCTTATCGATGAATTTGTAGGTTTTATATTCTTGTTATTTTAACCACTTCTCTCATTAATCATTTGTTATTCTACTACTTTCTAATTCCTTAAGTAGAATAATAGTGAATTTTAATTCACTTTTATTATTATCTTATAAAATCATCATCCCACTATCATTAGAACTTTTAATACTAGTGTACCTAATGATAATCCTAATATTTTTTGGTATATTAAGGATTAGTGGAAGTATATATAATCTTGTATTATCTCTCGAAACTTATATATTTTTTATTGTCATATAATTGTATGCACATTTAATTATGATATGACATATTCTACAGGGTTTCTCTATTTATGTTGTCCTATTTTTATTGAGATACATAAAATCCATTGTATCTTTGTAGATATCTTTAACTGATGTTAAGGTCATTCTGTTGGGTACTGCACATCAATCCTTTTGGCATACAATTATGCATTGTGCATCTCTTTTACCCAAATTTCATATTTTAATTGATCAAAATTTTAGAAGTATATAATTTTGTATCATGTCTCGAGACTTATCTATCTGTATTGTCATATATTCTTGTGCACATTTAATTATGATATGACATACTTTATAGGACTTGACTATTTATTTTTGTCCTATTTTAATTGAGATACATATAATTCATTGTATCTTAATAGAAATCTTTAATGGATGTTAAGAGCATTTTGTTGGGCATTGCACATTAATTCTTTTGGTATGCAATTAAGTATTGTGCATTTCTTTACCCAAAATTTCACATTTTGTTTGGTCAAAATTATATAAGTATATTGTAGATGCAATACTCCTATCGAGTATGATTTTCTACTTTGTAAAGAAGTGCTTATTATGATAGTACTCCTATTGAGTACAATTTTTGCACTATTGAAGTACTTATGAATTTTTTTTGTTTGGACCAATTATCTAAGTGTTTGCTCAATTGATATTTTGTGGCCACAATAATCTGAGTGTCATTTTATATAAACTAGGTGTCTATGAGGTTTTAGTAGGGAATTTATGAATTTCTTACTTATCTTTGGATTCTTACATAGTCACTCTTTTTTGAAACTCGGATTAGTTAAATGTCAAATATTATAGAGCATTTATGTAGCCTATATGTAATTATATATGTTATTAGGCTATGATGAATAATTAGATGCATGTAAATTATGCTTTCTCACCTATATAATTTTTCGGACTCAAGTAAAAAAAAATTATATTAATTAAACATTTTTTTATTCACTGATCAAATACTTAACTTTGGAGTTTTATAACTCATATGGTTTGGTTAAGTTTTGATATCTTAGATCAGTGAGAGTCTGAAAACTCTCTTATGAGATATGTGTGAAGTAATATCATTTTAGTAACGTATCTTTTAGCATTTTTGGATGCTTGAGACCATGTAGTATCATTTTATTAAACTACATTATTCTATATACTTTATGAGAAATATTTATGATATATATCCCTATCGGATATTATTTTGTAGCTCAAATTTCTAATTGTCTAATATAAGATTTGTCTCTAATTGTCATTCTAGCTTAATGATTTATCTTTGTATTATTGATTAATACCATCCAAGTGGGAGAATGTTGGAAATAATAGTGGATTGGTATTAATCAATTATATTTTATCATTATCTGGAAATTTAAGATATGGTGATAATCATATCTTATAATATCTTTATGATTATTTGAATGAGGTTATAGTAAGATTGACTTTGTGATGGGTTGAGTCAATCATAAAAAGCCCATTTTGAGGGGTCTCTGCCTATCCTTATCATCCCATTAAGCAAAATACAACAACAATACACATTCCCTAGAAAGTAGGTAGTAAAACCCTCAAGAGTTCTTATTGAACTCATATCTCTACAATAATTATTTATAAAGTTTTTTTGTTCTTGAAAATCAAGAACTTCAATTCAATTTGAGGTACACAAATTCTGTTTCCTCTATCCTTTTATATTTAATTCTCTATACATACTATAATCTTGTATCTACTGATTTAAGGTTTCCTTTTATTCCCATCACTTAGATGTTATCAATAACAAGGCTTTAGATTTTTGGTAAAAGAAAGATATTGTTTTTGGATTTGGTGAGTTAATCTTGGGTTTGGTTTAGTGAAGGGCTTGAGCATAACGTGGACGAATCGAAATGGTAGAAAGACTTGTGCAAGTGTTGTTACTTGGCGTTTGTGGAGTGTGAATGTTTAGTCGGCCATTGATTGTGGCGTTGTATGTGGCATCAGTAACCATTGATGAGTCACATGTATTGTGCAATCATTCAAAGCGGAACGTTGTATGCGGTTTGCACAATACCTTAAAAAACACGCCAGGAAGTTGGATATTGTTGTGTTAATTTGTGGTGAGAAGAAATGTTCCGCTTGTGGCATTGTGGCCAAGGCATCGATGAAGTGAATAGTGAGATATTTATATGAGATGAGTCTTCTGAATTGGCGTTTGCAGAGAAACGTAATTGAACCTTCAGCAGTTGAGCTCTCTGTGGCATCAGTAACCATCCATATCAACTCATAAACTTGTGCATGCCATTTCTCAACTCAAATGGATATATGATACATACACAACATAAAATCTAACTCTCTTCATATCTCCCTGCAGTGATCATTCTTTAAAAAAATAAAAAATACAAAATTTGTAGGGACTTAAAGATCTGCAGACTTCGATCTGCCACCCATAAGTAGGATACAACAAAACAAACCTCATTACCGTATTTTTATAACAAAAATATATTACTAATATTTATTTATAATTTGTAATATTTTTTAATGTTGTAAAAAAATAGTAATATTTGTTTTATTAAATATTAGACAAAAAATCAATAAATTTCATATCTACGGTAATAATCCTGCAAGTGGATACAAGAAAACAAAGCTCATACCTGAAGGTAGAAAAAAATAGTTCATTTATTTTAGGATAGAAACTGAATATATTACTCAGGTAAATGAGCTTACACATGATTTCTAAATATTTAAACGATTCCACGGACTAAGCGTTGGAGATAAGAACACGGGTATATGTGTGGATGAATAATATGTAATATACTCAGGTAAATACATTTGATAAAGATAAAAAATATATTAAGATATAGACTTAAATTGTTTTAAATTTGACAAAAGAAATCCATTGCCTTTATATACAAAGCAACAATGTTATTGAATAATTCAAAAAATTAATGTTACAAAATTATCTCATATTAATTCTAGGTGTTAATGTTTAACCTTTTAGTTCTTTTGTTTAATTTATTGTTCTTATGTATTTATTTTTTTTATCATTTTCTAAATTTAGAAAAATAAAAATAAAAATAAAAATGAAAACAAAATTTAAGTAATAAGACAAATAATCTTATCACACATTGCTTGGATTCTATGTTTATATAAAATGAGTTTATATAAATGGATTCTATGCATACACTAATAATCTTATCACAACTCTTTATATGAAGTATTAATTGATAAATTTAAGTAAACTTACCATGAATGAAGGGGTAATGATTGAATGTCAGAGCATCAATCTCGATGAATTGAGGAGCAGATTCCTGATTCGTGGGGGTGGATTTCAAATACAAATGGGGGCTTTTTGGTGTCGAAGGATATAAGGTGTTAGCAGGGGATAGTATTATCTTGGAGGCTGCTCTTAGATAGATTACCCACTATAAATAATTTGTTAAGGAGGGGAGTGGTTATCTCTTCTACCGATTCACTATGTCGGTTTTGTGGGAACGACGTAGAGAATAGAAATGATATTTTTTTATCGTGTTCTCAGGCCCAAATGGTGTAGTATAAGGTAATCAGCTGGTTGGGGATACAAGAACTACTTCCGGGAGAATTGACACAACTTTTTTTATCATTTAGCTCATAGGTTGTAGGTAAGCAGAAGAAGAAATGCAGGTATGTCTTCTGGTTAGTTGGATGTTAGAGCATTTGGACATCTAGAAATTCTATAATTTTTTATAGGTTATCTGTGGATCAAATGGACATTTTGATGACGATAAAGGTAATATCATAGAAATGGGTAGTGTACGCGTTTGGGTTTAATATGGGTTGTGTTTTTTCTGACTGGTTTGAAAACCCTAGAATGTATATGCTAAATATGAAGTAGGAGATTAAGTGTATTTCTGTCATGTGGAGCAAGGCAGAAACTTAACATATTTGTTGTTGTGTAAAGTTTGAAACACTTTCATCTCCTATGAATATATTTTTCTGTGTTTGCCCTTAAAAAAAAAACAATGTCGATGAATTTCTAAGTTTATATTTAGAAATATTAATAGATATTTTATAATAAAATATTAACACAATTTAAAATAAAATTGTATTTCTATTTTACTTTTATTAATTAATGTTTTTGTTTTATATTTTAACTTTTATTATCGTACTATAACAATATTATTATTAATTACTAGGTGAAAAACAAACACTTCATTCTTCTCAAATATTTTTAAAATGAAAAATAAAAAATTTAAAAATTAATAATAATTATGTATTATTGAAAGTTTACAAGAGATAAAAAAAATAGTTATATAATTTTATTTATTTATATATTTATGTATTAAAGGAAAGGTAATTTTCTAATAAAAATGTAGATAAAAAAAATAGTTGCTTTTGGGTCAAAATATAATTCTAAACTGCCATATGACATTAAATAGTTATAAATTGTAGGAACTCATTGCGATTTTATAATTTGTTTGTGCGAACAACCGCATATACATATCATAAATACTAATTATGAACCTTATCCAATACAAACGTATGGATTAGAAATGATAACAGGTTAGGCTGGTACGGGTAGTGGGTAAAAAAACTCGCTACTCACTAAAAATCCGTCGGGTACCCACTATAAAAATACCCGCAGGTATCCACGGGTACCCATGGATATTTTAAAAAAATAATTTTTTAAAATTAAATATTTTTTATAAGATTTTTTATCAAATAAATCATTTAGTTTTTGGAAAATCTAGAAATAAAATTATACTAGTTTCTACAAGATTAATTAGATCTAAAAGTAGATTAATATAATATATTCTAAGAAAATATTTAATACAAATAAAATCTTTATTTTATATTATCGGCATTTTAATAATAAATATTTTTATTAACTATGAAGTTTTCCTAAAAAAATAAGATTGATATCAATGAATTTTGATAATTAATATTTTGATTTGATTTATTTTCTAAAAATATTATTTTTTTTAACTTTTATATATATATATATATATATATATATATATATATATTTAGTTTAACGGGTACCCGCAGGTACGGATACTATGATACCCGTACCCGTTAAGAAGCGGTAGAAAAAAGGTCATACCCGCGGGTGACGGGTACCCATTTATATTATTTGTGCGGATATTTTGGCATGTTTTATTCACAGGTATCCGCGGACGCGAATTTTTTTACCATCCCTAGTACGGACCCTCATATGTAAGCGATAATTTTTTTTACTCTTTCAAGAAACCTCCATAGAAAAAATTAAATACAAAACATCCATATTAAAAAAAAAACTTCACATATCCAAGGGGTGGAGAGGTGAGCTTCGCAGAACAAAAAAAAGGGAGATGAAAACTTAGTTTATGAAGAAATAGACAAAGAAGGGGAATGGAGGCACGGGATTATAGGGTGGATGAGAGGGTTTTTAAGGAGAAAAAAAAATTAGATTTAGAAATAAAATAAGGATATTGAAAAATAATTTAAAATGATAGGTGAAATTTGAAGTTTTGATGAGTGGGAATTTGAATTCCTACTATCAATTTGTGAATGCTTTCTATTTCTCTCATTAATCTTGAAATGTTATAGGCTTGTTGAATTCAATTTTTTATCTCCTACTAAGACAAATTGATTCTATTAGCAGTTTTATTATATATGTTTTAGTTCTTCTATGCCTTTATTCTTTTGTGCTTTTACGCTATTAGAAAATAAACGATCGGAACTAAATTGTAGAGATTAAAACTAAAACGCAAGGTTAGGACATAATTTAAGACCAAATTATTAACTAAACTTAGTTTTGTATATGCAAGGAGATTCAACATTATATAAGGTAGAGAAGGATCCTCTGGTAAATTTAACATGAAAGGGTCGTGTGAACTAATCTCAAATTCTCATCCATCCAAATAACACGAGTTTATACTTTTTTTCATGATACTATACATAGTCTTTGGCATGAGCCTTATGATAGCTTATTTGGCTTTACTAAATAATTTAATTATGATTAGTTATAACTAATTTATTTATTAAAAACATGTGCTATTATTTTTGTTGTTTATTTTCTTTTGCAGATACTTCGTGTATTTTGTTCCAACTATAACTTGATTAACTATTTTCAAATTAGTTGGTCAAGTTTTTCTTTAAAAAAAACAATTTCCCCAAAATATGTATAATTATATCTAAATAAATGTCGCAAATGGAAATATTTTTACACTTTTCTTTTTCTTTTTCTTTCATCTTGATAATGGGAACCAATGAATCCATTTATTAGCTAGTTCTATAACAGAATTAATTAGTATTTAATATATAATTATTTAATTAGCATAATTTATAAAATAAGTTAATTTATTATTATATATTACATATATTTATTGATGGATATTATGATCACGTGGTGTCAGTACTATGTAATATCTTTTCCTCAGGCATAGCATATAACGCAAACAGAAGGTAGTAATTAGTTATTACTTAATACCATAAACTTGTAAACTAAAGACATTTTACTGTGTACTTACACTCAAGCAACTTTAACTAAAGAGTCTTCGACATGTGCATGGAAGATATTATAAGTAGAAAAGAAATTAATAAACCACACACCAGCCACATTTTTCACAAGTTCGATTGCATGTCCAAGAACATTAGTATTGAACTGATAAATTATATAAATTAACAAGGTGGGTATAAAATTTGTAGTGGCAGAAATAGCAGCATCTTTGTTGAGAGTACCCAGTCTTAATTAGTCTTACCGGACACTACTTTTCAGACTTTGCTTAAATTTTGCATCATTTTGACGTGAAAGGAATGGCCCTGAGCACTATCTGATGGTATAAAGCTGCAAGTGCTGCCCCAATAAAAGGCCCTACCCAGAAGATCCACTGCACCAAAATAAAATGAGTTGAAAAAGTTCACTAGATAATTTGACTTATTTGCTAGTTGTACAAAAGATAAAATTAACTTGGAGTTTTAAAGAAATTAAGAAACAGTAAATAAAGAAAAGAAAAAAAATCTGAACAAATATAAGGATGAATTCACTCTCACGTGGTTATCCCAAGCTTGGTCTTTGTTGTATACAAGGGCTGCACCTAAACTTCTAGCAGGGTTGATGCCTGTTCCAGTGATAGGAATTGTAGCTAAATGCACCAAAAAGACGGCAAAACCAATAGGCAATGGTGCCAAAATCTAACACATTCATATGTGTATGATTACATTATGATAGTATGTAACACAATTTTTCAATACATTAAAATTTATAGTTAAATAGAAAACGTAAGTGTTTGCTTACTGGAACATGTGAGTCTCTAGCATTTCGCTTGGCATCTGTGGCAGAGAAAACAGTGTAGACAAGAAGAAATGTGCCAACAATCTCAGCTCCAAGGCCATCACCATTGGAGTATCCTTTGCTGAGAGTGTTGGCAGCACCACCAAGCCTCTCATATTGGTTTGATTGGAATCCCTTGACTACAGCAGCACCACATATAGCTCCCAAACACTGCATGATCATGTAGAACACTGTCCTAGTGAGAGATAATTTGCGTGCCAAGAACAACCCAAATGTCACAGCTGGGTTAATGTGACCCCCTGCATTCATAAAACCCACTCAGACAATTAGACAGCTACTATAGTCCATAGGCATACAATTTACTAAATATAGAAGACCTTATACTCAAACAAGTGTTAAGTGCTAAGCTTGCTTCCATTTCTATACTTGTTTTATTAACAAATATTTAACTATTAATCCAGACACTAAGTCTATACTATTTTTCATGATGCATCATATCATATTAACATAATTTATTTTATAAAACAAAATTGTTGGATATATACCATTAGTTCATCGTATTAACATAAATTACCTGATCCCAAATTGTGTTTCCATTTCTTTTAAACTATATTAACAAAGACAAACCAAAGATCTGCTTTTTGGTTATGTACAACATTCTTTTATAATTATTATTATTGTGGTGACTAGTACAGTCTAACTTAAAATAATAAAAGAATGTGGCTATGTTGCATTTTTCTAACCTGAGATACCAGCAGTGCAATAGACAAGGGCAAAGATCATTCCACCAAACGACCAAGCAATGCCTTGGACTCCAACTGTGGAGCACTTGCTGGGAGATTTTGCAACACCCATCACTGTCAGAACAGTGACATAAAGAAACAAGAATGTGGCCACGAATTCTGCTATGCCTGCTCTGTAGAAAGACCATGAGGTTAACTCTCTAGGCTCAAACAATGGAGCTGCTGGTGCCTCTTTGTAGTCTTTGGCATCTTGTGTCTGTGCAGCTGTTCCTATTGGTTGCCTCTCTCCATACCTGTTGGCTCCTACTCTCACATCCTCATCTCTCCCCTCCATTTTCAATGCCAGTTTAAGTGTTTTTTGAGGTTGGTTTGGAAAGTAACAAGTGAATGTTTAGTATATGGCAATGAGGGTTATATTTATATATGAAGCTATAGAGAGGGGTGTTTCTAGAGTGAGCCTTGGGGAGCTTTCAAGTTTGGTCACTTGTGAGTAAATTGAAAGAATAGGAAATTGTTAATTGTTGTGACACATTGTCTAATTATCGTGAAATAGAAAGTTCACTTGTCTTGTGTTGTTCGTTTCTTTTATAGCATCACTTTGCTTCTTTATCATTCCTTTTACTCTTCACTTTCAAAGCAAGTTCTCAAAACTTGCTAAAGATATGATTATATCAAGGTAAATGATAGTGGAAACCACTTGCACATTGAAATGTGTCTGTCAATAGAAGTCTCGGCCACCAACATCATGATAGTTCCTCCACGCCCGTATGCTGTCGTATAAGCTTGGTTTAAGAAATATGCATTCGCCGAAAGAGTAGAATTAACTAGATTAAGCAGTATTAGAGAAGAGTTTTAGAACTTATAACAGCTATTCAAAACAATAGGTTACTTAACATTAAAAATATTATTTTAATATAAAAAATTATTTCTATTTTAAACATCTAGAATCCATATTAAAATAATATTTTTAATATTAAAAACTCATTAACCACATAAAAGATGCTCTAAAGTTGCATACAAGTTACCATTCATGATAAAGAAGAGATGCAGTAATTAATTATTATTTGAGATTCATTCTTCATTCTGTCATTCTGTGGGTTTTTTATTTTTTTTCGAAAATAGAGTATAGGAAAGGAAATGACATTGCAGTCCAAGACAAGAAAACCGTGACTCCATGAGACTCCAAAATACTTACCTTTCCAGAACCGTTTGAAGCGTTACGTTGAGTTTAAAACAATAGCATCGTTACTTCGCATTTTGAGCATTAGAATGTGCATTTTTCATGTTCAATAGAACTCCTACTTTTTCTCAAACAGGCACTTAAACTCGTTTATTAAGTTGAAATCATTATTGAATATACCATAAAATCTGTTTTTTTTAAAAAAAAAAATCTGCTGCTTTCAAAAAACACTTCACTACCCATTTTACTTTGTTTTAAAAAAGCAAAAGCTGTATTTTTGTTTTAACTTTGAATATATAACCTGAGTTCACTCTCTTTTAGTAATAACTTATTTTCTTAACATTGAATTTAATTATAATCTGAGTTGATTTTTTTTTTTTTTTGTAAATCCATATATATCTGGTCCACTCAACAAGGGTGAATCATAGTTACGTGACCTTAACTAAACTGAACTCCATAATGCATCATAAGTGGACATCAGATCCTGGCCATTTTGGCCCACTACAGTTGCTGGGCTTTGGTTATAGAACCAGTTAGGAACATCCATGCCATTCCTTCATGATTTTCACTTTCAAATTTCAATGCAAGTTCAAAAAAGATGTACAACAACTAATTATATAAGTGCCTATGATAACATCCAATGGAAGTCATGATTCCACATTGTTGGCAGTTTGATACATGAGTGCATTGCCAAAGAGTTGGTCTAAATTTGCAGCATATATATGGAATAAATTACTTAACTGTTATTGAAGTAGACTTTCAGAACTTCAAAGGATTAATACAAAGTAATAACTGAACATAACTTAAGGAAAGTTTTGGTGCGCGAGCCGAAATGGTAAAAACTGAGCAACCATACATAACTTCACTTTAAGGAACGTCGTTATTTTGAAGGAACAAGATGGCGCAATGACCAAAAACAAGAAAAAAGAAAAAGTACACGTATTTGAACTACACAGGAGTACAAATGAGGCTACATATTATGTCGAGAACTAAATGTTGTATGTGTTAACCTAATACTTTTTTTTACAACAAAAACACTTATACGGTTTGCAATTAATTAAAAAAACATACATAATCATAACCTTTTATATATATATATATATGGTAAGTTTGTTAATAATTATTAAAAATTATATAAATAAAAAGTGTTGTTAAGCTCTTTTTATATTTATATTTGTAAGTGATTGTATAACAATTAAACTCTAATAATATATCTCTCAATTTAAAACTTTGGTTACTTTTTTTTGTTGAAATAATTTTGTTCACTTATGTCTTTAATAAAACCAAGTTTCTGGTCTTTTATATTTTAAAATTTTTATTTTGATTTTTTAAATTTTTATGGTTTAAATTTCCTCTTATCGTTTGTTTGAAACTGATTATCATTAATGTTTTATATTTCAAACGGCCATGATAACTAAGCACACCGGTTAAAAAACTATATATATATATATATATATATATATATATATATATATATATATATATATTTATATTTAAATTCATGTTTGAACACAATTCAAATTACGTATACCGATAAAAATTAAAAACAAGATTGTGAATTCTTTCCAAATTTAGTACTATACCTATTCTTAGAAATAAATTTATAATGTTTTGCATAGATAATTAAGAGTTTCCACTTTTCTTTAGGAGAGGAGATCTACTTATTTTAAGAGTAATTAAGAAAAACTTACACTTCATCTATCCATTCATTTTGTTGAAATTTAATGGTTGTAATGAGTAATTAATCTTAATTATCATTCTTAAACTTATTCTGAGAGAGTAAGTGGATACCTCTCTTTTTTTATTATTAAAATATATTTTCCATAAAACTAATATAAACTCTAATTCTATTTTATTTTTTATTCTTTAAACCCTAATTTTGTACTCCTAATTAATTATTTTTAAGATATTTTTATAACTTTTCTTTATTATTTTTAAATTTAATTTTAAAAAATCCATAAATTATGTACATGTACTTTGATATTCTTGGTGATTATCTTTTAAAATTTCTCCCAAACAATTCCATTTACATTAGATAAGAGAAACCACAATTACTTTTTATTATTCCCTATTATAATGAGGTGCATTTTTTTTTTATGTGTAGTTTTTTGTTCTCGCTTTTCTAGATTAAAAATGAAAAATCAATGCAATTGGTAAGGTACTCTTTAAAAAATGCACTTTCTCAAAATATAAATGCACATTTTTAGAAGATGCTTTTTTGAAAAAGTAGTTTTCAAAAGTATAAATACATATTTTGAAAAGTATTTTCTGGAACCTATATTTTCCCAAGAAAGTGTGAGATTTTGGGTCAAAGTAAATAGTGAGGTTTGGGAGGTATAGAAAAATTGAGAAAAAATGTATATTAATCACTATATTGTAGGATATATAAAGTAAAATATTTTTAAAAATATTTAAAATAAAGTCAAGAACAAATTTATATTAATGACTGTATACAAGTGTAAATAATATTAGCCTTTTGTATTTTTTATGCCTCTTGGGAATTACCAAAAATATAAAAGACAAATATTCTAATTATGACAATTTCTCCCTACAGTTAGGAAAATTCTTCTGCACTCATTTCAGAGGTGTATTGTTTTACTCCAGATTAAATTTTCCGAAGGTGTTATATAAAGGTGTTGGGAGAAATTATAAGATGCAGAGAGAAATTCATTCCAATTATAGGCCTGACCCATACGAAGCCCAAACCAATGTCTACTAAAGGTAACCTAGGTTTTGTTCCTCTTGTAAGAAAAACACTACAACTCGGTTGTTCACATTGACGACAAAAGACTCCCTGACCCAATGAGGTTGCCGCAAGGTAGACAAACACTTCTTCTCCATATTGAGCCCACCCTTCACCTGTATCCTTTCATTTTAAAGCCTTTTTATTTATGAAGATATTTGCATTCTATTACTTTCATCTGCATACTACAAAGGTCATGGCCTGCAATTTACGTTGGTGTTAGAAGTTTAAATTTTCTCAGACCCAAAATGCAGTTACAAAAACTTATAGCAAATTTACCATAGTGAGTTATAATCAAATGATGGTCTAAAATTCTTCTTTTGCATGACCCATTTTTTTATATATGTATTATTTGAGATTAGATATAGATTTCCTTCCTACTTATGTAAGCCAATAAGATTGGATTAACTTTTTTATTTATAATAAAGTCATAAGCTTCTAAATTTTGGTAAGAAAAAATTGTGAGTTGACAGTTGAGCACAACCATTCAGTGAATCAGTGTTTTGGATTTAAGATTTATATATATAATAAGAGCCTTGGTCTGAAGTAAAATCATTTATAAATTTAATTCATTTTAAATTAATAATTAGGCAAAATAATGAGTACTTGTGAAACATATATTCTCCCTTCCCTTGAAAGCAGATCACCTACCACATGTATAGTAATTTTGTTCCAGATTTTAAATGACACTACTGTTTTCAATTCATAAGTCCAAATCCTAAATTATAAATCTATCATGTGGGCATATGGCTGCTTCATAATTAATAAAATAGATGATAGTGGATGCAAGGCCAATGGCATTACTATGTTATGTCTAAGTCTCTGTGATCTTTACATTTATGGAATGTTGGCAAATATTCCTTTGTGAAAAGGGTTAAATATATATGACAAAACAATAAAGCATGTTTCAGAAAATATAAAAAGGACAAAAAATGATACCAACTTATTTCATAATCAAGGTTATTTGGTTAATCAATTTTCCCAGCCCTCTCATATATATATTCTCATATGACCACTCCGTTGGGGACTATATAATTAAACGATGGAAGATGCAAAATATCCTTAACTCGAATCCAATAAAGTGCAGTGTTGACTTATATTGGAATCTCTTTAACTAATTTATGGAACCAAATTTTGGTTGCGGCTACTTGTCTGCTTGTTGATGTCTGCCACGATATGTGCAAACCATTCGTGCAATGAAAAGAGAAGAGGAGGCAAACGATGGTGGGAAGACATTGAGAGCGAAATTGGAAGGAGAAGGGAACAATCTCACTTCACCATTCACACAACTTCCAATCATCTTTTCCAAAACCCTAAGCTTTTCACAAAAGATAAACACCATATATATATTTGGAATCTTTAAATCTGGGAATTGATTTGATATCATTAGAAATCCAATTCTCTATTTCAAACTCATTCAAAAATTAATATTTTAATGCACTTGGAGATCAACTATTATATATGTATAGAAATTATTAAAAACTAAACCGTATATTTTGCACAAACATATAAAACAAGTCAGAAAGAGTAGGTGCAGTAATAAATAAATAAGTGTACTAGGAGCGCAAAAGAAAAGTAAATATTAAAAGGATAGTTATTCTGTGATGAAAAAGCCTCCCAAATATTTCTGTAAAAATCTTGATTGTGAATTAAGAAGTTATATAAGGCTTCATATGTTTCTTTTTGTGAATGGTCTTCTTAATCTTCTTTATGTATTAATAGAATGGAGCTAAAAAATGTTTAGATTACTTGCTACAGATTGGATTCTAAGTAAGTTACTGTTTGTGGGAGTGATTTTTTGTCAGTTTCTTTTTGCAAGTTTTTTATGGAACATCACCCAACTTCATGTTTATAGGTGTATCTCTACCCACTTCTGTGAAAGATTACATTAGTTTCTCTATTCCGCACAATCACATTCTTTGAATATATATATATATATATATATATATATATATATATATATATATATATATTTCACCTCTATTTTTAGGAACTTCTTTTTCTATATATGTTCGAAAAGGGTGAAAATACTCTTTCAAAGAGGTGGGTAGAAGTGTGTATGAAGTCATGAAACTAAGTGATGCTTTATCATGAAACTTAGAATAAAAGATTATGAGAGTGTTTTGGAGTTCAGTAGAAATTTGTAAACATTGAGGAAGTGCGAATAACAAATGAAGGAATGCCAAAAAAATTGTCTGATTTTTGTAAACAATATTACTTATGTTAAGTTATGTGTAATCTCTGGGAATTCTTCTCAATCATATCTTATGATTAGAAAATCCTACTATTGCTGAATAAATTTGCCTTTAAAAAAATGCTATGGTTATTGGATAATTTTTATCAAAGTAAGTATAGATGAAATCAATTTGAATTAGCAAAAGGGTCAATTTATTTAATTAAATTTAAAAGGAATCTAATTTCTATTAATTAAACTTTAATAATTTTTTCGTATTAATATAAGGATATTGCTTAATTGACAGTGAGAGACTAAACTCTTTCCAAACATATGAAGCATCAAAATAAAATTTGTGTCCAATAGAAGTCTTTATCATGGAGACAAATTGATAATTTGACATGATTTATACAAAATAATCAAACAAAAATTATGATTTTTAAAATCAAGTCAAACATTTTATATATGAAGACATAATAAATCTCATTTTTTGACATTCCGGACAGAAATGTTTTCTTTTTCTTTTTCTTTTCTTTCTTACTGTTTCTACTCATGATCTGTGCTTTATTGCCAAGTTGGATGGGCATCAGCTTTTAATTATCTTTGGAAAATGAAGGTAGCTTTGTCACTATTTTAATTATTTCCCTTTTGCCTTTTCTCTTATCTTGCTCCTAGTTAGGGGTTTGTGTATGAGACAAGAGTGTGCATGATTACCCATCAAGGTTGACTGCAGGTGTGGAAAATTCACCAACCTTCCATTAGATGATGCTTTCATGTTGCCAAACACTTTGATTGCAAACATGACATTGGTGTGCCATTTGGGAGTTAGTAAAATGCAATGAGTTGATATCTTTTGCCACTAAGGTAGGTAGCATCTTTGGACACAGCATCAGATAGTGCCTAAGTCACACAATCATAAAGCAACAACAAAAGCTTGAGATGATCAAATGAGTTTAAAGCCTGCTATAACAAACGAGGTAAAATAAAAGAATATGAAATCATAGCCAAAGCGCATGGAAAAAGTAAAGGGAAGATTCAAGTGCTAAAGAGGAAATTAAAAGTGCATTCCATCGTTTTATAAAATGGATTATTATTGCTTTCAATTGTATATACTAAAATACAAATAATTTTGTCTAGCTTTAAGAGGTTCCACTGAATCGAAACTCATATGAACTTCAGTTGTGCAAAATTGGGCTGATACATCATTATGATGTAATCACTCATCATATATATACAAAGGAATTGAAAATTGATTATTATACTTATTTAGAAGTTGAACTTTGATGTCATAATCTAAATATTTCAACACACTCAATTTTCTGTTGAAATAACAATTTGATGACATTTCTTTTAAATGAGTAGTTAATGTTGAATTATTGTTAGTAATAAACCAAATTCTTCATTTCTAATCAACAAGAATCATTAAAGTAATACTAATACACAAAATCTAAGTTTCAAATCTTGATATCTGAATGATAAAAAATCAACTGTTTAAGATATTATATAAATGAATCAAAACTTACACTAGAATAGCAACAAGTGTTACTAAGCAGGAAAAGAGATTGAAGTTGTGAAAAACTTGTCCAACAACAGATTGATTGATTTAGCAAGCATGAGCTTCATGCAAGAGAAGGACCTACCAAGATCCAATTCTTTAAAAAAAATACCCTCAAAAAGTGAATACAAGGTCACGTGAGTCACGTGGGAGAGTGAAGCACTGTGAGTACAAGATAGAGTGGATGAGGACATTGAGGTGAGGGTGGAGCCAAGGAGATGAGGGTAGTATGTGAAGAAGAGTGAAGTTTTAATTTGTTGGGCAGCTGTCTTTTTTTGTCTTAGGAATGGGTCAACTGAGCACAAGGGGACCATCTTTAATGTCTATTTTCGATCCTTCCAAATAAAATTTTGTGAACTCTCTTAACCTTTCTCAGGTTCTACTACCACAGCTGCATTACCTCAGACTCAGTATCTATATATAGACGTTTGAGAGAGTCAAATTCACATCTATGAAGATCAACTTCTGCGTGACATAAAACTTTATGAGAATCAGACAGAAAAAATTAACAATCCAAATCAACAACAATTACAAAAGTCTTGTCTAATTAAATGAAGTCGACTACATTAATCACACAGGTTGAACTCAATTAGTTATACATACATTAAGTCTCCATATATAGATATTATTCACAATAAATGAAATATCACTCTCAAACGTAAATCTAAATTAACCAAGGATGAAGCCAGATTAAGATAGTGGAGGAGGTATTTTATTTTTTCCATTACAAGTATCTTTTTATGGAAATAAAAGGAAACCTTAAATCAATAGATACAAGATTATAGTATTTATAGAGAATTAAATATAAAAACATAGAGGAAAGGAATTTGTGTACCTCAAATATATTGAATTGAAGTTCTTGATCTTCAAGAACAAAAAAACCCTAGGAATGATTATTGTAGAGATATGAGTTCAATAAGAACTCTTGAGGATTTTACTACCTACTTTCTAGGGGATTATTTTAGAAAATGTGTATTGTTGTTGTAATTTGCTTAATGGGATGGCAAATTTATAATACCCCAAGGTAGGCAGAGACCCCTCAAATGGGCTTTTTATGATTGAAGCAACCCATTACAGAGTCAATCTTACTATAATCTCATTCAAATAATCATAAAGATATTATAAGATATGATTATCACCATATCTTAAATTGTCAGATAATCATAAAATATAATTGATTAATACCAATCCACTATATTAAGGATATAATAATAAATAATCTCTAACTCTCATCACAATTTATAAGGGACATAGGTTTATTTATATATCCCAAAATAAAGCCTCTAGCTTTTACAAGAATACCATTAACAATATTATAAAATATGGTATGGAGAAATTAATCTCTTCAAATTTGGGATTCCTATATTGTCCTTACAAGAATTGCATACTAATATTGCAAATCAATAGAGAGTTTGTTATACAAGAAAATATTTTACAAGAGACCAATATAAAATCCTTAATATATAGATCCCAACAATGTGATCACAAATAATGTAATAAGAAAAAATAATTTTATCAAGAACATTTCTTTTGCACATGTATGATTAATTGGACATTTAAGGTAAAAATCTTATATAACATCAATTTATTTTATAAGATATTAATTAAAATTCTACTATACAAAATCTTTCCACTTGATAAAGAAAAAATAAGTTGACATAATAAAAAAATACCCAGAGTGCTAAATAAAATTCAACTATTTCTTTATCAATATATATATATATATATATATATATATAGAAAATTTACACCACAAAAAATGCAACATTTTTTTTTTTGTTTTGAAGGAAAAATGTCCAATTAAAAGTTATAAGTCATTATGGAACAAAAAGAAAATGAGAGTGTAAATTTTGGTTTCATATAAATATAACTAAACATGATCAAATGAGGGAAATAAACTCAACATTACAAAAATAGGGAAACATTATGTAATTCTAAAAGTTCAGTTAAAAGAGAATCCCTAAGGAAATTACAATGCACTATAACTTATGTAAATAAAATCCTAATACCGATAGGGTATAAAAAATCATTAACATAAGCCAAGAAAAGTACATTGTATAACGTCAAATTACATTAATAACAATATACCGATAGAGTATAGTTATCATCAATGCAATAAAAAAAATAATTATATCACAAAATTCACATAAATGCATCCAAAATAGTGAAATTATAATTATGTAAATGAAAAAAAGAAATTATGCATATTGTCCAATAAATTTGCATAATTTTAATCATATATATTATATGACCAACATACAAAATTCACATTATTATACTTATGATAGACAAGTAATGATAATGCAAATTAATAAAGAAAATTATGCACATAAGAGAAGGACAATTAAGATTGTGCATAATTAATAAAATAACCTAAAATCAATTTATAAATGATAATTCAATATTAAAGAGAATACAGTATAATTGGAGAATACAAATACTGTAAAGAATTATCACAATGAAAATAGGTCCAAAATTCAAGATTATAATAGTAAAAAAATTTTAATTTAATCTTGAATTAATCAAATTTTTTTTATACTAAAAAATACCAATAATATAAAAATATTAAATAAATATGGTATTTTTGAAAAAATAAGAATATAAAAAATTAGCAACCACATTCAATGCTTCTGAAAATGAATTTAACACACAAATCATCATACATGATCGTATCAAAACGACAAAGTTCTTCTTTGACCAAATCACAAAAATATGGATATAAAAATGAGTTCATGCAACCCCATTAACACTTTTCAAAATAAAGTTAATATAAATATATTATGTTGCCCACAAAAATGACTCATATTGGTCAAACATAAAAGAAGAAAAACCATTAAGTAATTTTAAAAACAATTTACCCCATAATTATTTAAAAGAAAACTAGGTTTTAAAGGGGTAGCACTTAAAAAGAAGTTTCAATATATAATTTACCCATATAAGAGTAAGGGAATGAAACTTTAACATGTTATTTTAACAATAACAAGTAGCGTAAACCTTCATTTTTTTTTTGTGAAAAAGATAATAGTGAACTATATTATAAATTTTCACTAATAACAATAAAAATCTTCAATTCAAATTTAATTTTCTAATAGAAAACAACCACATTTCTCTAATAGAAAGCAACCATAATATGTATCTAATTTGGCTCTGATACCAATTGATGGAAATAAAAGGAAACCTTAAATCAATAGATACAAGATTATAGTATGTATAGAGAATTAAATATAAAAAGATAGAGAAAAGAGAATTTGTGTACCTCAAATATATTGAATTGAAGTTCTTGATCTTCAAGAACAAAAAAACCCTAGGAATGATTATTGTAGAGATATGAGTTCAATAAGAACTCTTGAGGATTTTACTACCTACTTTCTAGGGGGATTATTTAGAAGAATGTGTATTGTTGTTGTAATTTGCTTAATGGGATGGCAAATTTATAATCCCCCAAGGTAGGCAGAGACCCCTCAAATGAGCTTTTTATGATTGACTCAACCCCATCACAGAGTCAATCTTACTATAATCTCATTCAAATAATCATAAAGATATTATAAGATATGATTATCACCATATCTTAAATTGTCAGATAATGATAAAATATAATTGATTAATACCAATCCACTATTATTTCCAACATCTTTTAACAGAAATAATCTTTTGTTATGGACTTTTATAAAACACGAAGAGATAACGTATAAACTTAAATATTAATTCACACACATACATATATATATATATATATATATATATATATAAATAAATAGTTTATAATCATATGTTACAAAATGTTTCTATACATCAGTAAATATCAATAAAAATATTTATTTTAAAAGAATAAAATTAGAAATGTTGACATCAGTTCTGCAGTTCCAAAAAAAATCTTTATGAATTTATAATAAAATTTTCATTTACATATTTATTTTAAGCAAAGGCACTATTAATTATCTTTCCTAACATACTAAATCAAAATAAATTACATTATTTACCGTTGATCACTACCGGAAAATATAGTTTTAAAAACCATTTTCAGTTACAAAAAATTTGTTAAACAAAAAAAAAGTAATGATAATTTTGTAATTATTATAAATGTGTTAAAACTTGTTATGTTAGAAAAAGATAAAAAAATTTTAATAAATCTCAAAAGACATGTGAAAATTCTTAAAATTTGTAGTAGCCGATAAAAAATTCACTTTCAAATCGTTGAAAAGTAAAAAAGAAGAATTTTGTGTTGCGATAATGGTCATTGGCCTAAAAGTAATTTGTCAGAATTCCTATTCATATCAATATCTAATTGTTCCACAAAATTTACACACTTTTTTTTTTAAAGTAAAAAATGTACACATTTATATACGAAGAGAAAATACTATAGAAAAGAGATTATTTATTAGTGCGTCTCAAAACTCAGATTGATTCCTTCAATAGTTCTTAAGCATATTCTTTTTGTAAATTAAATTTAATAAACAATTTAAATAAATTATAATTATATCAATATAGACAAATTCTAAAAAATACTTTAATTAAAATATATATAGACACCCGTTAACTTTAAGTTCTAAAAAATACTTTAATCAATATAGACAAATTCTAAAAAATTATAATTAGAAATTCATTTATTCATTTATATATTTAAAATAGCAATAAAATTTATAAAAAAAAATACTAAAAAATAAATAAAAAGATAAAATTACATAAACACCTCTTAACTCTAATCAAAATACACAAAACTTCATTCTTTCTTTTTTTTTACATTAACATCATTTAAGTTTAAAAATATTACATTAACACTATATATTTTGGATGACGTACAACCAATACAATTGTGACATGGAGCACAACTTGTGACGTGGAGTACAAGACTTGTGGTGGTGAGAGGCTAAGGCATCTGGAGTGTATTTTGTAGCTTCTGCAGACAAGGTTATAACAGTAGAGTCAGGCCAACATTAGAATGCTACTCTCAAGCTCATTTGGGAGGCAGATGTACCATCATGGGTGCAACTTTCTCTTTGCTTACCAAATGCGAGATGTCGGTTAGCATCTAGACAATTATTTGTGCCTGTGGGATACTCAACGACACTACAAGGCATAATCATGACACATGGGTTACAATTCTCAAGGTTGACCGTGTATAGATCTCGGGACATACGTACTGCTTGGCTATTTATGTGATTCACATCTATTTGACACATATAGAAGGTTCAATTCGAAATGTTGTAATTTTTAAGAATAAGGTAGCTAATGTTAATGAAGTTGTCCTGACAATACAACTCAGCTCAGCAAATCTAACAACTCATTCCCATGCACAGTAGAATCTGAACCCTACTTTTTGTTTTACAAGGACGTAAATTTTTTATATTGTGTTCTAACTTTATCATGACAATTTATCTTTTGTATGGTGTAATCTAAATAGAAAGCATATCTTATGCTTTTAATATGATTAATAATAATTGTTTGGCTTATAAAAAACACTATATATTTGAAAAGATTACATTCAACATTTTCTCTCAAACTTTAGACTAACACTTCTTTGGAAGGTGATGTGTGAAAGTAATGTTTTAAAAAAAATAAGAATAAATATGTAATTACACTAAATTTCAGTGATTATTGATGTAATTTACTTAATAATAAATGAATACCCAGAAAAGAAAAATATTGTAATTATGTTCCCAATGAAAATTATAAAAAAAATAGAATATTTACCTAAAATATGAAAAGAATATTATTATCTTCACAATGAAGATTTATAAAAAGGAAATAAAATATTTTGAAAAAAGATGTAAAGAGATACAAGACATTTGAATGTTATTATATTCACAATTAAGTCCTAAATAAAAATAATTATAATAATATTAAAATATATATCCATATTTTATACTAAAAAAAAATTAAAAATTGTAACCTCATGTAAATTTTTCCTAATTTCTTCACCATTGACTCTAATCCTCACAATGGCTTCAAGTTTTGCACTATTTTCATAGCATCATTCGAGCTATTTTAGAGTTTGTTTGAAAATTGAGTTTTGAAAAGAAAAAAAAAAAAGACAATTTTTAATTTAATAAATATTATCTGATATGATAATTTTTTAAGATAAAATGATAAATTAGCATATATTTAATCTTCTATCTTTTAAAACTAATTTTATAACCACCTTAAAATTATTAAAACTAAAAAATTTGCATGTCCCCTTCTATTTTCCATCAAAACCAACTCCCAAACATACCTTTAATAATTTATTTCAATCAATAGTTGGAACCGATCCTTTAGTTTGAATCAGTAGTTGGCACTGGATCCTATGTGAGGGTTGGGGATGGAGGGTTATCCATTCAAAGCTAACTTAGAGGACCCAAGTAGGTAGTTACTGTGTCAAGTAGTACTGTTAGCAAGAAGTTCTTCCTTCCTTTCCTTATTTCTGAACAAAGCTTTTCTGATCCAAATATGTTAAGAGAGAGAAGAGTATGTTTTGTTACACTCTAAAGCAAATATAAGATATTTATTTATTCTTTATTAATTTTTACTGTTGGCTGAGGTGTTGACGCATTATCTTTAAAATTTTCCTTATCATTCATATCCAAGTGGCACCCACCTTGTATTATGCTTCCTCAAGTAAAAAGGGTCCTTCAGTCCTTATAATTTTCTCCTTCTTGCGTCAAAGACTATGCTTTGATAACGGCCTCTCTCCTTTGATCTTAGAAAATTCTGATTTGGCTTCTGTGCCCTTTCAATTATTACACTCTTTAAAGTAATGGACCTTTAACAACCTATGTATCCACAATACTAAGAGAGGAAAATGTTGAAGTGCTATATGCATAACGCACGAGTCATGCGCACATAACCCCAAAAAAATTCAAAGGTGATCTCATTATTCACCATGACTAAACAAGATGATGTTTTAGCAGGTTGAAGCATTGAATAGACTGATGGAAAATGAAATTTGGGCATATAGTATCCATAAAATTAAATATTTAAAATCCTTGGCTTCTGATTGCTCAGAATTATTTCATGTGTACAGCAACATGCAATAAGTACTCTCTTAACCAAACAGATAGGGGGGCAGACCCCATTGAAGCTGCAAGAAAAAGTAGGATAAGGATGAGAAGCACAATTTCTGAAAGATGCTGGAATATATTAAGCTCGGATCTTGGTGATGGAGCATCTTTCTTTGACATGGTTGTGTAACTCTTACGACAGCATTGTGTGTGATTAATCATGATAGAGTCCAAATTCTTAACATTTACATTTTCCATTAATTGACATTCTTATTGTCCGTATCAAGAAATTAAACACAGTTCACTTCGATTAAATTTGAACTTGGTACTTTCACTTTGTACCTTTTTACTAGTCACCAAGGTTTTAACAAAATTATATATAGCTCCAGTTGTGATTTTGTCACAATCCTTGACATTGCAGGTACAGGCAATTATTGTTGTGATATTAATTACATTGTGAGTAAATGGTTGCGGACAATTTTATAAAATCATGGTAGTCACTACAATAATAGAGGTCGAGTCAAATTTTGGTTAAGTAAACTAGTACAAGGTCATAATCAACCAAATTACAGCCAACTAATAAACCATACTTTGTAATCTCTAGTAATCTGTAGCAACATATTTGGAAGAAAAGCTACTTATTGTACCTATGCATAGTATACCCACGGTAAGGGCTCCATGCATAGGAAGAATGTTTTGCATAGACATGTTCACATGGCTAACAACCTAGGCTATATGATTATCCACCATAAATATAAGCACACAGGAAGTATAACTAGTACAACAAAAATTTATCAATCAAACTGTTTTAGCTGAGTACCTTCATGTGATAGTATAGCAATTACACTGTTTAGACTCTTTTGATCTCATCTTAGTCAATATCAATTTGAATTCTGACATGTCCTCCAATTATAGCCTATGATTTTTCCAACTCGATCACGCTCAGGATGTAAGCAATAATTTTCCAATTTTAAAATTGAGTACACAAACAAAGGAGATATGTAGTCAAGACCACCAAGTCCAAGAAATGCAAACTATAACTTCATTTGAAAATTAATCAAGATTTTAAGTCTAGCACAAGTTGGTGACATTTTCTAATATATAGCTAACTGATGAAATAAAAGTAATATTCGATTCTGCAGAGCAGCAACAACGTTCTGATCACATAGAATGGACCCACATGCCTCTTTGAGCAGATATATTCGATCTCTGACTCCTAACTATCCTTAGATGTTTGTGCACTTTGTGACAGTTTTCTGTTAACAATATGCAAGACGTAATACGATGTTTTGTGTCAGATCAATTAGCATGTGCTCAATAAACTCCTTTGATCCCTCAGAACCTGCAAGTATAATATGAGAGAGAGAGAGAGAATGATCAACGTTAACGTTCAACTTACATTATTATCAAGGACAAAATTAACTACTACTTTCTTAGATAGTTTTAATGTAATTTTTAATCAGAATTAGAGTTTTCACATCAACCTGTATAATAAGAGTTTGTATCTAAAAGTCAATATAAAATACTTATTGAATCTTCAGTTCTAATTAAAAATAAACAAAATCGTATATTGTAATTGCTTATATATTGCGGTAGACGGTAGTCATATGATATTCAAACAAGAAACGGAACACGTTGCTAGCACTGTTTACTGAGATGAATTTGTTGATAATATATATATGTTAACGCCAATTAAGTTATATGGTAAGGAATATATCATAAAGTAATTGCTAAACTAGATAAGTAGAAAGAGTAGAGGTTAGTAGCACTGTTTACTATAGTGAGATTTGGTTAGCATATAGTATATGTTACTGGCAAGTTATAGTCTAAGGAATATACATAATTAATGATAGAATCATTGAACGTGGTCAAACTAAGGTGGGAACAGGAGTGATATAACAACATATGGTGTAGAAAGGGGACAAGTTAAGGGGCATGCACGCATTAATTATATTGCACGTTAGTGGAGAAAACAAGGGAATTGAAGGGAAAGGTAGTGGGTAAGGATGACCCACATGAATGAACCTTTAGAGTTTTGAGACTATAAGGACTTCTCTCTCTTTGGCAAAGGCAAATAATCAAACACGTTGTTCGTGTAAGCGAGTTTGGCAAACCATGTCTAGCTTGTTGTTTGCCAAGATGTGGCAGCAACTTTATCGGCGTGCAGCTAGGGCTCAGAGTCTCCATTTGTTTCCCTTGCGCCCCATTTATTTACCAACTCTCTATAAACATCATTCGCCCAAAGTTTCTTTTTTTACGATTTAACATATACGGATTAGTCTGTTTCGGTTTTAGACCAATAAAAAAATTAATTGCTTTTATTTGGTTTGGATTAAAAATAATTATATATCCAAACCAATGGTTATCTTGTTAGTTCAATTTGTTTCTTCAGAAAAATCTTATAAAAAATATATCTTTTAAGAGCATAAAAATATCAATTCTTTTTCTCAATAATTAATAAATAATACTGTAATTAAAAAAAGTAAAAATAATATAAATATTTAACATACACCAAATTAACTAAATTAATAATTTTATTTCAAAATATTAAAGTATTTAACACACACCAAATTAACAAAATTCTGTAATCAACTAATTAAAAAAATTATATATATATATATATATTTAATATTTCATTAATATGATTACAAACAACACCACTTGTCTTATCACTTAATTAACAAATACTAATAATTAAAAATAATATATAGATATATTTAATTGGTTTATATTGATTCAAATTTTAAATTTCAAATCCATAAACCAAACAAGATCAAGTCTCAAATCTCAATTGGTTGATTCAATTTTTACTCAATCAAAAACAATCTAAACCAATTTAATTGGTTGAATTTAAATCATTAAATTTATCTTATCAATCTAAACATATGAACATTCCTACATGGATTTGATAGATTATACATATTGTATCTTTTTTTTTAAAACATGTGATCCTCATTAGCATTGTCTATACATCGAAGTTTTCAATCATGGGTTTGGGGTTGTCACTAAATTTTGCTAAACTGCATGCAAGCTACTAGCTCATAACATGCACTCCATCATCCATCCCGTTTAAGCTTTCCACAAGGACACTTAGGTGTTATCAAGGTCAAAATGGTGGTTTGTGATGGATGAGGCTACTATCCCATGGTATAGTTGTGTTGTGTTAGGTATGCATTGCATTTACTTCATTTATTGTCTACAAACATATGCAAATTGATAAGTGATTTTGCTCTTTTACTATACAGTAAAGAAATCTTCATGAGATATTTAGTTCATAGAAAGCGAAGTTGTGATATATGAATGAGGCCTAAAGCATTTATATAGTTAATTGTGTGAAAAACTATAATAGGTATTCTTATGAAGGAAAAAAAGTCATGAGTTCGGCTTCCATTTGTTATCTTATACATGTGCTAGTTATTGGGTAGTTACCTAGTGGTTACTTGAGATCGGTTACAAGGAGGTCACCAACCATCTTTTCTAGGTCCACAAGTCTCTCAGCCTTGAGCCCTTCAGGAGTGATAGAACTTTATTGTTTTATCAATCTTAACTTGAAAATGCAATTCTTGTTGACATTGATGCTTAAACTTATGTATTTTTTGTCGACCATTGTTGAATACGAAGTTTTCTGCACTACTATCGACAAGTACACTAGTCGTATGTAGTAATCGATGAATATTTGATTGATCCCACAAGGACAAGGATGAAACCTCAAAAATCCCATGACTTTCTCATTGTACGAACAGAAGACATAAATTTAACTAACATTACTAACATAAAGTAAATAAAGCGAAATAAATAAAAGTGGTGGCTACATGTATACGATTTCGTTGGGTTTGATTTCACTAAACTATCCCTCAAGTTCATAAATGAACTCAAAACCCTCGTTTACTATCCATGTTCCTATAAACCATAAAAACATCCTTAACATGGATCTCTCACAAGCAAGGAACTAAGCTATTTGAGTATTAGACTATCACTTTTGCATATAATCTAAAGTCAAACAACTCGCATTAAAACAGGAAGCTCAAGATGGTCATTCGGTCTTACTCTCTCTTGGACAATAAAATTCATTGGGAGCTCTTCTCGTTTTACAAGACAAAACTCTCTCTCAAACTCATCCAACAAGTAAAACTTACGCAAATATATGAAAATAAAGCATGAGATAAAGAAGAGCACAAATGTTGAAAAATAAACTTAGATTAAAAGTAAAAAAATACACAAGAGTTCAGATTCAGTTACATCAAATCCTAACTAAATAATAAAACCTAGATAATTATCGAGATGGATGAATGCGAAGGATGAACGAAGATGAGTCTGGAGCATTCCCTAAGCCAGTAAGTTGTGCAACCCTAGGTCAAGAACGAGTTGAACCCCCCGGATTGAACCTGTTTCTGAAGACAACTCTCGATCTTTTATACTTTTTTCTAAGTTAAAACACCTACATCCAGTGGTCAAAAAGTGGATGTTGGGCGCCAAAACTCCTTAGGCATGAAGTAGTCTAGGTGTTGGGCTGCAACATATTTGGACATTGGGCACTTGCTTGTAGACACAGATGGATTCAACTGATGAGTGTTAGGCACTCGTGCCACGATCGTTGGGCACTCAGCATTAGATGTTTAACCAAAGTTTGTAGATTTGTCCCACTTCTTCGACCCTTCTCAAAATCTGACCCAAAAACTAAAAATAGAGAAATAAACGTAAAATATGCACAAACTAAGTACTACTCCTAAATTTCTAACTAAATTTAATTTAAAATGAAAAAAAAGGGAAACAAGATCTTAAATAAGAAAGAAATATGATAATTGCTCTATTTTACCTATGTAAAAATAGGTAAATTAGGTAGTTATCAACCATTAACCTGAAAATGTAAATCTTGTTTGCATTTGAGGCTAAACTTTATTTGTTGCTTTGTTGAGCATGTTTTGTCGTCGATGTTGTTAAATGTAGATTCTTTTGTACTTGTGCACGCGTGCTAAATTTGTTGATCTTTAAGTGCAATTCTTATGTGCACTAAGATAAGAAATTAAAGCTTGTATTGTTTATAGGTCTTTGAGTCTAACTCATGTTCACACTAGGACCTAAGATGGACCGATGGGTACTACGCATATTGGAGTACTGAGGTCGCATACTTTATTTAGTAGCCTACAAAATTTTGTGTGCATGGTATTTTTACTACTATTTTTTCTAAAAGTGAAAATAGAAAACGTCATAAATAAACGACACCTAAACATTTACAAAGACCACACCTAAAAAGCCAAAGAATAGAGGCTTAAGGATGGGGCAAGTATGGAAAATGGTGAGTTGTTGTTGAATGCAAAACCTATTTTTGACAAACTGCCTACACATTGGTTTCCTTCTCACAGGATGTGATTGAAGAAAATTTGTCACTCCTGTTGAACCTATTGTTTTATCCAATTTATAATAGCTCTATGTGGGCGCAACGGTGAAGTATCTTCAACTAACAACCTAAGAGCCATGAGCCATTGAAGATTCTAACTCACATATGATTCTTCTGTAACCAGAGTCCTAAACTAGAGAAATGCCACAAAAAATAGTAGAAAGTTTTGTGTGGATGTTGGTGGTGAGACTGTAATAGCCTATAGAGCTAACTAGCCAATGTTCCGTATGATCATGATCACCCCTCCAAGTCAAACATTCTAGGGATTCTTTTATAACTAGAGTCCTAAGCTAGAGAAATGTGAGGAAAAATAGCAAGAAATTTTGTGCGAATGTTGGTGGTGAAACTACAACAGCATGCAAAGCCAACTAGCCAATATCCCATATGATCACAATCACCCCTCCAAGTCAGACATTCTAAGGTTTCCTAAAGAGATACCATCGATATTGATTTTAACCCACATGCAATTAATCTTTCATCATTTGATTGATGATGTGTGGTTGATTATTGGAAAATGTGACAAATGGTTTTGTTCTGCAAAATTGTGTACTAGATTGCCCACACTTTATCTTCAAAAGCCTCTGCATTATGTGACTCCAAATGAACCAACAATTACGTGTAGGCAAAGTGATCATCTTGGTCCTGTCCAAGCTACGTTGCAAATTAGGTTGTTGTTCATCAAGTACAAGTTTACCAAATGGTTGAAGTGTAATGCATTACAATTTTTTTTAACACTACTACAATCTCACAATAGATGTAAGATACTTTCTTCTTCCATGCCACACTTAGCAACATAAAGGGTCAAGTGAAGCATGTTGCTTGAAACGAAAAAGGTAGTAGTTAAACAATGATGTAAAGTGATCCATATGAAGTCTTTAATTGATTCAGGTATGCTTAGCTTCCAAACCCAAGACCAATTCTTGCAAGGTAGGCTAAATGACAAGCTCAAATAGAAGTCACTAGTAAGCAATTTTGGTGGAATAAGTTTCTGTCTAGGAAGGACTCCAAATAAGAGCATCATCAATATCGTCATGAAGGACTAGGGGTTTCAAAAGGCGTTTTATGTCAATAAGTATATGAGAATAAAATTTATCAATATATTGATTATTAATAACATGAATTATTTCTCGTAAACAAATAGTCTTAATTACCTTAATATGTGTATATGACTTGTGTAACTTTAATTATTTAATTTTTTTATAAGGTATATATTTTTTTCTAATTAATTTAATCGATATAATTATGTTGGATTGTTTTATTTAAATTAAAAATGAATTTTTAGGAAATAATTTTAAATAAATTGACCTGTTTAATGCTTGTTTACAATCGTTAAAGTTATTTTCTCAAATTTAATTAAGAACACATTTTAATGTATAATAATTTGTAATTAAAATAATTATATATATATATATATATATAACTTAATTAATGTTTTTTTTACACTTTATATGGATTTTCACTTTTAATCCCTTAATATTTTTACTCGTCTTTGTCTTCCATAAATTTTATGTTTTGGATTGTTAAGTACTGATGTGACATAAACAATAGACATGTGTTAAGCAAATTTCTGCTATATTTCCGATAAGTGCACTAGTCGTATATGGTATTTAATAAATATATTGAGTCGATTTCACAAGAACTAGATTGATATTTTGAGAATCCTAATACTAATTGTTTACAAAATAATAACGACATTGATTTTAAACTATTCTAAGTTGCAAAAAGTAAAGTGCATAAAAATCAACAAATAATAATTTGATGAGAAGTTTGGTAGGGTTTTAATTTGACTTTGTCATATCTCTAATGTATAAATACTCTATCAACCATGGCTCATAATTCACATTCCTATCACTCATAAAAATACCCTTATTATGATTCCTTAAAAGTAGGAGACTAAGCTATTTGGGTTTTAGACTATAGATGTCACACACAATCTAAAGTCAAATAACTCGTATTAAGAAAAGGAGCTCAAGATACCCAATAGGTTTTACTCTCTCCTGAGAAATAAACACCATTAGGAGCTCTTTTCATTTCGCAAGCAAAATCTCTCTCGTGAGTTCATTCAACAAGAAAAATCCAACAAAGCATACATAAATAAAGTGCAAGGTAAAGTGGAACTCTAACGATGAGTAATAAACTTAGATTAATAGAACAAAATATACAAAATATTTCAAGATAAAGTTACATCAAAACCCTAACCAAAATAGCATAGCTTTCCATGAGGTGGAAAACATGATTGATGGCATGGGGTTACAAAAATGGACTATAAATAAGGTGGAATGAAGGTGGAGAACGTACTGGAATCGAGCACTATAATAGTTGGGTGTTTCTCCTCATAAAACCTAACCAAAAGACGCAACTTTCTTTTAAATAGGGTTTTGTTTGAATACGGGCACTGGGCAACCATTAGCGAAAAATACCCCCTCTTGGGTTTATGAGCAATGAGCGGCCACTCCTTGGCTCCTAGCTCCAAATCCACCAAAAATCCTTGATTCGGTGTGTGAACACTACTACCACACCAATTAAACTTCAATTATTTTAACATTTCTTCTAGCCTTCTTAAAATATCTGACTCAAAAAATGAAAAAACAGGGAAATAAAAATAAAATATGCAGAAATATAAATCTAAAATTAATCCTAAATATCTAAATTTTGTATAGAAAAGAGAAAAAACAAAACTTTAAATAAGTTAGAATAAAGATAAATATTCTATTTGACCTGTATAAAAATAGATAATTTAGGTTGTTATCAACATGTGACATAGCTTGCTAAATGGACAATTATTATTGATGTGATAATTTTAATTATTATTTCTCTTATGGTTTTAAAATCATTAGAAAAATTCTTTCTAATTTCATTTTTAATCTTCCAAAAACATTGTTGATTTTTAGTCCTCAGAAATAAGTGTGTGGTTTTAGTTACTAAAAAAAATAGTCTGTACGTGTTTTTAATCCTCTTAAGTCTTAACTATATATTAAGGTGTAAAATGACTAAATAAATATCATATATCCATTCTTGTTAACTTACAGCATTAAACTTCTAATTGATAAACTATTATTTTTATATAGATGTTTTACTAAAAAGAATTCATATAAATGCAAGGCTAACATAATTGTTTCACATTTTGAATTCAAACACTTTGGTTGAAGCTATGGTAATGCATTATGTTCTATTAATTTTACCATTTTATCCTATTGATAAGTTTTATATTATGAGATTATATAAAAACAAATTCTTCCCAATTTTTATTAAAAAAACATACTTGATTATAGATCATAATGTCATCTTCATAGTTTCTAAAATGTTGCTGTCTCAGTTTCGGTTCCTTTTCCCAATTTAAAATGACAAGTCAAGTTGCATTGATTACGATACAAAATAGCTAGGCGTGGACCTTAATAGGAAAGATAAGAATGTTGAAAGCAGCTAATAGAATCCCCTTTATGAATCGAAACTAGTTGCTAAAGCAGCGTTCCAACAAGATATCTTTTGAAAATGGGTGTTCACATAATTAACCTCTTTCTCACACATGCTAATATCATGCATGTTTAGTTAAGGAGAAAAAAATATAAAAAACTATGCATCAAAATTGTTTTTACTACCCGTTCTGAAATATCGGTGACCAAGTAATGTCTTTTGGACATTACAGTTTTGTTTTGAAAAGACAAGATTCTTGATCTAATAACCCAAAAATTCTGAAATATCGGTGACCAAGTAACGTCTTTTGGACATTACAGTTTTGTTTTGAAAAGACAAGATTCTTGATCTAATAACCCAAAAGTCTTACGATGCTTAAGAGTTGAGATAAATGGTCGTGTATAAAGACTTTCAACCCTTAACTTACCAAGATATTTTTTAAGACAAAATCGTGATAGAGTTAAACACTTCCAAAAAGGTGTGACAACACTAACAATATCATGAGACTAGCGGTAAGAAAAAAAATAATAAAAAATATTAATTTTAAAATAACTACCCTTTACCAATCCAATATATATGTGTTTGACTTTTTCCCTGTTCCTCCAGCTGTGTTCATAAGTCACTTCTTACAAGATCCAAATCTTATTTGGGATCCAAGATCCACCTTAAAACGATTATGTTCCATATTTCTCCCATGTGTTAAGTTAGATTTTCACATAAATCTGTGAGCTTAATATAGTGGCATTGCATCAATGATCAGTTGCATCATGATCCCATTAACGTACTAAGCATCCAAATCTTTTTATGCAAATCGATATTTAGAAAAAGAAGATCCTTTGGCATAGTCAAAGATCTTAGCAACATATTTGCATGTTTAGATAGAGAAAAAGTTGTACTTGGGCAGGTGAACATTTGACCACTCAATAGTACCTAATGAAAAAGAAACACCTGAAAGCATGACTATGGGTGCTAATCACATGCACTTTAATTTTATTCACAAATAACAGAAAATTATTACTGTTATAAAATACTTTCTAATATTGAATAGTCAAATCTGAGCAACATTTTATTTTCTGAAATTTACTGATTATAATATTTATAATTTTGATTTTTGTAATTATCATTCTCATATCGCTAACAAAGTATTAGTATAAGGTTTCGGAGAAAATCTTAATGTAAAGTTTTCAAATATATAAAAGATATTAGTGTAATTTTTTAAATTTATTAAAAGAGATTAGTGTAAAAAAATAAAAAAGAATGAATTATGTGTATTTTATAAAGTGATTTACTCTTTTCTTTTTAGAGAAACATAAAAAATAGTTAACGAAAAAAATGTAAAAGTGACAATATTTAAATTATTATGAAGATATCATTTTCTTAGTTTGTCTAGAATACAAAAAATCTCAATTCCAACTAGGACGGATCGACTTGTCGAACACGGAAGGTAATTGCCTCCACTAATTTTTAATTTTTTTAATAAAATGTGTATATGTAATTATACATTGTCCCAAATATAGTATAAAATTAATGTATAATATAAATATTACTTCATTAATTTATATATATAAGTATTGCTCGTATAACATAATATTTCTACATCCTTAAGTGATTCTAACTATGTTCATGTTCATATGTCAAGTAAACTTTTAAAGTATACTTTGTTAGAGATGATTAGTAACTCTTAAATTTTGCAACATATTAACTCTTTAATTGTTTTAATATTATGCATGTTAGTTCTTAATATACTTTAAATAATGTTTTTAAAGTATTTAAAAATGTTGAATCAACTTGCACAATATTATAATGATTAAAGATTAATTTTACCTAAAAATATCATTCATAAATCCTCTTAGTCAACTAGAAAATTAATAGGTAAATTGATTAATGAAAAAATGAAAATAAAATACAGAAAATATTATATAATTATTTTTTCTTTACCTAATCATTTACAGAGAAATAAAATAAAAGTGAAAAAAAAAAATTTTTTTATGAGATATCTTGTATAAGCAAAACATTATGCTATAGGCAAAATCTCATGTACATGATGAAAGCTAAGAGACAAGAGAGATGTGATATGTCCTTTTTTTTATAAGCAAAAAATAAAAAATAAAATGTAATTTTTGTAGTTGTAATTCATCCATAAAAATTGTGTCTTTCTTTGTGACACCTTGCGTCACAAATTTGTATCTTTCTTTGCCACCAAAATTTGACTAACCAAATTCGTCTACTTAGTAAACTCGTTCTTCTTGAAAAATAACTAAATTTTTTCATGGGTTGTGTAGAAAAATATAGGTGGTGACAATCATTTTATGCTAAAGTGAGACGATTTGGATCATAAGAGGAAATTGAATTGTACGTAACCCTTGAAAAATTTGGATCTTTTTTGTGTGGATTCCCAGTTAAACACGAAACTTGTGGGTTTCTTAGAACGTTTTCAACCATGCCCACGCTTTGAAGGCTTGAAGCTTCTAAGTATACAAAGTAATGGATTTTGAATAACATTTAAATTTATTCCGTATTGTTAAGTTTATACGTTAGGATTTTTTGAGACATTAAGTACTAATGAGAGATTGTTAGACAATGAACTTGGGCACACCTCATAAGTGAAAGTCTTGACACTACTTCTTCAACTCAAAACTTCAAGGCATTAAGTGTACGAGTGTTCTCACTTATATAGTGTTCTACTTGTCAATTCCTAGGATTGTGAAACTTTCAATCACACTTGAACTTAACAATCTCCCCTTCAAGGGTGAACGTCTTCCACATGGGAGTTTCACCTAACTCTCCACAAAACGGTACCACTTGTTGTGTTTCCACATTGGGGTTCCCAAGGCATTAACCAAGCTCACACGAGATATCAGACACTGAACTTGAGCAAGCCATAAGTAAGCTTTGACATTACTCCTCAACTAAAAATAGTAAAGTATTTCATTTATTTGTTTATTGTTGATATTGACACGGAGTCTTCTAACGGAGTGGATTGTCTTATGGTTTGGGTGGCAAATTGTTCCATGAGTAATTTGGAAGAAGCATCCTATGGTTGTATCTGTGTTAGAGCATTTGGTGACTACCGTTTGTAGACACCAGATAATAGCATCCTTGTAGTAGTTTCTGATAGTATCAATTTATCATCTATCATGTGAGTCAATTACGTCACGTGGTTCAGTTTTGCAAGCTTATATATACCTCGCATAAGGTAGTTGTAATTGTGACATTTTTGCACTTTTCTTGATTGTTAATATAATCTTCTCTACTTTTAAATTTTGTTTACTCTCTTGTTTTCTTGATGTGATTTCTTGAGATTTTCTAGAGTTTTTTTGGTGAACTTCTTATTCAATCTTAACAAGTGAAGCCGTATATGGGAACAAAGCAATTCAACAAAGATCAAAATCATTGCAACCAAGTTTAATATTGATAAGTTTTCAAGGAACAATGATTTTGGTTTGTGGATGATTAAGATGAAGGTCATCTTGATGCTACAAGGTTGTGCGAAAACGTTAAATGAGGAGGTGAATATGGCACCATCATTACCTCAGCAGGAGAAGAAGAATATGATTGATAGGGATAGAAGCGTCATCATCTTATGCCTTGGAATAAGGTATTGAAGGAAGTTGCCAGGGAGAGAATTGGTTGAACTACCACTGGGATGCGAATCAAGTTGGAGCCTTTGTATATGACAATCTCTAGCTTATAGATTATGTTTGAAGCAACAAATGTATTCATTCAGGATGACAAAGTAAAGAATAATTGAAGAACAACTAGTAGATTTTAAGATGACTCTAGACAATATGGAGAATATAGATGTGAAGGTTGAAGAGGAGGACAGTGTATTATTACTCCTCAATTCTTTGCCAAAATCATTTTATAATTTCAAGGTGATGTTTTGCAGTATAGGAAAGAGCAAACAATCATGCTAGAGGAGGTTCAGACCTCCATAAGCTCCAAGATTTGAAGGCAAGAGATTTGGAGGCTTGTCTAAGTATGACAAAGGAGAAGGGCAAGAAGAAGAAAGTCAAAGAAGTCCAAGCCCATTTAAAAGGGTATGTTTGAGTGGAAGAAACATACAAGGTGCTTCAAGTGTTAGAAGTAGGATTGTATCTAGAAGAACTATCTTGAGAGTGGAGGGAATGACTCTCAAAATTTGCAAGAATCTACTAACATTGCGGTGGTGTCTAATGATTACGAATGTTAGGGTTCTAATGACATAATCTAATGACTTATGGAAGGGATAAGTCATGGATTTGGGGTGACATGTATTCAATCAGGGACTTCTTTGAATTTTTAGAGCTAAAGGAGGGTAAAATAGTTCTCATCGAGAACAACAAAGTCTATAATGCACAAAGCATGAGGATGACCAGAATAAGAATGTTTGATAATCTGGAGATGTTGTTGCAGAAGATGATGTATATCTTTCAAAGCTCAAAAGGAACCTTATGTCTATAAGCATGTTTGGTAATTTAGGTCATTCCACTAAGATTGAGCATGGGATAATGAAAGTATCTAATGAAACGTCTATAATTACTAAAGGTGAGAAATACAAAATTAATTTTATTACATTACTTTCCAAAATAAAACAACCATTAAATTATTTTATATAAAACTAATTTTTAATAAAAAAAAGGGGGAGTCATTAGAATATGAAAAATAAGCATGGTGCTTGATGCTAGTTGAACTTAGTTATTGTCTAAGCAAGGTGCAAAACAGAAGAAGTGAGAAAAAAACAATATATAATGCCTTGACTTTAGACAGAAGAAGTTGGGGGAATTTAAAGAGTGTGGATGTGTTGAGGCAGTGGCAAACCATGACCCAATAAACAAATTCCTGTTTGAACGGGACAGACTTGGTGTCCATGAATTTACATGTAATACACATTTCCTTTATATGGATTCTCATTCTCCTCTACCCAACAAACCACAATGCCTCTCGCCTTGTGGGATGGCTCCACCCATGCCACCACCATGTTAATTTGCCTTTTCCACTTCTTCCTTAAATTATTGCAATTTTTATTACACAAATCATATTAACATTTTAAAAAGTGTAAGTGATATATTTTAAAATTATAGAAATGTAATTTGTTAAATATACATACGTTAGTGTAATATTTTAAATTTTAAAAAAATTGATGTAAAAAATAAAAAAAATAGAAAGATAGGATTATGAATAATTTAATGCAATAAAAACTCATAAATGTTATTATAATTTACTCTATTTTATTCTGTTTATATAATTTTTCTTTTTCTTTTTTTAAATCTATGTGCTTTTTAATTATTCTGAACCTCAGTGAAAGGGGATAAATAACAAGTTTGAAAGAATTATCAAATCTTAAAATCTGGTCCCAAATATAAGGAATGATTTATAGTAATAAGTGATTTCAACAATATATATATAAGGACAAATTGTATTGTTAGTGTAAAGATTGTCATTCATATATATATATATATAATCTTATAGAAAGTCGGTTTAATAGATGGAAACCACTAAAATTACATAAAAGTAAGTAACTCTTGAAAAAGTGTATGTAGGTGATCCCTGAAAATGGCATTTTGCTAATTAAAAGCTGAACCTACCGTGAAATGCAAAAGACAGTTTGAATGCCCAAACTTCCATGATTGGAATTTTAGACATGAAGGTTTTGAGGATATATGCAACATTAATTAAAACTATGATTAATCATCCCATAGCACCACTACCTACAGATACCTAAATAGTTAGGTTAACGTTTAAGAGGTGGACGCGTCCATTTCTATTTCTTGATCACTAATTTATCTTCTCATCCTAAAATGCTTCTTGTTGGCCCCTGGGTACCAAACCTATATACTGCCGTTGGGTATTTCTATTTTTCTTTTAAAATCAAAACTTAATTCAACCACCATCACCAATTTTATTACTTCTTAATCATTTCAAAAACCTTATCTACGTATCCTTTTAAAACTGATGGAAAATGTTGCATATATTACAAAAGTCAAAAGATTTTATATTACTTGAATTAATTATATGAGAAAAATTTATTAAAAAACAAGGAAATAAAGTTTAGTAAAAAGACTTGGACAAATTTCATACACATGAATTTAGGTCATAGTTTAAGTTTTATTAGTCAGTTGCAATTAAATGAGCTTTACAAACCTAGATGTGTTAGTTTTGGTTCTAATTCTCTCTATTTCTTGCTAGTTTTGGTTGATTTTGCATTGAAAGAAATAACAAAAACTTCTCACGTAATTTTTTTGCTATATTTTTGTTAAAAGTTATCATTATCTATTTACATAGAATATATAAGCCTCTTTTTTAAATTCAGTAAATATTGCCATGACAATCAAACTAAATATTGAAGGAGGTGTATGAAATCTTTTGCTATCTTAAATTGACAAATTGATTTTTAACCTTTATGCATATAACGTATATTCATATCTTTATACTTAAAATCCATTTTTTTCCTTTTAAATAGAGATATCATGGTTATTCATCTAGATTTACTTACAACTTTCTATTTTAGGATAACAGCAAAAGTTCTTTAGTCACATATTCCTTTAGATGATTTGCATCACCAATTTTTTGATAAAAATTATTAATAAGACATGTCCTCCGTGATAACTAAACATTGATATAGTGACATAATAATTAATGTAAAAGTTCAATATATATGCATACTAACATATTATTGTATGTTGATATGATATTGATGATCATGCTTTGGAGTGACACATAAGTATGTTAGTGTTATGTCATTACTAATACTCATTATTAATAATTTTTATTAAAAATTTGAAAAGATATTAATAATAAGATACTTGAAATAATATCGGTCAAGTAAACTCTTTAATTAATCTTATGTTAAATGAGTTCAAACCTATTGTATAGTTTATGAAGATTTTACCTATGTTATTTTCATGTTTATGTTTATTATAATTCTAGTCACATTTCGTGCTTTCTATCTGTTTATTAATAAAATTTATTTAACTAATAAAAAAATAAAATAAAAAATTGATAAATTTTGAAAGTATAAAGTCTCAATTGTGTCACAAAAAAATTTATGAACCAAATTACACATTTATTGAACTATAAGGATTAGAAGTCGATTTAAACATTATATAATTATACTTCCAGAATATTATAATTATATTATTTTAGTTCCTAGATTTTAATTATACTATCTGATCATTTAGGTTTTAGGTATTAGGTATTAAAAATATGTTATTTTAGTTTTTTCAAATATCTTAAGTATTACAATTATGCGAATCTATAGAAACTAAAATCACAATTATACTTTAAGATTTAGAGTTTCAATTGTCGTAATTAGAATCCATGCATGAAATTAAAATAGCACGATTGGAATACTTGATGAACTTAATTAGAACAATTTTTTTAATACACAAAAAAGAAACTTGTATTAAAAATATAAAAAACATAAGATATGTATTCCAAAATTAATTTGACAGAAGTTGCAAAACTAATTAGTACAATTAAAACCAAAGGACAAAAATTACCCTAACTATAATAGCTGCTAGATAAAAAATGCAATCAACTCGATTAAAAAATATTCCCTCCATTTAACATAGTTGGGATGTGTGCACCAAATATTCTCAATCATTCAGTCAATTAAAATAAGTGTGTGTATAAATTTTATTCACTTAGTTTAATTGATTAATTAATTGTAATGAGTGTCTGAATAAAATCTTTAACAAAGCCTCATTTGCTTGGCGTCAATTTCCTTATCCTTTCTCCTTAGAGACCCGTATAAATGTCTCTCTTGAACATAAAAAATACAATTACACATATCTCCTTGGTTTATTTTTATTAACATATCACTTTGTAATCCCAGAGACTATCCTTAATTTTTTAACTTTCTTAAAAATTTGACTATACTAAACGGTTAAGAAGTTAAAAATGAAAAATAAAAAATATAATAAAGACAAATGTCAAAAAATATAAATTTACTCTAAAAGTAAACGTGCATGCCCCACTGAGACAAAGTTATAACAAACAGGTCAAAATCCAAACGACTATATGGGCCAGATAATAAAGTCACGCCTCTTACCAAAAGTATTTTGTACTCTATTATTTATTTTTCCTAGAATGAAATTGTTTTAATTTCCAAAAATAACCAAGAACCAAAACAACTATCCTCCCCCTACGATTCGGGTGAGTGAGTTCCTTGTTATATTTGTAGTGAAATGTTTCAATTCATCCTTCAAATGGTATCATCTCTGGGTTTGAACTATATTTTGTGGAACCTAAAGAATCATTACCATACTACAAGTAGCTTTGGAAACTGAAGGTGCCAAGTAAAGTAATGAAGTATTTTCATTTGGAGACTCATGCACAATGTTTCATTAACTGTGAGAAGCTATTTATTCAAAGTTATCTCTATCGGGGATCAGATTCTTTATTCAAGTGTTTGGATCAGATCACACCTCATGACGACTCATTTAATCACTGCCCCATGGCTTTATTAGATCAATATTCCCAAAAACATTTCCCACGATCAATTAAAGACCACTTAGGTCATTTTTTTAATAAAAGTTGTCAAAGCATTCTTCTGGAAATTTTAATATATATATTTTAAAATATAACCATGAATGTAGGCGTACAATATTCTTTTATTCGTTGGACACAACACAAGGCTTGCAATCTCTACTTTAATGTAGTTGTAATTTCTAAAAAAAGAAAAAGAGTTATATCAATTGAAATAATTCACATGGAAGATGATTTAGCCGGTTAAGAAAAGAGAAAAGACTATAAATTCAAATCTCATTATTAACAAAAACTAATATTATTAACACTAATAAAAATATTTAATTTCTTTTGTCAGCTTATATCTTGTTAGTAATTTTAAATATAAACTAAAATTCTCTCAAACAAAAATCTAATATTTCTTATTTCTAGAAAATCATAAATTATTAATTTTACAGATAAAATAAACTATATTCTGGTGTATATTATAGGGATATTTTCAATTATAAAAAAAAAAAGCAACAATTTTTATGTTTAAATACTTTATATTTTAAATTATTTTAAAAGTGACAAAATTGAAGTACTGTAGAGGAAGTTAACCCGAACCGAACCAATATGAATTTGGAGAAACAAATCCTAGGTTGAGTCTTTATACTAAAGTGTAATCCGGAGTCGGTATGGTTGAAGCACCTTTTGGGCCTATAAAAACAGAGCACCTTGCGTTCACTTCACTCCTTACAAATGACAAAACAAAGTTTCATTTACTCACTGTGATCTCCAAATTCTGCAGAGAAAACCCGAGAATTTAATGAAAATCGGGTTTCAGTTCACCTCTCAGTCTCTCTCCCAATCACCCTAACCGAATCTGCTAACTAGCCTTTTGTTACTTACTTCAATCTCCCTCACTCTGCTTTTCTTCACTTTTGTCCACACATTCCAACATTAAAAAAATGGTCCACGTTCATTTATATATGCAATATCTGGTTCAACAGTAGCGAAAAGGGTCTTTAAATTTATTTATATATAGTATCACCAGCCTCTGAAGTCTGAACAAGAGAAAAAACAAGGGCCAACTTGGAAAACCATAACCTCAACAAGTGAGTGAGTGAATTCTTTCATTTTTTTCCCCCTTCTGTTCTTTCCTGCTTTTGCGGCTTCTCGCCGCCTTTGCCGTTCGCTTCTGCCTTTTTCTGCGCCAACTGGTGGCGCGCATTAAAGCGGTGCTCCTTTTATTACTATAAAGCTTTCCCCAGTTTTCAAACTCCACTCAGTAGCAACCACTCTAACAAAGTGTGTAACTTAACTTTATATGCATTTAAAGCTTCCTCTGCCATTTCTATGAATAGAGAATTCTTTGGCATATTACCAACATTTAACTCATCTCTGCCACTGATCTCTGCTGAACAGCATTCATTAACAAAGGCCATTTTGCTTTTGGAAGATAGATAGAGTCCTAGAGCTATAGGGATTGCTTATATTTTCCGACTTTTGAGAGAAGGGACATCACTCACTCACTAAGGTTAGTGGAAAATGTGATATCTGCATCGGATTTTAAACTGTTCCTTTGGTGTGCAAAACATGTTGTTCTGAACACTATTGTCTATTTGGCCACTTTTTCTTTGTAATTTTCCTATACTCTCTTTTTGTGTGGTTGTTGTTGTTTTTTGAAAAGGCTGCAAGGAATTTTCAGTTATCTGGATCTGGGGTGGTGGTTTTTTTTTTTTTTTTCCTTGGCTTTCGTTTTCTGGGGTAGTGTTTGATCTTTTGTTTTGTCTCATTAAGTGTACTTTCATGTGTTTCAGATCCATTTTCCGTGGAAAAAAATGGAAACAATGTTGCCTCAGAAGCAAGCAGAGGAAGCAATAGTTACAAGCCTTAACGAGACAGAGAGTGAAGTCGGTGTGAAGGAGGAAGAGAAGGAGTCTCAAGATCACTCCATATTCAGCATCAAGAGCCTCCTTTGGCATGGAGGCTCTGTTTGGGACGCATGGTTCAGCTGTGCTTCAAATCAAGTAAAATTAAAATCACCACATTACAAAAAAAAAAAAAAAAAATTCAAATGAACAATAATCACTTTTTTTGTTAATCTTCTAATATGTCTATTGAATTGGTGTTTTAGGTGGCTCAAGTGCTGTTGACACTGCCCTATTCTTTCTCTCAACTTGGCATGGTATCAGGGATCGTGCTTCAGATTTTCTATGGAATCATGGGAAGTTGGACAGCCTATCTAATCAGTGTCCTCTACGTGGAGTACCGTACCAGAAAGGAAAAAGAAAATGTCAGTTTTAAGAACCATGTCATTCAGGTATGTCATTCTACCAAATCTCTTTCTCACAATGCATTCATGGTTTCATCCCAATATGTTATATTTTGAGAAATTACAGACAAATGCAGCTTATCTGGCTGCAATTGTGATAGTAGCTACAAAATCTTTACATGGGTAAAATTACAGTCACAGGAAGTTTTATAAAACTTGGTATAAGATAAGACCTTACTAGAAGTACGTAGGACTATATCACGGTGACTAAATTGAAACTCACTGCACTGGATTTCTCTATTACAGTGGTTTGAAGTGCTTGATGGGTTGCTGGGTCCGTATTGGAAAGCAGTGGGGTTAGCCTTCAACTGTACTTTCCTACTCTTTGGATCTGTGATTCAGCTTATAGCATGTGCAAGGTAAGATTCTTTCTTAATTTCTGCAAAAAATTTGGGTCAATCCGGTGTGGGTTTGTTCCGATTACACAGCATCTTTTACACTTTTTCTGGTTCCTGTTGCAAAAACAGTAACATCTACTACATAAATGACCATTTGGATAAACGGACTTGGACTTATATCTTTGGAGCTTGCTGTGCTACCTCTGTGTTCATACCCTCCTTCCACAATTACCGTATTTGGTCTTTTCTGGGGCTTGGAATGACCACTTACACTGCTTGGTACATGGCCATAGCAGCTCTTGTTCATGGCCAGGTAAATCAGTAATTTTGAATCATAACTTTATAAGTTTATCATGTAATTGTAAAATATTTTTGGATAGTCATGTATAAAAGTTTATTTTATTGCACACCATGTGTATCAATTAACTTCTAATTTTATTAGTGTTTGAAAACACCATTAGATGTTAATATTTTGTGTGTGAAAATATTATGGCAGGCAGAAAATGTGACACACACGGGTCCAACAAAGCTAGTGCTGTACTTCACGGGAGCCACCAACATATTGTACACGTTTGGTGGACATGCAATTACTGTGTAAGTTACCCTTTTAGAAAAAAATTATCTAATTATTAACACTTTAACCTAGAGAGAGAAATATACTTATAATTATAATAAGTAATATGATATAATAGCAGGAAATATACAAAAGTAATAATATTTTTTTTTAGTAACAAAAGTAATAAATATTGATAGATTATATAATATACATATTACTAATTTACTATTGCTTTTCACTTTTACCCTTTTATCATCCATTGTTCATCTCTTTTCACTAGTTTCTGCACAGCTTCTCTTAGCGGCTTTTGCCTGTCAGTTTGGTTTTCGAGACCTTGGGACAAAATCATGTAAAATCACCTTTTAGGAAAGCTTTTTTCATTCCTCCCTCTATATCTTGGGAGAAAATATTATTAGAAGGAAGAGAATCAAGAGATACTACTACTACTAGATTATAAAATTCATTTTAAAAATGTTTATTGTCAGCTACATGTGTCATTAGGTTCCAAGAATCACAGGGTTCCAAGCTATACATGTCATCATTGTCTTTCAATCATCACATTTGTTTCTTTATTTTTCTTTTATCCGTTAATCACAGTTGCTAAATGGATTTAAAAAGACAATGATGTCCTGTTTAACTAATGAGACAGACTGTAAGAACATTATCATACTAAGATATAATTAAATAAAGTCTCCATTAAGAAAATCCTACAGTGAAATGGTTTTTGCTTTGCTGCTTTTGTCCTTTTTAAAATCTAATTATCTTAAGCCTTTAAACTGTGAGCAAGTAAAAATTTACTGCCCCCCAAAAAAACTAATTGAGATATACTATTCATACATCTATTTTTTTAAAGTATATTTATTAAAAATATAAAAGATTTTTTCATAATCATCTAATCGTTATATATAATATGTTTTTTTTGTTTATTTTTACGATAATTACTTTAAAAGTTGTGTAATCAAGAATTTTGTATTAGTTGAGACTGTATTTTTTTTTATAGTTTAATTTTTAAAAATAATCATTATAGAATTTAAATTCTTAATTTTATATAATTGTGCAAAAATACAATTTCTCTAAAAAAAATTAATTGATGGGTGGCTCACATTGTCCTTTTGTCTGCACAGTAGTCTAGTAAAACAATCTGGCAATGGAGCCAAGAGAGTCACAATTTACTTTAATTTATTTACCCATTTTTAGAAGTTCCAATGTCCCTATTATTATGATTATTCCTTGATCCTTGTGGTAAAGTAGTGAATGAAGGGTGACAAATGTTGCAGAGAGATTATGCACGCCATGTGGAAGCCACAGAAGTTCAAGTACATATACTTGCTGGCCACTTTGTACGTTTTCACACTAACGATTCCTTCTGCTGCTGCCGTTTACTGGGCTTTTGGTGATGAACTTCTCAATCATTCTAATGCCTTCTCTCTCCTCCCCAAAAATCGATTTCGTGATGCCGCTGTAGTCCTCATGCTCATTCACCAGGTAAATTTTTATCTTCCACGTAATTTTTTGTGGTTTGGGACATAATGGAAATATTTCAGTCCAACAGTCTAACCTCATTATACTAGTGTTTTGTTGTTTTTAATTAAAAGGGTAAAATGATGCACAAGTAAATTGCGCTATAATTAAGTTCTCTTATACTTTTTGAGTGGTTACGTATTAGAAATATACTAGTATTAAATGTTGATTTGGATTGTGTAATTAATGTAGATTCTTATATAACTTGTCACGTAGTAAATAGAAAACAAAAAACTTGTCACATTTCAATTCAAAAGTCTAAGTCATAACCACTAGTATATTGTTTTTCATTTAAAAGAGCAAAATGATGCACAAGTAAATGAAGCCATAATAAATAAGTCCTCGGGTACTATTTTACTTTAATAGCAGTTACATAATAGAAAAATGATAAATGTTTATTTGGATTGTAATAATAATAATTAATAGGTACCTATATAATTTCTCATGTAATAATAAATAGAAAACGAAAAATTTGTCCTGTAAACCCTTGTTGCTGTAATCCTTAATCTCATCTACCAGGTAAATTTTTATCGTTCACGCAATCTTTAGTATTTTGATACAAATTGTAGCCGCTTCAAGAATCTAAGTCACGACTTCTAGAATTTTGGATACTTTTTATTTAAAAGGGTTAAACAATACACAACTGCACAAGTAAATGACGCTATAAAAAAGTCCTGTCATACTATTTTATTTTTATTTGTAGAAAAACAATATTAAATGCTTATTTGGATTGTAATAGTTAATGTCGATGACTTGATGCTTACTACTATATAACTTGTCAAGTTGTCATGTAGTAAATAGAAAACAAAATCTTTGTCACGTAAAGCCTGGCTGCAATAAATGTTCCTTTAAAACTATAGTAGTAAAGTTTATTTATTTTGGGTTAGAATGTCAGAGCATAGAATTCAATAATGGACTTCCAGGGGCTAATTAAAGAATTACATAGCTTCTCAAAAAAAAAAAAAATTAAAGAATTACATAACCCAAAGCAAAGAAAAACGATAACAACAGTTTTTTGTTTTCTTTTACCCGTCAATTATAATTATAATGTATTTTAATCTATAAACTACTTCGTATAGCATGATCGCAAAAGTATGTTTCTGAAAACCCAATTAAAATTTTTGTGAATAAACTTAATTTGTGCATCAAAATCAAATCTTTCACCGGTGTGGAAAATGTCAACAGTAGTACATTCAAAATCAATATTATGTCGTGTTTAAAAGTATAAGAAATCATTTTAATCTTTTACGTAATTCTCATAAATTTCAATGTCACTTTGCATCAACTATTTTATCCAAAACAACTAGTCAAAAGTGGCAAAACACAATTGGTGCAATCCTGCAACGAAAACACAGCAAATAAATGCTTGGTTCCCCCCATGATGATTATGTTAAATAATAGAATAAAAGAAAGAAACATTTGAGTATGGATGAAAAGTTAATTCTGACTCCAAATATTGAATGGGGTGCAGTTCATTACATTCGGATTTGCGTGTACTCCACTGTACTTTGTCTGGGAAAAGGTAATTGGGATGCATGACACAAAAAGCATTTGTCTAAGGGCACTAGCAAGGTTGCCAGTGGTGATACCCATATGGTTTTTAGCCATAATCTTCCCCTTCTTTGGACCCATAAACTCTGCAGTTGGAGCTCTTCTGGTTAGTTTCACAGTCTACATCATCCCCTCCGCAGCACATATGCTGACGTACAGAAAGGCCTCAGCAAGACAGGTAAATCTTTCAATATTTTTTATACTATTTTGTGGCTTCTAACTCACCTTAACTACATCTTAGGATAAGATTTTGTTGATCTTGTTTTATAGTTTTGAATTAGATATGTTAAGTACAACGACTATTGCGTAGGCTGTTATTTCATGAAGTCTATGCTAACTGCTAAGTGCTAACTTCATAAAGCTGAACCTATGTTTTAAGAGCGATCAGTTATTATTCCTTATATTTTACAGACATCTGACAAGATTTTATCATTTTATCATATCATATTTATTAATATGATGTGATAATAATATGATAAATCTTATTAAATATTAGCGTTAAAATGTTTTACACTAATTGTATATGAAAATTGAAATCTTTTTAAGATAATGCAGAAAAACAAAAGCCTGATAGTTAGTACTAAGTTGCTGAATGTTTACGACACTAATGATGAAAAAGAGGGTAACATAGGTAAAGTATTTATCTGCAAAAACAATATATAACAAGAAACATTATATACTCTTTAACCAGTAATTTTTTTCATGTATGTTGAATTGGTTTCACTTTAATGGGTGATGGCATTATTGTGAATATGCGAATGAAATGGAGGGTATGGTTGTCATGATGCATTTCTTGGACATCCGCGTTTGGATGGGGACTTCGTATCCCACTATTAAATTAAAGTGAGCTGTGCACGCACAGTTTGAGAGAGAGAAAAACATATGGAAAGGGTGAGAGAGCCGAAAATGTACAAGAGCATTTAAGGCTTGAATTTGGAAACATTAGGAGGAGAATTGAGGACTGGTGGGAAGTCACTTTCGTTCAGTTATTTGCTACAGTCAAGAATATCGTACTATGCCTATGTTTAGCTGGCGAAGTTGATTACTATCTTCCCCCAATAATTCAAATTAGGCCAACATTAGTGGAGAAATTTGGAACATAAACCTGATGCTGATGTTGGTCATGCTCATTTACAATGTTGTTTAATTCCTGTTACATACTAAATGTTGTATTTGACATCATTATTGGTCTTGTTTTGGGAATTTTGCAAATAATGCAATGGAAGTATAAGTAGGGGTCTCATAGTACTCATCTCAATTATGTGACTTAATTTGGTTTATTTTGTAGAATGCTGCTGAGAAGCCTCCTTTCTTTATGCCTAGCTGGACTGCAATGTATGTGTTCAATGCATTCATTGTGGTGTGGGTTTTGGTGGTTGGGTTTGGGTTTGGAGGATGGGCCAGCATGTCCAACTTCATCAAGCAAATTGATACATTTGGGCTCTTTGCAAAGTGCTACCAATGCAAGCCCCCAACTCCACCACCCATGGCAGCAGCACTGCCCCCTCATGCCCATCTTCATCACTGAATACAACAACTCACTCATGACTCACCACATCTACATCATAGAGTTCAGCTGAAATCATAGTTTCATTAATATTTTGTATCATACATGGGGGAATCTTAGTAACACCCCCCTTTAATTTGATGTGTGTGCTGGTTGTGTTTTCTTGCAATTGTCTTTTTTATCATGGTTTACACTATATAGGTTTTCTTTTTCCCATTAAGATTAGTTGATTAAGATTTTAAAAAAAAAAATAGTGTGGTCACCGGGTATGCATGATCCCTTTGCTATAAATGCATCGGCTAATTAAATTACGTATGTTTTGGTATCTCCTCCTTTGGGTTTGGAATTCAACAGTATGAGACTTTGATACCAATTTCTTTTTGTGTTGATAGATTCTATCTCATTATTACTTTGCATATTTCCAAAATATGCCACTTTGTTTAATCTCACACTTCAATCTTCATTCATAATGAGGGAAATATAGCGTGGACCCGTTGCATATTCACATGGGACGCATGTGCGTTCTTAAGCTTCTCCGCCTCTCATGTGCGAGCGATATTGAGTTTTCAATATTATTTATATGAGAACTGTGTGTTCATAATTCATAATGCATTGAACCTCTACCTTAGCAGCCCAACAGACATTTTCATGTCATTGGATTTGTCTATTTTTTGTCTCTCTTATATTGTATTTTTTTTTTAAGGAATTGGTGTGAGTGAAGGCATGATTCCCAGAGAAAGGGGGGTTTTATAGATCTTGCTTTATTTGTGGATCATTATGGATTCAACTCTTCTAAGAAATTCACCTTAAAAGATAAAGTAAATAATTTAATTGATAATAAAAAAAATGTAAAAACAAGGCCTAGTTTAATTGAACGAATTTGACGCTTGATTTATTATTAGATGAACATGATGTGAGTTATCATAAAACTTTTAACATATATTTGATTTTTTATATATAAAAAACTATGTTATGAATGGATTAATTTATTAATAGTTAATTTTCAAGTAGTGGTTAAAATTGTTTAATAAAAAATCGTATGACAACAAGTACAACAGGTATGTGCACTTTTTTATATATATTCTTAATTGGAAGTTAATGATTAATCTTGCTGAGTTCTATTTAAGAAATCGTCCTCTTTAAACAAATGATTTTCATACTTACTATTCTATGGAACTTTAATCATTTTTATTAAAGTTGGTAGTTGTAATCTCAATTGTATCTGATTATAGAGGATTTGACTCCTTTATTTAAAATAAAGGATAAATAATTAATTTAAGTTGTCCAAAGAAAAAATAATTGTTATGCTTTGATAAATGTATGATTTGTTATAACGAGGACATGAAATATTAATCGGTTAATGATTAAGATTATTTATTTTATCCTCTAAAATAAGTTGTTCACTTGCTTACGTAAAGATGAAAAAATCATGTCTAATTATAAAAATTGTATAAAATTATGTAAAAATATATAATGCACGGTCATCATAAAGATTTATTTATATTTATGTTTGAGAATCATGATGGGAAGTGTCCTTATATAGACTAGTAAAAGCTCAGGTGTGATAGTGTATTCATATTTTTAATTTTAGATGTCACTTTTGTGAATGTAAATAAGCTCTTATAACAATTCTATATGTGTTTTATAATAATTTTAATTTAATATATTTTGTAGTAATTTTAGTATGACATAATCTTATAAAACTCTTAAAGGTTTTATATAATTGTAGTTTATTATGTTTTGAAATATATATTTTGTTAATTCTTATATTTTTTGTTTATGTTAACATAATAGAAATATGTCATATTGTCAATGTGATTTGATTTGTGACGAATTTGAGTTTTGAGAAAATGAAAACATGATTCATAGAACTTGTGAAAATGTGTAGTCAAGAAGTTAAATTTTTTTTTAATGTGGAAGAAGTTAGATTTTTGGGAAGAGTTAATTTTTTTCAATGTGAAACAAGTTACCTTTTTTGGGAAGGATAACTCTTTATATAATCTTACAACTTAGAAGCCAAAGCATGTTTTTACTCTATCAATGATGGTTTGGAAAGCGAAAATTATGGTGTGCTAGAGTTGAAGTCACGATTTTGTTACTAATCGAGTAAGGATGAGAGGAACACACAGTTGTTGTCGTAGCTGTTGGTGTCAATGATGATGATGGAGAGCCTGTTATTGAAGCAAACACTGTCATCGGTGGAGTGGTCAAACACCATCCTCGACGAAGTGGTTTAGCATTGCCTTTATTTTCCTTTGTAGAATGTCTTCAGGAAGAGAAGTAGGTGAGGTAGAATGGAAATTTTAAAAAACTATTAACAAATGGGCGATGCCAAAAGAAAAGTTAGCCAAAAGAAAATACACATACCTAATTTAATGTTTAATACTATTCTATGACAAAATAATAAGAAATTATTAGATAGTTTCAAACTATTGTATCATTGTCATAACCAATCATTAAGTAACATGTAATTATTTGATTAGTTTATCAAGTAAATCATGCTAATTAAATAATTATATGTTACCTAATAATTATGTTGAACTATTGATGACGTAGTAATAGTTTGAGGCCATCTAATAATTTTTCATAACAATAGCCTTGTCGCCTTGTTACCCATTTTTACATTTAAAAAATTATTTTCAAAAAGCCCTTTTCGAAAATGTACAAATGGAATGCATGACTATATATGGGGTGTAGATAGAAACTCCCGAGACCAGCTGGGTACAGATACCATTAGCCCGCTTCATCTCCATGATTATAATTGGACCAAAACTTATTGTAAAATGATTTGCAATACAAGAACAAGAAACATGTAGTATTCTAATGGTAACTTCCCTTCTCATTAATTAACTCAGGAATTAAAAACTGATAAATAAATTATATATTATTCGAGAGTAATTTAGTAGGTTCTATTCTAAGTTTGAATTTAAAATGTAATAATTCATTCGTTAATTATATAAATCATAAAAGATATTTATTATAAAAATCAATGTACTTATCATATAATTAAATAATAATAATAATAATAATAATAATAAATATTTTAAAATGTTACATAACGTATTTTGTATTGTTTCATACTCAAAACCCTAAATTTAAACTCTAAACTGTTTCTCTTTTCACATGGTGAGTCATGGCCATTTCCATAAATTATAATAAATATAATATTGTTTGTAATTTATTGTTAAAATATACTTTTGTATAAGAAAACTTAATGCGTAAGTTGCACTGATATTATTTTTGCAATCTATTTGTTAAATTATTGATGAAACATGCCAGCTTGGTCAACGGTCATCAATCACTGCTCATGGTTTTGCAACGAATTCAATAGTTAAAACTTAACGTAAGATTTCAGTGTATAACCTGTAACACTTTTTCTCTCAATAATCTTTTCCATACCATTTATTGTTCTCTTAAATTTTTTTCCCCATTTCCTTCCTTTCTACACACAAATGAAATATGCCAATTATTATAATTCTAACTTTTTCTTTAATTTGATACAAAATTTATACGGTCCAAATAAAATCATTCAACAATAATTCAAATGTAACATTTTATCACTAACTTTTATTTTAGTTTCTTTTATAAAAAATGTTCTATATAGGGATGAGAAAGAGATTTGATCTAATGGACCAGCTTGTCACCTCACAAAAAACTAGATGGGGTGGGTAGAATTAGGGATGAAAAAAAAAATTGGTACTAGTGGTTGTTGTCCTGAATCTACCTCAATTTTTATAGAAATTTCTCGTTTTTATTATATATATATATATATATAGATATATAGATAGATAGATAGAGAGAGAGGTATGTATGGATATTACTTTACTTGATATTATGAAGCATGCACGAGTATGATATGTAATTACGCGTCTCATATCCAAACTCATATCTACCCCGTTATAACTCTAACAATTATATAATAAGTTTAAAGTGATATATTTAATTAAAAAAATTAATTCTTAAATTTTAATTTATAATTTCTTGTTATTTATTATTATTTATATACTTTTTAAATTAAAATATAATTGATAACTTAATATATAATTTATTTAGTAATAATATAACAGGTTACCCATGGGTATACCCGAACTTAACAAAATCCGACACAAATGACGAATTAAAAATTTATACCCAATTCTTTTATACATGCATCCAAACCTACACCATACTTTTCAAGATGAGAATAACTCTTTAGATGATATATTTAACTCTTTACCCCGTTTTGACCCATCTCTCTTAACTTGTCAACCAAGTAGTTCACAGAGAAGGATGAGGTAAACTGACTTATCATTAATTTTTTCTAATTTAAATGATATCAAGTAAATAAAAGCATTAAATTTTTTTGAAAAATAAAACATAAAATTAAGATTTCTTATTTTTATTTTATTTACTTAAAAAATGTCACTCTAAGAAATTAATATTTTCAAATTTAGATTTTCTCATTTATTTTTTGTAAAACTATGACATTCAATAAAAAGTAAAATCAAGTTATAATTTATTTCCTCCTACAAGAGGTGTATTAAGGTTAAAATTAAATTTAATTCTATTTACTCAATGAAAATATCACATTCCAAAAAAACTATTTTTTAAGATTGACTAAAATTTAAAAATAAAAAAGTATTTTTTTTTAAAATATTGTAGGCTAACTTGCCAACTCACCAACCCCACTCTAAGACAACACGGGACCTAGCTCACCTTAACTTATTTTTGTATATTGAAAGAGCAGTTTAAAATAAGATTGATCATATCTATTTTGTTACTTGTATAAGTGATTCATTTGTATTAACATGAAAAATTGAATTAAATTTTTCTTTGCCAATAACTAATCCTATCAGCTTTGGTTGTAATTGAACTATGAAGAGTGATAGAGATTGTTTCCATCAACAATTTCAAACATAAATAAGATCCACTCCGGTTTTTAAAAGAAAGATTAAAAATTTCTTCATCAGGATCAAAATCTAGTTATTGTATTTTTTTACTTTATTTGGTTCAATGAAGAAAAATAAGAGAAAAAAAATATAGGTAATAAATAATGTGAATTGTAGGAATATTTGGTTTAAGAGAAATAGATATAAAGAAACTCATATTTTAGATGTAATAGAAGTTATAATTTACTCCCTCATCCATTAGATTGTTGCAAATAGATTAAGAAATGTTTAATGAAATTAAAAATATTACATTTAGACTAAAATGCCTTGTAAAAAATATTAAAATATCCTTATTTAAAATATTGATATTTAATGCTTGAAGCATTAGTAGGTATTAAATAATTTTTAAAAAAGATTAATTAGATTTGAAATCCTAAAACATTCAACTTTTATAAGAAAAGAAAAACATAAAGAAATATAAAAAGGAGAAGTACAAGGTGGCTTGATGGTTAAAAGGAAGAATGAGGCAAGAATCTCTTCCATCTTGTTCTAATAAAATATTAAGAAATGGAATTTTCCAATAAAGTAAAACATACGAACTTGATGAATTTATAATTTTATATATAGATGGAAGGAGCATGTAAAATGAAGAATGAAGCAAAAACAAAACTAATCACTCTATGTGGTGAGGGGGTGGAAAATGGAAAAAGCAAAATGAGTATGGCAGAGGCCCATTGGAAAAGTGGAATGTCCAGTCTATTAAAGCAATATATTAACCCATTAATTATTTTCCTTTGCTCTTAAACCAAATTATCCTCCCCAAGAACCATCCTTAATGGTTACCCTAATGGAATGAGTTAGTCTTTTTTACTTACATTCATTTAATTTACATATATTATTAATATTTTTTATTTCTTTCATCCTTCACATCATAAATTTTATTATATTTACAGTTTTTTTATTAAATAGACGAATCAAATTATCAAATATCACGCTGATCACCAGCAATTCATAAAGGAAGAGTAGGTGCCACGGTCCAAATCTAACTGTCCAAAGCCTTTTATATACATAATATAATTGTTTATTTGATTTTTATACTTGTAAATTTTTTATCTTAATCTCAATATTAAAAACATTTTATTTTAATTATACATATATATATATATATAAATATAATTTTTTTTTTACTTTTTTAACCCTTTTCATAGAAACTAAAAGGAGTTAAAATAATATCGTAGGGACAAAAATAATTAAAAGTGATGTAAGTAAGGACTTAAAAGGATGTTTTAAGTACACGGACTGCTGTAGAAAACTAAAAAATAAAAGTATAGGGACTATTTCTTTTGTAACTATAGAACTAAATGATAATTAAATACTCAATTTTAATATTATTTTATGTATAAACTAAAATTTTATAGCATGTATTATAGATTAATTCACTAATTAAAGGAAAGATTGGTAGAACAAGTTTTTTAGTAACTAAAATCTATGATTCTGATGAATTATTGAACTATGTATTTCACTATGCCTTGATGATGAAATATTTTCACATTTGATTATAATCAAGCTTTCATGGGTATAAGTATAAAGTATTTTTGAAAAGAAATAACTTTTACTGTATATATTGCTTTACTCAAAGTTTATTATTACAAATATAACATTTAAGTAATAAGTTCAAGATTTTTTCAAAAACAAAACAACCGATTTTTTTTTTTAACACAGTGCAAATTTGAATACAAATATAATTAGATATTATATATAAAAATATTTGAACTTGATTCAATTTCAAAAATTGCTAAAATAGTATATTTATTGGAGAAAACGTAAATTATAATTATTAAAAATAAATAACATTCAAAATAGTAAAGAAACTAACAACGTTATTTCGTTTCCCTAGTTTGATATGTGACTGCCCTGAACTTTTGTTTGAAGGAGTGATTCTCCCGAATCCAGGACCGGAAGACGTACGCATCCAATTTTTTATTTTTTAAAATTATATGATTGTTTTATTGTAGTTTTTCTCTAAATTATTAAGTTATTTTTATAGAAAACTGAGATTATGGTCTCATATTTTTACTCTTTTATAATCTACATTAAAGTGTGAAATGTGGTTAAAAGGTATATGATTTTGTTGATGTCAGTTTTTTGTATGTGTTACATTCAAAATGTTATTTTGAATGAATTTTTAAACTGTTTGTTTTTAGTAAGATAAAAGACACACATAAAATTTAAAATTAAAAGTTAGTATATTAATAAAAGATAAAAATTATAAATTTTGATATAAAATATGATATTTTGCTAATAATATCCTATAAAACTCTCTTTCACAGAGTTTGAAAGACTTGCGTGAAAACCATTCAAGAAAATCTCATCTAGACATCAAACAATTAGAAATATTGAATCTAAGAATCAACGGAAATCTGTTCTAATATCACCCGTTGGATTAAATACTTAATGTTAATATGATTTATTCTTTATGAGGGAGCCAAAATTTTATAAGCTTATATCCTAGAATAATACACTCAAATTCTTGGATCTACGGCATGCTATATTATTAAGTATTAGAATAAATATTTGGATTCATAGCTATTGATCACAAGATTTGCAGCAATAAAAGAAATTAATTAGAGAACTAGTGGTTTTATGATGTTTTTCTCAACTGAAATTCTTGATTCCTCAATAAACTTTTTTCATATATGGAAAAAGAGACACAACATATGATTTAGTATATATATATTCGAGACCATAACCAATGTTTTTTATTTATTGACACTACTAAGATTCTGTTGGAGCTACAAATAAAATCCCACATTGTCAAATTAAGGAGAATTAAAATAGGTTTATAAGCAAACAAATGTTTTCATTGGTACGAGGTGTTTTGGATAATTAAAAAACAACTCCATGAGAACTCAGGTTCAAAGTCAACACTATCATGCCAACAAGAAAACACGTGGGTGAATCCATATAAAAAACAAGAGATATCAGAACCCGTTTATACAACTAGGGGACCACAAATGTGTGAATGTCAATGCACAACCAAATATGTTCATGTCACATTCCTTTTCCTAGTCTAATAAACTCATTTAGACGACCTAAAATAAACCGTGCAGAACCTTAATCCGTTAATTTTGTCATGTGACTTTTTTAAATCTATTTTAACTCTCATGTAACCTCTTTAGTCCTTACTTATAAAGTGAAAAAATCTCTTCAGTTAGATATAAGGATGTTATTCACTTATTTCGGGTGTGCCTCCCTTCAATGGAGTTACACTGACTAGTAGCCAAAGGAAAATCCAAGTGAGATGATATTTCATTCGGTTGGCTATTACCTTCATAATGATTTTAATGACAGTAAATGTAAATTTGGCAATGCATTTCAATACAATATTATAAGTTTCATAAATTGATATGAGAACAACATTATCTAGCGGCTAGTCCCACCCATAGTAACATTAGTACATATCCATATTACTTTTACGAATAAAAGCAAAAAATGAAAAAAAAAAAACCCTGAAAATATAGTAGTTTGTTGGCTCAAGCCTTTTGGATTCAAAGCTAATTGCATTAACAAAGCCAAATGAAATGAACAGTGCCTAAATAATTGGCTAGGCTTCAAAGCTAATATTAGAGGCGAGAGCGTAGCATAAATTGGCCCTCAGCTACTAGTCTCGTTTCAGTTAACACTGGTGCTACTCCACCATCAACTATGTTCCCTGAAGGTTCAACTTCAGTGCTGGAGTTCGAAGCATTTGTGATTTTCAATGTGTATACTGCACCACCAAGAAAATCGCACTTCCAGTCACAAACTTATCATGAAATATAGCTGTTGAAAAATGGAAATTTCGTAATTGAATTCAAAGAAACTGATGAATCAAGTTAAGTGCCATGAACCAACAACCTATTTGGGCTTAAAATATGGGCAATGCACAAGCCCACTTCCTTTATAAATGGTTTCATATTACCTCCATGACATGCTTCATAACTAGTCTAGTTATATGATCAAATTCATCAATTCCTAATGCTTTCTAACATCATAGATTGACTTTTTGACTTTGTAATTTTCCAAAACATAATTCATTAAGATGCAAACTGACCTGGTGGTGGGGATGTGGAATTTGATGGGCTATAAAATTTGCTCACAAACAGTTGAAATTTGACACCACCTGTGCTGTTCTCCTTAAATGCAGAAACCAATATGTTGGGAAGGGGTAAGGCAGGGACTTGTTGTTGATCTATGGTTGATAAAGGGGCTTCAGAATTGGGTTTAAGCTTCTTGGGGTCGTGGTCATCATCTGCACCAGAAGATTGGTAACCTAGTGATTTATCCACGAACACACCAAAAACATTGTGTCTTTTCCTTGGATTCTGTCCATGATCTTCCATTGTTTAAGACGAGGACACAAACTTTCGGTTGTGTATTGATTTAGAGGTCTTTCGGACAAAAAAAATGGTGATCATATGATACGGGAAATATGATCTGGTGCGTGTATATATAATTTCTTATGCCATTTTTCTTATATAATACATTTTACATAAATCACCTAAGGATTCGAGATATTGTAACTTTACAGATTTGTGTAAGAATATTGCGATGGTTACGTGTAATGTACCATCAATCAAGGGACTTTATCAGTCTGCACAAGTGTTCAACGTTTAACAACTTTATTCACTTTTTCTCGAGCCCCGCCTTTTTTTTTGTTATAGCCTTACTTTTTCTTTGCTATTACAGTGACACACGTTAATTATTTATCACTTTGTTAATATAATATAACCTTCTTAACACGGTGATTCCAGAACATGGATTATTCACTAAGAAATAACAGTATATCTTGTAATAGTGAGCGAATTTTCTACTCGGTTGGTATTATGTTATAACCCAATGAATCTCATGTACAGATCATGATCATTATGTCACACAAAAGAAATCATCTCAGAAATTCAGCAGTCACTATCAATAATATTTGTGGGAAACAGCTCTCAACACGTCTTCGTTCTGACACCTAACACAAATAGAATTTCATTCCATAAATTATAGAACAAACGGCCATGAGTAGTAAATGAAATTTACCGTTTTTTTCAGAAAAAAAACACATCAAAAGAAAATGACATATAGTGTTCGACAGGGATAGCCAATACATGAAGAAGAATTGGTCAATGTGCATTTGTTGTTGCAACAACTATTCCTTTGTTTACATAACTAATGGCAATTTTTACATGCAAAACAAGTGCAATTACTATTCAATATGTGTATAGTAATGGGAGTAGTATTAAACTATATTTCTTGTTTGAAATATTTCAATTCATTTCAAATAATAGTTTGTCTTAAAACTAACCTGATAAATCATGTGTGTTTAAATTCTATTTTTCAAATCTAAAGTCTCTTAATTACTTTAGGCAACAAGATCAATAAAAATTTATTCTCTGACTGTCCCTAGATCCTTTCATTTTGAATAAATGACTTTATGTTACAGTCTTTTACTTTAAAGGGTGGTCCAACTTTAGACACTACGCAGTGCCAAAGCAAGCTCAAGCAGAGTCTGTGGCTTTATATATATATATATATATATATTACACAGACACACAGAATCACACAATCTAAGTTATCTGATGAAATTTAGTTTTAGGTGGGAGTGTGGGACTACACAGACACACAGAATCACACAATCTAAGTTATCTGATGAAATTTAGTTTTAGGTGGGAGTGTGGGACTAGTTGAAGAAAACCCTTATCTATCCTTCATTGGTTTGAGTAGTTATCAAGTTGCATTCTCTTTCTACATTCACACCCTTCATTTCTTACAAATCATGGACCAAACTCAAAATGAGTCTGGTTGGATGCATTCTATCAAAGTGACACTTGGGTCTCTAGATCACAGAGAAGTAAAATCCTTCATAAGCAGCATCCCCAATGTTTCAAGCAAGCTTAGAAAATCTAATGAGGAAGCTTACTCACCAAAATTTGTTAGCATTGGACCTCTACACAGGGGAACCAGTAGCCACCTTCTGGCCATGGAAGAGCACAAATGGCGGTACATGTTGGCTCTCCTTCACAGAACTCAAAACCCAGTTTCAACCTTGGATGAATGTGGCACAGTCATCCTAGGCTTGGATGATGCAGTTCGTGCAAGCTATGGAGGTAACATCAAATATGAACCTCATGAGCTAGCTAAAATAATGTTACTTGATGGCTCCTTCTTGTTAGAACTCCTCCTTAGATGTGCACCACCAAATATGGTGCATGAAATTCCAAAAGAAGATAGCCATAATGGTTCTTCTTCGGATCCAATACTAGGACACAAAGAGGTGTTTTTATCCATTCTCACCGATTTCACTCTACTAGAGAACCAAATGCCCTTTTTTGTTCTCAGGACATTGGCTAGGATACTTTTTCCCGATGTCTTCGCAGGTGAAGCTGATCACCTTGTTGCTGATCTCACACTGTCTCTCTTCAGCTACCCTTTGATCCGTTGTCCTAGTGTGGCGCATTTTCTTCATCTCATGCACTTGTCCTCCATTGTTGATGAGGGGCAGATGATAAAACAAGCTCAGCAAGAGCTAAAGCGTTGCGCCACAAGGCTTAGAGCAGCTGGTGTAACAATTAGGAAAGTTGAGAGGCACAGCAAGCTGGTTAACTGGTTTGGCTTTGACATAAGATTTTCCAAGGGGGTGCTTGAAATTCCACCACTTCATCTAGTTGACACAACTGAGATCTATTTGAGAAATTTCATTGCATGGGAGCAAAGCAGAATCGGCAATAATAGGCAATTCACTTCTTATGCTTTGTTTCTTAGAGGCTTGATGTGTTCATTGCAAGATATTGAGCTGCTTGTTGACAATGGTGTTTTGGTGAAAGGTACTAAGATCAGCAACAGGGATTTGCTCAGTTTGTTTAGCACAATCACAAAGGGAGTGGACCAAATGGACTCTAGTTACACTAAACTCTGTGAGGACTTGAATTCTTACTCAGCAGTGAACCCCTTGAGGAAGTTCCCTATACTGATGTTGCATGGTTGCAACCTTTGTGTAGAATGCATCAGATTCTCTTGCAAACACAGCTATAAAATCTTGATTAGAGATCATATCCCAAATGTGTGGAAACTGATAGGAATTATGGTAGCTGCAGCACTGCTTGCTCTTACCATTATGCAAACCTACTATTCATCTCGCGGCTGAGTAAATTTTGTTCAGTGTAATTATAACCATGAATCCGTGATTCATGATTCATGGTAGACTAGAAATATTTGTACCAATGCTTAAAAAGTGAAAGAAAACAATATAAATTTTCTATTATTCATATACTAGTACATTGAATTGTGTTCTAAATCAGCTCTCCTTGATTTTATGTATATGTACCATAATTACTTTTTAAGTACGGTAATAATAAGTTGATATTTGACATATTTATTTATATAGTTAATAAGTTTTGTGTTTTAAAGTTTTACTAAAAAATATTTTTAGTCTTTAAAATTTAAAAATATTTATGATTTATTTTTAATTTTTTTTATAATTAATACTATTAAAAAATTAGTTACAAAAATATATTTTTATATTTATGAATTACTTTCTTCTCAATCTTAATATCTCAATATTTAATTTCATATTCGGTATAGTTAAACACACTAATATTTATAAACAAAAATGTTAATAAAAAATAAATTAATTTTAAAGATTAAAATAATATTTTTAAATTTCAAAATTCAAAAGTGATTTTTTATAAAATCGTAAGAATTAAAAATTTACGTAAAGCTAATGGTTATTATTATACTAAAAATAATTTAGCGATTTCTTTCTTACACCTCCAATTGGAGACAAAAATTTCAGCATATATTTACCATTGTATCAGTAATCTACATTAAAAAAAAACCATGAAAAAGGAGCAGATAAGATCAAATTTTCCATGTTCCAACTATTATATACGTGTATCGTGTATTGTTTATATAACGAAGTTGTTAAAATCTTTTGATGGAGCGGTTCAAAAGCACGTGACTGGATAGGCCACCACACCAATCTTTCCCAAGAGTCACACACGCGACAAGAGTTCACACCACCCTCCAATGTTTTTTTTTTTTTAAAAGAGAAAAGTCAACACCTAGCACTACAAATTTAAAAATTACAAATTACAACAACTCATACAAATTAAGATATCTATAATTTAAAAAAAAAACATACTCATCTGAGTCGGTCCTCCTTGGTCTCCAATGATTTTTTATGGTCATTGGTAAAGCATTAATCTCTAATCCCTGTGGATAGTACACTTTTACCTTTTTTTTTTATATATATAACCAGCCACTGTTACCTTTAGTTTACTATAAGTAACTCACTGTTATCCACACCCAGGTGAAGACTAGAGAAGAAAATAGAAGTAGAAAAAATTGCAAAAGTTTACACTTTGCACACTTGTACTCAAGAAATTGTTTTAATAGATATTAAATAGACAATTTTTTAATTTGGGTTTTTTACAAATGGTGTTAGAGCAGTAGTAATTGGTTAGCACATGCATAAAGAAAGACTGAAGATAGTGTGTCAAAAGTTTCAATGACAAAACATGTTGGCCACATTATCTGGAAGCTACCACAGATTGAGCGATTCTTTCATATCAGTTTTCACACTGGCACCGAAAGGGGAAGCGTTTTCAGCTTTTCACTATAGTTGCTATTTCTGTAGCGTGGTACTAAGTTAAGTTTCAATTATTGGAGACTTTTATTCTAAGGATATTATGAACTCTTTTATTTTGCTAAAACTGATTACTCTCTTATTGTAAAATAGCATATTTATAATATTTAAGTATAACCAATAGATACCGAAAAAAAGTTAGAAAATGTAGTGTGTTTGTATAAGTATCAAAATTGATTTTACAACATTTCTTTTGATTAAAACTGACTTTAAAGAAAAATAATTTATATTTAAATATTTTTACTCTAAAAACAAGTTAGGATATTTTTATTCTAAAATTGAGCTACAGAATAAAATCCAGTATACAATCTTTCATTGAACACAAAATTTACCTTAAATTGTTTTAACTCAACCAAATAGCAGAAAAGCCTAGTTTGATACCAGAGAGAACTGAACTGAGCCATGAACTTGTAGGTTCTATCGATCCACATAAAATCTCTGTTAAGCCTAAAACAACAAGTTATAATGCATCTCGCAGCAAGTTCTGGCAATCAACAATGAGTTCTTGTCCTTTCTTGAACAGGATCTCTGCCTGAAGCAACAACATGGCTCCTTTGTGACCCTTTTGCCCTGCCATGTCAATCTCATTGCTTGAGAGGTTCATAAGCTTCAAAAGATGTACGGCATCAGCCATCTCAACTCCAACATCTATTGTAGGCTCTTTGTTTGACAAATCTTTCAAACGTTTCACAGTGCACTCACGTTGATCCACAATTGCTTTGTAGATGCCCCCGGTTTTAGGCCTCTTGGATAGTTCCTCAGCTGCCATAGACATCACTGTTTCTAACTCACACTGATTCTGATGATTCCAATAACAACCTGCACAGAAAATGGAAACATAAATTAAGATAAAACATGATGGAGTGGTGATATATAATATCTACTAAGATAAAACTTTATTATAGTTGCTACGGTATTTTGTGTTTTTTTGGTATTTCAAACAACCCTTTACCATTTAGCCGATCCTAGTCATACTTAGTAATTGCATAATAAAGATCGACAGTTAAGGTCAGCAATGCCACCAAGATGAAACTTTAATTTTGATTAAAAAAAACATTAGATGTACCTAAACTATTTGATATAGATAAAAATTAATTATATCTATTAATATTGTACACAGAGAAAGACGGGGTGTTAACAATAGTATATGATAATAGTTTCATATAAAGAGAGAGAGTGGGTGTTAGAACTCACTATCTGAGATTGTTTTGCCAATTTTACCATCATTCTCCACATAACCAATGCGTGATGACTTGCTACCAATGGATTGTGGTGATGTTCCAGTATTAGCTGAATGCTTAATGGAAGTTGATGGAGAGGGAAAGTTCGGTGTTTCATTTGTGTCAATGTTTTTGTTGGGAAGATGAGAAGAGAGGGAGAAGGTGTTGGCGGTGGTGGTTTCTAATAAATGAACTTGAGAATTTGATTTCAACCTCTTGTGGCCATGCTCATGGTCACCACCAAACTTAGCCTCGAGTGATTCGGTGTCATGTCCTAATGGTGGAGAAAAAGGAACAAACTTGGCGAAAGCGTTGTTGTCACTGCTTCTTTTTCTTTCGTTGTGATGGCCAGCATTGTCAGAATTCTCCACGTTTTCTTCCATTCTTAGAGCCAAGACAACAATGGATCTTGGAAATTCTTTTCTTGTTTTTGAGGCAACAGAGTCCAAAGACAAACATAGATAATTAATTCTTCTTTATTTTATTATTATATATAAAAATGAAGTAGCCATTAGCCAACGTGTGTTAAGTTGTAGTGAACCCATTTGTAACAATACCTTTTTTTTGCAACCCACAATACTAACTTTACCATAAAATATAAAACAGTGAATCAATAAAGAGGTTTTTAAATGTTTGAGGTGCTAAGTTTTTGAAAAATGTTTTTGTGCATTTTGATGCTTGATGTTTGAAAATGTTTGTATCATAGTTCTTCCGTCAATGACGCTGTCAAGGATTAGTACAATCAGTCTTCAAATGTCACGTTGATAAGTCCTTACACTTTAGTTGACCTTCCAAATTACTTCTACATGAACACGTGACAATAATGACGTGGCCAAACCCATGCAATTGGATCCTTGAAAGTTTGGGGCGTTTACAACTGATCCTTAAAAGATTTTTTTAGACATCTAGGTTACTGAAAGTTTAGGGTGCTTACAATTGAGTCCTTGAAAGATTCTTTTTAGGCATTTAGGTCCTTGATGTTTAAAAACACATGCATTCGGGTCCTTCCGTCTATGGTGTCATTTATAGTTAATGCATAATCAACTATTAATGCTTACGTGACAAGTCTCTCACATTACGTGGTAGTCTACGTCATTCATATTACACATGTAAGAAGAACAATATTTGTGGAAGTTTTTAACCATTGAAAATAATAAAATTAAAATCAACAAAACCATTAAACCCCTTTCCCATTCTCCATCACAAGCAACTCAAACTCAAAAATCAATTTTCTTGATTTTCATTTGCTTTGTTACTTCATTAATAATACCTCTTTGGGTTGTATTTTGGCTACCTCAACTCTCTTGTTGCTCATATTTCATTAACAACCAAACCATGTCCCTCATCTCGACTACCATATTTGTGGGCATCTAGCCCCAAAAAATTTAGCTTGAAACCCTAAAATCTCAATCTCAAATATCAACCCTAAAATTTTAGTTGATGACTGCAAACGCCCAAGGGAAGAAGAAAAGTTGGTGGTGGAAGTAATCATGTGAGTTTCATCTCTCCTTGTGTTGATGTCGTCACCGCATGTCAACAAGCAGTGAATCTTCATCGTCGGTAGCCTCAACGTTCAATACCTCCTTCGCCCCAACCTTGTTGCAGAGATCTGGAAGACCGATAGTTGTGTTGAGCGTGTCTTCTATGGTATGACAAGAAAATAGGTGAAAGTTGAGTTGAGCGTCGTCGGCTAAGCTGTGGCAATAGAAGTTGCAGGATTTGGTGGAGGACATGGGGGATGATTGCGGTGGTCAGAAGATTGAAAGGTTGCAAGATGGCAAATTGATGCATATAGACCTGAGAAGGTTTGACATTGCACTCTCCACAAAACATGGATATTTCAATATACCATTCCATTCTGGTTAGAACTCGAAGACTAAGCACTAAGCAATAGTGGAAATAGGAATCATTGGGGGAATGATCTACAATGTTGGTTTCTGGATTCAAGAAACTTGAAGACTTACCTTTTTTATGATTTTATACTTTTGTTGCTGATAAGATACATTTGTGGAATACTTTGTAGTTTGCAATGCTTATTTTTGTTTTTGCTAATAAGATTTCATTGGAACTTACATTTCTCTAACATTTTAATGTAAATCAAATGTGAAATGCTTTCTATTTTTGTGTTGTTGATAAAGATATAACAACTTATCATATTCAAACCTCACTTTGTGAATAGGGGATGTTAACAACATCAAAGTTGGAAGTAGAACCAACATACAGGACAACTATCTGGTCCATGTTGCAAAGTAAGATTTAAGTGGGATAGACATATTATTTTTAATGAGGTTTATTAATAAATTGATGAAATAACAAAGCAAATGCAAATCAAGAAAATTGATTTTTGAGCTTGGGTTGCTTATGGTGGAAAATGGAAAAAAGGGTTTAGTGGTTCTATTGATTTTAATTTTAATTTTACTATTTTCAGTTATTAAAAGCCGCCACAAATGTTCTTCTTACATGTGTAATATGAATGATATGGACTGTCACGTAATACGAGGGAGACATGCCACATAAGCCCTTAATAACTAACTATGCATTAACTATAAATGACATCATGAACAAAAAGACCTAGATGCATGCGTTTTTAAACATCAAGGACTAAGATGCCTAAAAAAATTCTTTCAAGAACCCACTTGTAAGCGCTCTAAACTTTCAGAAACCTAAATGCCTGAAAAAATCTTTCAAGGACCCAGTTAAAAACGCCCCATACCTTCAAGGATTTAGTTGCATAGGTTTTGTCATGTCATTATTGTCACATGTTCCTGTGAAAGTGATTTGGAGGGTCAACTAAAGCAGGCCTACCAACATGGCATTTGAAGACTGACTATGCTAACTTTTGACAACATCATGGATGAAAAGACTATAATGTAGACATTTTGAAACATCAAGACTCATATGCATAAAAAAATCTTTCAAATATCTAATTGATAGCGCTATAAACATTCAAGGATTTGTTTGATATTTCACTCAAATAAAATCGCGATAATAAAATAGTTAGTTATATCATTTAAACATCAAAATTACGCTAACGATATCATAAATAGACCATACTTTCCAACAATAAAACTGAATATAATCTAGAATGACAATATTATTTTCTAGACCCTAATTCAATTTGTAATCAAAATGCAAAATTTATGAATATGGGCCATTTTCAATTCTAACATAATTACAATTGAGATTATAACTCGAAAACCTCAAATCCAATCAAGTTTAGAATGGATCCTAAGCCTCTCTACAGTCTACATATATCAGCTTAAGCTTAGGCTTTCAGGAGAACAGCTTAAGCCTCTCAACTTGCAATTAATTTTAGTCTCAAACCAAGTCCAAATAATTTTGACCACAATTAGAGAACACTGAAACGACAACAATACCCCTCTTTTGCAAATTGTCATGTGGGAAGCCGATTGTGTAGCTTTCCAAAGAACAACTGCTTTGGAAGGAGGAATGGAATGATTCCAAATCTTTTCACCCAACCCTATTCCATTCAAGATAGGATTGAAAAAAAGGTAAACATCTTTAAAGAATAACTCTACAGATGTAGCTTCGTCCAAACTAGTCTGTCTTCAAAATCAGAATTTGGATTGACCTGAATGATCAAATCAAGAATATGCTGGAAGTTCTCAGTCCCTTAAAATTGTACCATAGCCTCAACAACCAAGTGGTTTATGATTTTGATCCTGGATGTTTCTTGACATCAAAAGATGAATTCATTTCTGTCTGGATAATGTCATGAATAGAAGTTGGTATAAACTAAAACTCTTGGACAAGCATAAACGGATGCCGCAGCCCTGACTAAAATGTGGGATGCGGCATTTGCTTGTTGCTTTACAAAACTTAAAGTTCCACAAAAAGAAAGCCTATATTTGCAAGTTCTACGAATAGAACCTATCTGTGATTGAGCTGTACAGGGACCTCTAACACCATCTATAATCCCTTCCCTTATTCATAGTCATAGCTAAATAAAATTTCTAACACATGGTAATGTGGGCAATGAATTATCATGCTTAGGCCTTAAGGGCACTGAATGAAGGGGTGTGCTAAGATATATATAGTCATTCTTGAGCCTCCGTATAGCAACTAGATTTAAAGAGATTTTGCCTCAAAGTACTACTAGATCAGAGCTAGACCTATAACAGCGTTCGGCTTGTTTGAAATTAAATTTTAACATTATTAAAGGCAAGACTGAAAAAACAGAAGCAAAACAAAATCTGGTAGATCTGAGGATCTCTAGTACAAGATAGTGAGATCAAATTGAATTTTAATACTATCCAAGGCACGAGAGAAAAAACAGAAGCAAAACAAACATCTGGTAAACGTACAGACCTCTAGTACAAGATTGAGAGTTGATTTCAACCCAATCAGGATCATCTATTAGTAAAGTTCTGAGTTCTGACACACTAAAAGCAGGGAATCGGTGAGCAAGGACTTTAATCAGCAACCCTCTTCTGTTAAAGAATTTACAAGGACGGATGCATCAAAATTGTCACAAGAGACAATTTAATTTAGTTTAGACAATGTGAGGTAGCGTAAACAGCGAAATTATTATTAGCCTGAGTGCAGAAAAAAGTCCAGCTTTTCAGGAAGGCACCACCAAAACACAAGCTGAAACTTAAAAAACTAGCTAGCTCTAAATCAATACATATTCATCAATTTTCTGCCTTTGTGATACTAGCTACTTCACTAGATTTCATGGAAACATCTCAGAAAAGTAACAATTAGCTAGATGGAAGTATGGAACAGAGAAGAATGAAAGTAAAGTCCAGAGAGAAACCAAGTTGTAGGAGACGGAAGGAGAACTGCTAGTGACTGCTTTCAGTGTTGATTTAAAATGGGTTTAGCTAATTAGTTTTCTTCCCCCTTCAGTTTTCTGTTTTGGAAAGCACCATTTTTTTGGTGCTGCCTTAGGCTGGCAGACTGACCTGTTCTGTTTTTGAGTAAGCACTAGATTTCTTGACCAAATAACACAATCTAATATCTATCATTGTCTTAAAAAGAGAGAAAGAGAACCTTACAGACCATTTGGTTGAACAAAATATTTTCTGTTATCATTTTTTTCCATTCAATATCCAAAAATATTAAATATATTTGTTTTGATTTTATATTTTCTATTTTTCCAAAATAAAACTGTTTAATTTAATCAATTTTAACAAAAAAAATTATAAAACCTTTTTATATAATTTAAATTACATATATATAGTTTTTGTTATAATTACAATATTGTTATTAAGTTTTTACTTAGTTTTGATTTTTGAAAACACTAAAAACTTTTTTTTCTTGTTTTCTGTTTTTAATTGATTTTTGAAAATGTTTCCAACAAAAATATATTTTAAATTGTAACAAAATGTATTTTCACCACTGTTTTCTGTAAAAGTGAAAACAGAAAATTTCTAAAACAAACGGAATTACAGGGCCTTAAAGTCAGCCAATTGACACAATTTTTTACTACTACAAAGGCAGAAATTTCATCTGAATAATAGTACGATGATATTGAAAGTTTGAAAACAAGTAGAACTAGTTGGGCTAGAAGAACACCTGTAAGAAGACGTTGTTCCAACCTCATTCATGCACCAGTCATAGTATCAAATGGAGCATTATACCTTGATGCCAAATTTTGCACTAGCATCTCTTTGCCATCAACAGGCAACTGGTTGAAATGCCAATGACCTCAAAACTCCATGATTGTTGGGTGCTGATTTCTCTGTCCAAGCAAAATATGTATTGATTTATTTAATTAATTATTTGTCAAATACAATGAATTACGCCAGTTTTTAAGAATATACATGCACACAAACATAACATGCGCATCTAATTAAGACAATTTTCTCCAAATCACACCTTTGATACACGAGGTAACATCACTCCAAAGTTAACAGAAATATGTATCATTCATATATCAATTTAGTCAAAGGCAAACAAACAAACCCAGATCTAAGCAGGCATGAAACAGATACCTGATAAAAACCAGAGACTGAACAAGTGTGTCCTACCATAAGCATACATCAATCTGAAACGAAATCAGATGATCTTGATAATTTTGGCAATTTACCCAGAGAATAGAGATATAAAAGTAGATAAAGCACAGAACATAAATAGTTTAATGGAAGAAAACAAAGAACTTATATAGGGTACCATAACATCTCGTTCTTGAAAGCAATCACTATAGTGCATCAAATAATTTTAGCTCTGGATGAACATTATTCAGCTTCATCAAGAAGCTTTTGCATTTAATGGTTGTTCCTTTTAATGTATGTTCACTTTGTTGTAAAAATTTTGGAAGAATCTTCTCTACATCAAGATCGCTAGACATATGACAAAGGCAAGCTAAGATGGTAGAAGTTAATTTTGAGTCCAGAACAACATCCTTATTGGCCATTTGATGAAGCAAGGAGATGATTTTTTCTGTCTCTCCTTTTAAACCATAGCCCATTAGCAAAGAATCAAATACAAAACCATCTGGTACGTGACCACATGAAACCATCTTCTCATACAGCTCCATGGCCTCATCCAGCATTCCAAGTTTGGAGAACCTGTTTATTAATATAGAAAAGGTTACAGCAGTAGGGATTAAATCCATCTTAAGCATCTCCGAAAGTAATTCCTGGCCAGATTTAATATCTCCGGCTTTGAGGGTTGCATCAATTATTATATTAAAGGAGACAACATCAACATCATGATTCACATTTCTCATTTCTTGAAACAGTCTCCTAGCCTGCTCCAAACTATCTTCCCTGCATAAGGAAGCCAACAGCGCATTGTAATCAACCAGCATAGGTCTAATCCCAGAACCTTTCATTTTACTAAAAAGTCCTCTTACAATACTCAGCATCTGCATTTTGCACAGACCATTAATCATGACATTATAGGTCTTTGAATTGGGAGATAATCCAGAGTCTACCGCATATTTCCAGAGTTCGAATGCCTTGACAAGTTTCTGAGCATTTAGATAACCCTCAATCAAAACATTGTAAGTTACTATGTTACTTTGGAACCCCATTTCAACCATTGTAGAATGGATCCTCACAGCATCACAAATACGCCCATCCTTGCAAAGTCCCAGAATTAAATTATTAAACGTGAAGACATCCGGCTTCGTATGGAACTTCTCACTCAACAAAAGCTTCCAAAGATCCATGGCCTCATCAATCTTGCCAGCTAAACATAATCCTTTCAACAATGTATTATAAGTAATCACATCAGGTTTCTTCCCTTTCTTTGCCATCACTGCCACAATCCTGAGGGCATCATCCATCCGATCCTCCATACAAAGTCCATTCACAACAACATTGTATGTGAAATTATTCGGCTCCTGCCCCTTCCTCACCATCAAATCCAACACCTTACCCGCATCCTCCACCCTCCCATTCTTGCAAAGCCCATCCGCCAAAACCGTGTAAGTAACAACATCCGGCTGAATTCCACGAGCTGTCATATCCTTCACCAAATCAGATGCCTCGCGCCACCGCCCAATCTTGCTAAGACCCTGCATCAAACAGCTATAAGTAACCACATTGGGGCTAACATTCTTCCTCAACATCTCATCAAACAGTTCCTTCCCCCTCTCAGCATCCCCTTTGCCACAAAAGGCACTAATGAGAGAACTATACACAAAAACATCAGCTCTCAAACCCTCCCTCTCCATCTCCTCCAATAAGCCCAACCCCTCACCGGCTTCACCCCTCTTACAAAGACAATCAATCAAAACACTGTATGTCACCAAGTTGGGTTTGCAATCCCCATTCTTCATTTCCTCAAACAAATCCCTAGCTTCCACCAATCTCTTAGCTTTACAAAACCCATTTATAAGGGTATTGTAGGTAAAACTATCAGGAACCACACAATCGCTATTTTTCTTCATTTGAGAAAACAAGCCCATAGCCTTGTGGCATTGACCACTCTGGCAAAAACCCTTCAACACGAGGTTCAAATTATACAAATTAACCCCAAAACCGCGTTGGAACATCAGCCCCAGGACCCCAAAAGCGAAACTTGGGTGGTGGGTGCTGACGAAGCTTTCGGTTAAAGCACTGAGAGAAACGAAACTCGGCGAAACGCGGGCAGAAACCATTTTGCGGTAAACCGAGACGAGCATATCGTAGTGTCGTGCCTTGCGCAGGTTGTCGATGAGGGAGTTGCAGGCTGGTTCTGAGGGTGGGGAATTGGGGTCATCGATGGAGCGGTAAAAGGCTGAAACGGCGTCGGATAGTGAGTGAGGAGTGTCGGCTATTGAAGAGGAAGCAGAAACGTTAACGGCGGGGGAAGACGGAGGAGGGTTCAGGAGCCGTTTCGGAATCATTCTTGTAATTTTGTGTGTTTTTCAGTTTTTAGTTTATGGAATCATTGTTGCCTAGGTTTGATGGGAGCTGTCAGCCCGACTGCCCGTTTGGACTTAGGACAAATATTTTGCAGTGTAGAAATAAAAACACTTTTTTTTTTTTTTAATGTTTTCATACAATATTAAAAATATATTTTATTATAATTTAAGAAAATATTGTCAAAAAGCAATTGAAAACATATAACTATATAAAAATTCAATAATATTATTATAATTATAAAAAAACTATATATAAACATATTTTAATTTTTAAGATAAATATTTTATAATATTTTTATTAAAATTGATTAAATTTAATAATATTACTTTTTAAAAATAAAAAATATCAACCACAAACAAACATAATCTTTGAATGTTAAAAAACTTAAAATAAAAACTTTCAGAAAATAAAGTAATTTAATATTTATGAGTAATATTTTATATAAGTTAGAACTAGAATATGTATAAGTAGTAATAAAATAAAACTATTTATTATAAATGAAATAAAACACGTAATTAATTAACATATGCATTTTAATTAGAAACACATAATCAATAAGATAAAGATGAAGTTGTCTTCTTGGTAGATTACTAAATAAGAAATTTTATAAATATACTTTTATGTATATTTTTTTATTAAAATTTAAAGGAACATCTTCGTTATAAAAATTAAAATTGTTATTTTAAAATGAGTTTAACATCTTAGTGTAAAAAACTCGTTAATTACAATAATTTATTTACATAATTTTAAAAATATTAATTAGTAAAATAAATAAAAATATTTAAAAAAACTTACTATTTATATAATGAATTGTGATTAATTATTAATATAAAATTCTTTACCGAAAAAGTGTATAAGTGTTTAAAGTTGTAATAGATTTTAAGCCAAGAAAAAAGTATAGAAGATCATATATAAGTCAAGAAAATCACACGCTATCAACACAAAACACGGGGGATTCAACAAAGGAGTGAGTTGTGAGTATAGCCAGTGATACCGCTCTCGTGCGCTTGCACAATATCTTGAACGTTTACGTACCTTAAAAATAATGTGTTGCATTCTAGTTTTTCAGTAAATTACACAAATGATCTTATTTTCTGGCGATTTAAATGATGGGCGAACAACTCCATAGAGTAGTAATAATGGAGATGGTAGGAAAACCCAGCAGCAGTATAAGTATCGGTAGACACCATAGGATTTAGCACACATTAAAAACAAGTATGCTCCAGACTCCTTAGACTTGTCAAGGACCCATAGATGTCCTTGTCCTCTTCTACTTGTAGGATATTTCTCTTCAGCAAATTGGTCAGAGTATGCACTCCGAGTCATAGAGAATAATTATGTTTCATTTTGTCTCAACCTGAGAATTTGTGCATAGATAAAATATTGAATTTGTGCCCGTCGAAGAATTTATCTGAGAAGAGTTTATTTTGTTTCAACAAACTGTGTTATAATCATATCCTTTTCAACTAATACATGATATTTTGCGGTGAATGATGCAACTTTAGCCTCACTAAGCAATTAATATTCAATTAACAGAATTGAGTCTGGTTAGTACTTGACCGTATCTCAAATAGAACATTTTTGAAAGAAGAATATATTTGTGAGGGAAAAAGGAAGTCATTCATAAACAAATTTGTAGGAGTTGAAGCCAACTTGTATGAGGTTTTGATATTCCTTTTGAAAATTGAAATAAAGTAACTTCGTCCTTGTTTATCTTGTACTTTTTATATAGGCTTTTGGGAGACTGTAGCCTGCAAATTTTAGCACGTAATTAGAAACATTTTTATGCCATTTGTCCTCTTGAAATAAACTGATTTATGAATACTATGTGCATGGATTTGGATCATTTATGGAGTGGACCTAATAAATTATCTTACATGTTTGTTAGCATTTGGGAGGATCTGTTCTCTCTCCCTTAAAAAATAGATCACCCCTTCTAGTAACTCCCTAGTGTCCAATGATTTTATGTTCACTTTTGTTTGTCCTATTTCCATTCATGCACCAAATGTCAAGTGCAGCCGGCTTCATATTATTTTCTAATGATTTGTCCATTCTGTTGTTATCTCTTCTCTATAATATCAAAAGAAATATATCAGGGAAATATGTTTACATCACAGTATCACACATTGGAATCCTTATATACACAACATGTTATCTGAAATTACTGAGGAGACAGATGAAGAGACACACTGGTTTATCAACACAGAAGAACAGAAGGAAAAGATCAAGAAGATTATACAGTACCAAAAATCTCTCTATAGGCCATCATCTTCTTTGTCATATTCAGCCGCATCTTCATCATCCATCTCCTCACCCCATAAATCAAGCACTTTGTTGGAGTTGATGAAAGGAGGAAGCACATCTGTGAGGAGATTATTTGACATGGAGCACACAAGTTTGGCAACCCATTTTTACTCTTACAGTGGCTCACCTATAATCAAGCCCATATCTTTGTGGGAAAGTGATTCTGAGCGTGAATTTCAGGATCCTTGGGCTTTGATCAACCAGGTTCGATCCACGCGTTTAGTTGGAACTGATCGGGACAGTAAGTTAGCCTCAAAGGGTAGTTATGTGGATGTAAATTTTGTCTCTCAGAATAGACATGACAAAAGTGGCAAACGGAAATTGACTAGGAAAAAGTCCTTTAGGAGGTTGCCAGGATTTGGTTTGTGGAGATGTGGAAGATTCAGATTCCCATTTAGATTTAGACGGCTTAAAGTTAGAATTTTTGGTAGAATATTCAGATAGAGCAATCTAATTAGCATGAATTTCGAGCATCACTGGAAATTTTGGAATGATCAAGTAGATAAACTATGATTCCTTCACAACTTGCGGAACTATAAGATTTACATCTTGCTCCAAATACAACAAGAAGAATAAAAAAAATGCAATGGTTATGGAGAGAAAATCAAAGCTTGGTCGGTGAAACCTACAATCAACAGTTTTTGCCTAGGAGCAAAGAGAGTTGCAGATGACACAATGATCAGAACTAAGTCTTTCTATGACACTTCCTTCTTCTATCTTCAATCTCCTACTTTCTTTGTTCCATAGATGAACCCCATAAGTCTCACCACTAAGCTGAAGCAGTTTGGCTTCAACCCATTTTGATTCACCTCTATTTATTGGCTTCCTAAAGAGACCACCAATCTTTTTCCAATCTGCTGGATAAAAGGCCATAGGAGGCAAGATTGTAAAGTTGAAGCCTGGCCTTTTCCCCAGTTTCTCAACCACTCTGGAAACCAGATAGGGACCATTATGCCCCCATTTGTTACCATCAAAAGTCAACACAAATTCATGAATGAATTTGAGAAGGAGTGGATGATTCATGTCAAATATCAGAACTGCATTGTTTAGTCTAGTCCAGTGCTTATTACCAAAATCCATGCTTTGTGCTCCAATACAATTCCTCAACTCACTTAAAGGTTTCAAGACTATAAAATCTGTGTCTAGGTAGACACCACCATATTTATACAAAACTGCAAGTCTCATCAAATTAGATAGATTCTGAAACAGAGAAATCTCACCAGGGTCCTTCTTCCCTTTCCTCAACCGATTCAACCATGCTTCACCTGGAGTCCCCTTGAACATAAAGGGCAAGTCTGGGGTCACTGCCTGAACTTTGAACCCCTCATCAAGAAGTGGCTTCAGGATCCTATAGCCATGAATGGAGTCCAAAGTCCTTGATAGAATCACCAAACATGCCTTGGGATGCACCTTGAAAAGACTCTCTATAGACCACAATTCTCTTCTTCCAAATGAGCCTGCAGGGGACTCCCAAGTCATGAAAAATTGAGACTCGCATTCATGACTGACAAATCCAAGAACACGAGCATGGAATTGCCTACTCAATTCATCTGACTTGAGAATCTTGAACTCATGAAGCTTCCCTCTAAACCAAGCAATTCTTTCTTCTTCAGTAGCATTAAGTGGAGCTACTAGCACTCCTTGATTAACTTCTTGCATGGAACGTAAAGAAGGGTGTGTGAGAGTAAGAGTTGACCGCATTCCTTCTCCATTTTGAGCTTGCAACACTTCTATTAGTGCTCCTTTACTTGCAGCAGGGTGTACGGAATCGTGGTACGTAAGATCATCACAAAGGATGAGAAAAATTATGGCTGAGAGAGTGATTAGAGGGAAGACAGATATCTTGGCACGTTTAAAGACTCGATGATCAAACATTTTCTTAGAAGCTAATTCTTTGAGAAGAGAGTTGCAATGGGAAATTAGAGCTTATGCAGAAGAAACATACATAGCCAGCCGTAAGCGTAACCCTTGTGTGGGGGAAGGCTAGGACTTCAACACATGACTCACGTACACTATATGAAAAATTATCAAATAAAATTTTATGAAGTTTTGTGTCAGTTCTCCTCTGTTGGTCGATGTTTGAAGCATTCAAAAATGTGAAATTTCAACAACTAAAAAGCCGCCGAAGACATACACGGGGTTATAGTATGATGTGTACCTTATGCTATATATTACGTGGCAGAAGATCCACTTCTCAACAGTTCTATTAATTTCCTCTTAATTAAGCCTATGCATTAAATTGTTCCATAAATGTTGAGATTAGTTGAAGCAATCTTGTGGATTACTATTGAATCAAGCTATTAGAATCACTGGTTACAATTATAATCAAAACTAGACTTACTTTTAAGCTAGCTACCTATTAATGAACAAGTTGAATTTTTTTAAGAAATAAATTGCATTAAGCAGACTATTATCCACTTATCTTCATTTGGTATGTGTTGTGGATCAGAATTCGTAAACATCGTCGAGTATCTTATTTTCAATAATTCAATTGTTTTATCGATTATTAACAGATGAGATAATAAAATTTATTTTGCCACTTTCCCCATCTCATCAACAAAATAACTTAAGCTCAAATAACTTTTCATTACTAAAAAATATATTTTTTAAAGATTTTTTATTTTAGTTCTTTGAAAAATTTGGTTTTCATCTATTATTTTAAGAAAATGCATTAAGTAAGACATAATAATGACATTAGTAGTCTAATAATTCATCATGTCATATGAGAAGAATACTCATGATAGTAATCTAGTATTTTATTGTGTAATCTGATGATTTCATGAGATAAATAAATCTAATATTATTTAGAGTTTAATTAGTATGTACTAGTAATGTAAAAAAAGTTTTACATTAATGTTAAATATTAACTCTTTATTTATATAACTCTCAAAATATTAACCAGTAAAGTCAACAAATTTCCTATAAATGAAGGATTGTGATTAAACTAATTGTACATACTAATTAAACTCTATTTTTCAATAAAATGTGTTTTTAATCATTCGGGAAATTGTTTGATTCCATAAACTATTTTTTACATGTGACACACTAAAATCAAGGTTTGTTTGAAAAATTATATAGACTATCTAGGGATGACAATGGGTAGTGTCTGTAACACTCCTATTTTTGAAAAATTATATAGACTAGATTATTATATAATACATCTTGAAAATTTTGCATATAATAGCAATAGTTATGTATGTGAAAAACTAAAATAAAATAAGTAAATTTTAATATATAAGCATCCTCACTAAAATTTGAAAATTATCTTTTTCTCTAGAAATTCGTTTAGCAGAATCAAATTCACTCAATAGATTCATCACAGAAACAAGATGCATATTTTTAAGAAGACAATCACTTAGATAAGACTTTTCACTCAACAACCAACCAAAATTTGTTTAGCAAAGTTTTGTTGTTAAGCAATGTGAGACAAAAGTGACTAAACCACATTGACGGTCGCTAAGCAAAAATATTTCGCTAAGTCACTGACCCTCCTGACCTAAGCGGTCGCTTACTGAAGGTTCGTCGCTAATGTGAGACAAAAATAACTAAAACACATTGACGGCTGCTAAGTGAAACTTTTTTGCTCAACGATCGACCCAAATTTCACTTAGTGAAGCTTCACCAGTAAGCAATATGAGACAAAAGTAACTAAGATAGATTGACAGTTGCTTAGTGACCAAAATTCGCTTAGCGACTAAGTGCAGATCTTGGCTATAAATAAGGAAGTCCATATATGAAATAGAGAGGGAAAAATAAAGTTATGAGATGTTGAAATTAGGATTCAAAAAGATTGTTCACTACTATTTTTCAAGATCTTACTAAGGTAAGGAGGGAGTGAAATTTATAAATCTTTGTGGTGTTAATCTTACTAAACTTATATATGTGTACTATCAGTATCTCTTTTGACCTGTGGTTGGCTATTATTACTTTTAGATATTTCTTTTGATCATTTCTTTATTATTTCCAAATAATTGTTATCATAACTTTCTTATATTTTCATATTACTGATTATATTTTGAATATTTATGGTCAAAATATACTTATATATTATTAAGAGATTATGTGTAAAATTTTGTTATGAAAATTTTATGATAAATATAATATTTCTCAAAATCATATGATGATGATGATATAAGTATGTTCTGTGGTTGTAGTCTAACTTAATCTTTCACATAAGAAAATATGTAACTTAAATAAATAATCTATTTTATATCAATAATTATTACTTCATTTATCAATTTTTGGTTGAAATAGTACCCATTTTGGCTGAAAAAGTGTCGTTAAATATTTTAGTTGAAAGAGTGTTGTAAAAATATTTTGGCTGAAAGATTGTCGTTAAATGTTTTGGATGAAAGAGTATCGTTAAAATGTTTTGGCTGAAAGAGTATCCTTAAAATGTTTTGCTTGAAAAAGTGTTGTTAAATGTTTTAACTGAAAGAGTGTCGTTAAAATGTTTTGGCTGAAGGAGTGTTGTCAATATGTTTTGACTAAAATAATGTCGTTAAAATATTTTGGGTGAAAGAGTGTTGTTAAATGTTTTAGCTAAAAGAGTGTCATTCAAATGTTTTGGTTGAGAAAGTATCGTAAAATGTTTTGGCTGAAAGAGTATCGTTAAATGTTTTGGCTGAAAAAGTACTATTAAAACATTTTAGCTGAAAAAGTGTTGTTAAATGTTTTGGCTGAAAGAGTGTTGTTAAAATGTTTTGACTAAAAGAGTGTCGTTAAAATGTTTTGGTTGAAAGAGTGTCATTAAAATGTTTTGGCTAAAAGAGTGTTTTTAAAATGTTTGCGGTGAAAGAGTGTCATAAAATGTCTTGGCTAAAAGAGTTTCGTTAAATGTTTTGGTTGGAATAGTGGTTAAATGTTTTGACTGAAAGAGTATCATTAAATGTTTTAGCTGAAAGAGTGTCGTTAAATGTTTTGAAGGAAAGGGTATCATTTATATTTATTTCGTTTATATTTATTTTGGCCGAAAGAATGTTGCTTATATTTATGAGTTGAAAAATTACATAAGTTTTATGGTATCAATTTAGAGAACGACATATATATACTAATGATTTTCCAAATTAATTATCGAGAGTTAGAATAAATAATTACAGAATGATTATAAACTCATACATTAAATTGAATGAGTTTGAATTCAAATATTAATGTATGATTTGTGTTCTTATTTTGTATTTTCTATTTATATTTCTTCAAACTACTTTATGTTTTGTTAACAAGATACTTCTTATGCTTTCTATTTAATTCTTTACAGTAATAATATTCATTGGTTTATAAAAAAAATACAAGACATGGTAAGTAAAGTGATTTTTTTATATTTAATTAAGTTTTTAGTCCTTAAAATTTGACTGAATTCCTTTTTTTTCTTGAAATTTAAAATATTTTTTCCTTAAATTTAGTTTAATCTAATCCATTATAATCCTGAAAATAATATAAACTTTAAATTTAAAAAAATTTATTTTCAAATTTTAAGAATAAAAACACAATTTAGTAAAGTTTTAGAAACTAAAAATTTAATTCAACATTTTTTTTAATTAAAAAGTCATGTAATGGATGCAGTGCAGTTTATATTACGTAAGTTCTGGACAGAAATAAATTATCTCCGATACCGGAGAGGAATTGGACTCATTTTAGACTATGCAAACTTAATTGATTTCAACTTTGGAAAAGAAATTAACCGGTTATTCAAATCTTGGTTCTAAAAATCAGATTGAATTGGTTGGTTTAGCTAGAAAAAATGGTAAGTACTGGTTGTGTTATGTTTAATTATAGTATTGTACTGTAATTCTTTAGTATAACAGTCTAAATTGAATCCTCTGATATGTTTCAATATCTACAACATAAATATGTATTGTTAACTATATGTATTATATTTGAGTTGATATGATTAATTTGTTTAAGGTTTTCACAATCCCTACGTAGTCCTTCAAACAAAGGCCATGGACACTTTACACTTAGACATGTATATATACAACTGAATCCAATCATAGTGCAGACTGGTTGGCCAAGATGGGTTCTTCTACTGATTTGCTGGTCACTTTGCCAACATGCATTCCCCACTCCATTAACATCACTTTTGCTCTCAATGACCGCTTGAGATTGTAATTTATGTTTTTTTTTTTTATTATTATTTCTGTTGCTTTGTGTTATTTCTCAATGGTAAAAGAAATCTCTATATTCAAATGCTCAAGCGGTACTTTTCATCGTTAGAATATCTTCCCCTAACTAAGTTTGACAAACGTGTCACTGAAGGACATTGCAATATTTAGCTAGAGCAAACAACATTACATGGACTATTCATGTTTGGAAAAAATTCAACTGATTGTATAATCTCCCCCCGTCAAATGAAAAGCTACTGTTAGTAAATACGTGGAAATTCTTTTCAATGAATAACATTTTTTTCCCATTTTTTCCAATTAGAGATCTCACATCAATTTATTATGATATGTTCAAATAATATTAGAATTTAATTATTATATACAAATAAAGTAATGTTTAAATCAAATACTTTATTTATATGAATTTTAAAATATTAAGTAATAAAGTTAAAAAAGTTATCATAAATAAAACGTTATTCTTGAATTTCACTGTAGAACATTTTACCCTAAATACTAATTAAACTTATAATATTGTACTAATTTTTTTTTAATAATGTTCAACATGTTAATATTTATACAAAATATTAAACTCAGTAAAATTAAATAAAATTTGAAATAAAATTTCTTTGCCACAATATGATCTATATTATAAATTAAAATCAAAATTACATAAAAATAAATACACAAAGTTGTTTTCTTACCTAACATACAGCTCAGAATCATAAATCCGGGTATGGAGATTGTTGTCAACTGAAAATAAATGCCTGAGCCTAAGAATTCTTTTGTCTAAAATAGCAATGGACCATCTCTGACTTTTATGGCAAATTGGCAATCCTTCTTCTTTTGTCAAACGTTAGTTACTTTTTATTGCATTATCCCCTTAAAGCAAAAACTTATGCCATTTCAGATTTAGCATAAAACTTTTGCACTTAAAATATGAACCATCCTTGTGCAAACGCTAGGAGCCTTTTGTTACAAGTCCTTAATGGATGTCTTATACTATGTGTTATCTTAGTCAAGGACTCGGCAATAGCAGCAGCCCTTGCAGGAAATGGAACTGATTTGCAAGCTTTACTTAACTTCAAAAGTAGTAGGATAGCTGAAGATCTGAGTTCTTGGAATGAATCCATTCATAACTGCAATTGGATAGGAATAACATGCAACATCTCCAATGGAAGGGTCATAAACCTTAGCCTTGAGCAACTGAAACTAGGAGGCACTCTTACACCATTCCTAGGAAACCTCACATTCCTCACCACACTCAACTTTGTTAAACAATAGCTTCCATGGTGACTTTCCTCAAGAGGTGGGTGGTTTACTCTACCTGCAACGTCTAAACTTCAGCTTAAATAACTTTGATGGGAGTATTCCAAGTAATCTCAGTAACTGCACAGAACTAAGAGTACTAGCTGTAGGAGCTAACAATCTTACAGGAACAATCCCAACTTGGATAGGAAAGCTTTCTTCTTTGTCTCGCATTAGCTTTGGCTTAAACAAATTCACTGGAAGCATACCACATGAAGCAGGCCTTTTATCCAGCCTGACGTATCTTGTGCTCTATGGGAATTACTTGTCTGGCACAGCTCCTTCTTCAATCTATAACATCTCTTCCTTATACTATTTTACTTTTACTCAAAACCATCTTCATGGAAACTTACCAGCTGACGTTGGATTTACTCTTCCTAACATTCAAGTATTTGCTGGTGCTGTCAAAAATCTCACTGGATCTGTTCCTGCATCAATGTTGAATGCATCAAAACTAGAAATTCTTGACTTCTCCTTGAATAGTCTCACTGGAACACTTCCTATGAACATAGGGGTCTTACACAGGTTAACTAGACTTAGCTTTGAGTACAACAGACTTGGTACTGGGAAAACATATGACCTTAACTTTCTTGATTCTTTGGTCAACTGCATAGCTCTACAAGTTTTACGTCTAGGTGTAAATAATTTTGGTGGGGTGTTGCCTAAATCAATTGCTAATTCTCAAGCCAATTGCACACATTTTCCCTTAATTCTAATAGAATACATAGAAATATACCTGTTGGAATTGGAAATCTTCCTAACTTGGACCTTATAGGATTGGAAGGAAACCAGCTAACCGGTTGTGTTCCTGATGTATTGGGTAGGCTGCAAAATCTGCAATTATTGTATCTGAATGTCAACAAATTTTCAAGTAGAATCCCATCCTCCTTGGGAAATTTATCTTCATTAACAAAACTTTTTCTGGAGGAGAACAACTTTGAGGGAAGCAATAAGCATACCTTCTAGTCTTGGAAACTGGCAAAAGTTGTTGGTTCTCAGCCTTTACAGCAACAAGATTAGTGGCACCATACCACCAGAAGTTATTGGCCTTTCTTCTCTATCTATATACTTTGATGTATCTCATAATGTTTGTCTGGGAGTCTGCCTGCCGAAGTGAGTAGCCTACATAATCTTGGAGAGTTGGTGCTGTCTGAGAACAACTTTTCTGGAGTCATACCATCTTCTCTTGGAAGCTGCGCTAGCTTGGAAAAGCTTCATTTGCAGGGAAATTCTTTTGAGGGAAACATTCCTCAAACTTTAAAGAATTTGACATAGATCTTTCAAGAAATAATTTGTCTGGTAAGATTCCTGAGTTTTTGGGCAACTTCACTGAGCTCAAGCATCTAAATCTTTCATACAATAATTTTGAAGGTGAAATACCAAAGAATAGAATCTTCAAAAAATGCAACTTCCTTTTCATTATATGGAAACAGCAAGCTATGTGGTGGTATCCCAGAACTAAATTTCCCTGCATGCAATGATAAGAAGAGGAAGGCCTCTCTTCAAAGAAAGCTTCTTGCCCCTAAGGTGGCTATCCCCTATAGCTTGTGCACTTATATTACTATTATTTCTATCATGCTTTTTTACATTGTTCCCCATAGTAAAAAGAGCAAAATATAAAACTAGCACATCAACTATTGAAAAGGCTTCAGAATTGGAAATTTCTTACTCAGAGATCATCAAGTGCACTGGTGGCTTCTCCCAGGACTGACTGATTGACTCAGGAAGTTTTGGCCAAAGGAACTCTCTCGGGTGATGGATCAAGTATTGCAATTAAAGTGTTAAATCTTCAACAGAGAGGAGCTTCAAGGAGCTTCATTGATGAATGCCAAGTTCTGAGAAGTATAAGGCACCGCAACCTTCTCAAAATCATAACTGCCACCTCAGGGGTTGATCATCATGGCAATGACTTCAAAGCTCTAGTGTTTGAGTATATGTCTAATGGAAGTCTAGAAGATTGGTTGCATCCTGTAAATAATGTGCAATATCAGACCAAGACACTGACAGTTATCCAAAGACTGAACATAGCAATTGATGTTGCTTGTGCAATGGAATATCTCCACCACTTTTGTGAAACTCCAATTGCTTATTGTGACATAAAGGCAAGCAATGTACTTCTAGACAATGATATGGTTGCCCATGTTGGTGATTTTGGATTAGCTACATTTCTGTTTGAAGAATCAGGCAAGTTTTCCACACACAGTTATGTCAGCTAGCCTAAGGGGTTCTATTGGATACATCCCTCCAGGTATGTTATTCAAAATTCAAAGTGCCAAATTGTAGGTTACATTAAATTTATTAAAAAATGGTCTACTAATAAGTGAAATGCAGAGTATGGTATGGGTGGGAAGCCTTCTACACTTGGAGATATCTACAGTCATGGGATACTATTACTGGAGATTTTCAAAGGAAAAAGACCAACAGATGAAGCATTTGAAGGTGGCATGGGAATTCACTAGTTTCTCGAAAAGGCTCTACTTAAACCATGTCATGGATATAGTTGATCCTTTATTAAATTCTGAACAAGACTTTGAAGAAGAAAATCAAGAATTTGAGGGTGAAGACTTTGAAGGAGGAACTACGACATTAAAGCCACGGCTAAAGGTTTAATGGAGGATAGCTTTGTGTCACTAATGCAAATTGGATTGTCTTGTTCAGCAAATCTACCTAGTGAACAAATGTCAATCACAGTGGTGATCAACAAACTACATTATATCAAGAACTCTGTTATATGAACAACATTTTATGTATAATGTATTTATAAAATCTAAAGCACAAACTGGGCTATTGCTATGCAAGTAATATTTAACTAACCGATCTCATCACATCAACATTCTATACTTTTCGCTATTTTACGTGTTAAAGATAACTTTTAATATACTTTTCTCCATTCATCTTCACAATAACTATTTTAATCATCCTCAATCTTGCTATTAACGCAACGAATTTCACAAAATCCATACCAACATGCTTTCACTACCTGTATACAGGTGGATTTTTGAAGACATCATTTAACTTATTCAAGCATCAACAGTCCATGATAGACGATTTCAATGACATTTATGAGTAAAAACTCCGACAATCAAATTCAAATAACAATAACAAAAAAATTGCATGTTTCAAAAAAAGATGGTGCAAGCACTAAGGTCCACAGAGTTTAGCTACCCTGTGAAGCCAGAGTAACGTGGTGCCCTCCACTCTAAGACACAAGAGACCTAAGCCTTTGCTCAGGACTAGGTTGAAACTATCTTTTGGCCAATGTGGGAAGTGTACAACATGCAGAGACATTTATATCAAGTTTTTATCCCGCTAGATCCAAACGTCGATTAAATTGATTAGAAGAAAAGATTGTAACTTATTTGTACTTTTGGCAAGTAGTTAGATCTTGTTTGTTTGTATTACTTGCCGGTAATGCAAAACTAGTAAAGTACACAGAAATAGGGTGTCTATTTAACTAGTTACATTTAGACCCATGCAAAGCGCGAAAAACTCAATCATAACAATATAAAGCATTTTATATTCCATGATAATTGGTGTGAAGGAGTCACAATTCCTTGCCACAGGAGTGTGAATGTAGAAACTCTTTGTCGCTAGTGTGAAAAAGCAAAAGAAACTGCACTACAATGTAGTTTTGGCGTTTTGGTTTGTTATCATGCAGGGGAGGTAGTTATGGCATGGTAGGCATAGAATTCATTCTCATTCTCTCTCACCACTAGGTCTAAGATTAGGTTTAAATCTTCATCATTTCAGCATGGTACACATAGAATTCATTATCTCTCTGGGGTGAATAGCATCCTTAATTAGAGTTGGAATCCAGATTTAAAACTCATTGTTGATCATGCAGTTAGGTCTTTCTTTTTAACCAATGGTCATCAGTGTAATTTGAGCTGCAATGTCAATGCATTAGCGGTCTATACCAGAATGTGTGACATAAAAACAAATATTTTTCATTTTAAATAATTTTTATCAAGTATATTATTATTATTGTTTTAAATAATTTTCTTTTTGATTTATATATTACTATGTTTAATGATGACATTTCTCCATAGATATATACCTAAAATTCCTTGAACCACATGTTTAACAAACAAAACTATTTGATACATTATATTGATAATTAATTTTTCACAATACTGATATAATAATATTTTGATACAAAACATAGAGTCATGTACTTAATCCTTGATGATATGACACTGACTGGCACTGTTCCACCATCTATAGGAAATCTCACATTCCCCACCAGACTAAACCTCCGAAATAGTAGTTTCCATGGAGAGATTCCTCAAAAAGTGGGACATTTACAATTCTTGCAACATATAAACATTAGTTACAATTCTTTTGGTGGTAGTATTCCAAGTAATCTAAGCCACTGCACAGAACTAAGTATAATATCTGCTGGTCATAACACCTTCACAGGAACAATTCCAGCGTGGATAGGAAATTCTTCATCTTTATCTTTACTTAACCTAGCCGTGAACAACTTGCACGGAAACATACCAAATGAGGTAGGCCTATTATCAAGCTTGACACTTCTTGCACTGAATGGGAATTACTTATCTGGAACAATTCCTCCTCCTATTTTTAATATTTCTTCCTTATTCTTTTTCACTGTTTCTCAAAACGATCTGCATGGTACCATACCAGCTGATGTTGGTTACACTCTTCCTAATCTTGAAATATATGCTGGTGGAGTCAACAGCTTCAGTGGAACTTTTCCTGAATCACTGTCAAATGCATCAAGTCTAGAAATTCTTGATTTTGCAGAGAATGGTTTCACTGGCACACTTCCTAATAGCATAGGAAGATTGACCCATTTAATAAGACTCAATTTTGATGACAATAGACTTGGAATTGGGAAAGCTGGTGATCTGAATTTTCTTGCTTCCTTGGTTAATTGTACCTCTCTTGAAGTTTTGGGACTTGCAGATAATAGTTTTGGAGGAGAATTGCCTAGTTCAATTGCAAATGTTTCAACCCAATTAACTATACTTACTTTAGGTCGCAATGGAATAGATGGAAGTATCCCAATTACGATCAGAAACCTTGCTAACTTAACTGTTCTAGCATTGGAAGAGAACAACCTAAGTGGCTCTGTTCCTCATACAATAGGTATGCTTCAAATGTTAAATGGTTTGGAATTGAATAGTAACAAATTTTCTGGGGTGATCCCTTCATCCATTGGGAACCTGACAATGTTAACAAGGCTACTCGTGGGGGATAACAACTTTGAGGGAAGTATACCTGCTAGTCTAGGAAAATGCCAAAGCTTGTTGATGCTAAATTTTAGCTGTAACAGTCTCAATGGTACCATACCTAGGCAAGTCCTTGCCTTGTCTTCTCTTTCAATTTACTTGGACTTGTCTCATAATGCTTTGACAGGGTCTGTGCCTGTTGAAGTGGGCAAGTTGGTTAATCTTGCTAAGTTGGACCTCTCAGATAACAAATTGTCTGGCATGATTCCATCCTCTCTTGGAAGCTGTATTAGTTTGGAACGAATACATTTGCAGGGTAACATTTTTGAGGGAAACATTCCTTTAACTATGAAGAATTTGAGAGGCTTACAAGATATAGATCTGCCATGCAATAACTTGTCCGGGGAGATTCCTGAATTTCTTGCTGAGTTCCAAGCGCTAGAGCATCTCAATCTTTCTTACAATGATTTCACTGGCAAAATACCAATGAATGGAATCTTCAAGAATGCAACTTCCTATTCAGTGTATGGAAACAGCAAGCTCTGTGGTGGTGTCCCAGAGTTAGATTTACCTGCATGCACCATAAAAAAAGCCTCTTCCTTCAGAAACTTTCATGACCCTAAGGTGGTTATCACTGTAATTTTAGCACTTGTTTTTGCGCTCTTTCTATTTTGTTTTCTTGCAATCTTTATGATAAAAAGAGCCAGAAAGAAAGCTTCAAGATCAACTACAAGCAAAGATTTGGAATTTCAAATTTCATACTCAGAAATTGCAAAATGCACTGGTGGATTTTCCCAAGATAACCTGATTGGCTCAGGAAGTTTTCAAATGATGAATCAACTGTTGCAGTTAAAGTATTAAATCTTCAACAAAGAGGAGCTTCGAAGAGCTTCATTGATGAATGCCAAGTTCTAAGAAGTATAAGGCACCGCAACCTTCTCAAGATCATAACTGCCATCTCAAGTGTAGATCATCAAGGTAATGACTTCAAAGCATTGTTGTTTGAGTTCATGCCAAATGGAAGTTTGGAAGATTGGTTGCATCCTGTAGATAATATTGTACATAAACAGAAAAAGACATTGTCATTTATCCAAAGACTGAACATAGCAATTGATGTTGCTTGTGGCCTGGAATATCTCCACCACTTTTGTCATACTCGAATTGTTCATTGTGATATAAAGCCAAGTAATGTGCTTCTTGACAATGATATGGTGGCACACGTTGGTGACTTTGGATTAGCCACATTTCTGTTTCCAGAATCAAACAATTCTCCCCAACAATCAACCATGTCATGCGTGCTAAAGGGCTCTATTGGGTACATCCCTCCAGGTATATGTCTTTTACTCTGTTTTAATTCTTCACTCTTCTTTTGTTTGTAGGAGGAAAGTAAACAAGACAAAAGAAATTTGAAATTTGAAAAGAAGGGAGGATGAAAGAAAAGGATATTTTGAAATTTCATATCTTGTATAAATTTTAACTTTTTTCCTCTTTAGTTCCTTTTGGTTTCTCTTCGACCAAACAAATGAAAATGTACCATTTTTTATATTTTCTCTTTTCTTTTTCTTTTTTTTCAAATAGATCATAAATGTTCAATTCTTTTTATAAGTAAAATATTACTTTATTAACATGTTAATTTTTATTAGTAGAAAATTTGAATTTACAATTCTTCCGTCTCTTATCTCTCTACTTTTTACTTCTGTTTTTTATAAATGTTCAATTGTTACCTTGCCCTAGAACCTCCCTAATCAAGGTTTTAGAAAACAATTTGCTCATTCTAATTGCAATAATTGAGATTTTTTTTTCAGTTGTTAAATTAAATATGGTATGATTACTTTTTTCAGTATTTTTTAAAATATTTAATTTTTTTCCACTATTATTTTTTTTTAAGTTCAATTCTGTTTCACAATTTTTTAAATGGCTTTAATGTTATTCTACTATTATTTTTATATTTAATTTTATCCTACAATTTTAAAATAATTTCAATGTCATATTCTTTGTTAAATGGAAGCTAATAATATAATATCATCTTCAATTCTTTAAATAATTTTTTTAACAATAAAATTATCACAAATTGTAAAAAATTAATGAAAGAGATCACTTAAAGAATTGCCAAACAAAATTATATCTAAAATTAAATAAAACTATTTAAAGTTTTTAGAATAAACTTAAATGCAAAATAATAATTTTACCAAATTAAATACTTAAAAAATAGTGAGACAAAAGGATAATCAAGACACTAAATGTATCTGTATGGCTGTTTTATAAAGATAGTGAAAGGTTCATTAGTTAAAAAAGCTGGCTGTAAAGTTGGTTAAGGTTCATTTAGTTTAGAAGTAGCTAGTTTGTAGGCTAACGATGTTTATTTTTCAGATTCCTCATCGTCGCTTTTTTTGCCCTGGCCAATAAAGAGTTATTAGCTTTTATGTTTAAATAAAGAGTTTAATTAGTATAAGTGACATTTTAAAAGAGTTTTATAATATTTAATTAAAATTATTTATTTATATGATTTTTAAAATATTAATTAATAAAATTATCAGAATGATTTTGATTTAATGACAGCATAAAATTTAGTGCGTACAAAATCTGAATATACAAGAGATCAATTTTGCTCCATCCTTCTACTTCACGTGTTTAGTTCTGGGTTTTGCTAATATTACTATTCGTCTAAGTTTGTTATGAAGATATAAAGTGACTTAAATAGTTAAAGAATAGAAATAGATGATGAAAGGGCATGAATTTGATTATTAAATCTGACAAAAGAATTAATATTATTAAAAATACTATCATTTGCTTTGCTGTATAAAAAGAAAGTTTCAGATTGTTGTTGAATATGATGTATATAGTCCAATATATTTCAGTCTGATATTGAGTCCGGCCAATAGCTATATTTCGGTCTGATGTTAAATCCCATAGCTATTTATTTTCAGTCTAATGCTAATGCTTAATCTAAAAACACAAGGTTTTTGAGTTTTCCATCATGACCAAATCGCGATTATAAACTTATATGATAATAACAATAACTTGGTTACAAATGATGCAGAATATGGAATGGGTGGCCAACCTTCAGCACTGGGAGATGTATACAGTTATGGGATACTATTACTTGAGATGTTGACAGGAAAAAGACCAACAGATGATATGTTTGAAGAAACTCACCAGTTTAGAGCCTTGGCATTACCGAATCATGCCATGGAAATAATTGATCCTTTATGGCTCCCTAAGCAAGAATTTGGTGATAGAGCTAAAGAAGTTTCCACAGAGGAGGAATCACTGTTGGGAATAGGAGTGTCATGCTCTTCAACTTCACCACGTGAAAGGGTGCCAATGACTCTGGTCGTCCACAAACTACATGCAGTTAAAAGCTCCTACTTATGTGGTGAAAATTGAAAAGGGAAGAGGGAAAAAACAAACATGATACCAACTTGTATATACCAAAAGGGAATGGAAAAAGTTTTGCCATGAATCGGAAACTGTCAAGAGTTACAAACTTACAATATCAAAGGTAAGAGCTACCTAATGCCTAATAGCATATGGTAGGAATAAAAAATTTTGAAGGGAAAACGACGCACTTTGCTTTTAGCACCTGGATAATGGTGCCTTGATAATTTAATCTCTTCTTACATTTTAGCTTTTCTCTTTATTCAATATTGCCAAAATATATTTTAATTTAGTTTCCAGTTCAAGTTTTACGTACGTTCCTACTACCTAGTAACCACTAAAAAATATAGTAAGAGTTTTAAGTAATTTTTAAAATTCAACAAATTTATTAAATAAAACAAACCTTTACATTGTTACTACATAAACTATATTTTTTTAGTTTATGTATGTACTTAGTTACTGATTTCAAGTATTTATTAGTAAGTTAGTTAGGGTATTGCACAAGATAAATATTTATTTTTATATAACTAAAATTATAATTATAAGTTATAATAATAAAAAGTATTTTAATATAGATAAAGTATAATTAATATTTTTAGATATAGAAATTATAATTTATAATAAATAGCTTAAATTGTTATACAACGTTATTCTTCAATTTTAATGGATAAGAAATTAAGAAAATTACGTATACATATACATATATATATATATAGTGAGTATTTTTGTATAAGACAGAGAAATAGTTTTTTTGTTAGTTGTAAATTTCTATTTGAAAAAACGAACTTATGTTCATAAGAGGAGGATTTGAATTAAGATTCTCCTATGTTTAACATTTACTCCTATATAAAAATATTTATATGATTTCCATTTTATCTTTTTAACTTTGTACCTCTTTTATTGGAGAAGTAAAATAATTGAAACTTTTTTAATTCTCCCTGAGAAATTAAAAAAAAATTAAGCAATTTGAACTAGAATGCTTTGTGTTTGTTGAAGGTTGCAAATTGGTGCTATTTACTTATAATGATATTGACAGCTGAGGTACGTTGGATTTTGAAGTTTGAGCAGAAAACACTGATTAATCTCAAGCTATTCTCTCCCTCTTGCATGCTTAAAACAATTCAACATGAAATGAACAAGTTTTTCTTATGCAAACGCACAAAAAATTACAACCCAAGTGTGGTGTTCCAATTTGAGCAAGGTTTCGTCTTCTTATGCCTTCAATTTGGAAACTTGAGCAACAATTCATTGGTAGGTGTGTTCGAAATTGAGGAAATAGTAACAACTCAAAAGTATGGTGAAGCTGAAGGAGTAACACTGTGAATAAACGGCTGAAGAAGAAGAAAACATAGAATGGGCCAACTTGGCTAAGAAGATGAGTTTCACATCAGCATTTGGTGAGTCTTTCGAGTATATTTTTTTCATCAATGTTGATTTCATTGTGCTGAAAGAAGGGCTCAAGGCAAAGACCAAGCTCAGAAGCTCCAACCAAAATTCACCCCAAGAAGATAAAGGGATTTGGAAGATTAGAACTGATAGAATCATGAGGCTAATGGCAGTGGCTGCTAATCTTGCAGATTTGTTCATAGCAGTAGCCGAGATTGAGCCAAACCCGTTCTGCAACCACACGGTTACTCTTGGTATTAGTGACTTGGTTTTGGTTGATATAGAAATTTGTACAACTTGCTGTAACTTTTACTCTCTGTCAAATTTGTTGTCAAAGATTAAAAAAATGTAATGTAAATCTTTTTAACTCTCCAAGAGTTTTTTACATAAAGTTTAAAAAAATTGAAATTTCTTTAACTATGGGAGGTATTGCAAGAGACTTAAAAAAATTTGCAAGCTCTTGTTTAAGGAAAGAGAAGAGAAATTAAGTTTAGGGACAGAATAAAAATTTTAAAAAAATTTTATAAAAATAAGTATGACTCTAAATCATGGGAGGTGAATGGGCAAAGCCCAATCCTAATATTATTAATAATAATCATTTACTATACGAAATCAATTATAAAATCCAAGTTATACTTAGTAAGTAATTTTAATTTCAGTTTCTAATTTTGTATACTAGTTGAAAATTTTGTTTAACCTTATTAATATAATATTTGTTAGACAAAAGGTTTTAGAATTTAATTAGTATACATTGACAATGTAAAAGAGTTTTACATTCAAATCTAATTACAATTTTTCATTTATATGATTTTTAGAATATTAATTGGTAAAGTCAACAAATTTATCATAAATACAGGGTTATGATTGAATATTAATGTAATTTTTTTTACACTAACAATATATACTAATTAAACTCAAGATTTTATAGTAGTGAATAAATTTTTTTTAAACAATGTAGAACTTTTTAAAATACTAGCTTTTAAATTCTTATAGTTTATTTTTTATCCTTAAATTATTTAATATATTTCCATATTATTATTTCTTATATTACAATACTTATTTTGATATTTATAATATTAAATGTTTATTTTTTTTTTGTAATGAATTTAATTGGTATATACTATCAGTGTAAAAGATTTTTACACAAATTCAGTCATGACTTTTCATTTATGTCACTTTTAAAACAATAACGAGTAAAATTACCATATTTACAAGTTGTGACTGAGTGTAAGTAAAAAAATTTTTACACTCACCGTTTATACCGTTTTTAATACTGTAAAAATTATTTTGGAGGAAAAAGGAAGTGCGTTGATAGTATAATATAATTACAAAATTTACTTAAAATGAGTGATAAATTTTAACCTAATAGAAAGATATATTGGATGTTTGCTGATTCAAAGTTCACGTAAAAAATGAAGGGTTTTTAATGACTAAAAAGACTGATGGACGATAGATGGTGGCGTGCTATAGAGAGTTTCTAAGAGAAATTAAACTCCAAGAGTTGTTTGGTTTTGCAGCCATTCTCTCGAGGAAAAAAGAAAAGGATTAGTTAGTCGGTTGAGATTCTCACGTCGAATAAAAAGCAAAATGGGCACGTGGTGTTCAATCTTTAGAATGGTTGCTAGTTCCTCGTACGTCCCCACCAGTATAAAATGAAGGCCACTTATGCTCTCAACAACACACAAGTTTAATTTGGCAATAAAAGCTTACTGCAAAGGAATAACCGGTTGTTTCTTTGTGATCAAGCTTCACTCCATCAACATCCAAGTGATGGCCCTCAACACCACTTGCTCCAAGGCCTTTCTAGGAACTCATGTTCCTAAATCTGCTCTTCATGTTTCCTATACTCCCAAGTTTTCCTTGTCCCAGAATGACAAAAACTTGCTGTTCCCCACACTTGTTCTGAACAAGGGCCTTTTCCCCCTTCATGCTATGCCATCCAAAACTATGGTCTTCTCTTGTTTTACTTTTATGCCTTTCTTTCCATTTTTTTAATCATACATGGATTACCTTTGATGTGTTTTTCCTTTTTAGGATATGGATCAAATTAATAATCTTTTTTGTTATGAAATTATGAGAAAGTTATCTTATACTGGAGAAACTGTATTAATTTGAATGAAATTATTGGTTATGAGTTTTTTTTATATTCATTAATTGGATGAAATTTAATCTTGGTTGGCTTATCATGATGCAGATGGACTTGGACACTTTGGTGATTCAACCTGAAGAACAAGAACAACAAGGTGAGTTCTAAGACTAATATCTTGTATGATCTTTCTATTGAATATATATATTCTATATCTATAAAATCTTTATAAACGTGAATTTGATGTGCAGAGGAAACAAAGACTATTAATGTCAAATTTCAGTTACAACGCAATTGTAACTATGGAGAACAGTTTCTAGTTGTTGGTAATGATCCTATTTTTGGTTCATGGAACCCTGCAAATGCCATACCAATGACCTGGTCCGAAGGGCATGTGTGGACTACAGAAATGGTGAGAATTATTATTATCTTTTCAGAATATGAAAAATGTTGTGTGATGGAAAAACAAAGTTTAATGTTGCCGTGTGTTATGCAATCAGGGTGTACCAGCTGGAAACTTCCAATTCAAAATTATTCTGAAGAGAAAAGAGGGTGAGATTGTTTGGCAACCAGGCCCAGATAGAATTCTCCAGACTTGGGATGCAATGAACAGAATCACTGTTTGTGAGGATTGGGAAAATGCTGAACATCAGAAAGTAACAGAAGATGATGATGATGATGATGGAGTTCCAAACACAGAGGAGGAAGATCAACTTGATAACCCAAATATGGAAATCCATATTGAGTCAGAAATGCCAAATTTGGATAGTTCAAAAGAGAAGCAGAAATCCAATGTCTCCAAGATGATGAAGAGCACATGTTGAACCCAATTGGAGAATTTTTGTTTCCTTGAACACAAAGTATGATCTACTAGTAGGATGAAAGCTCAAGTTATTTAGAGCCAGGCATTTCCATTCTACTGCTAGTATAACTATTTATTTATTAGCAAAAATAAGTGTCTTCTATTCTATTGTATGGTCATATACGTTCATCAATGAAGTTGAATTTATTTTTTTTCATATCCATCGATCGTCATTTTTTTCTCGTATAAAAGAATTGCATCTTATAAAGGCTAAAAAAGTCAGGGAAAAAACTTGTTTTTTCTCAAAAAACGAAGTTTTCTAAACCTTTAAAAATAAAGCTAACTATAAAAGAGCCTAGTGTGCAACTATGACATTTAGTCCATTGTTAAACTTGCAAGTTACATTACAAGTAACAAACACTCAAATTCTTTGCTTTGACTATGAGCAGCAAATGCAAATTTCACCGTAAATTTATGAGTATATCAACATCTATTTGAACTAATTATACATACATTTTTTTTTCTTTTTTTTTTTTAGTGATCACAAAATTTTTAATTTTTGCAACAATATAATAGTTGCACCCTTTAGATTGGTGATAAGTTGTTAGTATATATATCCCTTTCAAAATTTACACCTAATACCATTTATTCCTATGGAAAATATAGATAGTGTTTCTGTGACATGTAAAAAACAGAGTACTAGTATAATATATTAAAACATAGGTAGTGTTTCTGATATTTACACTAACGGCTTTAACACAAGAGGGGTCTAGTTGTAACATGGCTACAAAAGTTATGGGATTTTTGTGATTGTTCAAAAAAAAGGAAAAGGTGTATATGTAATTAGTGCAAACCTGATGAAGTTGTGTAATTTATAATCTAAGATTTCCGGGGAATGAAGATTCTTCTAGCTAATGCATCCGCAAAACATTCAAAAATAGTATTAATCTCTTATTCATTCTCTCGTCTATTCATATCCATATATGCTCAATAAAGAGCAAGAATCTCAGCATACCAAATAAATGCAAATGAGAGGAGGAGATTGTGTTAAAATTTCTTCATTAACAACTAACATTGCTTATAAAAAAACAAAAAAACAGTCTTGCAAAATGATATCCAAGTTACTTGTCATTGTTGGAAAGCATAAGACCCTATAAAATGAACCCACAAATTAGTCTTATAATACTAGTAAGGAACTCTCCTGTATATTGCGATTTTATCATATCAATTTCTAATTTTCCTTGGATTAGGAGCCAAAATGGAAAAAAAAAATGTGACTAGTTTTAAAATCTTAAAAAAGCCTTTCAAAACTTTATTAGAGTATTTTTTTTTAAGTTTCATTTAATTAGAGAATTCCAAATGCTTTGTGATGGAATGTGTTGTTTGAATGAAAAATTTTAAGAGAATTTAAAATTCTAGTCATTTGTGAAAATATTTTGATTAGTAAAAATTGTAGAATTTCAAATTGTTTCAAAAAATAAGAATTTGAAATTCTTCGAGTCTACTTTACTTTCTCTTTTATTAATGTTTGTTGAGATTATTTTTCACTTGATATTGATCATGATTATTTTTCAATCAATGTTTGTTGAGGTTTTTTAGTATATGTTAGTCAATTTTTTTCTTATAGTTTCATTCAGAACAAAATTGGTCGATGCTATTTTTCAATCTAGATTTTTTGAGGATCAATATAGGCTAAGGATTTTTACTAATATTGATTGAGATTATTTTCTAACTTACATTAGTTAGAGTTTTCTTTAGTCATATTCAGTGAAAATATTTTTTTGGAGAATATAAGTAAAAAAATTCATTTGACATTGCCTACGTTATTTTTTGACAAATGTTAACTAGAGTTTTTTCAATAAACATTGGTAGGAAGATATTTTTGTTAGCATTTGTTAGGATTTTTCAATTGACGTTGATGGAGGTTATTTTTTCATCTATGTTTGCTTAAGTTGTTTTCAGTCAAACTACAAAACCAAATACAAGATGTATTAAACATCATGACAATAGCCCTTAGTTAATTCATGTTTATACGCACTTTTTATATATAAAAAATAAATAAAAAACAATAATTAAAATAATTATATACAATTTCATCTCTAATTATGAGGTATATGAAACTCTAATGCATTATCCATAATACATGGACATATTTCGCAATGTTGTGGAGGATAGTTGAAACTCTTGCATGACATGCAAAATCCCAAAGTATTAGAGACAATAGTGTGAACTACTTTAAAGCATGGTGAGAAATACATTTTCTTTTCTCTTTTTTTTTATCAAATATGGATTTTTTATTTTCGTGGTGTTTTTTTTTAATAAGACTTTATCTTTTCTATTGTTGTATAACTTTTGTGTACTTTGTATAACTTATTGTGAAGATTGTGGTAAGCATATTATTACTTTAAAAAATATATAATATTAGAATTTTTAAAAAATATTTTTCTTGTAATTATTATTTTTATATATTTTTTATCCAAACATTAGTGGGATTTCATAGTCTTTATAATCTTTATGAATGTAAATTTAATGGGACAAGAATTTCTTCTTAACTCAAAAAAAAATTAAAAATGATGTTCAAATTTTTATAAATAAAAGAACAAATTACAACTTAAGATAAACATCTAAGTACGTTTTTTTAATTAAATTATTGGTCCTAAAATTCAAAAGAAATTTTTTCGATCCCGTATATTAATTTTTTAGTCCTAATTTGAGTATTCTGTTTTTTTATTATTAATTTAGTTAAATTTTTTGTCTAAAATTTGAGATAATTATGTTAGTACGCGTTAAAAATAAGGTTAGTGAACTTAGAATATGTGACATCTTTTGCGAACCATAAATTAGAAAATAATAAATGATAAAAGTTGAAGGAGCTATTTTCTTTTCCATGACAAACATAGTTTCACATCACCGTGATGGTGCATTGTGGGGGAAAGACCTCAGGATCAACGCCCAGGTGGAGTTCTTGTTGCTTCGCACATTCAAGACATGTCAGTGAGGTTCCCGACGAATAGAAGATCTTAGTGTTGCTATCATCGGCGATTTTGTCCCATCAGCTCAGAGTAACGCCATGTGGCCAGCAGTATGATGCAAGTGATAAAGACAGATCAAGATGATGTTTGTTGCAACCACAGATCTTCAATAGCGTTAAGTGTTAAACAATCCCACTTAGTTTGCAATCACAGTTGAATATGATTGTTGTAGTTTAGTCATCAATGTCAGTTCCTAGGTTTTGATTGCTGCTAAATGTGACAAATAAAATTCACAAATTATAAACTCATAATTCCTTAGGGCCACACACTAACTAGATACTAAAACAATTAATATTCAAATTTAAAAGATCAATTTTATTTTTTTTAATTTTAGATACCAAAATCAAGACCAAAAATTTAATTAAACCTTTTTCAAAGTTAAATGTGTAAATTTTGTTTTAAGTTTTTAAATAAATTAAAATATTCTAAATCAAACACAATTACTTTAATCTCCACTAAATTTATTATACTTAAAATCTTAAGTTCTATTGTTTACTCAAATATCAAAATAACTTTTTTAACCTTGTACCACTTAACACTTCTCAACTGAAACAGACATTGCTAAAATTATGAATCTCAAGTTCTTCCCCTTTCAAACTCTACTTTTCTATTATACATATCCTTCCATTTCTTACAATTTTAACTAAATTTATGACGCAAGAACTAAAAACCCTTCCTTTATAATTAAATCCTTCCATTTCTTACCATTTTTACTAAATTTATTACTGACAAGAACTAAAACAGCATCTCAAGACCAAATCACAGCCTAAAATTTAAAAGAGCCAAAACACAATCACATTCTACTTATATTAGTATTTGTAGAGGTTTAGTTTTTGCACCATCAAATTGATTTTTACATTCTCAGAATAAATTTCAGATTGAGCTATTTCGAATTAATACAAGAGACTTTCTCATGAGCCCAAATTAGATAATCCAAACTTTTTTTACAAGCCTAAGTCTAGATTAACCTTTTTGTGAACCTAGATTAATCAATCCAAACTTGTAAAAAACTAAATCTGAATTAGCCAATCCAGATTTATTAAAAACTTATTTTTTCAATATTTAGATTAGCTAATCTAGATTTATTAAATAATTCAATGCTTTCAAACTCCACCAAGTCCTAATCAATTGCAAAAAGCAAAATAAAAGTAAACACCTACCAACTATGTTTGGAAGACAGAGATGCAAAACAAAATTCAGATTGAACCGAGAAAAATAAAATGCAAAAGCCAATAAACGAAGAATAAACAAGCACCGAAATTATTGGAGTCACGGTAAACAGAAGGAAGAAAAACAGAAGAATGAAGAGGAAAATTTTTACCTCATGCATTTTGAACGTAAGAGCAATTTTGTCTTTTTGCAAGACTATAAAAATGCAATGAAAAGATATAGAGATGCCTTGAGAAAAACTCGAAATACATTAACCAATTTAAATGCATACATATGCACTAAAGACTCCATGTAGAAGGGTTAAAAAACTAATTGATGTTCAAGACAGGCCAACGAAAATTAGTAATTGACTATTACGATGACCATGTGACTGTTTGGGAGGAGTTAGCATCTCTCTTTATTTTCCTATGTTACTAAGCGTTTGAATATATAAATGTTTTATTCTATAAAATTTATATCATCTCTATTTGATTAATTTTTCAAAAATACAGAAAATGGAAGAAATGGAGGTAAGCGTAGAAATTTGTCTGAAACTTAACGCCCAAAAAAGTTTAGGCCAGCGTAATACAAATTAAGTCAGAAGCGACCAACAAACCGTAAGAAAAGATGATTTAATTACAAAGGAGAAATGATTTTCTTACGATTAATACTCGAACTAATTTGACATTGAAATCGAGGCTAGACAAATATCCTAATAATGAAGGCAATAGTAGGGCAAAACAAAAAAATGCCCTTCTCTGTAACAGAATTAAGCCAAGGGAAATTACCTCAACATATCTACAACCGCTACGGCAGAGATATTACACGAGCAAATTACATTAAAACCTGCGTACAAAATAATAATATGCTGACTCAATAATTCAAATGCCCTATTCTCCTATTGCTGCTCTGATGGTGTCAATCTTGTTTACGTTGCAACTTTTTCATTCCTTCAATCGTTTATTGGAAATAGATTGAAGCATTCTGAAATGACAACCAAAAAAACTAAGCATAGACGCCTATTATTATATGAAATACTCACTCCTAAAACCAAGCTTGTGCTATAAAGAATCCATCAAATTTAAATATAATTCCCAAAACATAACAGAAATAGAAGAGTTCAAATTATTGACGATTTCACACTTCCAGATAAAATCGTATTTTAAGTTACCTCGGGGAGCTGATACGTTTTTCTATTTGCTGATTACTGGAATTTGGTGTACTTGACTTAGTAGTCTCAGCATCCGAAGCCTGAAAATCATAGTGAATTGATAGAAATAATTACAAAACAAAAATTCATCACAAAACCACAATATAAAAATCCCTCGGAACAAGTTAGTCAATTTACATATCATCCGGAAAGTATATTAACTTTTTATCCTAGGTGAAATATTCAGCAAACCATAATAATAATTCATCAGAGCAACCTAGTTTAAATAATATCCTGCAGTACCAATTATTCGAGTCTACAAATTCCATGTATCGAACCTTAGACAGCTGTTATTAAAAAATAATTAAATCCATAACATAAACTTAAGGAAAAAGCAATTGATCCTTCTTGTATTCCCAACTGAACTGGAAAGCAACAACATAATTTATTACAAGCATGCAATAGCAACAATATGGTTGAAATGATAACAAGGGAGTACTTGGATAATGGGTAGATACTAGGTACTGACCACCAAGCCATTACCTTTTACGCAGGAATTTAAGAAGCCTGTCTAAGACAGCAGTGGCAGACGTGAAGCCAGTTCACTCCCCATTCAGTGATTTAGCCTTCACATTGATACTACACAATTCCATAAACGATGTGATTTCTCTATACAACCACTTTCATCTGGAATTTCTAGTCCACATACCCCTTATCCAAGCATCACCTATTTCCTTAAACAAACAAGTCAAATCAACTACGAAAACATAAAAAATCCTCACCTCAGGAACATTTTCCTTAGGCGCTCCATCTTCTGTTTGCAGTTCACTAGATTCCGGATTGACCACATCCCACAGGAAACCATTGTCACGTCCAAGAGAAAGCTTGTCGAATTCTCTATCAACTGCTCTACACTGAGGCTCCACATGTGCCACATACTTCTCTGTAAATCCATACACCAAAAAATGTATTCAGTACTCAGTCCAGTTACAATAAAGGTCAAAAAAGTTAGATTTATAACAATGAATTATCATGAACAAACTTCTTCAATCAACCATCGTGCCATCCACCGGTAGCATGCAGAGAAGCAATTCCTCAAACCCAGACAACTCAGTACATGATAATATTTACCGCTTGAACAAAGTATGCTGATAATTTATACCTTAACATACGATAGAACATTTAGTTTTTCTATTTTAGAAGTGTGATCAAGTCCTATCATGGAGCCAAGGGTGCAAATAAGGAACTGAGTCAGATACAAGATACTGACAGCAGTAACTGAATCACATACCAACAGATATTCTTCAATTTGAACTCACTCCTAATTGTTCAACCAATTGGTACAATTTCACAAACCACCAAAATAAAGAACCTCAGAACTGTTCTACATGCATGCACAGTGATGGAATGGAAGGGCAGATTCAGACACTTGTTGTCAAGCAACAAGTAAATGCTATGACTAACCAAAAAGAAGAAAAGAAAGTTCTGCATATATTCCAAAAACATCACACCCATTAATGTCACATCAAATGCAGCAACATTATCCCTATATTCCAAGATTTTTTTCTTCATCACTACAAAGGAAAAAAAACTATAAAAACAATATAATCAGAGTACATTTTTTGGAATTGGCTGCAACAATGTTTACCTGCTAAGCTGCGAAGAGCATTCTCAGCAGCTTGCTGTTGAGCATCCTTCCTTGTCCTACCCATACCAACACCTATTTTCTCACCAGTGAATAGTACCTAATCCCAGGTACAAGACAAATTTACAACACAGTTTATGAATACCAAACTAAACCTAAACTTAGAACACATGCACACAAAGGCATACAATAAGTTAATAACAAAAAAATAACATTCACTGACCTCCACTGAAAACTGCAAGTCTTTGCTGGTGCTTAAAATGGACTTAAACTCAACCTATAAAAGGAAAACATGAAACTGCACTCTAAGAAAAACACACAAAAAGTAATCAGTTAGGTGCAGAAACCATGCATACCTTAGAGTTACACCGCCTCCCAATTTCTTGTAGCACTTGAATAGATAGAGGGGGTAAGAAATTCAACTTTCCAGCATCATTTTGAAAATCTTTACTATTAGAAGATGCATGGTTTGAAGATATCCCATCCTCTGCAGAATGTTTGGTCAATAACACAACACAGAAAACAGCAAATATTATAGGCAGTGAATGAAAATAATGCTATTGAGAACTTCAGAAACAAGTCTGTCCAAAGTATATGGGTTTTTCCAGCCCATAAACTAGGAGACATGATTGGATAATTCAGCAAGACCAACACCAAAATCTACAAAATGATATGAACTTAAGAATAAAAAATGAAGGAAAACAAAAAGAAAACATGGGGAAAAGATTGGATAATTCAGCAAGACCAACAAACAAAGAAAAAAGTAAAATAAAACACCACTAAAGAAAATATACATTAACACTCAACTTCAGCTTCAGCCATCTCCTGAACCCAATGAACATCCCTATAAGCAAAAACAATTGGAACCTTTCAATTTTTACAGATGCCAAAAAGGCCAAAGTTCCCTTACAAAATAAGTAAACCAATACTACTGAGTATTTGCAAAGAATCCAATTCAATCTCACATCAATCATACCAAAAACTTCTAAAATGCCATAACTGTTCAATTTCATGTGTAGCAGTTTATATAAGGCGGCTTACGTGCCACACATGGATTTGAAATGCAGAAAGCAATAGTGGTTTTGAAGTTTGCATGATGCAATTCTGCAAGGCAACACAAGCTCATGATGGCAGTGGTTTTGAACAGGAACATGAAACAGGCTGCTAAACTGTGCAATGCTGCTTCCAATTTAACACTTGATCTTTTAAGAATACATCAAAACTATATTAATATCAATATAAAACCAGTGTTTCCAAAGGTGAATGGCAAAACTTAGTGGAGGACCAAAATTCCACCATAAAAACACGTTATTGCACCTTATGACACTGCTATGTGGACATCCCTACACAAATTGTGTTACAACAGTTGGCCAAAAGTTTGCCACGTCATGGCACTATTTGCATTTCCATGGCGGTTATTTAACAATACTGTATAAAACCCATTAAAATAACAATCATCTAAAATTAATAGCAGCCGCCAAATACCAGCTAATCATTTAGAGGTGTTCATGAGTCAGACCGATTCAGTTTTCAGCAGAAAAAAATCTAACCTAATTAATTTTAATTGGTTTGGTTTGGTTAGGATTTCATAAATTTTTTGTTGTGATTTGAATCAAACCAAATCAATGATGATCAAATTGATACCGGTTCAGTTCGCCTAAAATTTGATAAAAAAATAAAATAAAAATAACAATTGTATCCTAAAATTAACATATAATATAGTAAATAAATAAATTAAAGAACACAAGTGTTTAAACATATATAAATTAACAATTTTATCCCAAAATACCTAAGTATTCACATACAGCAAAAATTAACAAAATTTACTAACATAATTACTTAAATGTTTGACTAAACAAAATCATACAAATACATTTGATAGGTCATTAATGTGAGCGCAAAACAACACTTGGCAGTTCACTTAATAAGTAATAATTAAAAATAAGAAAAATATATAAATCCATTTGATTGGTTTGGTTTCTGAACATGAAAAAATCCAAACCAATTTAATTCATTCAGTTTGTATCATCAAGTTTCTCAGGTCAATCTGAAACAATAAATACCCCTATGATCATTATTCTATTTTCACACTGTTCATGCTTAATCAAATAAGATTCAAACGCTTCAAATCATAATATTAAGAAAATAAACTTTACCTGATGGTTGAGTCTTAGATGGAGCATTCTGTTTCTGCAAATCAGAAACTGAAGTTGCCTGCATATAAGCCATATTTCAGGACAGGAATTTTACAGTATTCACAAAAGCACTTCATTGTCAAAAATGGAAGGCAACCAAATGTTCATTAACAAACCTCTTCAGTCTTAAGTTGGGATGCTTGTGGGAGTACAACATTGGGGGGTGAACCTATGACACTATGAGAAAATTGTTTTTGTTGAACCTGATGCTTATCGGACTTTACTACATTAGATTCTTTAACAGATGCAAATGACCAATTATTTGACTGAGTTCTGGTTATATCATCTTCTGCCAACCCACCTCCAAATGGCTGCATTAAAGATGCTGATGCTTGATTAGGTGGTCTCGATATCAGAGGAGGTTCAAGTGAAACTTGACCTCTTATATCTAGACCATGCCTCATGCTTAGAAGTCCTTTTCTCGTGTCATAATCACGATCAACAGAGCTTCCGTCATGCTTGACCACTGGAGGTCCAAGCAAACCAGGTTCTAAGACAAAATTGGAAAGATACCATGAAAAAAAAGCATATATTTTCAAAAGTAGAAGATAGAAACTCTGATAGCATAAGATGTTTCATACTCTGCGAAGGAATCAGTGTTCTTGAAGATCCAGGGCCAATGACATTTGAAATAATACCAGCAGTTGTCTGAGAGGTTTCATGTCTGAACTCAACACTGTTTGCCATGGGTTGGCTGACTAAATCAACAGAAAATTTATCACCCTGAAAGAATAACACAATAAATAGAGAACTATTTTACTATCAATATACATGTTCCAAGCATATAAACAAGGGACTCATCAGAAGACAAGAAATCCCCTACCAAGGTTTACTAGAAAGCATGAAAAAACATTGCTACAACAGAGACCACAAATAACACATTGAAAACCAGGGAAGCTTACAGGTTGGCTTAACCTTCGCTCAACTTCTGCAACATTTATTCCTTCACCAATGGGGGCATTAGCATTACCATTTGGCATATCCTATCATCCACTTAATTGGTTATATTAGAGCAACAAATAAACAAGCATCTACAAGACTACAACAGCAAAAAAATAGCACATCATCATAGATGGCTAATTATCATCGATCATCAATCAAATAAATAACAAACCACAGATTTTCCGATTTAATACCTCTGACATCAAGTAGTTGCTCACATCTGGAGGGTGAGGTAAAATTCCAATCTCATCTTCAAAGAAGATTTCAGCAATTCTTTGTAATAAACTCTCATCAAACTCTCTGAGAATATGGCAAAGTAATTATGGCCATAGTGGGAAGAAAATTTGAGCCAATAAAACACATAATGATATAACTTACTTGAAAAAACAACCTCTGACATTGCATGCAACATTTCTCGCTACACATAGGACTGGAACAGCATTGGCTGTCTATTAAAAAATAAAAATATACTGAAGTCTCTATCACGAATAGTTAGAAAAATATTGCAATAATATAATTGAACATGTACCTCTGCTTGAGGAGCATAATAAGGAGTAAAGGCAGGAACAACATGAACCCTAGGCTGGTCCTTGTCTTCCCAAACCTTTGACCGATCATCAATCACCATTGCCATTTTGGGATGGCACATACCATCGTGGAAAACACTTAGTAGAGATTTTCGGGAACCTGAAAATTGCTCGATAAGGAAATAAATAACAGTAGATAAAAAAAATTAACCCCAATATGAACCAAGAAGACATAATAAAGCAAAAAACAAATTTGTTTTTGTTACATAACCAACAAAACCCCCTACAAAAATTGTTTTTAATAAGTATATAAGATTTTAAAACATGTTACATTTCAAAATTGTGTGAAAGTTGTATCATATTAAGGCAATTCAAAGATGGTTCAAATATTTAGGAATATACCTGATTTGACACAAATCACACGATCAAGGATTTTCTTTGAACCTATAAGATGTGCCTCAGGGTCAAGAAGCCTCCACATTTCCAAAGCATAATCCCTTTCAGCCATAGTACAAACATATACTTCAAACCGCTTGCGCCCTTTTGCAGTTAAATAGCATCTTAAATCCTCCCAGGCAGGCCGTAATCTCACTAATACACTAGTATCACGAATCTGAAGAAAAAAAAAAAAAGAAAAGCACCGAGACTCAAAATCCCTACATATCAAGAGGTTTACAAACATAACACCAACTAGGTGTAACTACGAACTACATTACATTATATATGACCCATTCAATTTGATTGTAACTCACTCTAACACATAATAAAAGTATAGCTAAGTGACCCAGAATCCATTATAAGAAGGGTTTGCAAAGAATTATTCCAGCAGACTTTCATTCTTCATCATTACATATTACTATTTCCTAACCATTTTAAAAGGTTTGAAATAGCAATTGCATTGTGGCAATTGGCGAACAGTTGCATTGTGCTCTGATAGTCTGATGCAGCCCAATGCAATTCACAATTAACTGATTAAGGCACAATACAGTTGGAGCAGCTGTCCCAACCATATCATGCAATCCATTTCACCATTTCAATCCAATATAACACTTTTCATAAATCAGGCACATGACGACACTACACATCCCATAATCAAACACCTCAAACTTCACCTATCATCAAATTTCACCAATTTCATAAACCCCAAACTTAAACCCTAAAATCCCTACTATCGAGCAATCTCCACTCACCACTGCCCCCCCCCCCCCCCCCCCCAATCAAAACCCCCGAAAAACACAAACTAACCAACAACCCAAATCAAACCCACACAGACAAATTTCTCGCTCGAGCCACTACAGTCAACAGTTAATAGTCACAGTCAATTAACAAAAAAAAAAAAACACAAACCTCAGGATTAATCCGAGTGAGGACAATATTCCTCTCTTGCAACCTGACAACCGGTCGAACCAGTTTGTCGTGGCTACCAGACAACGGCGGCACATCCTCCATCTGAACCTTATATACCTTCCCGTTATCAAGAACAGTGTCACTCTCCGCAAACTGCTTCAGCAGCAACCGGTCCTCCAGGTAGCGCTTAAGCTCCGAAGACATCCCCTGCACCCGCAACGGATCGGTCTCGCGCGAAAGCCAACCCCTCAAAGCCTCAATCCTATCCTCAAACGACTTCATCGTGTTTGCCACGATAAGAGTCTCATCCAAATCGAACACAATCGCGAGACAACGCAGGTTCAGCATTCCCAAACACGCGTCATAGAGTCCCAACGGAACCGCAAAGCACCAGAAGCACGGGAACTTCTTCCGCTTGCTGGGCATCGAAACGAGATGAATCTCCTCGTCGTTTAACACCACCACCGCAGTCTAAAACGCACCGTTTTATCAGAAACAGTAAAATTGCATAGAATAATAAATAGTTCTATTTACTCAGTTGGTTTATTTATTAAGTGAGAATTTTATAATTGATTGATAACCTTCATTTCGTAGAAACAACTGGCGTGGATGGAGATTAGGTCCTTCTGCTCTGTGGCGACTGAGGAATCCAGCTTGCAGCGAACGTTGAATGCGGCAATGGTTTGAAGGATCGATAGCGGAGGACATCGCTCGCTCTTGGCGCTGAAGTGGTGGATGCGAATCTCGTTGCTCGGGAACCGGAAGTTGTGAAACGGTGTCGTCGGATTAACGTCGAGTTCGCCGACGTGCTTGTCGCCGTCGTAGACCTCGTGTTTGAACCCTAAACGACTCATCTAACTCGCTCACCCGTGCGTGCGCTCTCGATGCTTTCAGAAACGGAAACACCGACGGTGGAGACAAAACGTAGCAGGCAAAGAGAATGCTCAAGAGATGAGAGGTTCGCGCAGATTCCTAAGTGTCATTTTCTTCTTCGGTTCTTTCGTTCTTCTCGTCATCGTAGACACACTCGCAGTCGCAGAGTCACTCACTCTCTCTCTCTATTACACTGCTTCCTCGGACTCAGAGCATTCTCTTCTCTTGTTTCTCACTCTTGTTTCTCTCTCTAGCCAGCGATTTTCAAAACATGACAGCGCTTCGATATTTATAGGCCCAGAGGGGGGTTCGGTTGAACAGGGGACGTGAATGTTGTGTAAGATTACTGATGTGCCCCGATTGGCTTGCATGAGAGATGTTAAAATTACACGCTGGGGACGAATGACGAGACCCTTTGGGACACATCGCAGTATCGCATAAATAACTCGGTTATGTTTTTGTTACAACCTACTCGTAAATCACAATTTTGATCATGTTGTCACCTTAATTATTAAGGCATGTTTTGAATAAAAAATTATGTAAATAGAAATAAATTATTATAATATTTTTTTAAAAGATAAAACAATAAATGTAAAATTTATGTAAGTCACACTCATTTTCTATTTATTTTTAATCCATCTCTATTTAACCAAACAATCATGTTTCGTTTCCATTCTTTAGCTTTTGGTAGAAAAAAAATAGTGAAAGAAAAGAAAAATAAAGAGATAAAATGAGTGAAAATTGATGTTATTGAATTGAGTAGAAAATAATTTGAAAAGAAAGAAATTTATAAATTAAAATTATTACAATTATAAAAATATTTATGTGTTTATTAGTTGATATTTTATATATTTGACTAGCCATAGTTAATCTTAAAATGATTAATTTACTTTAATTTTATTCTTTTTCATGCTTGACTGGAAGTAAAGAATTAAAGAATGGTAGTTTTTCATTCATGAATAAAGTCTCTTTTTTTCTTTCTTTAGAGAAATAATAATTTTTCATTCATTTTCTTAAGCAACCAACTTTCCATTCTTTAATTATTGAAATTTATGTTATGTTAAGTGGAAAAAGGGTGAAAACTTATCAATGAGAATTTTTTTTTTAATTTGATATCAAGAAAAAAATAAAGAACAATTTCAAACAATTTAGTAGGTATATCTATTTTTACTTTTCACACAAAACATATGTGAAAAGTTTGTAAAATATATAGGAAATTATTGCTTTCAAAATTATTTCTTACGTCAATGAGAGTGATGTGGCCTATATGTTGTAGCATTTTATTTTTTATTTTTTTTGTTGATGTGGATTTTTGGTATAATATCATTGTATTAAATTTTAGTTAATCAAAGAATATTATATATATATATATATATATAATATTATATGCACAAGGATATTTACAGGTTAGGTTGGGTTGAGTTTATGCAAACTCAATACTCAATCCAATTACAACTCATTGGATTGGGTTAAGTTTTCGTTTTGTTTTCATTAAACTCAATTTGTCATTAAATAGGTTAAGTTAGGTTAATTGGGTAATCATTTTAAAAAGAAATATTTTTTTGAAGAACAAATTGAATGTTTAGAATCTCTTTTATATATTTTTTTATATAATTGTTGTAACATAAAAATAAATAATAAACTATTGGTTTCATTAACAAAAGAGTTTAAACTATTGTCTGTCATTATTGGTTTTTTATCTATCTATAAATATTAGCTAGTTGGAGTGATAGTATATCCTTGGAGTGTAAAGTGTTTGGCTTAGTGCGTGACAGTTTCAGTTTGAGTTATAAATTAAACTATTAACAATATTTTTTATTTAAAATGATAATTAATAATAATATCATAATTATTATCAAGTTGAGTTGGATTGAGTTTCATATTCAACTCACTGAACTCTTTACTCAATCCATAGAGAATTGGGTTTGATTGGATTGAATTGAGTTTCACCCAATTTATAAAAAAAAAACTTAATACAATTACTTTGGTTGGATTGAGTCAGATTGAGTTATTGGATCACTCAACCCAATAAACACTTATATAGATGTATTTATTAAACAATGTTATATAAACTCTAAGAAGTGAAACAAATGGTACGTGAATTAAGAAAAATTATTCTGCTCATAAAAATCAATTGATAAATATATTGGTAGTTTTATAATATAAAATTAATTATTTTTATTTTTTATTTATTATCTAAAAAATACTTTAATTTAAATTTTTTTTCTTCCTTTTTATGCTAATTTATTTTCAAGTGAAGAGTTTTAATTTTCATTATATTTCATTTCTTTTATTTTCATTATCACATTTTCTTTTCATACTACTGAATATAGTAAATCTAATTTTATTCCTTAAATTTAAAAAATAATATTTTAATACTTTAAATTGAATTCTCTAAAAATATTTTTAAATTAAAAAATATATTTTTAGTCACTAAATCTTAATTAATAGATGTGCAAATTACACATTAATATTGTTAAATATTATTTTCAATTTTTTGTCAATTTTTTTCCAAAATTAAAAGAATAATCAATTGCTTAAATTTCAAAATAATATTTTTAGTCTCTTAGTTTAAAAAAAAATCCTCCTCAAATTTATATGTTAAGTTTTTAGTCATCTTAATTTATAAATAGTTTATTTTGGTTCTCACAATTCATATACATGAAAAAAAATTATCATAACTAACAAATACTTTGACAATTTTTAAGAAAATAAAGTAAATGATAGTGTAAAAATTTTATATTTTTATTCAATTCTCAACTAATATGTATTATATTTTTCATAATAATTATCTTAAAAGTATTATAAAAATAATAATTATCTTAAAAATATTATAAAAATTATTTATAATCTAAATTTTATGAATTTAATAAATATTTCATAAATCGGGTTTTAAAAAAATGATAGAAAACACAGTGCTAACTAATCAGATCAATATTACAAGAACCAAATAAGTTATTTTGAAAGTAAATTTTAAATTTAGAAACTAAAAAACTACTTTAAAAGTTGAGAAACTTAAAAGTATTTTTCAATTGAGGGGAAAATATTTGTAAATTTGACATAAAGTATCTTAAAAGTCATTCTAGAAATGGTTTGTAATTATTAGTTCGCAGACAAACAATTACTACAATAATAATGTATGCATTTACACTCTGTATTTTTTAAGTTATAATATTTAAAATTTTTAATTATGTGATTGATAAACTACACTTTTTTTAACTTATTTAAAGATAATAATTTAAAAGAACACTATAAATTAAAATAGTGATTTACTCTTTTGTTATCCTCTAAAAAAACTTATTTAACTTGTACTACCAATCTATAATGATTTTCACTTTAGTTTAATCAGTATTTAATACTGTAAAAAATTTAAATATTATTTATGAAATATATTTGACATTTAAGTATCCAAATAATATTCTTAAAATTTATGTTTTAGTCCTTAATATAATTAGTTCCGAGATAATATTCCTAATAATTAAGTTTTCTTTAAAAAATCCTTAAAGTTTGGTTTGGATTTGTTAAACAAAACATTATTTAATTTCAAATTCTACTTCTAATAGCAAGAAAAAAATCACAAAGACAAAAGCAAACATCAGCATACGTTAATTCTCACTCATATTTGCTCATATATTGAGAGAATTCGTTATATTTTTTATCCATAACATTTGTGTAGATTGTGGAGTATCCATCTTGATGAAATAATTATGACTAATATCTAAGGAACCTACTTTAACTGGAGTTTTTTCTCCCTACCCATTGTAATCTTAAATTTCTTAAACCTTATCTAAAAACGATAGAATTCATTATCACTCAAACTAAGAAGATTCTTTATTGAATTTCATTAACTAGAATTTTAGTTTGTGAATTGACATTTCAAATTGAAAATGTAAATTTTATTAAGTGAAAATTATCCATATCGAAACCAGCTTAAAAAGTTTAATAATTTTGTTTGCAAATTATTTCTAAAAGAAGTTCCGTAATATATAGAATGAATGTTAGAGGTGTAAAAGCGCAGTCTATTCGAGCAGATCCATCACAAGTTGTGGGTTAAATGAGATGAGTTAATCCGGTCCATCAAGTATAAAGATAACTAGTTATATAACTTAGTCCGGTCCATTACGGGCGGGTGAGTTAGGCATGCTGACCTACAAGATTTGCAAAAAAAAAAGTTTCTAATTTTTTTAAGTGAGTCTTTTTTATAAAAAATATAAATTATAAATATACAATTAAGTTTAAATATACAAATTATAAACACATAAATAGTTTAAAATTTTAAAAGAATACCTAACATATATATAAAATTAAACAACATACAAATTATAAATAATATAAATCAACAATATTCAAATCATTTTTGCATATAATCTAATTAAAATATCTCTTCCAAACATAGACTAAATGAATCAATGTCATCATTCATCAACAATTTAACTTCAACATACAAAATAAAAGTTTAAAAGTTTGAAGAGAGTGTGTGTTACTAAAATAAAAAATTTAAAATAAGTCACATGGTGGGTTGTGAACTAGTTCAGCCCGGCCCAAACCCACAAACTAGCGAGTTGGGTGGACTGGGTCACAAAAGACAACCCGTTTGGCCTAGCCCGAACCCGTGGATGGTCGGACTGATCTACCGAGCCGAACCCGTTTTGACATCACTAATAAACACTAATTGATAGTATAAAAAATTTTATTTTGATAGTATGTCAAAGTTAAATTCAAATTATATCAATGAAATATAACTAATTTGTAAATATTACTTTAAGCTGATGAAAGAAAAAAATCAAAATATGTAGATTTTGAGAAACAACTTATTGATCTAAAGAAAAAAGAAAAAGATAGATTAAAGGTAAATAGAAATTTGTATGAGGAGCATTGCATTAATATATTATTAGTATTATTACGAGTTTATTTATGTGACCTAACATTTAAAAATGAGAATAGTGGAATAATTATTGAAGATTGTGACATTGATTTGTTACACATGCCATGGAAAAGATTTGAAGTATATATTTGGTTTCCTTTACACACCCCGAAGAACTAGGAGACTTTAATATATTTAGTTTCATGTTAAAAATTTTTAAATTAATTATATTTAATTATTATGGACTAACAGTGTACAAAAATTTTAAATTAATATTTAATTATAATTCTTTGTTTAAATGATTTTAAAACATTAATTGTAAGAATTTAAATTTAATTAAACATAATTAATAAATAAAAGAGAGAATTAAATTTAATTAAACATAATTAATAAATTATTATAGGAAATGTAGTTGAAGTGTTGTATATATTGTTCGGATAAAGTATGTGTTTAATTATATATATGATTGAATTTAAGTAAATTAAATTATGGCTTATGGAAAAGTGATATTTAGTAGTGAGGAGGTGAGCATTGTGGTTATTTCAATAATTCGATGAGTTCGAAGTAGTTTTTGGAAAGTTTTTGAAAGTCTGTTAAAGAAGGGTGCAAATAACAAGTGAGATTTACTAAGCACACCACAACCCGTTTTCTTCTTCCTCCTTCTTTCTTCTTTTATTCTTTTCACTTTCTCCTTGCAATTCTTTCTCTCTTTGCATAGGCAACGTATTGTTGACTGAATCTGACGTGATATTTTTCATAGCTCCTGATTCTTAGTGATTGTCCTTATAGATATGTTCGATTATAATTCTTTGAACATTTTTTCATTTGTTTTTTATCATATTGTTATCTTTGAAAAGGAAATTCTTTAAAATCCTAATTCTTTAGGTTCTTGTTTGAATTGTGATTCTTTAAAATTAATATTTGTTTTGATTTAATAAAACTTTTTTATTTAGTGGTTTAAATGTGTTTACATGTGTATGATTAAGAGGTTGATCAATGTTTTGAGTTTGAATATATTGTGTGAATTTGGTGGTGATTTGTAGGTTGTGATTGTGAAGAAATTGTGGTTGAATTGCAATTTGAGGAACTTTGAAATATAAATATGCAAAATTATGAATGTTATGAGATTGTTTATTGATTGAGATAATGGATGATGGGATATGATGTGGAATGCTACTAGTAGGTAACAAAGTATTGATTGTGGTATATTAAATTAAGGATACATAGTGGCTATAATAATCCTGGTATCAAGGCCGAATCAAGGCAAAGAAAATATCAGTACTAAGGTCGAATCAACGCGAACATGTACCTAAAGGATGAACTTAGATGACAACTAATTGTCAAATTGGGTCAAGAAGATATCAGACAACAATTAGATATCAAATGACTACGCCTAGACTTCAACTGATGATCATAATGAGTTAAGTAGACACCAGATATCAATGTGGGAGAAGTCAGATAGGCCGTCGAGTATTTAAATTCAAGTAGTCTTTTTTGAAATGTGATGTTGTGGCCATACTTATGCAACTAAGTGATTATCAAAGAAATTATGATTTAATGTAAATGAAATCTGATGTTGTGGTCATACTTAGATTGGTTTTCTAGTTTATGAATTTACTCTTGCATTTTCTGTATATTTTGTATGACTATGATAATCATGTTTTGCATGCGAGCAGATACCAATGGTGATGGAGGAAGTCAGAACTAGCAAATGTGGTAAAGACTATGAGGCCAAAGTAGGATTACCTTTTTATAATAGAAATAGTCTATGTTTAATGAATGCATTAAGAGTATGTGTGGAACTAAACCTTTTGGAATGTTATAATTATGTGCGAGGCTGAAACAAGATGTTACATTTTGATCATGTAAATGTTGTATCTTATGAGTTTGTTGGAATGTAAATGTTATTTTGGGTAAATGGTTTAAATTCTAGCTAGTTAATGAATTATGTAGTTGAGGTTTTGCATACTACAAAGTCTCGCTAAGCATTAAGTCTTGTCCAGCGAGAGTTAACCTTTGTTACAGAGATATTTAACTTTGTGCCTAGTGAGAGACTTCGTCTAACACAAAGTTGTTTCGGTTGGAATTTAATTGGATTTGCGCCCAACGAAAAGTCTCGCTTAACGCAAATTCCTTTTTGTTTAGAATTAAACAGAGTTTTTTCGCTCAATGATGTATCTTGCTGAGTGAAGTCCTTTCACTAGGACAATCTAATTCATGGTCCTCGTTGGGCGGTGTTGAACTCTGTCAAGCATACCAAAATCAACTATAGTATAATAGTTTTATACGTAAGAGTGTCGATCCCACTAGGAACAATTTCAATTAAAATTCAAAGTTATAATGCTCACTAAGTATATATACATAGTAATGGATTTAGTTATGTTGGAATGTATTAAGATAAATTAAAGCACATAATAAGAGTAACAGGCTAAATGTGATAAAGATAATTCATTGAGAGAAACTGGGATTGAATTTCATCTATCTCACTCAATTTATTCTGGATAAATAAATAGATATCATTCAAAACAATTGATATTGATTCAACATATAAAAATCATTTATACTGATCCCTCAAGTATAAATTCATAAGAAAAATCTCTTAAATATCGATTCCTCAAATATTTAATAGATTAACCAGCATTACGATTAGATGTTACAAAATAATCGATATATTGAAATATATTTCTACTAATGCAACATATCGAGTAATTTCATTCAGGGTAGATTTTCAAAAATACTTTCCAGTTAATTCTAAAAATCAAATTCAAGAATCTATTAATTATATAGAATCAAGCATTAAAAAGAGAACAAAATACTATATATAAATATCACCATAATACATTTGAGTTCGAATCGATTACATTCAATCCCAAAAAGGAGATTAGTTACTCATGGTAGCCATAACACAATCAGGAATGGAGAAGAATTGAAGAAAACAGCTTCTGCAGCTCTTTATTCAAGCTCTCTGCCCGAAGTCCTCTATTTTTCTGCTTGTAAAACTCACATTTTTTTGTCATTTCTCGTTCTGGACCTTTTATAAGTGATTTATCGCTTAAGCTAGTTGATTATCGCTTAAGCTAGTTAATTCTCGCTCAAGCGAGAAGAGTACTTCAACTTGAAAAAAGGTTCTCTTGCTAAAGCGAGATATTTCTTTCTTGAGCTACAATGCCCCTTAAACAGCATTGCTCTTGGGACAATTCTCGCTCAAGCGAAAATGATCTCGCTTAAGCGAGAATCTCGCTCAAGCTAAAATTGTCTTGCTTGAGCGAGAGCGAAAATGTGGTAGATTCTCTTTCTTTTTCATTTCTTCATAATTCTTTCAATCCTCTCCTTCTCCCATCTTTGATTACCTGAAAAATTATACAAAAATGGAATCAAATACCTTCATTTATAGCAAGACTTGGAAACAAACATTTGGATTCAATAATTTTTAAATTAGGGACAATTGACATTTGATGAATACAATTAAAATAAAAAAGTGTCAAAATTCTATATGAAAATTTAATAATAATTGACACTTATCAGGCGACGATGGTCCTTGGACGAGCTACCCTATGTTTCGCTAAACCACAAGGTTCGCCAGACAAACTGATGTAGTGTGTCATGTTGTGAATTTTTAGGCACATCAAGATGTATATTATGCTAGAATAATTGTATTGCGATTAAATTTTATATTTCATTAATTTGAATTCTAACATGAGAAATGAATTAGTTGTGAATAATATAAATAAATAGTTTTAGTATTCTAAAATGTTACGTTAATTAATAAAGTCAACAAACTTACCTAAAATAAAGAGTTGTGATTGAAGGTAAATATAAAACTTTTACAACCTCACAATGCACAAGGCTTTTTCTCAAATTAATTTTTGGGTTAAAGCAATTGGATTGTAATTTCAACCTTGAATCAATAATTTTACATTAATTTTTTCATAATTCACAATGATAAAAACATTTAAATATAAATCATATAATCTCAAAATCAATTTTAACAAATATCAATTTTATAAAATCAATTATATTATATTTAAAATCTGTTAATGTTCATCTAAACACACACTAATTATACTTCCTTGGATCCTAGTGCTTTCTTGGATAACAATTTTTGTATAAAATATTTATTTATTTTATTCAAATGAATGATACAAAAACTTTAAATTAAAATGACAATAAATATATAGAAATGATTAAAAAACAGAAATAAATTATAAAGTAATAATATTACGCGAAAATTACAGTTCAAAGATAGAAATGGCATTTTCACTTAAAAAAATAATTTATTGTTTTTTATTCTCTTCATCAAAGGCAGTTTAGAAAGATAAATACATAAAAGAAAGAGGGATAAACAAACTTCAATAGTCTACTAGATATAGACACTCCTTTATTTGGAAGCAGAATCACCTACACTACAGAGTTTACTAATAAACAAGAATTTCTAAGAGAAGAAAACAAGAGAATGTCTTGGTTCCTTGTGATATTGTTTCTTAGTGTATCTATATCACATGAGGTACTAGCAATGACAAGAAGCTTCCCTTTGCTGTTGTGGTTGACACTGTTTACTGTAATACGTTTTCATCAGGATTTCTCCATGGGCAGCCACATCTTTTCTGGGGTATCTCCACTGCTTGCCTTCTTTATCAAGGGTTGAATTTCATATATCTAACAGCTAAATCAGCTGCACTTAAGGAATTGTCTAATTTTTGTGGCTAAAGTACTTAAGTATGTTATGTCATGTTATGTTTTTTCTACATTCTAAAGTGCAGGTGCATCAGTTGCTGTAGAATGCAAAGATGGATAGGAGAGCTCAAAGCCAATATTCAGGAAAGATGTGAATACAGATGAGTATCGCGAGTTCAATATGCAGCTGCCTTTCTCAGTGAACAAACATGTGAAAAAGATCAAGGAATGTACTGTGAAATTAATAAGTATTAGCAGCAATTTCTTCACTATTCCCTCTTCCTTTACTTTCTTCATGGAATTGTAATACGGTTAAGGCATGAATAGAAAAATAATGGGGTTTATGTGCAGCCATATAGTATAATAACTACTGCTGAAAAAGTTAATACATCATCTTATGGAAATAAAAGGAAATCTTAAATCAATAGATACAAGATTATAGTATGTATAGAGAATTAAATATAAAAAGATAGAGGAAAGAGAATTTGTGTACCTCAAATATATTGAATTGAAGTTCTTGATCTTCAAGAACAAAAAAATCCTAGGAATGATTATTGTAGAGACATGAGTTCAATAAGAAATCTTGAGGATTTTACTACCTACTTTCTAGGGGATTATTTTAGAGAATGTGTATTGTTGTTGTTATAATTTGCTTAATGGGATGACAAATTTATAATCCCTCAGGGTAGGCAGAGACCCCTCAAATAGGCTTTTTATGATTGACTCAACCCATCACAGAGTCAATCTTACTATAATCTCATTCAAATAATCATAAAGATATTGTAAGATATGATTATCACCATATCTTAAATTGTCAGATAATGATAAAATATAATTGATTAATACCAATCCACTATTATTTCCAACATTCTCCCACTTGGATGGTATTAATCATTAAGCTAGAATACAAAGATAAATATAATTGATTAATACCTAAACTTGGATGGTATTAATCAATAATACAAAGATAAATCATTAAGCTAGAATGACAATTATAGACAAATCTTATATTAGACAATGAGAAATTTGAGCTACAAAATAATATCCGATAGGGATATATATCATAAATATTTCTCATAAAGTATATAGAATAATGTAGTTCAATAATATGATACTACATGGTCTCAAGCATCCAAAAATGCTAAGAGATATGTTACTAAAATGATATTATTTCACACATATCTCATAAAAAAGTTTTCAGACTCCCACTGATCTAAGACATCAAAACTTAACCAAACCATATGAGTTACAAAACTCCAAAGTTAAGTATTTGATTAGTGAATAAAAAAATGTTTAATTAATATAATTTTTTTTTACTTGAGTCTGAAAAATTATATAGTTGAGAAAACATAATTTACATGCATCTAATTATTCATCATAGCCTAATAACATATGTAATTACATATAGGCTACATAAATGCTCTATAATATTTGACATTTAACTAATCCAAGTTTTAAAAATGAGTGACTATGTAAGAATCCAAAGATAAGTAGGAAATCCATAAATTTCCTACTAAAACCACATAGACACCTAGTTTATATAAAATGATACTCAGATTATTGTGGCCAAAAAATGTCAATTGAGCAAACACTTAGATAATTGGTCCAAACAAAAAAAATTCATAAGTACTTCAAAAGTGCAAAATTGTACTCAATAGGAGTACTATCATAATAAGCATTTTTTTACAAAGTAGAAAATCATACTCGATAGGAGTATTGCATCTACAATATACTTATAGAATTTTGACCAAACAAAATGTGAAATTTTGGGTAAAGAAATGCACAATACTTAATTGCATACCAAAAGAATTAATGTGCAATACCCAACAAAATGCTCTTAACATCCATTAAAGATGTCTATTAAGATACAATGAATTATATGTATCTCAATTAAAATAGGACAAAAATAAATAGTCAAGTCCTATAAAATATGTCATATCATAATTAAATGTGCACAATACAGATAGATAAGTCTCGAGACATGATACAAAATTATATACTTCTAAAATTTTGATCAATTAAAATATGAAATTTGGGTAAAAGAGATGCACAATGCATAGTTGTATGCCAAAAGGATTAATGTGCAGTACCCAACAGAATGACCTTAACATCAGTTAAAGATGTCTACAAAGATACAATGGATTTTATGTATCTCAATAAAAATAGGACAAAAATAGAGAAGCCCTATAGAATATGTCATATCATAATTAAATATGCACACGATTATATAACAATAAAAAATATATAAGTTTCGAGAGATAATAGAAGATTATATATACTCCCACTAATCCTTAATATACCAAAAAAATATTAGGATTATTATTAGGGTACACTAGTAGTGATAGTGGGATGATGACTTTATAAGATAATAATAAAAGTGAATTAAAATTCACTATTATTCTACTTAAGGAATTAGAAAGTAGTAGAATAACAAATGATTAATGAGAGAAGTGGTTAAAATAACAACAATATGAAACCTACAAATTCATCCATAAGAATAAATATTTCTCACAAATGGTTTCATAATTAACCACGTATTAATAAATCTTTACAAAAATATTGACCCCTATGAGGATCTTGAAAAAATAATTACATGAGTTAGAAAATGGATCACTTGATAATTTTACGTAGAAGATGAGATTATAAGCAAGTTTTCAAGTAATCATAAACAAAATTCAAGTGCTACAATAAACAATATTTACACACACTTGAAAATAAAACATGATTACACGCAGCGGAAGAATGAAACCTATTCTTGCATATATTAAGGATATAATAATAAATAGTCTCTAACTCTCATCACAATTTATAATGGACATAGGTTTATTTATATATCCCAAAATAAAGCCTCTAACTTTTACAAGAATACCATTAACAATATTATACAATATGGTATGGAGAAATTAATCTCTTAAAATTTGGGATTCCTATATTGTCCTTACAAGAATTGCATACTAATATTGCAAATCAATAGAGAGTTTGTTATACAAGAAAATATTTTACAAGATACCAATATAAAATCCTTAATATAGATCCCAACAATGTGATCACAAATAATGTGATAAGAAAAAAATATCAAGAACATTTGTTTTTGCATATGTATGATTAATTGGACATTTAAAGTAAAATCTTATATCACAACAATTTATTTTATAAGATATTAATTAAAATTCTAATATATAAAATTCTTCCACTTGATAAAGAAAAAATAAGTTGACATAACAAAAAAATACCCAGAGGGCTAAATAAAATTCAACTATTTCTTTATCAATATATATATATATATATATAGAAAATTTGCACCACAAAAATGCAACATTTTTTTTGTTTTGAAGGAAAAAATGTCCAATTAAAGGTTATAAGTCATTATGGAACAAAAAGAAAATGAGAGTGTAAATTTTGGTTCCATATAAATATAACTAAACATGATCAAATGAGGGAAATAAATTGAACATTACAAAAATAGGAAAACATTATGTAATTCTAAAAGTTCAGTTAAAAGAGAATCCCTAAAGAAATTATAATGCACTATAACTTATATCAATAAAATCCTAATACCGATAGGATATAAGAAAATCATTAACATAAGCCAAGAAAAATACATTGTATAACACCAAATTGCATTAATAACAATACACCGATAGAGTATAGTTATCATCAATGTAATAAAAAAATAATTATATCACAAAATTCACATAAATGCATCTAAAATAGTGAAATTATAATTATGTAAATAAAAAAAGAGATTATGCATATTGTCCAATAAATTTGCATAATTTTAATCATATATATTATATGACCAACATACAAAATTCACATTATTATACCTATGATAGACAAGTAATAATAATACAAATTAATAAAGAAAATTATGCTCATAAGAGAAGAACAATTAAGATTGTGCATAATTAATAAAATAACCTAAAATCAATTTATAAATGATAATTCAATATTAAAGAGAGTACAGTATAATTGGAGAATACAAATACTATAAAGAATTATCACAATGAAAATAGATAAAAAATTCAAGATTATAATAGTAAAAAAATTTTAATTTAATCTTGAATTAATCAAAATTTTTTTTATACTAAAAAATACCAATAATATAAAAATATTAAATAAATATGGTATTTTTGAAAAAATAAGAATATAAAAAATTAGCAACCACATTCAATGCTTTTGAAAATGAATTTAACACACGAATCATCATACATGATCGTATCAAAATGACAAAGTTCTCCCTTGACCAAATCATAAAAATATGGGTATAAAAATGAGTCCATGCAACCTCATTAACACTTTCCAAAGTAAAGTTAATACAAATATATTATGTTTCCCACACAAATGACTCATATTGGTCAAACATAAAAAAAGGAAAACCATTAAGTAATTTTAAAAACAATTTACCCCATAATTATTTAAAAGAAAACTAGGTTTTAAAGGAGTAGCATTTAAAAAGAAGTTTCAATATATAATTTACCCATGTAAGAGTAAGGGAATGAAACTTTAACATATTATTTTAATAATAACAAGTAGCGTAAACTCTCATTTTTTTTTTGTGAAAAAGATAATAGTGAACTATATTATAAAATTTCACTAATAACACAAAAAATCTTCAATTCAAATTTAATTTTCTAATAGAAAACAGCCATAATTCTCTAATAGAAAACAACCATAATATGTATCTAATTTGGTTCTATACCAATTGATGGAAATAAAAGGAAACCTTAAATTAATAGATACAAGATTATAGTATGTATAGAGAATTAAATATAAAAAGGTAGAGGAAAGAGAATTTGTATACTTCAAATATATTGAATTGAAGTTCTTGATCTTCAAGAACAAAATCCCTATGAATGATTATTGTAGAGATATGAGTTCAATAAGAACTCTTGAGGGTTTTACTACCTACTTTCTAGGAGATTATTTTAGAGAATGTGTATTGTTGTTGTTATTTGCTTAATGGGATAACAAATTTATAATCCCCAGGGTAGGCAGACACCCCTCAAAATGGGCTTTTTATGATTGACTCAACCCATTACAGAGTCAATCTTACTATAATCCCATTCAAATAATCATAAAAGATATTATAAGATATGATTATCACCATATCTTAAATTGCCAGATAATGATAAAATATAATTGATTAATACCAATCCACTATTATTTCCAACACATCCTTGTATTAGTTAGTAATAAATGTAAAGGTGTGATCATCTTAGAGTGTCAACCTTGTCCCATGTTATTATTTGTATAAATCCTAGAGGAGTTGTAGAAATGGATACATCTGACTCTTACACCACGGCTGTAGATAGAGACATCTTATTTGAAGCCAGTTTAAACAAATAGGTTCTAAAAGTTACCCTAATAAATAAAAATCTTGCTAATTAACATTGTGTGGCTTTGAAATAAAATCCAAAATGTTTGTCATAAAAAAATAACACAATACAACAGTGTGGAGTACGGTGACAGGTAAGGAGTAGATTCAATTTGATTTAGAGCAAAACTTAACCAAATTTTGAATTTTTTTTAGTATGCGTCTGCTTTTTTGATAAAGACTTGGTTTTGATCATTGTAAAGAAGTTGAACCACATACTTTGTTCGAGCAACAAAAGTCCCAGCATATCAAGGAAACTTTCTTGAAGACTTAACAGGTTAGCACACACTGATTGTTTCAACCAAGAACTCCTCATAATATTGATAATTGTATTATATTGTGTGTTGTTAATTTGTTATTACATATGATCAAATACAATAAGAATTTGGACTATATAAAAAATAAGATCTTGTGGGTGAGTGCAAACTAAATAGATGACATAATGCTTTAAACCAGAAATGCCAAGATGCGAAGCACATTAATAGCCTTAGAAAAAACCAGGGATTCCTAATTAGGGTGTTCACAACCAACCAAATTTCCCATAAAAAAAGAAAAAAAAAACAGTCAAATTTCCTCATTTTTATTTCTTTTTCAAGTGAAAATAACTTACCAACTGTAAATTATCTGTCTAACTGCAATCTTGGTATCTCATATTAAGATTTTGTAAAAAAATTATTGAATTTAAATCCTGCCACAATTTAAGATTTTGAAATACAAACTTAAAAGATTACCACAATAAAATCTTTCAAGTATGCATGATACCAAGTTTTTCCATGCTCTATAGTAAGTTGATAATATATCATACATTATATCAAGGCTGGTTAGGGAACTCGTTGTTATGGGGTTATTAATAATTAGTGAGATTAGATCTGGGAAAATAATGGTTAAGGAGATAAGAATACAGAGAGAAATAATCAAATAACACGAACTGCGTAAAAAAGCCTTAAAGAAACAAAGTGCAAACATTAAGAGTAAAAAAGATAAAGACACTAAAGAGCATGTATAACACGAACTTGGAGTCTGGGATTTTCTGACTCCTACTTTGAAACATAAGTACAAGGTATTTTAGTTCAAACTTCAACTCTACAAAAATCACTACCAGAATAGACACTAGTTCTGTATTAACAGTTTGACACTTCTGACTACTCTCTTCCTCTGCCAGGTGTTATGCTCTCTGGTAGCAGTGTCACCATTTGTGAGAAGTGACACCAAGGTAACTCTGCATACAATCTTTACCGTCTGTAGGAAAGTGAGATCAATGTAACTGGATAAATTCTTGCATATTTTGTGGACTACAGGAAACAAGAGCAAATCTTAGAATGAGTAATTGGAAATTCTCTAAGATTTTAGCAGCAAGATGGTTATATTGTAAAATCTCATGGGAAATCCTAGTTGTTTTAGTCTAAACATGAGTTCTTTTTCTTTTATATTTTTCACTCAAATCACCTTTGATGATAATGGATTGTGAATTATCAAGACATGAAAAATTTTATCCAATCCATGCACCAACACCAAACCTCCATGCAATCTCATGTATCATTTAATTTTAAAAATATAGACAATATTGTCAACAAGGATGAGAAGTGTAAAAAAGCATGATTTTTTACACACAAACATTCTGTGTATAACTTTTCATTCACATAATACAAGACAAGCAAGAGAGAAGGCTCTCCCAGGGATTGAACTTGGGGCCTCTTCAACTCAAAACAAAAATTTTATCACTAGACCAAGGACAAAATAACATAAATTTGTGCATTTTTATGCTAGATAAGTGTAGTTTCAAACATAAATGTAAAAATTCTTAGAAAAAGACATGCAAAGGTTCGAAACTGGCAACTTGAATCTCTTCTTGTACACAAAGCAAGTGATTTACCACTAAACAAAGACACATTTAATATGTAATTATGCACTTTTATGGTATATATAAGTATAGTATCAAATAAAAGGAACTCTAACACCCAAACCATACACCATACCACTAGATCAATGTCCATTTAATGTTAATTTATGTATTTTTATTGTACATATATGTGTATATGTATTTTTTTTAGCTTTTAGTGTCGAGTTTTATAAGTTTTGGTATTATTATTATTATAATTATTATTATTACTATTAATATTATAATAATAATAATAATCACTATTATTACTATTATTATTATTATTATCATTATTATTATTAACTTTTTACTATTATTATTATTATTAGACTTTTTACAATTATTATTGGCCTTCGTCTAGTGGTAAAATCCTTGTTTTGGGTTGAAGAGGTCACAAGTTCAATTATTTGGAGAACTTTATTTTCTTTTAGGATTTTTACATTTATCCTAACTACCTCTCTCTTTTTAGGATTTTTATATTTATCCTAACTACTTAATTAACTTTAATCCTTAATTAACTATGTCACTTCACCCATTAACTTCTAAAATCCAACCACTCAGCAAGTCAACATACACATATTAGCAGTGAACACTGGGAATTTAAGGGAAGGGTGGTGGGGAACACAAAGTGGGCTGGACCTTAAAAAGGGTGATACCAGTGGTAATTTAGTTTTTTTTTTTCCTTTTTGCTATCCTCACTTGTTTCTCAAGTTACTCTAGGGATTGACAATAGACTCTCCCCATTAAGACAATATAACCATTGATATCAACCATATGCAATTTCCTCAATAAGCTATCCTTTGTCATTAAGCTTCTCTAATCTCCCTAAGGTATTTGATCCAAAAATGCCTAGAAAATTATTCATGTACCACCGGTGAGAGAGAAACCATCAGTGGACACTTACCTATGTGACAAGTTTATTATTTTTTAATTTGAAAATAATAAAAATAAAAATTAAAAACAAAAACTCTAAAACCCTACCAGTGCTCTGTTCTTCTTTCTCACCAGTGCCCCGTTGCTTCGTTCTTCTACCCTCACTAGTGCTCCGTTCTTTTTCCCACACCAGTGCTTCGTTGCCCCGTTCTTCTTCCCTCACCAGTTCTCTGTTGCTCCGTTCTTCTTCCCTTATCAGTGCTCCGTTCTTCTACCCACACCCGTGAAGGAAGAAGAACGGAGCAACGAAGCACTAGTGAGGGAAGAAGGACGGAGCAACAAAACACTAGTGAGGGAAGAAGAACGGAGGAACAAAGCAATGGTGAGGGAAGAAGAACGGAGCAACGAAGCACTGGTGTGGGTTGAAGAACATAGCAACGGAGCATTAGTGAGGGAAGAAGAACGGAGCAATAGAGCACTGGTGAGGGAAGAATAACGGAGCAACAAAGCATTAGTGAGGGAAGAAGAACGGAGCAACAGAGCAGTGGTGTGGGTAGAAGAACGGAGCAACGAAGCACTGGTGAGGGAATAAGAATGGAGCAACGGAACACTGGTGTAGATAGAAGAATGGAGCACTGACAGATGAGGGAAGAAGAGCGAAGCACTCATAGGGTTTTAGAGTTTTTGTTTTTAATTTTTATTTTTATTATTTTCAAATTAAAAAATAATAAACCCGTCACATAGGCAGGTGTCCACTATTGGTTTCTCTCTCACCGGTGGTTTTGGAAAATGATACATCTACCACTAGTGAGAGAGAAACCACCAGTGAACATCTGCCTACGTGACATGTTTATTATTTTTTAATTTGAAAATAAGAAAAATAAAATTTAAAAACAAAAACTCTAAAACCCTATCAGTGCTCCGTTCTTCTTCCCTCATCAGTGTTCCGTTGCTCCGTTCTTGTCCACACCAATGCTCCGTTCTTGTACCCACAAGAGTGCTTTGTTGCTCTGTTCTTCTATCACAGTGCTCTCTTGCTCCGTTCTTCTTCCCTCACTAGTGCTCCGTTCCTCTACCCACACCAGTGCTCAATTTCTCTGTTCTTCTTCCCTCACCAGTGCTCCATTCTTCTTCCCTCACCAATGCTCCTTTCTTCTTCCTTCACCAGTGCTCCGTTCTTCTTCCCTTGCCAGTGCTCCGTTCTTCTTCCCTTACCAATACTCCATTGCTTCGTTCTTCTTCCCTCGCTAGTGCTCTGTTACTCCGTTCTTCTTCCCTCACCCGTGAAGGAAGAAGAACAAAGCAACTGAACACTGGTGAGGGAAAAAGAATAGAGCAACTGAGCACTGATGAAGGAAGAAGAAAAGAGAAATTGAGCACTGATTAGGGAAGAAGATCGGAGCAACTGAGCACTAGTTAGGGAAGAAGAACGGAGCAACTGAGCACAGGTTAGGGAAGAAGAACGGAGCAACTGAGCACTGGTAATGTGAGTAGAAGGACGGAGCAATGAAGCATTGGTGAGAGAAGAAGAACGGAACAACTGAGCACTGGTAAGGGAAGAAGAACAGAGCAACTGAGCACTGGTGAGAGAAGAAGAACGAAGCAATTGAGCACTGGTAAGGGAAGAAGAACATAGCAACTGGGCATCGATAAGGGAAAAAGAACAGAGCAATTGAGCACTGGTAAGGGAAGAAGAACAGAGCAACTGAGCACTGGTGAGAGAAGAAGAACGGAGCAACTGAGCACTGGTAAGGGAAGAAGAACAGAGCAACTGAGCACTAGTGAGGGAAGAAGAATAGAGCAACTGAGCACTGGTGAGAGAAGAAGAACAGAGCAACTGAGCACTGGTGAGGGAAGAAGAACGGAGCAACTGAGCACTAGTGAGGGAAGAAGAATGGAGCACTGGTGTGGGTAGAGGAACAGAGCACTGTGAGGGAAGAAGAACGGAGCAACTGAGCACTAGTAAGGGAAGAAGAACAGAGCAACTAAGCACTGGTGAGAGAAGAATAACGGAGCAACTAAGCACTGGTAAGGGAAGAAGAACAGAGCAACTGAGCACTGATGAGAGAAGAAGAACGGAGCAACTGAGCAGTGGTGAGAGAAGAAGAACGGAGCAACTGAGCACTGGTGAAGGAAGAAGAACGGAGCACTGGTGTGGGTAGAGGAACAAAGCAACAGAGCACTGTGAAGGAAGAAGAAAGGAGCATTGGTAGGGTTTTAGAGTTTTTGTTTTTTTTTTTTTTTTTTTTTATTTTCAAATTAAAAAATAATAAATCTGTCACGTAGGCAGGTGTCCACGGGTGGTTTCTCTCTCACTAATGGTACACGAATCATTTTTCTTGTTAGAAAATATCGAAGTATAACAGGATCGGGCAAATGGCATAGGAGGACAGTTTGAACTTGAAAGTAGAACAAAGGAGCACACAATACAAGGAACCAATAAACAATGCAAAAAGAAAAAAAAAGTGTATCCAAAAAATATAAGAAACAAGATTATTATCATACCTTTAACAGCAAAAAGAAATAATTAGCAAAGTGAAAATATGTGTAGGCATAGACATATATACATGAATTAAATACAGCCTTTATTCTCTTGATCTTATATTTCCCTTTGGAAACACATTGATCTTTATTCCTAACACCTACAATTATAAATATGATCACATTCCACAAATATGTACCTAATGCCAATTGCCACATGTTGTAACCATCATCTTGGAAGCATATCTGTCACAATATCTGTACCACTAAAGTGGGTTGAAGTTGCTTCATGAGGATTTTCAGTTTTTTCGTACTTGATGACTTTAGAAGATGATGACTCATTCAAAGAATCACCTTTCTTTCCAGTGCTGTGCCATCTGTATATACCAGGCTCAGTCAATGCCTTCTCATTAAGATGAACTTCCTTGGAAAGCATTTCCAATACCTGCTTCATGCTTGGTCTATGCTGAGCAGCTGATTGGGTGCAAAATAGAGCCACTATAAGGAACCGATACACTTCACTCTCATCATATTCACCTAGTTCTGAATCGATAAGGTCCAAAAGCCTATTTTCTCCCTTCAGCTTCCAAGCCTGCATGCATGATGATGAGTCAGCAACAAGAAGATAATGCTTCTTTTTTTATGGGCAACAATAAGAAAAAAGGATGCGTCCAATTTTGTTTTGTTTTTGTGTGCATTGTGCTTTTCATTCCCGTGAGGAGATTAAATTACATGGATTTTAGTGAGGCTAGGGACATAAAAACAGAACTGATGTTGAACTGAACTAAATTGTACTAATAATAAAACTAAACAACTTCAATTAAAAACTGAAATGCTCCTAAACTGAACGGTTTGAATTGAACTGAACTGTAATTCATAAAATTGAAAAATACGTTTATTGAAAGCAATTTAAACAGTTTAGATAGCTCGTAGCAGTTCAATTCAGTTCAGTTTATTCGAACTCTTAAGCAGCTCAGTTCACTCAACTTTTATACAGTTCAGTTCATCTAAACTCCTTTTACAGTTCACTCTAGTTCAAAATTAGTTCAGTTTCGTTCAGGAATTTTGCCCACCCCTAGATGTATTTTGGAGGGAGCCAAGAAAGATATTGGAGGAAGTTGTTAAGAAGAATTTCATGGATATATAATATCCCTGAAAATCTGGTCCTTAATAGAACTGAACGATATTGGGTGATCATAACCAACGTCACCTTGTAGGAAAGGACTTTTGTTGTTGTGTAGTGCACCTGTGCTTTTTTATTTTTGGCTACACAGGATACAATAATTTATAATGACTCTAATATTTTCGTATCTGTTATTAATTATACAGCCGCATATATAAACCATTTAATGAACATGAACCTCATGCAAATACAATTAATTAGACAGAGCATTGAGCATTGCTACATACATTAAATCCCATTTTAAAAGAGTTTTTATTACGAATGAGAAGCCTCAAATTGCAATTTCACAATGAGTACGATTAGGATAGAAAAACAAGATGTCATGGTAAGCTACTTTACCAACTTTTGATAATTTGTTGTTAGTTCAAGAATCCCAACATGATCTATGATTTGCAATGATAAAAGAATTTGTCCTTAATGGATGCATAACTATGCTTGATCTGTGCCAAAAATTCTTTATATAGGATTATTCATACATGAATGCTGCTGGGAGAATTAATATGAAACTTAAAAGATGTCTAGTGTGCTTTATATCAACTTACGAAGTTATTTGAAGGTTCCTAAAGTTCAATTTATAAATTTTGGAGTGCCTCGTGTATAAATCAAATGATTTTGAAAACAATCCATAAATGAGCGGCTGAAGAAACCAAAAATTAACAGGCTCAGAATTACTCAATGAATTGGTGCTTGAAATAAATCTAAGATCAGACAGCTAACAAGAATGAAAGTCATATGAAATCTATCAGAAAAATTTCTTATGCAAAATATCTCTATATAATGTTCCAGAATCGTCTACAAATTTGTTATACCAAAATTTGTGCTGCAAGGTTTCTTAACTAGAAAAAGATAACGATTGGAAGCCTGGCCAAACAGAAATTATTCAAGGGTTCTCTTCGTCTTTCTAGAGGACAAAATCCTGTTTTGACAAATGTTCTCTACTCTTACCAGGTGGACCTGCCTCAAATAATTTATACTATCTAGTAGTATATCACATATCAAGATGGCCACTATTCCGAATTTTTACATACAAATTAAAAAATTTATATATGCATAAAAAATCCTCAAAAATAAGGAAAAAATAGTAAAAAATCATGATATTCACAATAACCAATAAAAAAAGGTCATAGGTTTTAAGCAAAATCATACAAGCAAATAACAACTAAAAAAGTCACAGAAATAACAAACATCAAAAGACATACTCATATTTCAAATACAAAACATTTGAAACAATACATAAAAAGTGAGGGTGGATGTTGCATTGAGAAAAGAACATAGGACGTTGAGAGTTTAGAGTTCAAAGTTCAGGGTAGAGAAAAGAATGGAAAATACTGATGGAGATGGGTAGATGTTAGTCAAAGAATGTGTATCACTAGGCGAGGGAAACTACATCCAACTACGATTTTTTTTTAATTTTTTGCATATGGGAGGGTGATCTCAACCTTGCCCTTCAAAAACCCTTAAAACAATGTTGTTATGAGGGAAAAAAATGAGTTTTCCTAAAAGCCTCACTCTAGCCCACTACAATGCTGCTATGGCCCCTATTCTGGCTATGATTGTGGCTGCTATGGCTACTATTCTAAAAAACACCACTATCCAAACTTTGTGGCAGCTAACCGCCACTCCACATTGCTATGGTGCGCTATTGATAACTATACTGTGAAGCTGAAATTTCTATCTTGTATTGTAGATAGTTAAGTATACAATGAGCTCCGAGTGTGCAAACTTCTGTATTGTAACTAGCCAGAAGAGGCTGAAACTCAAAGAATACTTACTGTTGAGTAGTGAGAATCTCACCTCTTGTTGGGGATTGGATGTAAGTTCCACCCTGGGCCAAACCAGTAGAGCAAGCTCCTTCTCTTTCTATCCTCTTTATTTTAATTGATATGCTAACCCTCTGGGTTTATCAGTTACCTGTCTACTAAAAGTTTTATCAGAACTCTATTCTCTGTCAAGTTTCAGTTTGTGTTCAAGAAAAGTTTTGAAGGGTCCAACTAAACTCCCTTCTCAAGCTTCCTATTTGTATTTATGACTTTATTTATTTTTGTTTGTTCCTATATCTCTTGTGATTATAGAATCTAAGACAAGATCCCAGCATGTATTGTATCAAATCAATATTAATCATACTTAAGAATAAAGAAATATACCCATTCCACCAAAACCAAATAATCCTCTTCAAATGCAGCTATGCTACTACTTTTTCCACTGATTATTTCGAGCATGAGAATCCCAAAACTGTACACATCAGCTTTCTTTGTAAGTTGTCCCAGAAGTGCATATTCTGGTGCAAGATATCCTCTGCAACAGAAGAGCTAAACTGGTAAATTGAAACAATGAGTAAGGATCTAATGTATCTATATCTAATAGACTCATACAGAGAATTATCCTTGTACCTATACTGATAAAATGGGTATGGATCTAGTTTAGCCCAAAGATTACAGACAGTTACTTCTGGCTTTTATTTTTTTAATTTTTTTTGTACGGAACAGTTCAATTTTAGTTTAAACTTCTTTCCCCTCTCTATTCATTTGCTATCCTACTTTAGGTCAAACATTACATCTCAACAAAAAATTATTATTGCTAAATAAAATTTAACAACTAAACATTTATTAATAATAAAATTAAAGACACTAGCAGTGTATGTCAAGAAGATTACTGAAAGACTAAACTAACATACAAGCAATGATCAAAAGGAAAATTTTATGAGGCCAGTAAGACAAATGGAAAAATATTCATAGATAAATTTGTGCTTACACAGTTCCTGCAACTCGAGTACTAACATGGGTGACATTGTCAGGAAAAAGTTTTGCTAGACCAAAATCCCCTATTTTTGGATTGAATTTCCTATCCAGCAATATGTTGCTGGCCTTGATATCCCTGTGAACAATGTTTGGCTGAGCCTCTTCATGAAGAAAACTTAGACCAGAAGCTGTGCCACGACAAATAGCAGCCCTCTTTGGCCAATCCAGAGAAACATATTTACTTTTTGAACCTGTAAATTTTTCTGCATTAGCATAAGCCAATTCATAATTATAAATAAACCTTCAAGTACTAGAGTTCCCCACATAAATGGTTTCAAAAATGCAAAATTTGAACAGCCATCAAACTTAAAAAGACTCGAATCAAAATACTTATATTTAAATTGTTCTGGTATTTTACCAAGCAAAGAGCTCGCAAGGCTATTGTTTTCCAAAAATTCATAAACCAAAATTCGATGACTACCCTCCACACAGCAGCCAATCAGCTCCACAAGATTTGAATGTCGTATATTTGATATCATATCAATTTCTGTCATAAATTCATGGGTTCCTTGTTTAGACTCAACTGAAAGAGACTTGATAGCAACCTGAGTACCATCCCTTAATACTCCCTGCAAAAATTAAACACAACTAGCAAATAAATGTACTGAAATCCATCTATGAAAAGCATTAGAGAAACCAAAAATCACAGGAAAAAAAGAAACTGATGATCATGACTCTCACCTTGTAGACAACTCCATAACCTCCTCCACCGATTTTGCTTGAAGGATGAAAATCTCCTGTTGCTGATCTCAATGAATTATAGCTAAACTTTTTAGTTGCAACCACTGTTGGATCACAAACATATAAACAAACAAATCACATGATGCAAAATTTCTCAAAAAGACAAAACAAATAAAAAGAGTCAACAATGCAATTTGATATAATTTGCAACATATGGGAGGGGTTTAATAAAATATAAGTACATAACGTAAGTACATAACCAAAAAATAATGTAACCACACGACGGCCAACAACCCCTGCTAGCAATCTTTAGTAGTAATATTTCAATGTTGATAAACTAAACATTTTAAATAGAATATCATGATTTAAATACATCCATTACATTGGGACTTGCAAGTACTAAGGTGGTTCCAGAGGGATAAATGATAATTCAACTGATTGACATCAGGTTTGACCTGCAATTAATTATTTTCAGCAACAGATAGATCCCGCCATTATAGACTTCAAATCTATCTAATAAGTGTGGTCATGTCTGACATTTTGACAGTATGAGTGAAATTAAAAAGAAAAGAACTGTAGCTATTATTATTCTACCACAAGTCCGTAATAAACTTTTGTTTAGGGTCTGTTTACATACAAAGTAGAAATGTTTTTAAAAGCTTCTCTACTGAAAATATAGAGCTTTTTTATCCTGTGCTTAAGCTCTTTTAGCTTTATATGCAAACAGGCTCATGATTCAACACTACTAGCAAGCAGAATAATAAAATAATTTATAACCTCATTAACAGATTAAAACGTTTTCTTTCTAGGGGAAAATCCAACAATTGAAACAACACTTATCTAGCATTTCAGCAGGAAAAATATAGAAAGGTACAAGACAGAGACAGGGATGAACTAAGAGGCAAAAATCATGACGATAAAAAAGTCAACTATTTCTTCAGTTTGACACAAACAATTTCTCCATGAATTTAAAGTCATAATAATATTCTGTACCTTGTTCATGTGGCTGCAGGTCTGCAGGATCATTCCTCCCCCTACACCAATTCAAAGCACCAAACCAATTGCAAAACATGGCTATGGCCCCAGCTCCAGTCTCCTATGCCTCCATTAAACCTCTAACCGCATATGTTCCTCAAATTTATCACACACACCAACCACCAACGAGGATGAAAACAAGAGACTCAAGCTAACTAACTACCTTGGAAAACAATGGAGCAAGTTGGCAACATGGATACACTGCAGGGGGTAAAAGAACACAATCTTTTCACAGATGAGTTGAATCACTGTTATACCCAAAATCCTACCTTGAATTTTCAACTGATGGGGGTGAAAAAAAGTTGAAAGATAAGGACTTAAGGTTTTTACTCTCATGCAGAGAAGAGGTCATCAAAGGCAGCAGTGTTGCAAGGTTGGAATGAACGTGTGAATCCATTATATATGGTTAGGAAATGGAAAATGAAATAAAGGGACAAGGAAGATATCAACGGCAAGGAGGGACAAGAAAGATATGAATGAAGAAGTGGGGGTTAAACTATGAAAGTGACATGTACCTGTTCCTGTTTTTTTTCACCTTTTATTAATATTTCCTTTGTTTCATTCTCATCTAAAATAAAATATTATTAATTTAAGCCGGCGAGAGTGATGCTGTGAAAATAGACCAAGACTAAGGAATGAAACAAAAACGACCAAGCCAGGGGGCTAAGGAGAGACAGGAAAACAACTGAGTCAGAATTCAGAAAAAAAAAAAAAAAAACAGAAGCAAAAAGCATAAAAATTCTATAGAAACTTCTAATACATTTCCCCCCTAAAAATAGTTGTTTTTGAATTTTGGTAAAACAGATTAAATATTACGGAGTATTTTAAAATTAAAAAAATAAATTTCACGAAAGGGTTACAACTTTTAAAATAATATAATTTTTTTAGAGGAATACCAAAATGAAACCTAAGGTGGTCCTATATTTTAAGCTAGATTATAAAACAAGAAAACCTTCTTTGAATAGGGAGGTAACTTATATGAATCATGCAATGCCATTTAACTCATTTAAAATGAGATTCTCTTAAATATTTTCTTTTAAAAACCTTTCGTATGATTGGTAAAAATCTTTTAAAAATTATCAACTTTATTTTGAGAGAATTTTCTAACACTTTTCTTAAAAAATATTGTTTAACTTTATTATGAGATTTCCCTTAATAATTTCTTCCGAAGTCTTTGGATAGCCTTTTTTCTGTTCATAGGACTTAAAAACATGCAAAATATGTTAGTATTTTTATTAGTGCGTCGTGAAGTAAAGACAACATCATGCCGACATCCTATCCTAGTCTCATATTTTGGAATTCTCACATCAGTAGTTACGCTATCATACATGACTTGTGTAGACTAAATAAATACGTAAGCCACGTGAAAAGGCTTTCTTCTCTAAAGCACCGTTTTGATGGCATGAAAGAGGATGAAACTCAGTAGTGTAAAAGAGTAGAATGTGAAAAAATGAATGTCCTCAAATGAAAAGAAGAGATTGGAGTGGGGAATATATATATCCAATTACTATAACCTTTTTCGCAAAAAATGTGAAGAAAGGAAGGGAAATGTAAATTAAGTGTTTGTTTCGTGAAAAGTTTTTTAAATTATTTCTGATTTTTTAATGTTTAAAAACTAAAAACAGGATAGTTTAAAATAGTTTTACTTTTTAATTTTTTATTTTTGTTTTAAAGACTCAAAATATAATAAGAATATGTTATTTTTTGTTTTTTATTAATAAAATTCTAATAAATATGAACAATTTTTTATTTTTTCTATTTTTATATTTTCAAAAAAATTTTTAAATAAAACTTGTTAAACAAGTTTTTTTTTTCTTCTTAAAAACCGTTTTTTGAAAACTATTCTTAAAAACTCTTTTCAAAAACTAAAAAGACAAAACTAGATCAATCAAGCCCTAACAGTTACCAGAAAAATAGTAAATAAAGTGTGTACATTCTCTAAAGCAGTTATCTTAACTATTGAAAAGATAAATTTAATAGTTACAAAAAATTAAAAATATAAAAATAATATATGTTTATATTATTAATTATATAAGGTTATAATATTGTTACAGACGTTTTAGGGTTGCAGGAAATTTAAGTCCATATTTAAGTTGTTACATTTTGTGATGTTTGTGTTGCATATTATCATTTTTTATTTATAAAATGCGTATACTATGTTTTTTTTTTACAAAGCTATTATTATGTATTACATTTATGTAAAATATTAATTTTAGTCTTAAATTTTTTTGTGTTAATTTAATCTTTAAAATTTAAATTTATATATCATTTATAACTCTCTTTGTTTACTAAAGTTAGATTGATATAAACATTAACGAAATTAAGTTGAAAGTGATTACAAATACTTAAAAAAAAAAAGAGATTATAAATACTAATTTATTTATTTGAATTTATTTTTATTTACCAATTAGATTCTACTGTTACAAATTAAGAAATAAGGTTCTAATGTTGTAATTAAACTATTTCAGACCATAATAATTGGTATAGTCACGTTCATTTAACATATCAAATTACTATTTTAGAAGATTACAAATGAAAACCTACAATAATATTTAAATTTTAAAGAACTGAATTAATATGAATATTTTTATTAAGATACAAAATTAATATTTTATAAATTTTATAGAGAACAAAAAACATAATTTACCCTTATAAAAATAAATTAAATATATTTATATTATAATAAAAGTAAAATAATATTAAAAATAAAAAATAAAAATATTAATATTAATATATGTATATATACTTTTATATATCAATTTATTTATTTTTCTTACCTACTTTCTATTATATTTTACCAATTTTACTTTTCACTCTCTTTCTCTTCATTTCTTTTTAATGTGTTTGCTGGGGCATGACACTCTTCATTCTTCATTGGAAACTAATGAATGTCTGGTCAAGGGTTTATCACACTTTCCTTCTTCTTCTTTTCTTATAATCAAACGCTATCTTAGTGTTCTATCATAAATTTTCCCAAGTTTATAAAAACTAAATGTAATGGATTTATATCGTAAACCTTTTTAACGTGTAGGAATGACAATTATGTCTTCTTCTGTGAGTACTGTCTTAATTTTGACGGAAAAATCTTATCGGTCTTTGCCCTCTTTGCCTAAGATAATCAGGGATGGGACAGGTGAGGGTTTGTTAGTTCCCGTCCTCATACCCGCTCTCATCTCGCTTCTATGTTTTACATATAATTATATGTTAAACAAAATATCACATGTTTTGTGCACAAATCTGCACTCCTGTGAACCATTAAAATAAAAATATAATTAATAAATTAGCATATAATTTATTTAATAATTAATAAATTAAATATAATCAATAAATTAAATATAATTAATAAATTAACATATAATTTATTTAATAAATATAAGTAAATTTAAATATAAATTATAAAAAATAATATAACAGGGTACCGAATCTGAAACTATCTAGCGAGATGAAAACGAAATTAAAATTTCTTACCTATCTTCTTTACATCGGCCTTTGCTCCCGCTCTGCACTTTCCGAAAACAAGAATAGGAAAGCAAACCTGCCCCGTCCCACCTATTGCCATCTCTACTAACATGAAACTAAATTAATTTTCTACTAGTCTTAATTTTTTTCTATATGCTCAGTCATATGTTTCCATAAATTTATAGGATGGACTCATCTCTAACTATGCTACTTGTTAATATTGATATGGAAATTGCTTTTAACATCTATTGATTTGCCATTCCCACACTTATCAAATTGCATGATTTTTTCAAAAACTTAAAATTGTCAATGAAATGTTTTTAACCTACTTTACTTTTATCTGAAGAAGAAATTTCGATGTTCTCCGTAAAAAAAATATTGAGAAGTTACTTTCCGGATGATATGGTTTGCATTAAAAAACTTGCTATTTAACATCAAATGATCGAGAATAACATGCTTTTCATTCCGATCAAATAATTTAGAATACATTAGTTGTGTTATCAATAAGTTGATCTAGAAGTTAGATTGCTTAATATTCAATCAAATGATCCGAATATATAAGTAATTAATTATGGATGAATTGATTTATAAATCAAATAATTTATTTTATTTTTTTATTAATTGATTTGGAATATATAATTAATGAATTTCGGATCACTTATCTAAAAATTAAATAATTTTTATATTTTAGATTAACTGATTGACAATATATAAGTAATAGATTATGTAAATTAATTAATGGTACTTTTTTAAAAATGGTAGGCGAGAGTAAAAATTTTGAAAGTTTGAAAACGAAAAAATCTATTCATCCTCTTACTTCGTATCCTGTTTCTTCTGTCCATGATGAAGATTTGTGAAAGGAAGTTAATCTATTCACTCTTCAAGATGATGAACTACGACTTGATAAAGTGCTTCCCACCAATGTGATCCAATAAATTAATAGTATGATTCCCCAATACAAATAAAGGGAAAAAATTGATAGTTTCGGATCATTGTGCAAAGTGAAATTATAGCGAAATCGGGTTATTAATTTACGAAACTCGTTAAAGGTGACTTGACAAGTTCAGAAAAATATATTTTATCATGTTAATTTATGATTTTTTTTTTTAGTTTAATTGGTATATATTATAAGTCTAAAAGATTTTTACACTAGTATTTAATTACGATTTTTTATTTATCTGATTATTAAAATACTAATAAATAAAGTTAACAAATTTATTATAAATAAGTAATTATAATTAAATGTTAGTGTAAAAATTTTTACTGTAATTGTGTATATCAATTAAACTTTTTTTTATGTTATAGATGCTAATTTCTAGAACGCTATTGGATTGAGTAAGATAGATAATAACTTAGGTATCACAATGTCTTGTAACTGGTTTTCACGTAATCCAATAAATCACAATTTAAATAGATTACGTAGGAGCAAAAGACACTTATGCAAAGTCTATATCCTGGATATGAAGTCATCATCTAACCTATCTCATTCTTTTCCTAACACAATCACTTAAAAGAACAACTAGAAATTCAACTCGTTTTAAAGATTTTAAAAATGCTAGAATGTGTAATTATTAAAAAAATAATTTGCATAAATCCAAGTGCTAATATCTCTAAATTTCAGGACCATAGGTGATTTACTTAATTGAAATCTATGGAAAGATAAACTTTTATATAGATTTTACTAATAATTAAATTATTCTCTTATAATTTTATAGTTCTCAATAAACTTCAATTAAAAGAGTTCATTAGAAGGAGAGAGTTAGAAGATATGTTTATAGGACTCCTTGATATGTCAATAGTGTTCAATAAAATATTTTTAACATGTGTTTAAGTTTTTTATTATATGAAGAATTATTGACACTTAATTTAGTTAATGTGTTATATTCATATGCAAAATAAGTCGTCTAATAATTTCTCTGAGTAAAGGTTTCATAAACAAGGAACCAATCTGCATGGTTTGTTCTCCCTATCTCCAGATTTTGGGCCAAGTTTTAGGACTCTGATCTCATTAAGGGTTTTATCTTTCTACATCTCCATAAACTTCTCTTACACTAGGTTAAAGAACTAAAATATTTTCAAGTGACTTTTCAGAATCAAGTTTGGTTGTTTTCTAAATTCAGATTCATTAATATTTGTTTTTTTAAGTCCAAATTTGGACTCATAAAAATCTAATCAAGACTCATCGTAGGAGATTGATTGTTAAAGACGAAAGGGAAAGAAAGCATTCAAACACGGTTGCAGAAGGATCAAACGTGGTGGACGCATTTGGAAACACTTCCATTATATATTGACTTCATTTTATCATGATGATCAGAATGAAATGGTGGTGCTTCTTTGACCAATCCTTGACTTTGTCAAATATAATTCAGTTTTCAGTTGAAATATCAATCACGAGAAACTTTTTCAAAGTTCAGATCAACCACTTTATTAATTAACCACTAGCATACATGTGTTGCTAGCGAAAATATTTCCTACTTTTTTTTACAATTTTTTCTCTTTCTCAAGATGATTTTGCTAACATTTGCTAAAATTAGTTTTAAAAATAAATAATCATTACTTTAATTATAAAAAACTAAGAAAAACATAATTGCTACCGCATTATCGCATTTGTACTTTATTATGTTTTTTTACCATTTACAATTAAATATATTATAAAATTTTAATTTAATTGTTCTCCAATACATTTTGTCACTTCTTATGTTTGTTTTTTAAGATTATGTTACAATTAAAAAAATTATGTTAAAATGTTATCTTGTACGAATTAAACTATAAAGAAAAAGATACATCCATATTTGAGGATATAAGTTTAGAAATTGTTCATTAGTTTAACGAGTTTAATTGATATATACGTTTCGTGTAAAAGTTTTTACATTAACATTTAATACTTTAAAAGTCACGTAAATGAAAAGTTATTATTGAACGTCAGTATAAGTGTAAAAGTATTTTACACTGACATTGTATACCAATTAAACTCTAGTTTAGTAATATTAATGTTTTTTAATCTTTAAATTTAAATTTTAAATTATAGTTACATCTGATAATTTCAAATCTAAAACAATAATAAAAGTTTTAAGATATATTCAAATTTTAAATTAGCAAAAGAATACTCTTGATAATTTCAAATCTAAAACAATAATAAAAGTTTTAAGATATATTCAAATTTTAAATTAGCAAAAGAATACTCTTTGATAATTTCAAATCTAAAAGAACAATAACAATTTTAAGATAAATTCCGATTTTTAAAATGATACATCACTTTCCTTGGTGTCTTCCTTAATTTAAATTGCTAAACTAGTTTTTAAAACTACTTTTTAATTTTAAATAAATATAGAAATTAGGAAAAACAAAGAAAAATTAAAATAATATTATTTATTTTTTAAAGCAAGGTTTTTTTTAATGATTATACCCTTGTATATTTGGTATAACAATAATTATACCTTTTAATATTATTTATATTTATCAAATGAATATCTCTTAAAAAGTTAATTAATGTAAAAATTAAAAGTATTATAAGGATTATAAATTATAAATAGTGTAAAAAATTTTAAATTACAGTATAAGATAGTTTTAACTTTTTTTATAATACATACTGTTTTTGTAATAATTTTTAATTATGATTTTTATTATTTCTCTTAAGATTAACTTTTTTATAAATATTGTTTTACTCTTACATGTTGGTGGATTCTAAATATTGTTTATGATACATACTCTCACCAATTCACGTTTTTATAAGTGCATAATTTCAGTTTTATCTTAAAAAAATTTTGTAGCAAAATTCACTTGAAATTAAAATTATTATATTGTATCAAATAAAAAATCATGTTAATGGAACACTTTCATATTTAAATATTAAGAATAAAGAATAAAATGCCAAAAAAAAAAAGAAACGATAAAGAAGACGAAAAGAGAGGGGGAAAATTGTGATATTTTTAGATAAATAAAAAAGAACAGTATTGTTATATGAAATCTGTGCATATAGCATAGAAAAAAAAATATTTGTATAAAAAATTTATATAATTTATTTTTAGGCTAAATTACCATTGGTGTCCCCTATTTAGGGGGTAACTCACTTTGTACCCTCAATTTTTTTTTCACATCTTTTGTCCTCTAACTTTTTCAAAAGTTTAATTTTTGCTATTCCGTCAAATTTATCCAGGTCCTGGGAGAAAAAAAATTAAAGCCAATCCACTAGACCAAAGGTCATATTTTTGTTTTGTTTTACAATTTCAATATATTTAAACTAATTAATAGAAATGTTAATTTTAAAAATATAGAAAATTTGAGAAAGGCTAAAATTGAACCTAGGTCTAGAAGTTTAAATACTAAAGTCATACCACTAGACCGAAAGCCAATATTAATTTTCTTGTGAGATTAAAATTTAATTAAACTAATCGTGGCAAGATTAATTTTAAAAATATATTAAAATTTACAATTTTTTTAAGTAGAGAAATTTTAATTTTAAATTTTAATTCTCAATTTTAATTTATGTCTTTATTTTTAATTAGATTTTAAATTTTATATTGTTGTTAATATAACTAAATTTTAGTTTTAGTTGTTAACCCTTAAATTTTAATTTCAACTTTTAATTCTTAATTTTAGTTTCAAAATCACAAATAAAATATATAACATAAAATGACCTACAATAGATTTAAAATTCAAATATACAAATAAAATATAAAATCTAATTAAAAATAAAATATAGAAATTAAAATTTAAATTAAAAGTTAAAAACTATAAATTAAAGTAACAATTAAAACTTAAATATAAAATTAAAAATTAAAAAAATAAACTTAATCAAATAGATTTAACATAAAATCAAGCTAAGTAGTTTTTAGAATTTAAAAAAATTTCTTTATTTAAAAAATTTACAACATAAATGACCAAGAATAGTAAAACAAAACAAAGAAAAAGAGACAATAAAATCAAAGTTGGCTTACTATCTAGTAGTATCGTCTTAAAACTCTTACAGGTCCTAGGTTCAAATCTTACTTTGTCCAATTTTAATATAAAATTAATGTTCTCACATGATTAGTTTAATTAAATCTGAATCTCACAAAAAAACTAATATTGACTTTTGGTCTAGTGGTATAGCTTTAGCAATTAAACTTTTAGATCTAGGTTCAATTCTAGCCTTGCTCAACTTTTCTATATTTTTAAAATTAACATTGCTATTTATTAGTTTAAATACATTGGAATTGCAAAATAAAATAGGTCTGACCTTTGTCTAGTAGATTGGCTCTAGTTTTGCTTCTCTAAGACTCACAAAGTGAGCTATAATTAATAAGAAATCCCAAATAATGGGAGAAAAGTATGTAATAAGATAAAAAAGAATATAGTGAAAATATTATTTATATTTTATAAATAACATATTTTTACAATACATGCTCCTTTTTTTTCTTTGGTTAAATGTTAATTTATTGTATTTTAATGTTTTTTGATACATCATATTTTAAAAGTTTATTCTGATTCTCTATATATTTTATATTATCGATCCATTCATTTTTAGTTTTTTCTTTCATTTTCTATATATATATATATATATATATATATATATATATATATATTATCCATTATGTATTAAATACTTTTAATGTAATTTTTATATATTAGAAAATTTTGTGTTTAATTTTTAATAAATTTCTATTTTGTATTAGTTTTTTATTAAATTTTTTATTTTGATTTGAGTTTCTAATAACACTAAAAATACTTAATACTTTAAGAAGTGATTTAAATAGCACTTTAATAATTATAAAAAAATTTATTAGAGATCCATCTTAAAATTTATTGAGTAGCATAATCCATTGATGCACGAGGGATTTGAAATATTTAAGCCAATATTTTTTATCGTATTCTGATTATTCTTTAGACTATTATCGATATTAAATGTTTTTTTATAATATATATTCTTTAACATTTATTATGGAGTGGGAAAATAAAAAACTAAAATTAAAGTAAATAAAATTTTTAATTATTGAACTAAAATGGACAAATTATTGGATCCCTATCTAGCAAATGTGATTTTATTTAATAATTTTTTATTGTAAATATTTTACATTTTATGTAGATGCATAGAAAAGGAGACATGATAATGATTTCCTTGTCCTAAACATATATTTACTCGATGGGACATGGAATGAGAAAAGAATTTGCAACAAATTTGTATCCCGTGTCAGTTACTTAATTAGCTTGTGGGTTTAAGAAAAATGACAAGCCCCAGAAAAACTGAGCAACTATTGGTTAAATACTAGAACAAGATCTTTTTTATTCAATTATTTTGAAAATGATTTGATATCGTGATTTGTGAGGTCCAATCGCCCGAAAAACGTAGTGGACGCAAGAATTGGTTCAGTCAAGTCTTTAAAAATGACATATCAGTGTGTCTTTATATATGTATATATTGGTGAAGGTGTTTACTAACGTGTGTAATCAAGTGGCGTAAGTCATCATAGGTTTAATAGAAGGTTACTGATTCTTTCACAATCTGCGTGACAGTGTTTTTTTGTTTTCCCTTTCCTTCGAGCTTTAATATTCAATCAATCTCCTAACCTGTGGTGGTGTTTGTTTTTAATAGCAATAGCAGGTGATGGGAGAAGAAGACCCCAGGCTGCAAACATTGATAGGATCCACACGCAGATTGTTGGATTTCGGAGATGAATTTCCACCATAATTCCGAAATGTTAGAAATAATAATTAGAAATAAATTGTGAATTGAATAGTCATGGTTAAAAAGAAATTTATTCTCTATAATTATTCTTAATTAAGACGTTATGTTATTATTTGTTTTTATGTTATGGTTGATTACTCTATTATAAATGAGTGTCAAGTCATGTAATATGTGTCAAGTCATGTAATATGTGTCAGTAAATGAGAATCTCCCTATTTCTCTTTTTCATTCCTTTTTTTATTTTTTTAACAAAGTGGCACCAGAGCTACGATTCTAAAAAGTAAAAAAAAAAATTCTAAAAAGTGAAAAACAAAAAAACAGAGTGAAACACCTAGTGAGGTAAGAGTGAAACACTTGGTGAGTTGAGAGATGACAAACAATAATGTCTTGAATTTGTTTCAATTTACTCGTCTAAGCAATGGAAATTATGATAATTGGTGTCGTCGGATGAAAGTCTTACTAGGTTCCTAAGAAGTTTGGGATATTGTAGAGAAATGTTATATCCATCCTGAAAATGAGGATACTCTACAACTCAATGAGAGAGAGATTTTGATAAAGATGAAGAAGAAGGATCAACAGACACTTACTTTCATCTATCAAGACTTAGATGAAGTTATGTTTGAAATGGTGTCAAATATAGTCACCTCTAAGGAAGCTTGAGAGATTTTGAGAACTTCTCTTAAAGGTGTTGACAAGGTGAAGAAGGTATGCTTACAAATTCTTCGTAGAGAGTTTGAATCCTTGCATATGAAGGAGTCTGAGTCAATTTCAGATTTTGGCAATAGGGTGATGATGGTTGTGAATCAAATGAGACGTTATGGAGAGAAGATGGAAGATGTTCGTGTTGTAGAAAAAGTCCTTTGTTCTTTAACTGCAAGATATGATTTGCAAAATATGATTTTGTGGTTTGTGCAATTGAAGAATCAATAGATTTGGAATCAATGACTGTGGACCAATTATTGGGTTTTCTTCAAGCATATGAAGAAAGGTTCAAAAGAAGATATGATGAGCCTTTAGAGCAAGTCCTAAAAGCCAAAGTTTCTTTGAAAGAAAATAGAGAACAAAGTCAAAGAGGACGTAGTCATGGAAGAGGGCGTGGACGTGGCCATGGAAGAGGAAAAGGAAGACGAGATCATGACCACTTTGATAATAATGAAAGAAGTTATCAACAAACCAAATGTCGTGGAAGAAGAGGAGGAAAAGGTAGAGGCAATCATGGAAGAACAAATGAAAGGAGGTATGATAAATCACATGTTGAATGTTACAATTACCATAAATATAGTCATTTTTCTTGGGAATGTAGTAGCAATGTAGAAGAAAGAGTCAATCTTGTTGATGATAAAGAAGAATGTGAAGAGCCAACATTATTGCTAGCACTTAACAATGAAGAAGGTGATGATAATTGCTTGTGGTATCTTGACAATGGAGCAAACAATCACATGTGTGGCTATAAAGAAAAATTTGTGGAGCTTGAAGAGAAAGTGCAGGGAAATGTTTCCTTTGGTGATTCTTCTAAGGTAAAAATCTAAGGGAAAGGTACTATTTTAATTTCCTTAAAAGATGGTGCTCACAAATTAATCAAGGATGTTTCTTATGTTCCTAAACTAAAAATTAATATTTTGAGTTTGGGACAACTTGTTGAGAAGGGATATGAAGTTATCATGAAAGATAATTGTTTATGGCTAAAAGACCAAAATTCTAATTTAATTACTAAGGTTTTTATGTCAAGAAATAGAATGTTCACTTAGGAAATAAGAAGATGGTGAAAAGGATGCCTCAAATCAATCATCCTAATCAGTTGTGTGAAGCATGTCTCCTTGGAAAACATGCAAGAAGAAGTTTTCTTAAAGAAGTTAAATCAAGAGCAAAGGAGTCTCTCCAACTTGTACACACTAACGTGTGTGGTCAAATTAATCCTCCTTCCTTTGGTAAAAATAAATATTTTTTGCTTTTTATAGATGATTTTAGTAGGAAGACTTGAGTGTATTTTTTGAAACAAAAATCTAAGGCATTTGTAATGTTTAAAAATTTTAAAGCCCTTGTTGAGAAGGAGAGTGATTATGTAATGAAAGCTCTAAGATTCGATAGAGGTGGCGAATTCACATCAAAAGAATTCAATGAGTTTTGTAAGGATAATGGGATTTGTCGCCCTTTAACAGTTCCTAGAACTCCACAACAAAATGGGGTGGTAGAGAGAAAAAATAGAAAAATTTTGAATGTGGCTAGATGTATGTTGAAAGCTAAGTCTATGCCCAAGGAATTTTGGGCCAAAGCTGTTTCTTATGCAGTTTATTTGTCCAACCGTTCTCCTACAAAGAATGTCAAAGGTAAAACACCTCAAGAAGCATGGGGTGGAGTGAAGCCAAAAGTTGATCATCTTAGTGTCTTTGGGAGCATTGCATTTGCTCATGTACCCGACCAAGGAAGAACCAAACTTGATGATAGAAGTGTGAAACATGTGTTCATTGGCTATGATGCAAATTCAAAGGACTACAAATTGTATAATCCAAACAATGGGAACATTATTGTAGGCAGAGATGTAGAATTTGATGAAGAAGAGACATGGAATTGGGAGAAAGAAGAAAAAAATTATCATTTCTTTCCCTATTTTGAAGAAATTGATCAAGAAGATGTACCACAAAATGAGTTTTCTACTCCACCTCTTTCATCGACTACTTCAATTCATGAAGTCTCATCTTCTAAAGGGAACTCAAGCAGAAGACCAAGACAAATAAGAAGCCTTGAAGAGATTTATGATGAAACTGAAATTATAAATGATTTCTTTTGTCTCTTTCTTGAAAATGAACCTCTAACCTTTGATGAAGCTATGGAAGATAAAAGGTGGAGACAAACAATGAAGGAAGAAATTAATGCTATTAAGAAGAATGACACTTGAGAGTTGTCAAAACTTCCTAAGGTCATAAAGCAATTGGAGTCAAGTAGGTGTTCAAAATTAAGAAGAATGGAAAAGGGGAGGTGGAAAGATGCAAAGCAAGATTAGTTGTGAAAGAGTATAAACAACAACATGGAGTTAATTATGATGAAGTGTATGCACCAATTGCTCATATGGAGACAATTCGTCTCTTATCTCTTTAGCAGCTCAAATGGAGTGAAAAATTTTCTAACTTGATGTTAAGTCGGCTATTCTAAATGGTTATCTTGAAGATGATGTCTATGTTGAGCAACCAATGGATTTTGTTATAAAAGATGAAGAGAAAAAAAATTTAAAATTGAAGAAGGCGTTGTATGGCTTAAAGCAAGCATCAAGGGATTTTGAAAATTTTGAAGACAATGGATTTTCCTGTTGTCAACATGAATATGCTTTATATGTTAAAAATTTTGAAAATGATAATATTCTCTTCTTTATGTGGATGATTTAATATTTACTAGCAATAACCCAAATTTATTTAAAGATTTCAAGAAAAGAATGTCTTGTGAATTTGAGATGACAAATATAAGACTTATATCTTATTATTTGGGATTAGAAATGAAGCAAATGAAGAATGAAATTTTTGTTTCTCAATAAAAACAAAGGAATGTAAAGAAGTTGTGATGAGAAGTGTTCACCTTTTTGGCCTGCTTTAAGAACAAGGGAATCATCGCTGATGAGCAATCACCAACTCATGGATCTTTTCCGTTACACCCACAAGATTCAAAAGTTGAACAGCTACTCTGCAACAAATCGTCTTCTGCGATTTCCAATTCTAGTGTCCCATTATCTGAGCCGAATCACAGAATGGCTTTACGGCCTTCACAAGTTTTTAAGGCGCGGTAGAGTAAACTTTTGTTACCCACGTGTTACTGGATTATAATTACGTCTTTGTATTTTCTACAAAACTGTTTGAATAACCTGTCACTGCTAACATTTCACCAAGTCTCAAGGACTGTTATTATTCTGTCCCTAGTTTTAAGTTATTATTCTCTGTTCCTAGTTTTAACGGCTTTATTAGTTGTCATATCAGTGGTAGAGTCATGTTATGAGTGTGGAATTAATTAGTTGCTAGTGCTTTACTTTGTGCTCTTGTTGTTGCCTATATTAGACTTCTCATTCATAAAGTCAATACACTTTTCACTCTTTTCATGCTGTAGCATTTTAATATTTATCAAAAGCACAAAATGTTTTGCCTTGTTTTGGTAAATATAGTATAATTTTATTGCTTTCTGTGGTCATCATAGTATATATCTTACTTTTTCCTTTAAGATTTCAACTTGGTATCTTTATATTAATCACTCCTCTTTTCTAACTATATTCCAAAGTCTCTGAGCTATATATAAACAAATCTTAGATTTCTTGGTGTGTTGAAAGAATATGTTTATAAACAATTCTTAGATTTCTAAATAATGTGGGATATTGGCTGTAGCTAAAAAATAGCTATATAAATTTTGACATGAAGAAATTTAATTACAAAGTTTATTATTGACATCTCTCTTTCATTAAATTTTTTACTCACAAAAAACACCTCATTAACTTGAGAAATTTATAAAATAACTTCCAACAGACAGCACCAATCAAATCGAAAAGATTATAAAGATTAGACAATAGGACATCATCTAATTAAAAATTATTCTAAATTTTTCAATACTATATATCTTCATTTGTCTCTTAATATTCTGTTAAATGATATTATATAAAAATAAATATATTTAATATCTTAAAATATAATAATAAAAAATATTGTATAGTTATATATTCATACCTAATTTAATCTATTGTACGCTTACTTTTAAATCAGAGTTATTAAAAAGTAATATTGTAATGAATTTTCCAAAGTTCGAGTCTAACGAATATTTTGTAGAAATCTAAAAGTCATTAAAAAGACAAAAGTTCTAAAAACAATTTAGCGAAAATTTTGTGTGAAATACAATCAATAGATAATGTTTATTGGGATTTGATTTCACTGACACTCTTGGAATAAATAATCAATTCAATATAATCTAATTTATTATTATGAGAATTATTTTTATCTTACGAAAATATTGTATGTCTAAGTTTCACAATTTTATTTTTTATTCCTTGGTTCATAAAATTAGAAAAATTACATTAATCACACAATTATGACCCAATAGTGGCTTGTCGTCTATATCCTATTCCTAGTCATATATCTCATTAATTATTCCTAACATTTATCAATTCAAAGATGTTTTACCAAACAATAATTATTAAATTAATAAGTTTATGCGATTAGGGAAATCAACGAGATACTTTGACTCTATCTCTCTTACAATGCGCACCTTGATTAAAAAATGGAATACCCTCCTTCTAATTTTAAAAAATTTACCTATGAATTTTAAATCAGCATAAAATATACCAGCGGATATCAATATCTGCAGGAAAGTTTACCTACGAATTTAAAATTCACAGGAAATTTTTTTATCAATTTTAAACCAGATACATGTTACTAACGAAATTTCTGTGAAAAAATCCACATGAAATTTTCTGCCATTTTTTCGCAGCCAATTCTGCAAGTAACCTTCTTGTAGATTAACTGGCAATTAATTATTATTCACAAAGATATACATTAGGAATGAATGAAATTCGCAGAAAACTAATTTTCTGCAAATATTTATATAAAATTGGCAGAGAAATCCCGAGGAAATATGAAAAATTCTAGTTGTGATGTAAGAAATAAATTAATTTGATTCAATATTATCATTACAAAATTAATTTGGATTCAAACAAAAAAAAAAAAAACCAATTAACCTGACAGTATTTTCAATCTTCCCCATAGCATTCACCACAATATTATCATCGATAAAGCTATAAATTTCAAAATCACGGAAAATTCACAACATAATCATGAGCATTAGTGCCTAAATATTTTGTCTTCTTTTAAATTGCACTAGAAGACTTGCAGTTTCAAGCAAAAAGACATACAGAACATTCAATTCCCTATATGCGAAGCAAAGGCTAAATCCTTAACTTGGCTTCTTTACGGAATGTACGGTTTGCTTGCTACCAATTTTCCATGAATATTCCTGTTCCTGATCTTCAAGGACGAGTTAATCAAACAATCTTTCTTTCTCTGTTCCTTATCATCGACTACCAATAACTTTCTTTCAATGATATTTTCCCCATCATTGCCATACTTGAGTTGCGATTTGGATACCATCTGGATAACAAATAGTTATTTGTATAATATTAATTTATAAAATAAATTATTCAATTATTAAAGAGAAATATGATATGTATATTGTAATGTACAATACATTGAAGAATATATATAAAATAGTGTTCAACAAAATATTATATATTATACTTTTCGTGGGATGAAATTGTATATATACAAAATGTGAGCTAAGAAAAAATCTCAACTAACATAAAATAAAAACTAGTTGACATCGGAAAAAAAATTTGGTAAAAAAATAATCCTAACAAAATATATATGTTAGAAAAGTCCTAACAATTTCGACCGAAAAATAAGTATTATAATAAATGTTGGTAAAGAAAATTTTAATCAAAAATAAAAAATAATATCGATTGACTTTAGTAAAAGAGAAAGTAGGATGAAGAATTTTAAATCTTTAATATTTTGAAAAAAATTAAAATTCTATGAATAATATATTTTATCAAAATGTTTTTAAAATGATTAAATTTTAAATTTTTTTAAAATTCTTCATTTAAATAATATAAATTAGTACAAAGTATTTTGAAATTCTCAAATAAAATTATTCATCCATATATAGAAAGTAACATAAATTACGCATGTATAATATTCTAATTAATAGTATATATAAATTATCTAATTGTCAAAATTTGTGTATCACTTGTCACTATAAAATTCATTTGTACACTAATTAATTATCCTATTGTCATGTTTCACTTTCTTATAATAATTTTAATATTAAATATATTTAAATTGCGCTTCATCCCACACCTTTAACAAAAAAAATCTATATAATATTAAAAAAATAAATTGTCAAATCTTATTATTATTTTTAAATAATAACCTTTTTAAATAATTACCATATATCCTATGCCATTTGAAATAATAAATATGTCAATAATTAAATTTATTTCTTATTATCATTTTTATACATTATTCTATTTTGTTCTTTCTCAATGGTACTTCTATTTATATATTAGACAATTTTTCTTTCTCGCACGATTACTATTATAACGAATGAAAAAAAAATACAAATAAAAATAATTATTAATCATAACATTCCGTACCTAAGTCTGCTAACTGCTATTGAATGTTTACCTAATTATAATTTTAAAATTCTATTTATTTTATAATATATGAATTTATGTCTTTTTCTTGTGATAAATATTAAAAATACATGTTTTATTATACATTTATTTGTCTCTTTATTTATATATATATATATATATATATATATATATATATATATATATATATATATATTACACTAATTCTTTAAGGGTGTATAGGTTATATAATTTTGAATAGATATTTTTAAGTTGTATACTGTAACATTTTTTGCTTCAAATTTTTATTTATACAAATTGTTCACTTTTCTTTGACTAATTTTTTAAATATTTTTTGTTTCATAAGTTTGAATGAGCTTAACAAACAAATAGATAGAGACAACTCTAACATTTACATTCTTATTCCTACTTTTGAAATTTTATATCAATACTAAATAAGTATGAGATTTGTCTTTATCTTTCTTACGGTTGGTATTAAATATACCCTGCCCATATATATTAAAAAAATTATAATAATTTTTTAATAAAAATAAATTATTTTAATATAATTGTATTAATTAAAAATTTATTTTATAAATGTAAAATTTATAATTTGTGGATTAAATATAATATTTCTTTTTTAGAAAAAAAAAGATGAAACCTTTTTTGACATTTCAATAATTTGTAAAAAAAACAAGAATAAAAAGTTATTCTATTTAAAAATTAACTCTAAAAAATTAAGTATAAAAATTAAAGATATTTTAATTATTAAAATAAATGTGAAGAGGGATAAGTATGTATATGTTCTTAATGAATAGCGTGCCTTAGTCACGTTACTGATTATCATTGTAATTTTAAGTGAGTGGCCCCATGTGTTGCTTAGCTCCAATTAGGATATTACATGGGTTTCTTTTTTCAACTGTATATATTACATGGATCTCTGTTATGTGTGTTAATGCAATAATGCCTATTGAAGTTTATTAATGGCATTTGCATTGACTAATAGTAATAACGAGTTCTATGTACATTTTAAAGGGATGAAAATAGAATAAAAAGTTATAAGCGACATGAAAAAAAAATTAATTTTATGAGTATTGATACTTTTATTTTTTTAAAAAAATATTTAATCACTTATTTTAAAAAAACATATATATAATTCATTATCAGAACATAAAGAAAGGTATATAATATATATAGACATATAATATAAAGTAATATACCTACACCCTTTAATTTATATATATTATTAAGTTTTCTTATTTTTTAAAAATTTCTTAATATTATATTATAAATCATATTTACATTAACAATTAATCATAATTTTTTATTTATATGATTTTAAAAATATTAATTAATAAAGTTAAGCTAATGACATTAGGTTTATTGATTTGTTAAGTAAAAAATAAGAATAATGGTTGCGATGGTGAGGCATAAGTCTAAGCACCCTATTTAAAGACGAGAAAGCCCAAAAGAAACAAGATCAAAGCGTACCTGAAGAGGATTACAAAGTTTTTTGGCATTCAATAAAATAAGGAACACACTTGAGTCTATATTTGGTTGGATGTTTACTGTAAGGTGTATTGAGGTGGTGTGAAGTGGTGCATGTGTGCATGGGTGTTGTCTGTTCTTGGTTATTGGCTTTAATGATGAATCTCTGATGTAGCGATTTGATTGTGTGTAGGGCATGGAGGAAAAACACAAGTTAGAAAGAGTGATTGAAAGAACGACGGAATTGCTTAGAAGCTTAGAGTATGAAAATTGGCAGCCGTACAGCAGTCCCATAGTAGCGGAGGAGCTTCGGAGATGGAATGAGAAAGCGTACGAACCAAAGGTAGTATCGATAGGGCCAAGGTTCAAGGGAAGAAGGGAGCTACTAGCAATGGAAAAGACCAAGTTGTGGTACATGAGGTCCCTTCTTAAATCACAACTCCACACATCAGAGCTCAAAACCACTCTAAAATCATGTATGGATACTGTGTTGAGCTCAGATGACAAAGTTCGCGCTTGCTACGGGGAAGAAATCAAACTGGACAGGTACGAACTGGCAAGAATTATGCTATTCGACACTTGTTTTCTTTTAGAGCTTCTCATTTCTGGGCCCACTTCTGATGTGGACCTACCAATGAAAGACGTGTTGAGCGATCTTATGTTGGTAGAAAATCAGATACCATATTTCATTCTTGTCCAATTGCATGAAAGTATTTTTCAATGGGAATGCCTCATGGACACAGCTGAGTTTATAGAATCTAGGGTTTGGTCTCTCTTTTACCCTGTGGGTTTAACAAGTAGGTCTAAGACTCTCGTTAGGGGCGGTCACATTCTGGAACTTGCACACCGTTATGTTCTCTGGATGAATCGTCATCTTAGCCTCCAACCTGATCACTCCACTGTTCTCTTGGATATTAATAATCAAGAAAAACATTTCAAACTGAAACGCTGTGTTACTAAGTTCCAAGGCTTTGGGGTTATAGTTACTCCTAGTCAGGACAATTCTCTTGTTCCCATATCGGGAAGCTCTAAGTTTCTCTTCAAATTCAGCGACGGGGTACTACAAATTCCGACTCTGGATATCACTCAAACAACCGAACCAATGTGGCGGAGTTACATCGCATGGGAGTGTCATAAAAAGAAGCAGCAGAAGAAAAGTGGCAATGTTTTTCAGGGAGACATATTCACCTTTCTTGCCTTGCTCTTCAACGATTTGATTTGCTGTGCAAGCGACGTTCATCTGCTTAAAAACAAGGGAATCATCGTAGATCATTTGGGTATGAGTAATCACGATCTCGTTGATTTCTTTCGTTCCATCACTAACGGAATCGACCCTCGCTTTGTTCATTCGAGTTACAATGATATGATTGATGCCTTGAACACGTATTCATCCACACATTGTGTCGTAAGATTCCCCGTAATTCTGTGGCATTCTTTTGGCCAATTTTGGGAATTGCTTCTCAAGTTTTTAAGTCGCGGTTACAACTTTGCTGCAGCCTTGATAACTCTTCTCACTGTTATCCAGACCTTTTATGCTGTCATCAGCTATCATCGTTCAAATTAATTCATGTAATAGAATAACCTTGTTACGCCCTCACCATTCACATGTGGTCTATGGAATAATGACTCGCTTCCTATTTTCCGCAAACACACGACCCTTCCTTTCATAAGCTCACTTTGGTATTCTTGGTTTTAGTTTTTCTTCCTCTTCATTTTTCATTTTCATAATTTCGATGTTATTTTCAGTTCTTATTATTTGCTGATAATTTGTTATCATTCCCATTTCAAATAAGTATCAACAAGTAATATTTTGCAAGCAAGGAATCATTTCATTTCCACAGAATAACCAATTCGATAACAAGATATAAAATAAAATCTTTTCGAATGCTAACAAGATCTTGTTAAAATAAACGTAAAAGTACACATTTTTATTAGTATATGTAAAAATATATTTTTAATAATTTATAATTGTGTATATATATCATTTTTAATAAAGTTTTTATTTTTTAAATATTGATAAACTAAACCTAAATCTTTATTCAATACTAAATAAGAAGTAATATATATATATACATACTCTCGTAGGAGATGTATATAGTGAAAAAAGTATTTCTACATTAGAATAAGAGTATTTAATGTTAGTCACTACATCATTAATAATATAATATTTATATTAAAATAATTTACTCAAAGATATCATATATTTTTCTTACCAAAACTCTTACTTTCACTTATCATTATCATATCATTGTTGTTATTATTATTGTCACCTTCATTACCATCACCTATCATTATTGTTATGATCTTCGTTATCATCATTAGAACTACCACTATCATCACTAACACCTTTACAAACATTATCATTATTACACATACACACAAATACCAAATAAATAAAAATGAATAAGTAAATTAACAAGTTGTTGGTACTAGGAATATTAGATTTCATCACCTTCCCTTAAGTAAGGTATCTGGTTCAAGTGTTGTGTATAAAAGAGGAAACCTCCCTGGAAGGGCCGAATAGCCGCATAAAATCTTTAAAAAAAGAAAAAAATCTCCTTAATGGATTTCCCACTTCTCTTCTATAAAGTGTATTAATAATCATATTAATTTAAAAATAAAATTTTAAATTATGAATATCTTTAAATTTATAATATTTACATTTTACTTTATTATGAATTTTATGTTGCAAATAATAGTGGAGGTATTAATCAATTATATTTTATCATTATCTGGCAATTTAAGATATGGTGATAATCATATCTTATAATATCTTTATGATTATTTGAATGAGATTATAGTAAGATTGTCATTTGAGGGGTCTCTACCTACCCTGGGGGATTATAAATTTGTCATCCTATTAAGCAAATTATAACAACAATACACATTCTCTAAAATAATCCTCTAGAAAGTAGGTAGTAAAATCCTCAAGAGTTTTTATTGAACTTATATATCTACAATATTCATTCCTAGGGTTTTTTGTTCTTGAAAATCAAGAACTTCAATTCAATATATTTGAGGTACGCAAATTTTCTTTCCTCTATTTTTTTATATTTAATTCTTTATACATACTATAATCTTGTATCTATTGATTTAAGGTTTTCTTTTATTTCCATCATTTTAATCATATATTTTTTAGTTAATAATTATTATTGCACTTGTCCTTTCTAAAATCTATCTCCACACTTTACAAGAGTCAAATCTGAATTTAATAGCTATGCACTATTATTACTACTTTTGAGTAAGTTGTAATAAAACTTAAATAAACTTACCTATATATGATCGTTGAATAACGCGTATAACATATTTTTTCAAATGACACTAGTGTTTTGTCAGCTGAATCATTGAGTTACCGTTATTATTTATTTATTATAAACTTCCAATATGGAGAGTGCAGAGGTGAAATACGAGAGAATTTCCTTTTGTACCTCCAAATGTTTTCCTTGCACCCCATATTTTTATTTTTTTTTTATTTTTTCCTTCTAATACTGAAGGGATATGCGAGAGTTCTACGGTTTCTTTTAATTCCTATCTCTCTCACGGACACTCAAGGTCAACCCAGAATAATTGAATGGCAGAAATTCAGCTTCGTATTGCGTAACAATTTTCATATTTACAATTACAACCACATTTCTATAAAAAAATCATTTTGGCAACAAGCTTCTTCTATGCACTAAAAGAAAACAAAATTAAGATTTTATTTATTTGAATTTTTTTTGTTCTATCAATAAATGCTAGTTGTATTTTATTAGTTGGACTTGGAAGGATTGGAAGCATGACCTCTTTTTTAATTTTGTTTCTTTCCTACCAAATAACTTTAAAAAATATTTCATTTTTTATTTTTCATTCCTTCCTCTTTCTTTTCTTGCAATTTCCTTTCTAAAAAGAAACAAAGCATAATTTATTTTGTAAAAATTGAACGAGATTTTCAATTAGTAGTTCAAGGTTCAATACAAACAATCCTCGTGGCACAAACATGCTCAAGTGCTTTCCTACAAGAAATCTTGTAAAATGTCTCAAGGCATGTTTCATAACTCTTGTAGGCACAGAGACAATATACCACTCTTCTACAAACTTAATTACTTCACATGAATATTTGTGTTGTTTGTTGTACCAAATACAAATAAACTAATAAAGTGGCTAGAACAGTAATGATCATCATGCCTAGCCAATCATGGAATGATGGTTTTCATCACTCAAGCTGCTGCTTTTGATAGGGGAAGAGATCCCCCTCTCACTTCCAAAATCATTTTCTTCAATCTCACTTCCATCATAAGATATGGAGTTGTCATTTACACTTGGTTCAGAGCTAGTAGTGCTGCTCGTAGCAAGTGGAGAATCAGAAGCACTCACTGTTCTGCTCTTTGAGGAACTACCTGATCTCACACTGTACATAGAGGAAGCTGGAATGCTTGTGACAAGTGGTCGCAGATTGCCCTGGATGCTGCGCCTTATGTCCTGTGGAAGATAAACCAAACACACTGTCACTTGTAACTAGCCTAATATGAAACACAAGTAAACGGTTCCATGTTTATTTCAAAAGGATGGGTACATTATATATATATATATATATATATAAATAAAAGACTTACTTCTCATCCTATTCATTCATTTTATTGAAATCTAATGATTATAATAAATAACTAATCTTTACCATCGGATTGCATGAAAATGAAGAGTGAAAATGAAGAGTAAATCTTTTATATTTACTCTTGGAATAAGTAGATCCTCTCCCTATATATATATATATATATATATTTTAAGTGCTGTTAAAAACTGTAATCTAATACAGATATTCTGCCTTTGTCAACGTTTTGTTGTGTTGTAACTATTCCACTATATCTCAAATGTACTATAGATCAATGTCAATATCAATATTATGTCTGTCTACTGAAGCAATTAAATCAATTAAATATAACTCTTTCTATTCATTCTGTTACTTAATATATCGTGCATGAATAACATTTTGCCTTAAAATATCCAAACTTTCAATCATAAATAACATTTTGCCTTAAAATATCCAAACTTTCAATCATAATCTTAAAAGGACGGGTATATATATTTATAACACCAAAATGTTCGAGTTTATTGATTATGTTCATTAACCATATACTTTATTATTCCGATATTTAAAAGAACACATGGAAATATCAAATATGGACATGCCATATGTTATTGACATATACAAAGAACAGAAATAACTATTGAAGTTACTAGCATTTTTTTCAAGGCATATATATACCAAGGTTAAACATCTGTAAGCATTGATAACTTTCTCATGATATTATATCCATTACTAAAACTACATAATCTAATCGAATTCAGCTAAAACATGAGTAATGGAATAAATGGACATACCATATGCCTCATTGCCATATCCAAAGATTTCTTTGAAAGGGTAGTTCCGAATCCAGAGCTACCAGAAGATTTTCCATAAGAAGTGTCACGAGATGAATGATGGTCTTCCTGTTTTGGGGGAGCCAATTTCCTCATATTCACTACTCTTTCAACCATCTTTGTCCCAATCACAACCGGGCTTTCCTCATCACCATCAGTGAAACGAGCTCTAGTCAAAACTTGCATAGAGGTGTGATTATTGTGGACCAACCCTGTTGAAGTCCTTCCTTTGGAAGGGGTGCTTACTTGCCTTTTAGATTTTCCATTCCTGCTGGCCTCAACGGAAGATGATCTAGTATTTGGTGCTCCAGGCCTAGTCCTATTGGCTGAAGCTGGTCTATCAGACAGTGATGTCTTCAAATTTGGAGGAGCATCAAGAGAGAAACCAGGCATTTGTGAAGGTTCCCAGGGTCTAGATCTCACAGAAGGAGAGTTTCCACGTGATTGCACTGGATTCTTCGCAACTGCAGGGCCAGGGCGTGCTTTTGATGCTGAAGAAGGTCTAGTAGGAGGAGGAGCTGCTCCAAATGCCTTTGATGGGGTTGATGATCTAAGTGTAGGCGTTGCTGATCTTTGAGTTGTCTTGGGAGGTGCCAAGGAAGGCCTTGTACTAGTAGGTGTTGCAGACCTGGCAGTGGATCTTGAAGGAGTGGTAGATCTCAATGATGGAGCTGTTGACTTTGTAGATGTTAAGGTGGCCCTAGAGGTAGGTGTAGAGGGCCTAGAGGATTTGGTTGTTGAAGGTAATGTTGGCCTTCCAGATGGAGTTGAAGATCTTGAAGTGGCAGAGGTTGGAACCCCACACGATGAAGTTCTCCTAATACCATTTGTGGGAGAACATAGTCCTGGCATTGATGCATGATGCTTAGAAACTACATTACTTCTTGAAGCAGGTTCCGCTTGGATATTAGCTACCTGCGATACAAGATAGAGCATAACAAAAAATAGCAAGTATTTTATTAATTAAACCAAGTATAACAACAAAACCCATTACTAATAGTTTAACACTTTTTATTGATTCAAATTTATTGAAAATTCCAAAAGAATTATAGGTCCCTCTTCTTAATGAATGAGTCTCACTTGTGATTTGTAATTTTTAATAAATTTTAATCAATAATAGAGAGTTTGTAAGGAGTGTGTTAGAGGACATGTTTTTAGCACACTTCTAGTTAACATTCAAAAGAATTCAAGGCTTTGATTTGCTATGCACACTAGGTGGATCCAACCAGTTGATATGATTCAACAAGATCCTAAAATCATATTAAGTGATTCTTACCCTAGGTTTTAAAGCTATTGGACGAGCATTTTGAGTTTCCTGTTCACTCTTTACTGACATCTGTGACTCTTTCTCTAAAGAAGGAAAAAGTGGTGTATCTGGTGGTGCAAGAAGCCTGATAAAAGAAAACTCCATGTCAATACAAATTACAAAGTATATAAGTATTATGACGGACAAAATGGCAATGAAATATAGATGTACAAACTAGGAGTAAGGTAAAATACATACGTATGACTCTAATGGTTATCTATGTGTCATGCAATTTGATTCTCTTCTGCATGACGGGTTTTCAATTGCTATAGAATAACTTAGCAAATAAGTTTCACTAAAAAAAAAATAAAAGAAAAATACACTGTGCAAAAAAATATTGAATTCCTCTCAGATTCCTCTACTGAAGATTTGCATTTGAAATCATTAAAGATTAAGATTAACGTAATTATAGAATTTCTTTAGAAGAGAGGTAAAAAAAAGTAAAGCTTGATGTTAACTTCATAATTTGTTTGTTTGTTTCCTTTGAACAAAACATTCAGCAGTATACTCAAGCTGACCGTTAAAAATGGGAAATGGCAAGGCTCCATTGGTTGAAAGGAGAGTATAATAAACATATAAAGTATTTGAGAAACGAATTAACTATGAATCATTGATAAGAAAAGGAACATAAAGGGTGGAAGTTGGAGCTACATGTGCGATCACAGGTTATCATTGACAAAATTGAAGGTGAAAAAAAAAACAACTTTTCTGCTTCAGAAGTAGCATCAAATGGGGACCGCTAATCATTCTAAAATTACCAAATCAATTTGCAATGTAAATGGTGTTTCACTTCACTATTTTGTGCATGCTTCCATCTAGACTAGAGGAATTTCCTCACATTAGATAAGATTATATACAAAATCTAATGTTCAACAAAACTAGTTCAATTAAATAGAATTTTCAAGATCTATAAACTCATACGGCCAAATCACGCACCCAATCAGAAATCAAAAGTTGAAGTAGAAAATTACCATTCATAGTCAGACTTGTCATTCTCTGAATTCAAAAACTCTTCAACTCCATTCTTCCTTGGTGGCACCGAAGCCACGATCTTGGAAATTACGGAGCTCCCATGATTGGATTCTGTACTCAAACAACATACCAAGACACCACATGGCATCATCATTAATCCTTAATCAGAATCAGAACAGAACAGAACAAGTGCCACCGAAACATCAGTGGAGAAAAACATACCCAAATTAGACAAATCAAATTCCTCAGAGTTTTGAAGGAGAAGAAGGTTGTTTTTCTCGTTCTCTTTCTCTCTCCTCCTCATCTCAAAGAACAAAGAGAGCTCTTCATCTCTCTCCTTCATCACCATCACCTCAGCTGTCTTCTATTCTCTCTACATGAAGAAAAAAAAAATCACACTTTGATTATCCCTTCAAGCAAAAACCAAGTACAAATCACCAAAGTTTCAGTCTTTCAACCAGAACATAATGATTCGAAGCCTAAAGAATGAAATGAAGGAAGCTGATCCAAAAGGCACTCAACAATGATCTAATTACCGTTAGGGGGTAAAAATGCAAAGAAAGCAAAATTGGGTCAACAAAAATTTTCTCCAATAAACTTAGAACTCAGCTAGTGTTGGATGGAGAGTTGAGTAACGTATACAAAGGTAGATTTAGTGGTGTTTGTTTATGTTGGAAAAGGAAGAACCTATTTTTGTTGGAAGTGTTTAATTTGGTGAATGATGAAGTGCATAGACAAGGTTATAAGTTGCAGTTGCCGTTGCTGTGAACCTTTGTCTCGTTGTCATTCAGATGTTTGAAAACGAAAGACTAGTAATAAAAACAAAAGATTTGAATTCAATTTTTGCGGTTTATTTATTTCTTTCGCTGACACAATTAATGCCTTTTATTAAAATATTTTGCTTTAATTTCTTTCTTAAAAGCTTGTCCTTTGGTTTTGGGGCTAATGACAATGCTGCCACTCTGAGAGAAATTCTTTGAAATGGTAAAAATTTTCCTCTGTACTATTTATAACTCAATCAGTAATGTTAATGTACAAGCACCAAAAGAAGAGAAATGTTACCAAAAGATTAGTAATTAATCGAAGAAATGTTACCAACAAACAACAACAGTGTTTATGTATCATACGCTTTTTTTAATAGTTTCCTATTTTGTCTAATTATTTAAAAAGATAATAAAAAAATTATAAATATTATTAGTATCTTTATTTATATTAAAAATACTATTTTGAATGTTTAATATGACTTTTAGTATTAGGGTGATAAAGTGAATTAATAGGAGAGCTAGGGAGACAACATAAACAAAGATTATAAATATTATTAGTATATAATTATGTTTTATGTGATTTTCACATGTCCATTTTATTCAATTATTTAAGAGGGTTTGTGGGTTTTAGTGTTTTTCACTGATAAAACTAAGAATTAAAAAAAATATGAATTTTAGTAGAGTTTTTTATTGACAAAACTGTGCAAAATATTTAAAGTTTTTATAGAAATAAGAAAATAATTAACCGGATAATAATTAACACTACTACTATCTTATAGTTATTAAATAACAAATAAAAATTCTTTAAAAAATAGACAGATAGAAGAGAAGTAAAGTTTTTCATTTTCAAATAAAATTCATGTAAAGTTTATGAAATTTTGTGTTATGTAGTATTAAATTTGTCTCAACGAAAATTAATAGCAAAAAGAAAAAAACTTGACCAGAACATACTTTTTTAGAACTTTCTCTTGCAATCACTAAATTGTATTCCTATAATATATAAAGAATAACACAATATAGTGTAATTATAAAACTCAAATTTCACGTACAACACAGAAAACGTGTTCAAAAAATTACGTGACGATAAATAAATAATTAAGATTTAAGAATAAGTTTCTCTATTATTAATTATATGTCTATTATAAAGTAGTGACTATAGTGTAATTTTTTCTTTAATTAAAGGGCCAAAGTTTGTTAATAATAAATATATCGTAATACGAATATTTGATTGCTTCAAAATTATTATTTAACTGGGGTCAGATTAATTTTTTTATATATCTTATTCCTCTTCCCTAGTTGTTGTATAACGCGCCAAACCATATTGATTAATCCTGTTAAATGGTGATGATGACTCTTATAATCTGGCATTATACCATTAGGATAAAATTTGACATCACAGACTTAACAAATAGTCCCATCTCTAAGCAATAAAAAGTGAATTACAAAGAAGAGATCAAAAACATAAATTCTGTGGTGTTTGTAATAGCATAAAAAAGTCTCAATCACAATTGCTTCTGTCCTTATTACCATGCATTAGACAATCAGTATATTATTTGGCTATAAATGTGCTCAGTGGCCACAAAACACGCTTCACATTTTTCCATATTAGCCCATATATCCCTTCAAATGAAAATGCATGTGAATTTAATAACTCCAATCCTTTTTTGGCGTGCTGAGTTTTGCCTATCTAGAATTAATAAGAAAGTTGAAATGGAGAGGTCTCCAACTCCTACTAATATAGAGCTAATAATTGATAATACATAAATAAATATGTATGTGTGTGTGGGGTATAGAAAATGGAGTAAAGACATTCTCTAACGCACATCACCACATGTAGCACCTATGCTATGACTCAACAAATATACAAAAATGTACTGTATGAACTATCAATAATTTAATTTTGGTCTCATTTAGAATTATTCAAAATTGAAATAGATTAATTTTGTGGAAATTCAAAGTTGGGGGGTAGGAATGTACTAAGATGATGGAAGTGGCAGGATGGCACATTTCAAAAATGGTTATGAGTCAAACATGATACGTGGGCAGTTAGATTCCTCGAGATGTAGAAAAGAACGATCTAACGATTGTGATTTGAGAGAGAAGATTGGTCCTCGTAAATCGTGTGGTTCAAATTTTGGATTGGGGGAACACGCTCCTCTCTGATTTTGAGGGTCCCATTGGCATGAATCTTTGTTTATTGGCTTTGCAAACAGTATTTATGATTCATTCTGAACTGCTCACCCATCACTCAATCACTAGCCCCACACACAGCCAGGTTTCACCACCCATCATAAATATCTTTTTTTCCTTTTCATTACTAAACGAAGTTTCATTTATTCTTAGGCTAAAATTTAATTTGTTTTCTTCAATTTCAGTCAAAAAGTTTTTACTAAGAATCAAACAAAAATACAACATACAGTACAACTGACTCAAAAAAGATGTCAACCTAAAGAGAATTATTACATCTATGAAAGATAATAGTTCATTCAATATGAAAATGTTACATGAGTTTATATTTGTCACACTAGTTATATGAATTCAATTATATAGTTTGAATAATTTTTTGTATATTCACATGTTGTATTTTGAAGACAACAATATTTCTTGTCTTTCATAGTTATCATACTCCTATAAGGGCACCTTTGGATTATCAACTAGATCCATGGATTGATAGGAACGATTCTTGACCTCTATGGTAGATGTCGTAGAGATCCCCCACGTCATGAGACATTGCAATTAAACAAGAGGCGAAGGTTTGTCTCTTCTACAATGTCACACAGTCTACATAACTCTTCCGTTTGGTGAATGTTGAATTATTTTCTATACTACTCCTGATAAATGCACTAATTGTATATAATTTCTAATAAATATATTAGGTCGTCTCCTGAGAGACTTAATACCACACAAAATATAATATTTTTTACTTTAACAAATAAAAGGAAAGTTTTCTACTAACAACTACTGAAAGTAAGATTGAATAAAAGCATAAGAAAATAAAGTAAACAGTTACACAAATAGATATTTGGTGGATTTTTTTATTTCAATAAATCATAGCTCAAGTACATACATGAAATCAAAATCATCGTTTACTACTCATGTTTTCATCACCATAAAAATACTCTAACCTTAATTCCTTGCAAGCATGAACTAAGTTATTTGAGATTTAAACTATTAATTCCTTGCATAATCTAAAGTCAAATAACTTGCATTAAAAAAAGGAGCTTAAGATAGTTAATAAGTTTTACTCTATTCCTAGTAATAAACCTCATTGTGAGCTCTTTTCATTTTACAAGTCAAAACCTCTCCCGAGCTCATTCAATAAGTAAAATCTGCAAAAGATAAAGAAATAAATGTAAGGTAAAAAAGAACACCAATATTGAATAGTAAACTTTGTTTAAAAGAATAAAATATACACAAGAGGTTAAGGTTTAGCTACATCAAATCCAATCAATGAGATGCCTAGCCAACCATCGGGGTGGACAACATGATCAATGGATGGGAAGTACAAAAATTGAAGGAAAAAAAGATGAGAATGGACAAAAAGTGGATCTATAGCATGTCCTAGGTCAGCAAGATAAGTAACCATCTTCCAAAATAAGAGACGTTTTTATATAGCCATCAAATAGAAGCACCATTGTCCAACAATGACAAAGTAACTGTTAGGTGCTAAGAGAAACTTGGTCCCTAATTAATCACCAATGTTGGGCGCTCCAAAGATAATCATTGGGCATCGGGATGTAGAATTAATAGCTTTTTGTTTGATCTTTAGGCACTAGATGTTGTTACACCACCAAAAATCCAATTTCATTTGACATTCTTTAGTCCTTCTCAAAACATGTCTCTGAATAAAGAAAACAGGAAAATAAAGGTAAATTGTGCATAAATATAAACCTATGACTAATTTTCTAACTATATTTAATTTTATATGAAAATGGAGGGCAACAAGACCTTAAATGAGAAGGAATTAAGATAATTGTTCTATTTTACCTATGTAAAAAGGTAAATTAAACAATTATCAGTGAATGATTCGTCTTCTCAATAAATAGCACCTAGTTGGCAACTTATCCACAGTCAATTGTCAAACCAGAAATTATACTTTTCATAGCAATCCTTTCTCCACTCCAATTTGAAAAAAAAAGTTGTGGATGTTGTTATGAATCGTTTGTTAGCATCTTGTACACCAAAGATATTGAATACTGACCAAAATCTTCAGCTACCCACACCCATCTATTAGGAACTTATTATTATACCTCAACTTTGTCAAGACTCTTTATCATGCCCTATACCATTACTCCTCCCAGGAAAATAATCATCCTCTCTACATCCATTTCCACCCTACCCTTGAGCCTTTCATATCTTTAACTAACAATAAGATATTCTACTAAACTATACAACTAAGGATAGGCATCACATAATTTCTTATCACATAATCACTTATCCTTCCAAAACAAGACATCACAATGATCCCACATTACCATGTCCAATGTTGTCGGACCGCCAACCTTCTACCCTCAGACAACTTGCTCAATTGAATTTAAATTTCTCCACCACTTAGAGCAATGGCTACCTTTTCTACCCAAGACTTGTCTGCCTGCGCATATTTAACTTTCAGTATTTTTCCCCACATGCTATCTTGCTCCACTTAATCTCCATTTTCATAAGGCTAAATTGAATGTGTGAATTTTCCTCAACTCCAAACCACCTTCGTCCTTATTCCCACATACACTATTCCAAGTCATTCAATTAATATTTTTACTACCCCCGGTACTACCCCACAGGAAATTTTAAAAATAGAGTAAATGTGAGAAATAATACTTTTGGGAGTCTTGAAGAAAGAAACAAAATAGATCAATAATGCAAACAATACAAATTTAAGCAAGACTGACCTACTAGGTAATGAGATATGTTTACTTTCTAGGAGGCTAGTATTTTTTTTACCAAAGTCAACATTGGTGAACATTTGACCAATTTTAAAGGTTAGGCCATGATATATAAATGGCAATGTCCCCATCTTGTAGTTTAACAACATTGAAACTCTTCCTATCCAAATTTCATTCACATTTACCCTGATCAATTAACTTTTATGAAATTTCACTTTCAGTCCTGAGACTAACTCAAAATATTGCAGCACCACTTTAACTACCTTTAAAGACATCAATCCTTCTCGACTATCAGGAAGGTATCATATGCAAATTGTAAATGAGAGATATTGAACCCCTTATTATGAATATCATACCGTTTCTACAAGCTCATAGACACTGTTTCCCAAATCATTTGACTCAGCCCCTTAGCTATTATAAGGAACAAGAAAGGTGATATGGGGTTACCCAGCCTGAGGCCTCGTGACACACTAAACTCCTTTGTGGGGCTACCATTGAGTAGCACAAAAATTATCTTTGTGGTTACACACTCTTGAATCCACTTCCTCCTAAAGCTCATTCTTCCCATAACAAACCAAATGTATGACCAATTCATTGAGTCATAAGTTTTTTCAGAATCTACCTTGAGACACACTATAATCTTTTTCCTTTTCCTCGCATCATCAACTAGTTCATTCATTATTAACATACCATATAGGATTTGGCGTCCTTTGACAAACATTGTTTGAGTCTAAAAAATGACTAATTGTATCACCCTTCTCAACTAGGGATGGCAAACAAACGCGCACACATGGGTATTCCCCAAACCTGCCCCAACGTTGACGGGAATCCTTAATTTAACTAGGCATGAATACAAGTATGAGAATTACCCGATTTCTTAAATGAGGGATAAGGATGAGTATGTCCTTGCTTGCCTCGTCCCCGCCCCTACCCCCGCTAACACTTACTAAAATATCTTAAATTTATTATACTCACTAAAACTAAAATACTTTTAGGGTTACTACTCACTTAATCGGTATATCGCTGCACTTTCCCTTTCTAAAGGACCTTAAGAGCTTTCTCACAAACATCTCTCCCTCAATATCTCCTCTAGTTTGTTGCATTTTCCCTTTCTCAACAGCATTCTCCTTTAATACATCTAGTCCTCACGAGTCAGGTGTTTTCCTCTCTCTCTCTCTCTCTCTCTCTCTATATATATATATATATATATATATATATATATATATATATATATTTCCTCTTATGTGGGTTGGGTCTTGGTGGATGTGTCATCAACGAGGTGGGAGTGGTGGTGGTTGCATCGATGGTGGGGTAGGGATGGGGGTGTGACTGTATAGGTGGTTGGGTTCCTTTCTTTCTGATTAGGGCTTTCTTTTTATGTTAAGATCTATTCATAGAAATTGATTTGCTTGGTTGAATTAAATCTAATGCTTTGTAAATTATTAGTATTACTATTATAATACCTAGATATCTTGCTTGCCCTGATGTTTTCAAATCTAGCATTTAGTTAAATTTAATGCTCTGTTAATTATAGTATGCAATTTAAGGTCAGAAAGTAAGGAGATTGTCGAAGTCCTTGGTGCCATTAGCTTCTTCTCATTAAATTTTGAGATTGCAATTGGATCAAAGTCTGCATTCTGCAAAACATCCCTACAATGAACTTTGTTAAAAATTATTTTAACATGTATTTTAGATTATGGTTTTTATATTTCAGATATTGGCTCAAAATTCATGGATGTCATGTCCAAAAGTACAATGTTGTTTCCATCTTCACGTACTTTGATTCTTGTATCTGCAGTTTTTTGCATTGCTATGCCTCTTATGTCATTCAACCACTTTAACAACATTTCTTTAACTATGAGTAACCAAGCGACTTTGATACCATAATGTTTCATGTCTTTATTGGAATGAAATTGTTGGATCCTAGTGAAAAGAGAGTATACATTAATTGAGACTATAGCTTTTCTTTATAGTTTTGTTCAAGAAAAGGGTAATTAAATTTTTTTTCGGTGTTTATAGCTTTTGTTCAAAATTTTAAATGCAATTTTCATTATCAGTAAGATTTAACACATTTAACTTTTCATAATTTTTAACATTTTCTTAATTATATTTTTTGCATAGAATATCTTATCATTTTCTTTATAATATTTCTTTAATTGTATCTGAGGAGAATATATATTCATCACACACAACCCTTATACCCTTATTTTTATTTATTTATTCATCTTTCTTTCACTTTAAAAAATATATTCAACAATGGCAAGCAACTATAGTGTATTTTAATTCAAAGAATGGATAGAAAGATGTAACTATCTGAACTGTTATCATGTTTGAGATTAAACTGTATGAACTGTTCATGGTGCGAATCTATCCATTTGCCCCAACATTTTGGACAACATTTCTTTCCTATTCTAGTTTAAATGTATCCATTTTCTTAAAACTGAGAGCATTCCTAAAACCAAATGCATTTGTGTTGCTTAATTATTACATCTTAATTAGAAATCTTTTATTTTTCTTTGGACTCAACTCTGAAAACAAATCATTTTTAGCAAGCAAACTAAGCATTGTGAAAATTGTCTTGTTCTTCTATGTTAATTTTTTAGTACTACTATTTAGGTATCTATTTTTTTGTTATTAACATATTATGTTGCTTTCTGTTATCAAATGTAATTTGAATTAAAAATAAACTTTGTTAAACTCTTAAAAATCTTAATTAGTGTTGTAAATTATCTTTTGATTTCTTAAAATCCTCTCATAATCATTCTTAAAATTACACACAACCTACTATTTAGGATATAGCTTCTTACTGTTGTTCTAAAAATTTTCAACTTCAATATCTAGATTCCACTCACCCAATTCTTTGTAGCATAATCAATTTTAGGGACTGATGCAAACCCTTTAGTTCTAATTACTCAGAGTCAATTCTACTCATCCAATTCTTTGTAGCATAATTACTCAAATTCTAATTCTTTGTTGAGACTTGAACATTCCAATTGGGTTTACTTGTTAAACATTTTTAAATTTGTTTGAGATTTGTGTAATGAAACTTAAAATATGTAATATGTTATTTCTACCTTTTTTATAATTTATGTTGCTTTATTTTTCAATTTATATTTAGTAATTTTGGTTGAATTAAAGCGATTTTGTAGTTGTAAGTTTTTTCTTAACTTCTGACAGGTACGGAGACGAGTACGTGTATACTCGATACCCGCGGGGACGGAGATGGGACACAATTTCATACCGTTGAGTATCAGGGACGACAATGAGTATAGGGTTCGTAAACGAGGACGAGGATAGTGAAACTCGCACCTGCCTTGACCCGTTGTCATCCTTACTCTCAACCTTCTCGCCAACACTTTTACTAATAATTTGTACATGCACCCAATGAGAGAGATTAGGTGATAATTACCAATCTTTCAGGGATTTTTACCTTTTTTTGGTACTAAACAGGGAATCACACAATAGTAGAGTAGAACACATTGACCAACAGGCCAACACAATAAAAAAAAACAAATTGTGTGGATACATGAAATGACACATGATGTCATTGAAACACCAATCCGTCTATAGCTAAAGAATCACACAACAGAAGATTATAATGTATTGGCCCAACACAACAAAAAAAAAACATGGAAACATGAAATGATAAACATCACTAAAAAAAAGTAACACATCAACACAAAAAAATTAAAAAATATAACATGATAGGGAGATATATAAGAAAAACTAATGAATAACTGCTGATGATATTTTTTTGTTGAATAACTACTACTGATGCTTACAAGTATTACATGAATAAGTATATTAAAATTAGAAAAATATATAAGTATGTATTTGAAAATGTTGAAAAGAAAATCCTTAAAATATATTATGTGTGTATGTGACTCTATGTTACTACTAGCACTGTTTACAGGTGCCACTAGTGTTAGCATTGAAAATGATTGGCACAGACACTATTTCGTAAACCCAACAAGATAAAATATACCAATTGACGTGTATATCTTATCTGATACCTTTTACTCCACATAAGTTGATCACATCTACTTTGTTTTATTACCACCCTCTCTTTGGTGTGAATCCCTACATCCCTTTAATCATGATCAATGAGCAAGGAACATCATATAAAAGCCTTACATATATATCAACTAGTTATCTAGCAAAACCCAATTACCCTTAAAAAAATTGTAGAATCAACCACTAAGAATAAATCAAATTAATGTTCAAGGGAAGAAAATATAGGGAGAAAAATATTAAAACCTTGGAAATGATGTCATCTTCGAGAGCAAAATGTGTTTGACAATGTTTGCAGCTATAGAAGTTTCCTTTAAGATTGATTAAGAATAGCCTCCCCATGTCTCCTTTGACACCAATCTATCAACTTTAAACCACCCATAAAATAGTTAACCCAGAGTCTTTTAGATAACCACGCAACAAGAAAGGGGGAAAAATTAACCAACCCAGAAAAAAATGACAAACAAAGAGACCCCTAATAGTATCGAGTTCAGAAAATCACCCTGACAATATAAAAATACGAAACTGAAACTGAAAACATGCAATGTAACTCACTCAACGAGCCAAAACAAAAGGTTGAAATAATAAAAGCGTGAATGTGAATGAAAAATTAGAAATTGATGGTTACAAATAAAGAGAAAGAGCAAAAAGGGTATTGTGAAAACGAGAAGAGTTGTAATGCAATGCAATGAATGGTCTTAGAAATTTGGAGTTTGTTGATTAACAATGTCAAATGAGAAGGTTACACTTTAGCCCTGGGAATGATGACACTCGTTACAAACTTGGTGTGCATTCTTCCTATGCACACTTGTCTCTATACTATGGACTATGTTACGCTGCTAAGTGTTGTTGAAAATTTGGAATTGGTTTTTATTTTTATTTTCTTTCTTTAACATTAGGGGAAAATAATGTAAACAAAGTAATTAAATTTTTTTGGGATAGTAAAATAATTATGTATGTGGTTATATATGTATTGAAAGTCATTTTTTTCATTTTTAATTTTTAAATAAATAATTATTAAAAAATAAATAAAAACTAAATGTGCACACAAAAAAGTAAATTATCTTTGTATAGGTTGTAGGTATGATTATTATCCATTTTTTTATTATATAAAAAATCCAAATAGTAAACTTAACTATTAAAATATATTATGTGTGATTACAAGTTACTATTATGAGTTTAATTAGCATGCATTGATATAAAAGAATATTATACTGACATTTAATCATATTCTTCATTTATGTGAGAAGGATGATTGAATTCAATTTACACTGACAATACATACTAATTAAACTCTTGTATTATGAGTTTAATTTAATTAGTATGCACTTACAGTGTAAAGGAATATTACACTAATATTTAATAACATTTTTTTCATTTATATGAATTTTAAATATTAATTGCTAAAGTTAACAAAAACCAAGGGTGATAATTGAATGTCAGTGTAAAATATTTTTACACTGAGTGATATAATTTATTTTATAATCATATTTAAAATTCAAAAAAAGATTGTATAATCTAAAAATATCACTCATATAAATTTTTAATTAAATAATAATATAAAACTATTTTATAATGTTAATATATGACGATTAATTAATTAACATAATTTCTAATGAGTAAAGAATATAGTTTTTTACATTAATAATATACCAAAAAACATATTCTCCAAGGATTTGAACGTTTCTATATGTCAATAATTTCTTGGAGTTTTTTACATTAATAATATACCAAAAAACATCTTCCCATTGTTAAACATTCTTAGTATGATGATCTTTATGTCATGCACCTTGCCAGTTTTGTTGTTCCCTTTTGTGATGAACTGTTGGCACCAGTCTTACATTTTGTCTCTGTGGACCGAGAAGAAAGGGAGCTCCGCGGCAAGAGGATTGTAAAATGAAAGAAGCAAGGAGGTCAACCTTTTTCAAATATATAACATGGGTTCTAGCAATGCAATGTAGTTGGACTCTCATGTCGATCTGAATGAATCATCCTTTCCACAAAGGTAAATCTTTGCGTGCTAGGCAAGAGTATAGCAAGTTACAAATTCTGTCTTGGTAGGGTATGTATTTTTATTACTATTAAATTGAATTAATGGTGGGGTTACCATTATCCTTTTTATGGTAACGAATATGTGTTCCTAACAAAAGCAATTTGTCCATTTTTTCGGGGTCTCAAAGGGGCATGGAAACACATAAGAACTCTTGAATTGAAATGGAAAAATAGATGTAACTCCAGTTACTTCGGAAATGGTAAGATCTTTGGCACAAGAACGCAAGATAATCATTCTAATCTTCTTCAGTTCTAGGGTCTTAAAGAAGTCTTTCACAAGACATATATGATAGGTACATGCAAGATTGATGACCCAACTCCTGAGTGAGTCATTAGAAGACACTATCATAGCACCAGCAGATTCAAAAATTTAGAAGCTTCTACAACATCAATTGAATTTTGCGAGTTTTGAGAATCTTTCCTCCATTCTTTGAACATTTTTTCTAAATATGACCCAATTTTTAACACCTGTAACATTGTGTTTCCATCTTCCGATAAGGATTTTCCCCTTTATTGTTCTTGGACTTCTTGCGTTTTCCTCATTCTTCTTTCCTTTTCCCTCTGCTAGTTGTCATCAAACCAATCGCTTCATCTCCCACCTTCAAATCTTGGAGCTTCTGAAACTTCTTTGTCTAAATTAAGGCTAGAACCTCCTCTAGGATTATCGTCCATTCTTTCCCATACAACAACACATCCTTGAAATGCTTGAAAGATTTTGGTAAAGAATTAAGAAGGATCACAACACTGTCCTTATCATCAAGCTTCATGTCTATGTTTTCAAGATTGCCCACCATTTTATTGAAATTCACAAGTTGAATCTCAATCATTCTTGACTTCGTCATCTTGAACAAGTAAAATTTTTGTTTCAGACAGAACTTATAAGCTAGTGACTTCATCATGTATAAAGCCTCAAGTTTCACCCACATGCCAACAATCATTCTCTCCTTAGAGACTTCCCTCAAGCCTTATCACCAAGGTATAACAAGATCACACTTTTTGCTCTATCAATCATTTTCCTCTTCTCTGATAGAGTCAAATGGCAACATGTTTGTCTCCCCTTTCAACGTTTCTTCGCACCCCAATTGATCTGTAGATGAATCCCATTACAGACAAGGTGATTCATATAACAAACTGAAATGGAATAGTTAATCTGTAGAATAACTTACTTCTCCGGATCAATTGATCCATATTTCAACTATCCAACAATCAATAACTACAACAACTATATTCACTTTGTAAAGATATACAACACTGTGACAAATAAAAAAGTCACTAGATTGGGAGAGAAGCTAAAGCATGCTGGTATTCGAACGGGGGAGAAGAGAATAGTCATCACCATGATGGAGAGGAGAGAGTTTGGAGGAGATAAAAGTGAGAGTAGGTTAAATGGGATAATGGATGATTAGGAATTTTGAATTTTTTTTTAACTATGGTGGGTGGCAAAAGAAAAGGATTAGATGGCACAAGAAAATCTCTTTTACATAACCAATTTGTTAGGTGTAAGAACCAACACCCTTGAAGTAAATAAGCAAAACCAGGTTTGATCTACCTTGACAAAAAATGTATCACATGCTCCACAACAAAAGACCAATTGTGAGGTGAATTGATTATAGCTAACACATGGAAATGGAATCACTCCTCTGTCAGAAGTAACCACATAATTTGATGATCTTGAATGGGTAAACATTGTCCGAAAGAGAATTGAAAAATTAATTGTGAGATTGTCCTTTTTACACTTTGATGCTTTCTTTGTTGAGAGAAAACTTAAAAGACTGTTCTCTTTCTGGCAATAATAGTGAGACTCCGAATCACGAAAGACTTTATTGTCGGCTTTTGGTGTGATTTTAGGCCTGAATGAATAGTTTGCAAGTAGATAGGCTTTAATTAGTTATTAGTTATTATTGCTACTAGCTAGCACCGACCACAAATCAAACGAAAAAATGCAAAGCAAAATGAGTGTCTCAGCCATGAAAAAAGAAAGAATGTTGGGGGCTTGGGGCTAGTGAAATCTTTAATTAATTCCAATAAAATTAGTATATAATATGGAATGAGATGACATGGAAACATGTATTTACAAATGGACAAATTCCTGCACAAACCGAGAATCATAAAAATTTTTTTTTTTTTTTTCAAGTTTGAATGGGTTTCTACTAATTGGCAATCACTAGTTGAGAGGATATGACGTGGTGAATATAGGGTCTAGCAATCAGAGGCAAACTTTCTATGTACACAAATAGTCTTTTTAAATTCTCCTTGTTAATTGAAGCCAAGTCATTAATCTCACTGCTGCTGACGTAAATCCAAAGATCATCAGAGTTTACTCTTTTGAGAGTGTCTCGACAGAAAGGACAAGACTGAGATCTTGCATGCCTAAACCAACAGAAAAAACAAGAATCCTTAGAAGTGAAAAGAATCCCATCAAACAACAGCAAATATAACTAACAAATTTACTGGCTGATACAAAGTTTGGCCATTGCCAGAAATTAATCACATTTCACAAAAGAAAAAAAAAATTAACGGCATGACATTTCTGGTCACTTAAAAGAGTTTGAGATGAATGCAATTATTTGACCACAAAATGCTATATGATCTAGAATACATCATTGACAAGTATAGTAACAAAATTAAAAACATTAGAAAAGGCCTCTGCATTTCCTGTTTGCCTTATATAGAACCACAAAAACCAGAAAATTTTGCCGCCAACTCATCGGATTGCAATGAGTATGACCATATCAACCCTGCAGACAAGTGGCAGTGATTCTTTCTTCAATATTCAGTTCTATTCCAGGCCATGAAAAATATAGGTTTCCTTCTATTATTCAAGACCAAAATACAAGAGTTGTTTAGCATCAACCCTAATTATTAAATAGCAAAATTTGATGAGTTGCAACGTTTCATTCATTTGCTTTTAAGCCTTATTATCATTTTCAGCCTGTTTGTATTGCTGTTGAAACACATTGAACACGGATTCAAGTTCAATGTGCCATACAAAATGTAATCTACATAAAACAATCACACCGTTAATCATTAAAAGTATTATGTAGTAAAATGTTGTCAGTTGTCACTAAACACTCACCAGTCTTTGTAGCATTTCATACATATTGCATGATTGCATTTGGGCAATACAACCTTGCTATTCATCTCCAAGCAGATATCACACTCTTCTTCTCTCTCAATGTCAATTTCAGAAAGCTTTCCTTTGCTTGTGAAATCATTTAGCTTATACTTAGTAGCACATAGATGTTTTTGTTTCCGGTCATCAACTTCAGTGATTCCTCTGTGAAGTTGCAATAAAGAGGGAAACACCACACCTGTTATTGTAGTCAGAGTGTAAAAGAAATCACAATTGGACTGTGAAGCACTTTTCCCAAAAAAGCCAGGTAGATAATAAAGCTTATCATATGAACACATGGCATGATTTCATTCAAGCAGCTACTGAGTTACATTTCACTATGACTATTCAATTACCATAGAACTCCTTTAGACTGGCTTTTCTTTCATAAATGGATATGGTTGTCTTCCCATCTTCATATGCCTGTGACAAACCCAAAATGTATTATTCACTAGCATGACATTGATGACAGCAAAACAGTATCAGTTACATTTCTGCATTATTATAGTTGCTGGTGGAAAGTATTTTCAAAAGCGTCTGTTTAGAGGAGGAGATAGACATGTTAATTTATAGACACAAAGTGAAGAAACAAGTAGTGGTGGAGGGTTAGGGTAGTTTGCGTGACATTTTTTAGGTTCAAACCTCAGTGCCATTATTGAAAACCAAAACAATAGTGAAGAATGAAGAAGCAGGGAAAAGACCTTATATATAAGAATTCTGAGCAATCCTAGGGCTCCTGCAAGGTGACAGTCAGTCCACTGAACCAAAAAAAGGAAGAATTGAGCAGCTGGGCTGTAGGACAATCTCATTTGGAAGCAGGCACCAGCACTTGGATACTCAGAAGCTCTGATTCAAACCATATTTTGTACAGAGAAAAGGTTAAAAACCTAAGGTAATGTCAATTTTTCAATTTTTTGGTTGAGAAAAATTCAATATTGAAAGAAACAAGAAGAAAATTGGCACTCATATTTCATGGAAGCTTCTTTATCTTATTTTGTTGTGCTAATAATAGAAGGTTAGATCATCTCACTTTATTAAAATGAAAATAAAATTGGAAGCTACAACTGGGGTGATACAGGCAATTTAAAAAATGTCCCATATTGTCTTGCAGCCCAGTAGTCTGCTATGCTTTTAAATGGCCCCATTCAGAGAAAAGGAAATTTTATTAGCAAATATAAGGTGAAAATTTTGAAGGGTATTTGAGTTTGCATAAAAGCACCGCCATTATAAAAAAAAAATGTAAAAAGTTACACTTTAATAAACTTGATTAAGGTCCTCTTTATAAAAGAGGAGAAATTGCCACAAACTGGGGCATCCCTGCCACCTTATGGGAAAACACCAAAAGAATTGAACTTCCCATCGCCCAATCTCCTTCAAAATGGCAAACTGAAAACTTTATCTGAAAAAAGGTTCGATAAAAAAAATCATATAAAGCCATCCCTTGTGAATTGTGATTTTGCTTTCTTAATCCATATTTAAAGATATACAGTATACACCCTTTTTTCCTTTCCTTCAACTAAATTTCCTAATTTGTCTTCTCCACCTCAAGCGTACAATTCACTGGTCTTTTACACCAGCTTAAGCATAGGAGGAAATTAATACAAAAAGAAAAACAAAACCATGGCATTGTGGGATGAAAGAATGAACAGAACCAAACTGTAATGGAAAAAAAATGACATCTAAATAGCTCCGTACAAAACTGCAACCATTACAAGTTACAAACCAGAATTTAGCATTAAAAAAAGGCAGATATTTGGGGAAAGGGTAGCATCCAAATTCACTCGATGATAACCCAACATAATCATAACCGTAAAGGGAAAAAAAAGGAAATAGCTTGTTTGGGTTGAGAATGGAAAGAGAAAAAAAGGAGAATTAAACTGACAGTGTATTGGCAAACTGGATGTCAGCTTCAAGAGCTTTGAGTGAATCCTTGAAAGACTTGCGCATCTTTCCTTCTGCTTCTCCTTTTCTCTTCCTCCTTTTGAGACCAAACCCCATTTACAAACTTTCACAAGATAACTATCGACATGTTAAGAAACTCACAAATCCCGTGACCTTTCTTTCTTCTTCCTAGTCCGAGTCCTATAGGAAATAACTGCATGAAACCCAACAAGTACTATGTTTTACCCCTTCCTCGTACCAAACTAACCAGAAAAGTGAGGAGCTTCAGAAGGAGAGAGAGTGACGAATGTGAAAAAGTGTTGGGCAGTTTTCCTGAGTTTTCGCTTGAGCTACACGTAACTCTGTTTCTTTTGTATTTTGTACATACATGACCATAAGTAGATGCATCTCATGTCATGGTCATCAATTTGTTTAAAATATTACCCAAACAACACTTTATCCTTTTTCTTTTTCTTTTTCTCGAGATTCATGCAACATTCATTTTGCTCGTTTCCCGTGATAAACGTTTCCACAAGAAATTCTTAATTACTTTTGAGCTCTTGCAATCTGATTCTATCACTTCACTTTCTACATGACCACCTCCTTCATTTCTCAATAATATTCATAAAATTTGTTTTGTATAGCTGATCGGGACAATAAATAATATATATATATAATTAATTACGCCTTCAATTTATATTCTCACACTTTCGATACTAAAATAATAAATCAAAGAGCTAAGAGGCTCGAAAGGTATGAAGACATAGCTAGATAGTGTTTAAATAAGTTCAAGAGTAATAATTGTTGGACCGATTTTGTATGATTATTGTGATTAGTTTCTTTTCTTTGTAAAAATAGAACACGAATAGAATGCAAAATTTCTAGAAGATCGATACACCTACAAGAAAAAAAAAATGCTGTTAGGAATACTGTGCATGCTTTAATTCTGATTCGTGTCATGCCAATTTACATTTCAAATCTCTTCTAAGTTTTAATTCACATTCGTGTCACATTAGGAAGATCGATACAATTTACTTTCACTGTAAATTTATATTTTTCGTTTAGATTCCTGATAATTTCTGTCTCGAATCCTTTATTTGTCTACTTGTCTCTCAAACTATTAGACCTTTAATCTTTTACATTTTAGATTAAAATTTTACTGTAAAAAACATTTACATTTTGAAATCTAGTAATTTTAGTTATATTAAACTTTTATCGATAACACTTAATACTTTATACAAATGAGTAGATAATATTTATCTTCGTAAGGATGATAAGATATGTATTGATAATCTTTAGTGTTTAATGGTACAAGCTAGTGAAATGATAGACGTCTGAAAAAAATGATAGACATGCTATATTAAGGGTACAGGAATTGAAAGCCATTATAAAATTTCTCTTACTAAGTTAACAATTTCTCCGTAGCCGAGTTTTGTGTTTAGTTTTTTTTTTTTTTTTTTTTCAGCTCACGGTTACATCATTCACTGGGAGAGGCCACCAAATTACTATTACTTTGTTATAACATCTAATTATTGTTTTTTAAAAGTACCACTCAATCACAATTGTTAATTTATAATATGATTAATATACAAATTAAATTTATTATTAATATTGAAATTCCTAACTTGAATTAGTTTAATGACCTTTTTAATTTATTTATGGTTGGAAATTTAAAAAAAAAAAAGGAATTAGATGCTATTAAATAATTTGGGTCCACACTGAATTTAATGAGATTCCTTACACATACAATTCACCCAACTCTAAAAATGTTTCTAACCATCCTGTTATCTATATTCGTTGTGTCGAATTTCCTTTCACGTTGAAAGCGAACCAAGAAATTGGAGTATTGGACAATGATTTGATTAATAATTTTATTTACAGCGCTTGGAGAGGATGCAACACCTCTTATATTCAATCATCTTTCTCCAATAAAAAAATTGTATTAGTAATTAATATGTTCACGCCACGATGGAATATAATCCTAATGCAACTTTTCTTTTATCCAGAACAATTTCGGATTGATGGATTCTTTACCAAAAGAAAAGAATAATTTTGGACTGTACTCACAAGCAAAGTGTGCATTAGTTATTGAAGAAGCTACGTGCATCTCCATCATTCATTCTCATTTTTTTCTTTTACTTCACAATTTAAACATTTATTAATTTAAATTTTTTTTTAACTCTATAGTACTTATTTTTAAATATTAAATTAATTAAAAATTATTATTTTTTAAATAATAAATTGATTTTTTATATTTTTGTAAAAAAATAAAATCTTTGATCAATTTTTTTTTCTAATAATTAATTTTATCAAAATCAAATCTTAACTTATAAACAATTCTCAAAAAGAATTATTGGATATGCTCTTAACCCTGTGGATTTTAATATGATTGTTCGTTGACCATAAAACATTTAAAATTTTCATTCTTGTGGTTAACAACAACTACTATATATCATTCTGATGTAAATAATGATAATCATACACAAGTGTTAATCTTTTTCTTTCTTTTATCCGTACTCAATGTTAATCTATAATTATAATATATATATATATATATATAATATAATATGATATTATTAACCATAATTAATATAATTATATATTTTTTACTTTCACCTACTTGAGATACAATTAACTATACTTAATTATATGTGAAGATAATTTTATAACACTATTAATTAACCACTTTTTTACGTATAATTAATCACATGATAAATTATACAAAAAAATTAATTATATTTATGCATATATTTTTTTATAGATGTTTATAGATATAGTTCATAATGAGTAAATAAGTAATACTTTCGTGACATTATTAATTATATTTTAATATTATGTATAATTTTCATTTATCTTTAATTGTTTATAAAAATAAATTAAATCACATTTATAATATAATTAATCACTTATCCAAATGAATGTAGATATAAAAATTAGTTTATTTAAATTTTTTACGAGAAAAAAACACTTCTTTAAAAAGAATAAGTATTTGTTGTAATTTTAGATATTTGGTTGTTTTTAAAAGAAAAATAGAAGTTGAAAAACATTTGAAAACAACATATTTTTTATATACATAGTTCTTAGAATAAGTTATTAAAATAATTTAATGCAAAAGTTGTTTTATAAAGGAAGTTTATTTTATGGATTAAAATACAATTTCAAAAAATGTAGAATGAGAATGTAATCTTTCGATGTCTCTTATAAGTTTTGAAATTTTTTTAACATCTGAAAATGTTTCAACTTTTCATTTTTTACTTCTTCTTCTCATGATAAAGAGATAAAAAACTTAAATTCCTATAAGAATACTAGCAGTTATTTATAAATACACAAATCATTTTTTTATTTAAATTATTTTAAAATTTAGAAACATTTTAAGAAATATCAAAATACAGCAAAACACAAATTTATATAATATCAAAACTTGAAACAAATATCCCTACAAAACAGGAAGCAATACACTTAAAAATATCTTTTATAATTGTATTTAAATATAAAAGAGGAATCAGTAACTAATTTTAACTATTGAATATAAAGAAAATGAATAGTTAGATGAAAAATAAGTCATTCGTCTCTGCTATTGGAATGAATAGATTCCTCCTCAATATAAAATGTTTTTTTTTTATAAAAATCACTTATAAATAAATTATTTGTTTTAAAATAACTTGTTTGCAAAAAGTTGGATGATTGGGTTGTTTGAGCATTATCCCTGTTTTGTTGGATAATTGTTGACCTATTAAGAGACATATCTTTTTTGGTTAATTAATAGTACCCTAATCACTTGATTCAATATTTAGTTTTCTCACCCCTCCCAAAAATGTACTTTATGGGATTCAAATTCAGGTCTCATCCAAAAGGTGTATTGTCAACTGAGATACACTTGTTAAGTACAAGGAGACGTTAGGTATAAGGAAACATACCTTGTATTTTCATATTTAATTTATAAAATTTATTTGCTTATAAAAAAATAATTAGCATTTATTTATAAAAAAAATTACTATTTTTTAACTCATCCGTAAGTAATTTTTTAAATTAAACAGATTCACCTGCAATTTTTTGGATCTAAGATGCTCTTTTTTCTTCTGATATGCGGATAATGTTGTGTTTAGCATGAAGCATTGGCAATTTATTCTGGATAGTACATGGCCTCTCATTGTCCAAGTTCTAGACATTCTAGAGGGCTTGCAGCTAATCTAAACTGAGTAAGTGACATTAATTGAAGGAGTGACTAGTTTAAACAATTTACTATAGGAGATTGTTTTTTTAAAGGCTTTCATTTGGAGATGATGACATGCCAACCCCCCTCATTAATCAGGGGTGGAAAAAAAAAGAAGAAAATAAAGTAAAATGATGTAACATAAAAGTGACATCAAGAATATGTTGCTTGCACTATAGTGCTAGTTAGAAGCCTAGAAAATACTTGGTGACGGAAAACGAAGAAAGTTGACATGATAATTTCTTTTCCCAGATGTTTTTCTTGCATATTAACACCTTTACATTTCGTTTACTTACACGTGTATAAATGACAAACATGGATAAAGAACCTACTTGAAACTTTATCCAATTCATTTTTTTAAGTTAAGCTCGTATGCTTATCTATGCCACATGTACAAAAATAGTTTGTAACGTGGCAATAAGTCAGCATATATCAATCTCAGCGTATAGTTTATGATTATTATATATAGAAATTTATGATACACGTGTTGTGTGTATGCTTAGAATGTGTTGCCATCATGCAAGTTGAGATTTACCAAAATCAACTAAAATAGGTCTTATTGCTGCTGCCGATCGGGAAGTTTGTTGTAGTATTTATTTATTTAATAATGACAATATAAGCCACTATATCAACTAAAAAGCGAGGGAAATCTACGAAAGGAGAAAAAAAACTTAGAAATAACGCAAATTCCAACTCCCAACTAAACTGTATTGTTTCAATAATTATTATAAAAAAAATAAATAGAATACACTCCTTTCTAGGGTAAGTAAAAGCATTCTTCTAGCAGTACATGAGATTTACATTTTAAACGAATCAGATAAACGTATTTATTAAAATAAATAGATTTTTTTTAAAAAAAAATATATCCAATCTCAAATCCCACAAATTTAATAGACCGATATGAAAATAAATTATAATATTTTTAAATTAACTAAACTATTCAAACATAAACCAAGTTGTTTTAACATAGAATCAATTTTAAATTTTTTCGGTAACAAACCAAACATGTGAAATTTATTTGAAATCAATTCTAAATTCAGAATAAATTCACGAACTCAAAACCACGGAGGTGATAATTGCTTACTTCATATAGAATAAAAAGTGATCATTGAAAATTCAATAATCTACGTGGTTATAATTTTGGTAAGCTGCTTGGAATGAAGTAGCAGCAACCAAAAAACAGCTGTCCCTTCATCACCTAAATACTTTGCTTAACGGAAGAAGCTATTTGTCCATTTAATTACTCCAAAGCAATTATAATATTAGGGTTATTACTAAAACATCATCACCACATGACTATAACCTTTTTTAGTTTTTGAGAGAAAGACAAGACGACAAAAAAAACTATTGCACTGCAAAATTGAACACCACCTAATAGAATATTTAAATTGCACATTACAGTTAAGCTTTAAAGGGTTTTTTTTTTCCTAGACTTTGAAGGTGCATCATACTCCGATGAAAGAGCTAAGCATTGAAGTGTAAGCTAGCTATTTAGGAATCTTTCCACATAAGGTATTGATCCGTAGGAGAAAATGCATTTTATGCTTCATCAGTAAAAAAACAAGTACATCATATCAATTGTGTAAGCTAGTGAAGGAACACAAGCCAGAAAAGTTGTTAACTGCAAGGATTTGGGATTTGAAATTAAGGAATCACTTAACATGAAGGACAGTAGTTGACATATAATAACTTCAATTACTGAAAACTTCGAAACTATTGTTCTTTACCTAAAAAGTACGACAGGTCCAAAAACACCTACATACTTAAAGGCATCATCATATCTGTGGTAAAATGGTACCACACAAGACAACCATGAAGCTAGACTTTAACACCATATATACCCTCATTTTCCATATCACCTTTTAACAGGGCAATTAATTTGATTAAATCAGCATTAATATCTCTCTCAAAAGGTCAAGCAAATAAATGAACTGTTTCAAGACTACAGATAGCAGTATTAACTAAACTGTACACCTACAAAAGTCTTCAATACCATGCATAAAAAAAAAGTCCTGCATATCAAGCATGAAAGAACGTTCTCCCAAAAAATTTTGGAAAACAGGTTGTATAATGTATATAATTCACAGCAACACAAACATTATGCCACAAAAACAGAGCTCCCAAGACTAAGACCTCTGATACCAACATTAAAAAAAAAAAGGGATTGTATATTGATTCACAACAAACAATACATTCTCTTCCCTCCCTATTAAAGCACAAACGCTATGCCTAAATAAGGAAACAAAGGGAAAAAGGAAATAAAAGAGAAATAATAACAAGATAAATACAAAGATATCATGTGATATCTATGACCCCCAAAATATATCTCCTAATATATTTCCTTAAATTACAACAAATTGCAGGCAAGAAAGATTTTAAGCAAAATTGAGTTTTATCTTTTTTACGACAAGAGCCCCCCTAATAAATTAAGAATGTAGTATCAAAGCCAGTATTTGGTCTTCAATGAGTTAAGATAAGACTATAAGCCAATTGGCCACCATGTATACTGTCTCCCTGTGTTGAATATCTATCTGCATGTGACAATGGATATCGTGCTCTGAATGCTTGCAAAGCTGTCTACAGAGTTTACAATTTGGTTCATAACAATTTATGCCTCAAGACTCAATAAGGACCTCATGCTCATGTCATTTTGCTCTACAAAACCTTCCCAGCTTCCCCAGTTTAGAATTTAGAGATGATTGGTGTTGTCATCAATGAACATTTCTTTGGGAACCTTCAAATTTAATTGCTGGGTATCCCATTCTGCATCTTTCAACTTTTGAATGAAATCCTCAAATCTTTCTTCCAATTCCATTAGGCTATAAGCAATTTGATCACAAACATCAACATTGCTATCCCAATTCTCACTTAGCCAGAAAATCTGCCATACACTTCGCAATACTGAAACACTTGTAGCTCCAGCCTGCAGTGTGATTCATTATCCATGAGAAGATACAGTAAACCTATCCAGCTGAAAATACAGGTTCTAACTTCCATAAATAATTCTAAAATCCCATCTCCGAACCGTAACAATTGCCAGTCAGAAACAGCATTTCCTCATATTACTGCTTTGATGCTTTCTGTTTGATTCCTTTAGTTACTGCTTCTTCAATTTTTTGTACTTTTTCTTCCACATTAATGCTTTGTTTCTTGTTTCTTTACAACCTTACTGATTTTCATGTTAATCCTTGAGGTGGCAGATGCTATTTTTTTTTTCTTGAAATAATTCTTTCCTTTTGGAAAATTGGAGAAGCATCAACTCGAGGAATCAAAGACAACAAAGCAGCTACACACCCCCTCATACACTAGCCCATTTAAGCTAGAAGTATGGACAATGAACAGGACTTTCTAACTTGTGCAAAAACTCAACTTCTAGCTAAAAGAATAGTAGTGCCAACTGACAAGGACCAAACCCCTAACTACTTGGTTGTAGAGTATATATTTAGTAAACTATCAATGACCAACTGTCCCAAAAGCAGCTAAAGTTGTTTGGTGAAATATCACAAATGATTTTTCATTTAACAATGTTGAATGAGGATGGCTTTCATGTTAAATCTCACAATGAAATTAACCATACCTTGAAAGAAACATAAAATCTCAAATCTTCTGGCTGCTGATTCACCATAAGAATATATTTCTCATTTGCATATAGTTTTAGAAGTGTCTCCACCTGTTCCATTATGACATAATTGTATGATTTCCGATGGTTTTATTTGAACAATAGAGAAAATAATTATGAACCTCTAGGTTTCCTTCATAAAATAATGACAATAGCAGCAATAACAATCTAATACCATAAAAAGAGATCTCTCCACACCGTCCATTTTATCCAAGGGCAAGCCAAAACTTATTTTTGGCTTCATGAATTGTGACCAAACTAATATATTCTCTTCTCTGTTGCAATCTGTAAATCCTGAAATAAATCCATTTGGAAAATTGAACATCTGAGAAAGGAAATAACTCAAACTTCGTAACACTGAATTTATTTGAATGTAACCTGAAACAGTGGAGTGTAACACATGTGATTTGACTAGAATGCGAGCACGCTTTAGATTTATCTGTAAAAATATAGTTACACAAAAGATAAATAATTAAACAAATCAATCATTAGGATAAATATTGATGGATTTGCTTCCGTACTGTTGATTTAGGAAATGAAAGGGATGCAGTTGTAAAATTGTCTTTTTGTTCCTAAGTATGAGACCTCATACATGAGAAATATTTGGTACCCACCTAAGTTAGAAAAAAAAAACACAAAACAGCATCCCTGTTGTACAGTATGGGTTCCAAATTCATTTGTCATCTTTCCAATAATTTTCCCCGTTTGCTACCATTGGTACAGAAATAAACCCCAAAGCAACAAAAGCAGGAAACAGAATGATCATTATTAACACTAAAAGAGTGCTAGAAACAAACTCTTTCTTATTGGTTCAAATTTATTACAAACCATAAAATCAAGAGAGATTCATTAACTAAGACGAGGATCAAAATAGTTTTATGATTTTTAATAAATTTCAACCAATGTTTTCAAAGGAGTATGTTCCTAACATTTCTCTTAATTCAATATCTTCGCAAACACGAAAATTCGAAATGTCTTCTGCCAGCGTGCATGCATATAGTTTATTTACATTAGACTCCATATTAGATTATGCACTACATACTGTGTTAAACTGGAGAACTGAAAGTGATTCATAGCGTAGCCAAAGATGCAGAAGTCGCATACTCAACCAAGTTAACAAAAGTACACCATACGATTTTACAAGGCCAGGTGTGTCCTGCAATCAAAATTTAAAACAATGTAACATGCGAACTAACAGTGTGTTGGTAACAAGAAATAAAGGCATCCTGAAAATATGTATTTTACCAGAATCAATATGCCTAAAGCAAGGCCAACCAGTTGAGCAACCACTTCCCAAACTTCTTCCTGAGAAATTTTAATGAAACAGTTGCATATCAGAGAATAACTGACATATTAGCAAGCCTTTATAAAAGAAGAACGAGAGAAATCCTAAAAGTCAAATGAAGCCAGGATGACCTAAAGAGAACTTATGACTATCAGTGAATCATGGGACATAACTGTAGAGTGAATAACATTTGTGGAGACTATATTTTTTTAGGCAAAAAGATGGTGTGGTATAGACCAGTTCACTCACAACAACATATTACAAGCATTAGCATAACCAGGCCTGGTATCAAAGAAATAAAAGAGAGATCACAAGCATCTAGTATTAATACTTAGTAGTGATTTTACGATTACGACAAAGATTAGGTATAATATATTGAGATTTATTATTGAAGACTTCTTAGCTTTAGTACAATATCAGCTTAATTGGGTCAATGACTGCATCCTAGTGCCTACATCCTCAGTTAAAACCCATAACTTATATATAACTCAGTAGGTCAGTGGATGAATTCCTACCCAAGAGCCTTATTCAAGTTTCTGGATGGAGTTAAGGTATCATATATTATGAAATTAAAATCAGCCTCCACTACTTCAATACAGCGAGCAACACAGACAGAATTTTCTTGATATAAGAAACATTTTATATTCAAGGATAGGAGAGTTTAAAATTTAAATTAATGTTTGAAGGCATGAAAATAACAAATACCAAAGCAGTTTTCATAAAACTGTAGAGGCTTTATAGATGTATAATCAGTAATCACAAGAAAATATTATTACCATAAATTGCAGATTTCTATTCTAATATAAGTTTACAACATGAGGGTATACCTTTGCTGCTACCTCTCCCAGATTTCCTGAAATTGCAAAGTGGTTTTGAATCACACGAAAAGAAGGATCTTTTAGTCCTCTTGCTACAGCCTGTTTGAATGCCACACACAAAAAATTACATAATCATATATAAACTAGCCATTAAGCTATCCATCTGTATACATGAAGTACAGAACTATAACTAGTTGTACATCACTTTTTTCAGGATTTAGGTTTAAAAAGAATTTTTCCATAACTACTTATTTTCAATATACAAAAGTCGTCCTTTACCAGTGCTAAGAAGTGAACAATTTAACATTATAGCTTGCTAGGCATATGTTTGGGAGGATGTATGGAAGGGTGAAACAAAATCAGTGGCCAATATTCATTAGAATGTGAAGAGAAAAACAAAGAAAGGGCATAATGAAAGGTCAAACTCTCAGTGTAAAAAAAAAGAAAAATCTGGTAACAAAACAACCAAATTTTATGTTCTGTTCACAGCTACATATAATTGATCTAAAAGTTTAGAAATGCATAACCTCATCAGCAATTCTATATATCTATTATCTTGTCCTTTCTGCCAAACAGACAAGAGATGAATAATTTGTGTTTGTTTTCCACTCTTTTCATAATTCCCATTTCCTTTCTCTCTGACTTTCTTTGCATATATTTTCCTTTTGGGGATAGAATTTATAATTTTTTGTATTTTCCTTCTTGAATACCAAAAGGTAATAGTAGGAAATGATAGTCAGAAAATGACATTTATCTGAAGTTAAAATCAATCATTGCTTGTTACCTTTTAAATCTCATATCTTTGAAATATTAACTAATGTTCATTCTATATGCAATAAGTGGAAAGAAGAAAAAAAATGTGGTTCTTTTAATAAAGATTCATGATAAATTACCTTGGTAAGATTTCCAAGAGATGCCAAAGGAAGAAAATAGGCAGGATATAGTTGGGTTGTCAGATCAAAAATGCTGCACGAGATGATGGCATTGTATGAGTCTCTCTAGAGCCAAATTTTGTTTGCATATTTCCATAGGGAAATAACAAGGCATACTACTCAGACCTTCCAGCACTGCCAATGAAGTCCGCGTACATTCTCCATTGCTTAGGATCGTCATCAAAAAGACTTCCAAACCGCCCACCTGAAAAAAGCAGCAACAGTCAGCTAAAAATAAATTTACAGCTTCTTCCTTCAGCTTACTTCTTGATTGCCATACCAATGAATAAGCGTCCAACAGCTCCAATGCCATCCTTTGAGACCCACCTAAAATTATAGAGCATACAATCAGCCAAATAAAAATCAAACTAACAAATAATGGCAGCATAAAAGTGTTTAAGATATTGCTATATTCTATATGCATATAAATACAGTACTTTCTTTACAAAAATTTATGAGTTACCTGATGGCAGCAGCAGAAGCAGCTGCTGTGGTTCCAGAGAAAGAGCCTACACCAACAGCCTGTAATTAAGTAAAAAATTTGACACAGAAAGCACAATCATCATTCCTCACATTGATGTGGTAGAGAAACAATTTTACATAGAAGATGACATTGTCATTGAGCACATAGAATTGCACAAAACTTTGCCGCCCAATCACATAGAAAGTAGAAGTAAAACCTTTATTAAAAATTAGTGGCCTTCATGACGTACATAAATAAACATATATCAGGAAACTTTCAATCAACATGAGAAAACGCACTCAAGTAGCAAGTAGATGACAGAACTATCTCTAATGATTTTCAAGATTTGACTTTTAAGCCTTACTGACATGCAAGCTTTGTGAACTAATTAAACCTAACAAAATATCACCCGGGAAACATCCTATAGAAAAACTCAACAGTATGAGCAAGATTGTCATGCCTTTAGGAGACTTGAAGTGACTAGGGTGTGACAGATCCATCCCGTCACATTAGTAGGGAACTGCAATAACATGTAATGCAAGTAATCATCTGAAACCGATCCTGCATAATGACTTAGAAAATTAAGCAAACAAATGGTTTGCCTCAAACTTTACATAATCATGAAGCTAAAACTCCAGAAATTTCTCCGTGAAACATCCACTAAAGTTTTTTATGTTTAATCACCAGGAAAGCCTGCTGGTAGGATAAAGTCTTTGATTATGTCTGGAATCCAGGATAGGATTTCATCAGAGGAATGAAAATCCTGAATCCTGTTTGGCTTAGAACTATCCTCCTCAACAAGACAGGTTTGTAACTGCAAATCATCACCTAATACATATCTGCTCATAGGGAAAAAACCAAAAAAGACAATAGTCAAAGTAGAAACCTGATTTGGAGAAGACAGTCATTGTGAAATTTGCACAATTGAGAAAAAGGTGATGAGAAAAAGGTACTGGAGGTTACTAGAATATTCCCACAAACAAGCAAATACAGACTACTATTTCCTTTTTGTCAACAGTTAATGCAGACATTTTAATTGTATATAACAAAACACTTAGTATTTCATTTACTGTTTTTAATGAAGTAATACTCAATGTTTCTTGGCATTCCGTGATCCCCAAAATTCACAACAAGAAGAAGAAATGCTACTAACACAGTAACATTCGTGAATGTACACCTTACAGAACTTCAAAAATAGAATAAAAAATGAAGGAAAGAACCAAATTTTGGAATAGTTGAGCAAATACCTCTTAGCAGTACCATTGCTATATCTCTCCACCAATATCACCCGCGATGAAACTTGACCTCTGAAACAATACAAGAAAATGAAATGTCGTTGGGACAGTGAAAAGTACCAAAATCAAAAGGTTTGATTTGATTAAGTGGAAAAAAAAATCTCCAATTTTTTCTCTTGTCTACCACAGATAAATGATCCAAATTCTGTTGATTGAAATCGACTAATGTAATCAAATGTTTCATCAACTGGTAGAATTTGTCTTTCCCCAAGGTAATTCCACTATTTTCTAGTCTATAATAGACAAGCTATCTACACTCCCTTATCCTTCATAAACTAGTAAAGTTTTCGGTGAAGAAAAATCTACTCTTTGAATTTTCTAAGGAAAAACAAAACAAAACAACCAAACAAAGAAATATCTGACCCCCCATTATCATCTTTTAAACTAGAATGCTCAGAAGAGCATAAAATTTGAAAACCACGAGGCCTAACACTCTTCTTCATCTTCATCTTCTCCACCTTCATTGGAGAATTAAATGCAGTGGAAAAAATTGAAAATTGCAAGGTGTGAGACATTGATAAAAACAGCAATATCCCAAGGTTCTTTTGTCTAAATTGTAAAAAGGTTGCAAATTTTGAAGCGATTGGTTCCTGTTTCCTGTTCTGTGTGTATGGCTTGTGCCAATACGCTATCTCCAAAACTGGAAGAGAAGAACAAGCCACGAGTCGAATCGGGTCGGGCCGAATATATGTGACTATCCGAGCTATAGTTTAACCCGAAAGGCAGTTATGGGTTGGCGCATAACAGATTTGGGCTTAACGAGTTTGGCCCATACTTGTTGACTATTTTTGGCCTTAAATTCAGTGCATTTAGGATTTGACATTTTCATTTCACAAATACCTTATTTTTATATATTTTTTAAAAATTCAAAAATATTTTTTAATTTAATTTTCTCTCCCAAAACCTTACATAATAAATTAAACTTTTTCACTTCTAAAAAAAAAACCTGTTCTACAAAATAAGTTTTTTGACAAGGAAAAAAATTAAATAAAAAATTTATTTAAACTATTTATATTATCTTTATATAACTTTACATTTCAAAAATAATTTATTTATAAAATAATTTTTTTAAATTTTATATTATAATATAAAATAAATAAATATAAAAGTTTATTACAAAAAATATTCTCGTAATAAACTTTTATATTTTAATTATAATATTTATATTGTATTTATAAAAGTTTATATTTTAATAATACAATTTATTTATAGTTTTTGAAATTTTATATTATAAAATATGAAAATTTATTATGAAACTTGTGTTAGTAAACTTTTTATTTTATAAATTTTATTATTTTTATTTTATTATAATATTTATATTGAGAATTAGATTGTTCAGTTTATTACTGGTGAAGAAAAAAAATTATTTTTTTTACTTTTTAACAATGCATTGTCGCAGAGTAAAATAATTGAGAGTATATTGATATTTTAGTCACTATGTGGAAATTGAAAATTTAGTATGTGAAATTCAAATTCTCTGGAATTTTTATTAACTGTTTCTCTGTTATATTTTTTCTGGTAACATTTTATTAATTCCAACAAACTTAAAAGAAATATATCTAGAAACATTTTTTATGAATGTTTTTATGGACTACTACGAACAGAATCTGTAAAATATTTTTTAATAAGGCAAGAGCTCGGGTGGCGGAGGATACATGAAGTCGTTGTAGAAGTTTTTTTGTGATTTTTTATATTTTAATGTAAATTTTATTTATTTATTTATTGTAATTCTTCTTCTTTCTTAGAATCACAAATTTTAGTAGATTACTTCTTATTAATTTATAGGTGACTGTCAAAAAAAATTAACCAATAATAGAGAAGAGAATCTCAAAAAAAATAAATATTAGTTTCAAATTCGTTCCTTATTTAAATAAACTTATACTTATTAAACAAACTCAAGTATTCAATAAAAACAAGTTTTTTAATTTAAATTTTTATCTGTTTAAAAAATTGTGTTGAACAAAATTGGGCGTTGATGATCATCACTTTAATATAAAACTTTAGAAGCATTTGTTCACAAAATCTTTTGGCATTTTTAAAAATATTAAAGGAAAAATATGTATTATCAGGTTTGTTACAATGTTATAAAAATATTCTCAAATATTTATTATTCCTATAAATATTATATTCCCGTACTTTATTCTTATTATTAGAGGAGGTAGTATTATTTTCTAATAGAAGTTATTTTATAATTCTATTATAAACCTTAAACTTGTATCTCTATTTATTAATATAAGACCATTTTCATAGATTACTGTTAGTAACACATAGAAATCTTTTTGAAAATTTTATACAAACAATCACAATATAAACATGTAGCTTTATCTCCTTAAGCATGAGACACAAGAAATGTGTCACTCATACAAAAAAAAAAAAAAGAAATAATGACATATAAACAACATAGATCAATCACACAATATTATCATATATCATAAACATCAATCAACCATATTTACACAATGAAAGACATAATATACTTATTTTCACAAGTTCGTGTAAAGGACAAAATTGTTTTAATATCATACATGTAACAATACAATTAATACTATTCATAGTCTATAGCATCTATCTATAAGATAATTAATACCCAAAATATTAAAAATTTCAAATAATAACATAAAACATATACTAACAGCTCGCCCAACGAGCTTTGTCACTCAACTAGGACTAGGACACTCATCCAGTGACAAGTGTAACCCATAAGCTATGATTTTCAAGACAAGCAATTCCACTCAGCAAGATGCGTTATTGGGGAAAAAACCACACAACAATCCTAGTAAAGAAGACTTTGCGTTGAGCGAGATATGTTGTTGGATGCAAAGTAATAGAATTACTTGATAAAAGCAAACATCAGTTGGACGAGACTTGTCGCCCAACTATTTTATGCAAACATAAAACTATTGCTGCATAGTTTTCTCAGCAATACATAAACCCAAAATGCACCAGATTTCAATTTGCATACCTAGATACTATAATCATAATTCACATGATCCAACTATGTTATACAAATACATCTTCATCATACATCTACATAATCAAAGAGTAAGTTCTATGCCATTATCTTCCTGTACAAGAATTCATCAAAACTATTAGCATAATACCAATTCCAACTTACACTATCTAGTCCTATTATGATTGTATAGACATACAAAGTCAAAACACTTCATTCTATTGTACCCACATACACAAACACTCCAAAATCTACAACTTCTATAAAAAACAAAATTTATTCTCTCCACTACAAAACTCTAACTTCTTTAATCCTGCTAACTTTGCCCTTCAGCCTCACCACTAGTATTTTCTCTCGTGCAAAACACAATCATCATAATCATACAAAAAATACATACAAGAAATGGTAAGCATATAATACCATAAATCCACATTCATTTAACATAATCTCACCGAACAAGAAATCACACTTGTGTTCCCTCTGAACATAAGGACTCGAAATCACATAATAACATAACATGACGTTTTTGTGGAAAACTACATTGAATTCGGATACCAAGGTGACCAATCTGACTTCATTTTTTCAATTAGTGTATGGTTTTCACTTGACTCAATATTGACAACCAATTATGGTTTAGGCAATACTCGTCTAATACTTCAAACTGATGACAGGCATCCGAAGGACCCCTTTTTAACACTCATAACTAACTTTCAATTGGTGTCTGACGTCTACATGATCCAATACTGACACCTAATTTCTATCTAAATATTTTCTTTTAATGCATTCCCATCCTCAACAGCCTAAACACCAGGATCACAAAGATTTATCCATATCCCTAACTCAATGCATCATATACAAGGCTTTGTTATCTTCTTGTAATAGCCTACATCACAACCCAACAGATCATCAATTCAACACATCATATATCTCAATCCATTATGATAAATTTCCAAGAACCATAATTAATATCAATCACACAAAACAGTCAATTTTCATTAACACTCAAATTAAGATAAAAACACAATTTTTCACAATCAAAATATGAAAGATCATTTACAAAAGTCAAACAATACATTCAAATCTCAAATAACCATTCAAAACCTCAATCACTCACATACAAATTCATTCACTTCATTAAATTGAAGTTTTTCCTAAATTAAGACAAGAATCAAGCTTCCCTAACCTATTTCTCACATGAGTTGCTTTGTAGAGAAAGAGAAATATGCAATCATCATAAGCTAACCTAATTACCCGATTGAAAATTTACTCACTACCAAAACCCAAAAAACAAAGGAAACCTTAAGAAATTGGGATTTCAAGGTTGAATCCCTTTAATGAACATGCATGAATCTTAGAAAGAAGAAAATCAGTTCATGAAAGTAAAAATCAAACTTACGTATGATAATCAGCAACCGAAATCAGGAGAAATGACTCAATTTCTCTTAAATTTATGGAGATTTGCTTAAGCATGGAAGAGGGAGAAGATAACGATGGAGAGAGACAGAGAGATTGATGAAAGAGAGAAGAAGAAGAAAGATGATGAAGAAAAGGGTGAAAAACTCAAAGAAGAAAGGAAAAATATTATAAAGGACGAGAGTGTATTTAGTAATTTTAATTTACTAATAGCAACCTCTCACAAACAAATTCTTGAAAAAGTCAATCTAAATACCAAATCTAAAAAGAGTAAACATTCCACTCACATCCCACCTCTCTACACTCATTCGCTTATATTTCATTTTTGTACTTTTAATTATATCTAATCATATTCATAATTAAATAATCACATTTATCACACACACACATACATATATATATATATATATATCACAATTAAATATTACGATTAAATTTTTCCACACTAATAATATATTATAAAACAGAATCCTAGACTAATTATTTACAATAATAATTTCTTATAATTTTACAAGAGAATATTATAATATTTATCTATAATAAAAATCAGAATGTATATCTATGGTATTTATATTTAATTTTTAGTTTGCCTTCAATTATTTTTTTTAATAGAATTTAGTTAGTATGCACAGTTAGTGTAAAAAATATTTACACTGACATTCAATTATGACTATTCATGTATGTGACTTTTAAAATCGTAATCAGTAAAGTCAACAAAATTTACCATAAATAAAAGGTGTAATTGAATGTGAGTGTATACCAATTAAAACTTTTTTAATAACTACTTATTTAAAAATTAAAAAACATAAAAAAAAATACTCTCAAAACACGTCTAACAAACATGCACTAAATATCTCACTAAGTGTAAGTTATTAAACTTACATCAAATCCTATAATTAATTGTATTAAATCTAATAGTAGATATTATTTCAATTAAAAAAATAAATACTTAAAAATATCAATAATTAAATTTTAAATTTCAATAAAATATTATTAATAAATTCAAATTTTTAATCAATTAATAATAAAAAAACTATACCGATACCATCATTATCACTATTTGTATAATTGTCATTGTAATCCCTACCTCATTCCATGACTAACGTGGCATTAGTGCGCTACCGCCAATCCTAACTATTCTCAGTTTCAATTATCCAATCATAGCATTTTTTTGAAAGTTCGAATTTCACAAAGCATAAGTAAAATTGAAATTATTAATTTAACCTGTAATGTTTATAACTTTCAGGAAATATTTCTAATATTTTAAGTAATTAAAAATAATTAAATTTAATTTAATTATTTAATATCAGTAGTTTTTAGTTTTAGTTTCAAATCATATTTATAATATTCTTAAAATTGAAATCTTAGGAAACTGTCTATAAGAGTTTTAAATATAAGAGTTTTAAATAATTAAAAATTACAGATTTAACATACTATTTTTTGCATAAAAATTAGACCTTATTTTTTATTGGGTCCTAAAACATATATATAAAAAATTATTTTTATGAACATATAAGAACTTTTCTTTTACAAAAAATAAATATTAAAATAATTTTCTTATTAGAAACCCTAAATAAAATATATATTATAGAGGTTACAAAGTACGACAATAAATTAAAATTGCTTTAAAATATATATTATGTAGGTTATTTGCAGATTTAAATAAAAATGTTTATTTTAAATTTATTATACATTAAATTTCTCAATACATTTCCGTGGTATGTACGTTACTATAGTGGTAAGAAATAATATCTAACTTAGGTCTTATAGCCTTCGTTTTATTATTCATTGTCTTCTTCAAATAATCGTCACATTAGACGACATTAGGACGGTGAGCGCAGACGCCAGGGCCCGCGTCTGTGCACTGGAGACGCGACAGCTTCAAAGCTCAAACTTAATTTATTTTTTAATAAAATGGTCAAAGTACAACCTGCTACAAGATTCCATATAAAAATGCCAACTACCTTCTTCTTCTTTTTTTTAATTCCGGAAATATATGAATAATTGGGTGAAATATGTTTTTAATTTATTTTTTGTCTTTGCAAATTTTGCGTTTTATTTCTTCTAAAAGATCTAGGCACCGACAATTTTATTTCAAAAATATATTTAGAAAAAAATCATTAAAAGTTTTGTCGTTAATTTTTTTATAAGCCAACAGATTATTATTAAAAAATTAGAAACTATAAGAAATGTATTTTATTACGTTTACATAATAGAAAAAATAGACTCTAAAAATAACATGAGAGCTTATAAACAATGTAGTTGCTTCATTGTCTATTTAGGCTTAGAAAGTCATCATCTATCCATACAAAAAACGAGATTTATCAATCAGTCTGTAAATAAGTGGATGTAACTTTTCCAGTATGACTTCACTCTCATATGCTAAGGTATGTTGCCTACACAATATCTTGGATACTTATGATTTCAACCTTGAAAAGTAGTGTATTCATTGCCTCTGAAATCTGTCACATCCCAATGAATCACACAAATGACTATGCTTTCTTCAAAGATTGATGACCTGTTACGATCTATGTAAAGTAGTAGTAATGGTTGTTGACTTTTCCAGGTAACACCGTAGTAATACCCCACCAGCTGCATAGGTTTTGCCAAACTCAATAGGAAGTGTCACATAATAAACAAGTGTGCTACTAGCTCCCTGCAATCCACACAACCAACAAAACTTTTGCGCTGCACTGAGTATATTTTGCTTTTGCAGATTGTTACCAATTGGTAGTTGTGTGCTCCTAGTCTCCAAGCTAAGAATTGAACCTTAAGTGGAACTCATTTCACCTAAAATAGCTTGCTAATGTTGTCAACTACATTGTCTGACTCCAGAGATAAAAGCTTGTAAGCTAAAGATACAAAATATAGACACAACACATCTTGTGTCCATACCTACCCGTCTGGGACACCACTAGCCAAAGACTCATGCTCTACCTTTTGAACTAACTCTGCTACCAATTCCTCTTCCCGTGAAAACAACCTCTTTCTCCAAGACCACCTTCATCTCAACCCCTTATCCTACTTCCCAACAATTGAAACATGCTTAACTGTAACAAGCCCATAAAGTCAGGTAAACACATCATGCATACTATGTTCACCAACCCATTTATTCTCCTAGCAATCGATCTTTCTACCATCCCTCAGCCTACGTTGAACATTAGTCGACCACTAATCTCTATTTTCTTCCCCTCCTAACTCTATTGAGTGCAAGTTGTTCCATTAGGCAGAATACTGATGGCCACTCTTCACCCAACTCCCATCCTTCCATTTATATTTAACTTGTAATGCTCTAGCCCACAAACTCTCACACTTCACCCGCGTCCTCCATTTCCATTTGCCTAACAAGGTTAGATTAAAATTACTCATGTTTCTCAACCCTAAGCCTCTCTCCTCCTTGGACTTACAAACATTTTCCCACGATATCCAATGAACTTTCCTATTATTGTCTTTGCTACCCCATGGAAATTTATTAAATATAGAGTGTAAGCAAAGATAATACCTTTGGGATCCTTGAAGAATGAGACAAAATAGATTGGTAAAGTAGATAAAACAACTTCTAGGAGCACCATACGACCAACCATCAAAACGTGATTATGATCATAAGATTTCAACCTAATTTTCACCACTTCCAACATTGGTTGCTACATGACTAGCTTTGAAGGGTCAACAACTATGGGTATGCCTAAATATTTGCAGGGCAGTGCACCCATCTTGTAGTTTAGGAGGCATGATGTCGTTTTTAACCATTCCTCTGACACATTCATCCCAAAAAGATGGTTCTTATGGAAATTCACCTTTAGCTCTAATATTAACTCAAACAACTGTAGAATTGACTTGATTGCTTCCATGAACTTCTAGTTCCTTCTCGAGATCGTATCATCTGCAAATTGTAGATTGGAAATGCGTACACCTCCTTTCACATTGACGTAGTCCTCCCACATTCCCAACTTGACTACCTTCGTTATCATTTGATTTAAGCCTTCAACAACTATAAATTAATTTTTAAAAAATTATTCACTTATTATTTATAGTTATACTAAATTTATATTTTACTTATTTTAGGTTGAAAACAACTTCTTTTTTTTACTTTCTTTATGTATAATTTTTAATCTTTTACTCCTTATTACCATGGTTATGGAGTAAAAGATAAAATGAATAATTATAAAAAGTGAAAAAAATTAAAATTTTTCAGACAAAAAAATAAATTGAATTATTTTTACCTAACTGTGGATAATGAATAGGTAATTTTTATGTGTCACATATAAATTAGACTCTTTAAATATTAACGTGTGCAATAGACGAATAAAAAACTCAGAATTGACAATAAACAAAAATTCTTTCTTTCTCTTCAAAAAACGGATTTAGGATGGTAACAATTTATGGCAAGAGTAAATATTAGTTCTTATTTTTTTAAGTTTTTTTTTTTCTTTTGGTAACGCCTTATTTGTTTAGTTAAGTCTTTTTTAGGAGACTTTCTTTTTAGTTAAGTTAAATGCTTAACTTTTATATACTAATTAGTGTAAAGATTTGTACAGGATCAATTAATTAATAACATCTTAATATAAATTTTAAAATAATTATTATAAAATTAATAACTTTATTACATTATTAATTTATAACCACGTAAGAATGTAATTTACACTACTATGAGATTAAATGATAAGTGTTATGTATGAATAAAGAATATTATAATTTGGTCTCAGGTATCTATTATGACTAAGTAAAAATAAGCAACTGTTGAATATTTTCTCCTTTTTTATATAATAAACATTTTTAATTTTTTTTCTTAATTAATACACAGTATATATAAAAAATATTCGTATTTTTCGTATCAATTTTATGTTTTAAAATTATAAAATAAATCAATTTTATTTTTCTTCCAAAGAATGCAACTTGAAGAAAAAGGTACTATATGAAAGTGATGGATATTAATGCAAAAAAATTACAAACGTAACTAACTAGTCCCACTTGATCCGATTGCCTTATCAATGACAATGTGCATCATAACTTTTTTTGTCAACGCATTTATGACATAAAATGCTACAGATTAAAAATTTATTTATTTATAATGAAATAAATTTATCTATAAAATTAATTTAAATGATAATTTTAAATTATTAAAATAACTAGGATATATTTAAATTAATTTAATAATAGTTTTATTTTATGACATATGTCACAAAAGAAAACTAAGATATATATTTAAATTAATTTACCAAACAATAAATGAATTTATTGTACTTATTTGAATAAAAATCAAAACACATCTCGAGTTTTTGAGGTACTTATTTTATTTGAATAATATGTAGATTTGTAAAATGGATCTTTGAGTTGATAAAACTAATTTCGAAATATTAAAAATTAGCCACTGAATAAATTTTACGTTTTAAAAAATAAATATGATTTTCCTAAAACAATAATTTTAAAAAATATATTTATATTTATATTTTTAAATATAATTCACTTTATTTTTAAATTGAAAATATTAAAAGAAATGATAATAAAAAATAGAACCACATTAAAAAATATTAAACATATTATATATGATGTTTATTTTTTTAATATTTTTTATGCAGAGGAATAAAAATAAAAAATAAAGTTGTTTAACTTTAAGTAACTTTATTGAGCTAACTAATGCTCTTGTTGTAAAGAAATAAAATGTGATAAAAGAAAATAAAAAAAGAATAACACAAAATAAAATAAAAATTGAAATTATTTTGTTTTTATAAAAAGTTATCTAAAAAAAAGAAAAATTATATAATTATACAATTATTTATAACTTATTTTTTATAAACATAATAATTTTAAAAGAATCAATTTTTTAACTCACACATTTATGTTATTTTTTTTAATATTTTTTTTGTCACCAAATTAAAAAGTTAGTATCTGCACAGATAATTTTCGGTGTTCACTCTTCTTGCCGAAGTGTTACAGCCATGATTAAAACGACTTCTCCTACAAAAGATTAGAGCTATAAATATTGTTGCCAAGAGGAGTGAAATATTAAACAGATCTTTGAAAGATTGTATCACTGATATTTGGGTTCTTCAAAGAATTTTAGAGGTATAAAATTTTTTGAATTATTTTGTTGTTTACATATTAGTCTCTACATTGCAAACATCATCTAGTAAGTGATCGGTTAGCTATTAAGTGCCACAGTAACAGATTTCCTCTCTGTGTGCCATTTCACGCCATTGTTCACGTCACATGGATCTAAGTTATTAGATTGAAAACATCATTTTAGTCCTAAAAAAATTAAATTTGTCACATTTGGGTCCTTGAAAGATTTTTTCACAAATATTCAGGTCTTTGAAAGATTTTTAGAAGCATTCAGGTACTTGAAATATATAGATCCTTGATTTTTTCTAGCGTTTGTACATAGATCCTTCAGTTACTAATGACATTAGACACCTGTTCAGTTAATAGTCAACTACTTTGGTGTCGGTCTTGCTCTCTTATGCATCACATTTCAACTGCTTACATCACATCTAGTTTTCTCTTATTTAATTTTTTAAATTAAAAACATCCGTTGATGTTATTATGGTAAAAAATAGTTGTGTAGTTTTATGTATTAGTTTGGTATTTTATCGGAAGTATAAGAACTTTGAATAATCAAATTATTATAATATAACGAAGTTTACGCTTCATATTAGTTTGAGATTTTAGTTTGATCCAAACAAAACAACTTGCAAATTCACTTGATATTGAATTTATCTTCTTCCATCTTTTTAACAGAAAAGAGAATATGAAGGGGAGAGACATAAATTAAGAGATTTTTTTTTTATTTTCTAGCGGTTAAAAAGTTTCACGAATATTTTTTAATTTAAAAAACAAAAGATAAAGTGAGTGTCATGTAAGTAGTTGGATTTTTATGTATATGAGAGAAGGACTAACAGCATAGCAGTTACATGTTGATTGTATATTTGTCTAATATTAAGGGACCCATGTGTAAACGTCAGAAAAATTCAAGGACATAAATGTCTCTAAAAATCTTTTAAGGATTTGGATATTTCTAAAAATCTTTCAAAGAACTAAATGTCTTTAAAATAAAATCTTTCAATGACCTATATGCAACAACTTTAATTTTTCAAGGACCAAAATTATGTTTTCTCTTTGATGACTTAAATCCATGTGATATGAACAATGACATGGAATACCACATATAAGAGAAAAACTTTGTCAACATGACAATTAACAACTGACTGAATACTTATTAAACATGTCCGTAACGTAAAAACTAATATGCAAACGAAAAAGTAATTTAAGAACCTGAATGCCTCTAAAATTCTTTTAGAGACTCAGATGTTAATGCTTTAATCTTTTAGGAATCTGTTTAGTATTTTACTTTTGATAAGACAGATAAGGAAAAGTATTTTTCTTAAACCCTTTACTCCATGCTAATTTAATACCATAAAAAATAGTAGGAAATAATTCAATATGAATATTTGTTGTGAAACCAGAGTCCCCGAGAAACCTATGATCCAATTGCCATCAACATGGCTCTCTAAACTCATTTTTATCTTCGTCTTCAGACTTGATAGATATGATATTTATGTTTCATTCCCGTTTTAGTTTAGTATGGGGAACATTTGTACTCATTCCATGCCCTAAAAAAATTATAACAATTTTATAATAAAAAATAAATTATTTAAATAAAATGATATTAATTTAAAGTTATTTAATAAATGCAAAACTTATAATTTGTTAATTAAATATCAATTTTTTCTTCTTTTTTTAAGGCAAATGTCAAATCATTTTTAACATCCTAAAATTATAATTTGTGAAAAAAAAGGAATTTAAGGAGTCATTTGGTTTGAAAATTAAGTCTAATAAATTAAGAATAAGAGTTGAAGCATTTTAATCATTTAAATAAGTGTGATTTGTGAGGACCAGTTTAATTAATAAATTATTAGGAAAAACAAAATAAATATTACGGAGAATTAAATTTATGTTTATACTTAAATTACTATTGATTTGAGATGTGGTGAATTTATTAGTTGTATTAATAATCTGTGGTTGTTTTTGGTTGAAGATAGAAGGATAAGACAAAAGATAATAATTATTATTCTTTTGTTTCAAAGGGTTTTAGTCGAGTTTTGGAAAGTTTTAAGATAATATGCTATTAGAAGTAAGAGGTTGCATTTAGCAAATTATTTTTACTAAACACACCCCTACTGTTATATAAATTTTTTCCCTTTATTTTTCTTATGTATCTTTCTCTACCGTTTCTTCTCTCTGTGTGCCTCCATGCTTTGTCCCTTTACATGGTGGTCAAAATGTCGACAGAATCTGACGCGATCTCTTCCATTGCTCCTGATTCTGAGAGGTGATTAATATAGGTATGTATGATCGTAGTTTTTTAAACCCTTTTTCAATCATTTTTAATCCTTTTATTTTTGTTCAAGAGGAAATTGCTTTGAAAATCTTGATTTCTAAGGTTCTTATTTAATTTGGGATTCTTGTCAGGTTCTTGCGTAATTTCTTCGATTGATTCTTCCCTTTCTATTTTAATCAACTTTTGGATGGATAAATAGGTAAAAGAAACTCTTTTGTGGGTTTTTGTTAATGGATAAGTAATTTGGTAGTTGAGAGATTTGAGCTATTTGAAATAACAAATATTTTGACTATATTTTGAGTTATTTAAGATAACATTTTATTTTAATTGTGTTTTTTAGCTATTTAATATAGTGTGTATTTGATTTTTATTTGAATTAATTGAGTTAGCGCATTTGTTAATTATGATGTGAGCTAATTGAATTAGCGTATATTGATTGTAATTTGAGCTATTTGGGATATTCTGCATTATGATTTCATAGTTGAGATATATGATGTATTGTGTAGTTGATGATTATTATGGGAGGGATGCTGATATTGAATTTGATGATTTATTAGATAGTTTGGATGTGGGGGTTACAATAGGGTAACTTAGTTTTGGTTGAATTGATTTTCTGTGATTGGAATTGAATTATTGGAATGACAATGTATTATTTGGAATTGTGATGTAATGCATATAATTGGAATGCACGATGAGGGTTTATTAATGTTGTTGGTTACGGGCAATTACAGTTGGGTAACTTAGCTTTGGATAATATGTTTGGTGGGGTACACTGATGTTAGGGACACAACTGAGGCCAATGTAATTCAAAGTATTAGATATGCAATGAGATATTTTTGTGATTTGCATTGTCGTCCTGGTACCAGATATGCAAGGGGATGCCTAAAAAACATACCCAGACAACGACTGTATGTCACAAGGTGTCAGGTAGACACTAGACATCAGTTTGTGGTTGTCAGATGAGTATTTCTTAGACTTAAATTGGTGGTAACAATGACAATTTACGCATCTGTCGCTAATTGGAAAGGTCTTAAGTTGCCTTGGTGTCTGAACTCAATATAGATATTCCAGAATATGTACCGTCTGAACATGCTGTTGCGTGAAAAACTTGTATTCAGGATAATATAAGTGTGTTTGATTATGATATTTAATTAACGTTTTATTGATTGGTTGTAGAAGTTTATGTTAGGTGGAACATAAGAGTGATTGCTTGGTTGTTTACTATCAGTGAATGTGTATTGATGATAATAAATATATACGTTGTGCAGTTTTCATGCTTTATGATTGATGGTATGTTGAGTATTATGTAAGTTTACCCTTACAATGTTTGTGTTTTCTGTATATCGTGCTTTGCACGGGAGCAGATAGTAGTGATGATGTAGAGAGGCAGATGCTTTGAAATGAAATATGTTGGATTGTGACTGATAATCTCAAAGGATGTTATTCTATTATTGAATATATATATATATATATATATATATATATATATATATATATATATATATATATATATATATAAAAGAGGGTTGTGTAGAAATAATGTTATTTGAATTTATAGACATTGTTGTTAAGTTATGTGATTATTATGTTTATTATGGATGTTATGTGAACAAGGTGTAAAAAGATAGATGAATTATGACATGCATGCCATAAGAATGTAGAATTATATGTCAACATGTTGGTTGGTTTTAGCAGTAGAGGTCTTGCTATCTGCTGAGTCTAGTTGGGTGATAGTTGTCGCTGGACGAGCTACCTTAAGTCTCGTCAAGTGACGAAGTTCGCTGGTGAGCTAAAATTGTGTGTACTATGTTATATTTTATTTTGAAGTTTAAAAGTGTTGTAATGTATGCTTTAATATTGAGTATAATGTAATGAAAATTTCATATCTCAAAATTTGGGAATATAGATAATAGTAATCTAAATAATTATTAAGAGAACTTATAGTTTAAATAGTATATAAAAATTTGGTATGTTACATGATTACATGGCGGAGACGGAAACATTGTAAGTATGTATATTTTTATCTTCGAATTAACAAATCATGTATTCCTAATATCAGTACATACCCAATGTTAAGAATTCTTCATTAACTTCAACGAGAGATTGAAGATTATCTACATATAAGAATTTATTTGTTATTTCTAATAAAAAAGATAATAACAATCAAACTTATAAAATTACGTGTGCAATAAAAGTTTATGCAAAACCTAAATTAATAGGAAGAGTTGAGATAACACCTCCAAATCTTCAATAACATAAAGAAGAACATGTTTATTATAAAACATATTTATATCATTATTATTCTGTATGATTTTTACTATAAGATAGTACAACATAATTTATATACTAATAAAAAGAATTAATGTTATTAGTTTTATTGGTTTTTTAAACAAATATTAATAAATTATCAATTGATCCTTATTAATACATTACTATCAATAAAATCACAAGTATTCAAAATTTTAATAAAAATAAGTAGTAAAAATAAAAATTAAATGCTACATAAAATATAAAATATCTTATAAAAATCCATCAATTCTTTTAAAATAGGACTAGATGTAATTTTTATTTAACAATTAATCAAAACGAACTGTAATTATTATTATTTGATAGTGACAAAAATGGCTAACTAATAAATAAGTCGAAATATTTATATTTATAAATTTTAGGGATTATTTACTGTTTTTTTGAACAATGAAATTAATTAAAATTTCCATGAATCTAATTAAGTGTTTGTTTTAAAAATATACATTAATTAATGGTAGGCAAACGTGGCAGCAACGGCAATGCAAACAGACCGGTTCTTTATAAGCGGCGGTGAAATTCTGAATATCTAACATTTTATTGGAGTTATAAAAAAGAAACAGGTCAACTGACAAAATTTTAGTTAGATCGATATAGCTGATTGGTCAAATTTTTTTATATAAAAGGGTGAAAACATTTCAACATTTATTTATTTTTTACATGATTTTCAAAAGTAATTCAACAATCTCTTTTATAAAATATTTATTTAAATAGTTTGTTTTAAAAATCTTCATTTAAATATATTTATTTTTACTATAAATTAAGTTAAAACGTCGTTCAAAATTTTAATTTCTAAATCCGAGCTTTTAAATTGTAAAAAAACTAATGTGAAAGTAAAATTACATTTCTAAATTTCGTTTATGGTCAAAATAGATTTATTCAGGTGAATATTTTCAAAATAAACTTATTTATATGAATGTTTTTTAAACGAAAATTCAATTTTATATATATCATAAATGATACGACAATTTGTGAGCATAGAAAATGACATACATAAATTGGATTTTGATTTTACCACCACGACTTATAATGGATATATCTTACACACAAAGGAAATGTTTAAGGATCTCCCTTAAAAAGTAATTTGTTATTTAAGTTTTTATTCATCATTAATTTACATTATTTGTGATTCACATATTTAACTTATTTTTTTCACATTAACTTTGTGTTTTTAATATTAAAATCTGATTTATATCATTTTAAAATATGATAATATTTTTTGTTTTATATTTGAATTAAAGATAAGGGTGGCGTGTACATCCAATATGTATGGATATAAATCTTATCTATATCTATTTAAATAGTTTTAAAATTATTTTCAATCAATTTAAAAAATCTAAATCCATTTTAAAATATTCAAATCCATTAAAAAAATCTAACCTATTTAAAAAAAATATCTAAATTCATTTTTTTTAAAAAAAATCAAATTTATTTTTTAAAAATCTAAATCTTTTTTAAAATCCAAATCCATTTATATATACATATTGGATTTAAGGATAGATATGAATAAATCCCATCCATACCTTTAATTAAAAAGATCTGCTTAATGGATATTATATTTTAAAAGATCATGAATGAAAATAATTAGTTTAAATACTTCCCATTAATTTCAAAGAAAAGAAAGTTTTACTCGTTTCAATATTGAATGTCTCAATTTATTTATAAAAATCATGTTTAGCATTTTAAATATTAATAAAATAATGAAAATACAAGTTATTTTTACTTAATAATCTAAGTTAAAAAAGAATAAAGAGACAATAACAGAATCCATTACAACAGATGAGACGGATCCCCCAATTGACGTCTTATGAATTGTAATTCAGCTAGGTGACTAAAAGAGGGTTCTTCTTTTGTTGCATTTAAAAGTAACTTTGAAAAGCTAGTCAATTCTTTTAAAATCAATCAACATACACGTAGCTCATCTAAATCAAAAGGATGTGCAATATTCTCCAATAAATAGCCTTGGTTCGTACCAGACAGATTGTTCAGTTTCATTTCATCAACTATTTTCTTTCGAGTTTCATCTTCTTTCAAGCAATGGCTAATGGAAACGGCTCATTCAAGTCAAAGCCAACAAGTGACACCAAGGGAAAGACCATCACTTGCAAAGGTAATTAATTATGCCTACGAACCCTCACAACTCACAACTCACAACTTAATTATATATATATCTCACAGGTTAAGTAACAAACCCCCTTAATCTTAATCTTAATTAATTGAGTGTATATATATATATATATGTATGTGTGTGATGTTATTGATTAGCGGCGGTGGCTTATGGTCCGGGAGAACCCTTGGTGGTGGAAGAAATAATTGTTCATCCTCCTAAGAAAATGGAGGTTCGAATCAAGATCATCTACACCTCCATTTGTCACACCGATATCAGCGCTTGGAGAGGCGAGGTATAAATGATTCAGTATGTATATATGTATATATGTAATAAGGTGGTTGTGATTTGTCTGATAGTATGTGTGTTGTGTGTTGTGTGTTGTGTGTTGTGATGAAACAAAGAACGAGGCTCAGCGTGCATACCCTCGGATACTGGGGCATGAAGCATGTGGGTAAGTGGAAATAGAAAGAGAAAAAGAGAATGAGGTGTAGGTGTAAGTAGTATTAATGAATTGAGAAGTGGTTGTGATGTGCAGGATTGTGGAGAGTGTGGGGGAAGGGGTGAGAGAAGTGAAGGAAGGGGACATAGTGGTGCCAATATTTAATGGGGAGTGTGGAGAGTGCAGGAGTTGCAAGTGTGAGAAGAGCAACATGTGTGAGAGGAATGGGGTGAACCCAATGAAGAAGGTTATGGAAGGGGATGGCACAACCAGATTCTCAACCCTTCAAGGGAAACCCATATTCCATTTCTTGAACACTTCAACTTTCTCTGAGTACACCGTCGTCGATTCACCTTGTCTTGTCAACTTTCTTCACCCACAACTCTCTCTCTCTCTCAAACACCTCACCTTGCTCAGCTGTGGCGTCTCCACAGGTCAGCCAAACTCACCCACATATTTTTAACCTTTTAACTAACCACATCTTCTCTTAATTTTAATATCTATCACTTTATTTTTCCTACCATAGCTCCTTAATGGGATGGATATACACAACATTGTTTTTTAAGATAGTAGTCAAGAAAATGTTAAAAAATATTTATTATATTTGAAAAAATCATTAAGTAAAATTTCTAAATAATGCTATTATAATGTTTTTTATTAGAAATTATTATACCCAAAAAATACAATATAGTTTTTATTGAAATGATGTAACCAATGGCACACGTAGATCGTGTTTCATGATTTCTCGGACTCCCACATCTCGTATTGCGAAAAGGATCGATTTTTTTTTTCCTCCAGTGAGTAGGTTAGCTTGTATATTAATTTTTGTTCAAATTTCAACCATACACCTTACATGGTGTGTTTTGTGAATTGTGATCACTGCCGTCCTCATGTGATCGCTGACTTCTTAATTTTTTTTTTCCCGGAAATTATGTATTCTAGCTAGTATAAACTATTTTTTTTAATAAACTTTAATATATAATAAACTATTTTTTTTAATAAACTTTAATATATAGCCTATAGGTCTTCCTTGTTCAAATTTGGATCATCATCCATACACCATATTATACTATTAAAAATAGTACGAGCTCATCTTAAGTCCTCTATGGGGCTGGTCGTGGATTTTCTGGTTTTAAATTCTATTTTAAAAATAAAAATGTGTGGTGCAAACCGATGTATGAGATTGAGATTTGAAAATGATATTTTAAAATTTAAAAGAAGAATGTGTTTTTATAAAGTTAAAAATTTAAAAGTTTTTATTTTATGAATTTAAAAATAAAGAAACCCACACCAAATGCGACTTTTTAACGATGTGTTTACTATTATTATACTACGAAGGGTATAAAATTTTGTAATGGCAGACCCGTTGTTTGAATGTCGTTCCATAAGATTAGAACAAAATTAGTTTAAGTAAAAAATACGTGTAATTAAATAAAAAAATAGTATTTAATTTAGTAATTATTATGATGAATATTTTGCAAATATTCAAAGCAAAGAAACTTGACCTCGTCGTTGTGAAGTTATAGATTTTTTTTTATAATCGGGATATAATAGTTGACTTGAAAATTTGGAATCTTATAAAATGAAAATATCTAGCATTTTCTGCTGTCGTGTTTCTCACCATTAATGGAAATTATGGGACAAGTCATTTTCGAAAAATTTTCAACAATAAATTGCCAGTTCATCGAGGTACTTAACTGCTGAGGAAAGATGGGACAATAATGTCAAATCACTCCGAATGTGACTTTCGTTGTGTTTGACTGTTTGGTACTTTTATGGAACTTTCAAAAAGTCTATATATATTTCCTAAAATTAGTTATAATATGTTTTATAATTCATTTTTATTTATCAAATTTACTTTATTCATTTTATTCACATCCATCTCTCTCTCTCTCTTTTTTTTTTCTCATATATAAAATATATGTACTAAATATTAAATTGCATAATTTAAATTATTAAAATTAAAATTTTCGTTAAGTAAACAGGTCAATTAAATTTCATATAATTTATACATTAATAAATTTTTTATTAGGATACGAAAAAAAATGTTACTTTATGAATTTTAACTGCCTTCTCATAATTTCGAATAAAAAATTTCTTTTTTTAATCCTTAATCAGTAAGTATCTTACTTTCATGGATTTTGTTAATTATAAATTAGAATACTTTTTAAAAATAAATAAGATTTTATTTTTTAAAATAATTTTTTATTAAAATAATATAAAATACAATAAAAATCATTAGGATAATGAGATTTATTTTTCTCTCTATAGTGTAAATTTGTTGACTTTACTAATTAATATTTTAAAAATCATACAAACAAAAGTTTGTGATTAATTGCTAGTATAAAACTCTTTTATATCGGCAATTTATAAGTTAAACTGACACACACATATATAGATTATATAGATGTTTTGGCACCTAAAGTCTCACATTATTTAGAAATTGAGGCCAAATGTTGTTTATAAATATTCTTCTTTCTTAACCCCTTAGATCCCTTTTCAGGGAATGGTTATATAAAGCATATCTATTGAGAAAATTAAATTTATATGAGAGTTAGAGAAACAAATCTTCAACCAGTGAAATAAAATTGATAAATGGATAATGAAAAAAAAATATTGAATGTGATTATAATCATGGTTACTATTCTATAGTTAAATTACATAAATGAGTTTTAAAGTGTTCAATTCAATTATTAAAATTTGATAATTTATTATTATTTTTGAAAATTTAATTAATTATCTTTCTTAATTGTAATAAAAAATTTCTTAATTTATACACATATTTCGATTATGAAATATGGTGATGTATATAATTCACCTATTAGTTTTATTAAAACTAAATATATTAACAAATTAATACTATTGTAGAATATATTAAAACAAATTATCCAGTACAAATACAGATCTTATATACAAAATATTTATTTATCCCATATATTACACGAATAAAAAAACTAGTTTAATATAAATTTTGCTAAGTCCTTTAAATGTAAGCTTTCAAATATAGGAGAACGTGAATTTGTTCATCCTAATTAAAAAACTATCTTTCCTATTTTAGTTTCCATAAAGTTTCTTTAAAAACATTTCTTTTTAAAATCTTTCTTCTGTTAATTCTTTAGTAAGATGCTACTTTATGTTTTCCACGTTGTATACTTTTGGTAACCATGCTCCGTTAGTCAGTAAATTATTAATTAATTACTCTCGAATTTAGTGATCACTTTCTTTTTGGTGAATAATTTAATGATTGTCTGCTTCGTCTGAAATTTGGATTATGAAAATATAACCATTCCATATCAAGTCGATGGCTGGCTAGAATTCAATTGTAATGGGCTATGCAACATTTTTTTAAGTAACGTGATTGCGAATGATTGGACTTCAATTAAAAGATAAAATTTTGGCCTATAAAAAAATAAAATTAAAAGATGAAATTAAATGCAGGGGTTGGAGCAGCTTGGAACACAGCTAATGTGCATTCTGGTTCATCTGTGGCTGTTTTTGGTTTAGGAGCTGTTGGGCTTGCTGTAAGTTTTCTCTTTTAATAGCATTCCTCTTTTATCATTGTGTTTATATCATCAACCTACACACTAAAGGAAGTAATAATGGTGCTTGACCCATAAAATTACAGAAAAAAACAAAAAAAAAAAAGGAATACTGAGGGGTTATTTTCTCTCTTTTAGTTTGACCTCTTTTCATGTGTGGATAGCAATATTTTCAATCATCATTTATGCCCCACTCCCATATGAGTAACAACATAAATGACAGCAAATCCAAATGTGGACGATATACAGTGACGCCTACTTTATGTGTTTCCCATTGTCTACTTTTGTCTTCCTCAGTTCCACAGAGCTTACATGCCTCAATAACTCAATTGTTAAATGATTCATGAGTAATTTGTTAATAACAACGGCTAAAGAAATATAAATTAAGATCTATAAATCATAAAAAAGTATATAATATTTTAATTTTGTTTATCATATTCTCTTATGATCCTATTTAGTTAAAATCTTTTTTATATACAAACTAGTTGGTCATCAATTGCAATTTCACGTGTCCACGTATGTTACATTTTTTTTTCTCTTTTTAATTTTGAAAACACGTGTCACTATTTGTTTTACTGGCAATGTAGAATGGATCCAATGTTCTAGTAATATATGAAAAGAAATCTGAGACACTAATTTTAAATTGGACTTGGTCCAGGTTGCAGAAGGGGCACGAGCCAGAGGTGCATCTAAAATAATAGGCGTGGACATCAACCCTGACAAATTCATCAAAGGTAAACTAACTTCCTCTCAACTGTAATTGACTTTCGTTTTCATATTTATTTTATTTTGAAAGTTTCTATCAGTAAAAATAAATGGAAAGCTTTACTGTAGGTCTTAAACTTACACTCCTTCCCCCCTCTAAATTATATATAACTTATCTTTTCTTTATGCTCTAAGCCCAAGCTATGGGAGTTACAGACTTCATAAACCCAAAGGATGAAGAGAAGCCAGTATATGAGGTTGGTATTTTCTGTCCTTTCATTTTAAGGAAGAAAATATCATACATACGCATTACACCAACAGAACTGTTAATTTATTTGCAGATAATTAAAAATATGACTGATGGAGGTGTAGACTACAGTTTTGAATGTACTGGAAACGTGGACGTTCTAAGAGATGCCTTCTTGTCTGCTCATTTGGTATATTGCTGCTTTACTCAAGCTAGTTTTTTAAACCCTTATTTATGGTTCTAGTTGCATTGTTATGATCAATATTTCTATTATGTTTTAGAAACATATTCCACATTTGAAAGCAAAGATCAATGTCAAACTCGTCACATACGACTTTACTAGTTAAAAACCATTCCTTACTTTCAAATTTCGCTGTCATTTTTTGTGTGACAGGGTTGGGGATTGACTGTAGTGTTGGGAATCCATGCATCTCCAAGGTTGCTTCCCATCCACCCAATGGAGCTCTTCGATGGTCGCAATATTGTAGGATCAGTATTTGGAGGTTTCAAAGGGAAAAGTCAATTGCCTCATTTTGCCAAACAATGTGGACATGGAGTAATGATCATCACTACTTGCAATTCTTTTTATTAAGAAAAATATTATGAGTTTAATCTTTTTATTATATTATTCAAATTAACAGAACTCGTGTCGTGCAAGGACTGATATTTATTTGTCGTGGTGTTACTAACCATTAGGTTGTGAAGCTGGATAATTTCATCACTCACGAGCTACCCCTTGAGGAGATAAACAAAGCCTTCGATCTTTTGATTGCTGGGAAGTCACTAAGATGTCTTCTACACTTCTAAGAAAAAAGGCCCTTTAGAATGGCTATTATTATTATTAATAATTTTTTATTATTATCTGAATCGTTCATTATAAGCGTATCTAAATATATATGAATATGTGGAGTAGTTTTGGAAAGGTTTTAGGGTGCTTTTGAACAGTGTACTAGAGCCAAAAATAAAATAAGTGCAAATGTACTCAGCTATGTTCACCTCCCATCACTTGATAATTGAGTGTGCACTGCTGCAGTGCTGCTACTTTTTCTCTATTTTTTTGCAGTCCAAAATAACACTTTTTTTCGTATAAAAAAGAGTGTAAATGTTTGATGATAAAATAGAACCAATCTGGTACCATCATATAAGCAAAGATGTAAATGGTTAAGCGAAAAGAGTTTGTATAAATTTTTTTCATATTCTATCGCCAAGTAAACATCCCCAAAAAACAACAGCTAATCAATTCATCGAAAGAATATATAGCATTTACAGCATATCTATATAGAAAAATAATATTTTCTACAAAATTTCGGCCAATGGATGCAGAAGCATTGGCAGATGGAAAATCATCGTGACTGCTCGCAGATATAGGCAAAATTAATACCCACGAATAATGAAAGTTCTGTAGGGACTAGTATATTCAACAAAAATTTTCAGGGAGAAAACTAGCTATAACAAGGCGAATTCAAAGTTCAGTATCATTGATTGTTAGTGTTCTTGTGTTTGCTGCGATTTTCCTCAGCAATTGTTTGAAATTCTTTCTCGCTAGCAGCAAGTAGGCGCTTAACAATGTCATATGTGGTAAGCTTGATGCTGCAGAGAGAAAAGTAAGATGTAAGAAACTAAGGACAAGAAAGCACAAAACTTTAGGTGTCAAAAAGGAAAATCTGGATTAGGCATAGAATATGAGCATTGCATATCATAATCTTAGTTCTATAGACAATAGATCCCAGGAACCTGCTGTTAGGTAGAGATTTTAGAGCATTGGGCACAAATCCTCGATACAAACCAGAAACTCCATCTCGTGCCACAATACCTGCATCAACAAAAGTATAAATTTGTTAATTATGCAATACAAAGAAGCATAAAAAAGTAGGGAAAAAATCACATTATTTAAGTAAATTCCATAATTATGGCCAGCTGAGGATAGTTTGAAGGGATTTGGTTGGACAAATTAATTCGTACTTGTCTTCACTAACGAAGGTGCCAAATAACTCCCATAAACTACATATAGACATATTAACTGCATACCTTAGTAATCATCTACAAAGTTCCCCTCATGACTATAATACAAAAATTCAAATACTTACCATCAAGTGCACACTCCCAGCACTTCTGAATGTATAAACACTATTGTTTCACATTAATTACAACCATGATTATAAACATATTGCGTAACCTTTCAAGGTAAAAAGTAAAGAAAAGTACTAGACAGACAATGCATTGGTTGATCTCGGCCTGTTAAAGTAACTCCCAGTAAGAGTATGGATTCTTCCAAATTCACAAATATATATATATATATATATAAGGGGATTATTACAGTGAAATAGTTGACTTTACTTCTTTAGTCAAATAGATTATAAATAGGAAGATTCATACTATGCAGCACTTATTATTCTTCATGCTTCTATATGTTATGTTTGATTTAGGGGAGATAGTGAAAGGAAAGAATAGAAAAAGAAAGGAAAGTAAAATTATTTTGTAGGTTGGTCATGGGTTTGAATCTGGAAACACTCTCTTCACATATGCAAGGATAAAGTTGGGTACAGTGACCCCCCTTATACCTTTACATGGCGAGACACCTTCTGGCACTCGGATACGTTAGTTTCTGATATGAAAGAAAGTTAAAACTTTTCTTACTTTTCTTTCTTCTTGTTTAATTGTGTAGAAAGTTAATATTTGTGTGTGTAATGACATAAATAATTAAATATCCTTAATAAGAGAGAACAGTATGCAAAAATAAGAGTAATTTGGTCTTCTAAAAGTATAAACAGCCTTTCCTTTTCTTTTCCTAAAAATATAAACGGATGATAAAAATTGATGAGCCACATTTTTTTGCTCTTTTACTTTTTAAAATGCTCCAAGCAGATGGAAGGAATCACATGCTTTTTCTGTCCCTCTATAATCTGTCCTTCCAAACTCCGTTTCAGCCATTCCAAATAAAGCATCAAGGAACATAAATTCAAAGCAGCAATAAGGTGACTTATTTACTGCAGCTACTAACCCAATAACTGTGGCCCAAAGAGTAAAAGCCGAAACAATGTTAAACTTACAATGCATAAGCCAGATTTTTTAATACATTTCCCTAGTGAACTTCTGCATTCTGATATAATTAACCAATATGGGTTATTTGTCAATAAAGTAAATTCAAATTAAGTGATTGTGAGTAACTATATATTGCTGATACTAAAGTAACCAGCAGCTATCATCACCTGAAAGAGCGTCTAATACTGTTTTATAAGGTGTTCCCTTCAATTGCATCTGTCTTCGCACAGTGTCAAGTGGATAGCATGTGAGTGTGGCAAGAGATGCTGAAAGGACAGCTGTGAGTATGGATGTTTCGGTTCTCTTTTGATATTTCTCAGGCAAAGACTTCTTTAACCTATTATCCATAGAAAGTCAGGATGGTTCAATTTAAATGTTCAAATCCAGTGTCTGTCAATTTACTTAAAAATATAACAGATTATTAATGAACTTACAAGTCAAAAACACAAAAGTTAACCGCAATATAAGGAGCTATTGCAATAAGAGAAGGCCCAAGGCCACGGTAGAAAGATGCAAATCCTTCCTCCCTTAGCATGCCCAAGGCAACCTGGAGAGGCCACAATATGATTCATCTTGACAAAGGCACATCTTGCATAAATACTAAATCAGTCCTGTCATACCTCTGACATAGTCCGATAACCAGGTTCAACAGCTAATCGCAATCTTAGAACATCTAATGGGTAAGTTATCTACATGGATATAATAACCATTAGATACATGGATAATTGGACATATTACTATATTAGTGAAAGAAATGTACAAGATGTAAAAGGATATAAAGAGATATCAGTAGTATGAAACCATGAAAGCAAGGGGTCTCCAATTAATAATTACTTACTATTAAAGATTATATATTATTTCTTTATTTATGATTATATAGTAATTAGAGATTTATTCCTTATTACCTATTATTATATTATGTTTTAGTCATTATTAGAGAGATCCTATGTAATTTGATCATATTGGCTCATTATAAATAAAGAGATTGTGTGACCATCCAACATAACACATTGACACACATTTACACTTACAAAAGTGGACGTCATTCCAGCAAAAGCACCTGCTGCAAGTCTACCCACAACAGAGAGCTCACCATTCTGTCCCCTGAATATTTTCTATGAACCAAAAAATAGATATTCAGACATGAACAAATAATACTTGCTATTAGAACTTTGGATAAAATAGTTTGGAGTAACCTTATAAATTTCATAAGCAAAAAGCTGGACAGCACTGTAAGGTACGACTCGTATCACCTGGAATATTAAAGAAGAAACACTAAGACAAATGAAAAGACTGGTCAATATTATATGATATAATACAGAAATACAAATACATTATTTCCTTATTGTACAGACCTGGGGGAGGTTTCCCTTCCAGTAACCTTGAATACCTTCTTCTTTCCCTACAAGTGTTATGGCCTGTAATTTATATCAAAGTAAGATCCAAGAAAAAAATTGTAACGTGCAATAAAACCACATTTAGTAAATCTGTAAATATAAGTCCTCAATAACATGAGGTAACTAGTGATGAAAGCAACCTATTACTATTACTAAGGAAGCAGTCTCTACTACACACAGAACTTGGCAATTTATATAATACAAGATGGCTACAATTATTAGACTGCACTATTATCCTTTACTAACCAGCAACATGCAGCTGAATATGTATAACAGTTACAATGGTCATCATGCCACCTTGTTACATTTTCAACTAAAAAGGACATTCACCGTCCCATATCCCTTTTCCCAAAGAGATGCCAAGCTAATCAAGTTTTTGTACAAAGGAAGATTGAAAAGGAAGTGCCAAAGCTGATCATTAACCTATAGCACATAAACAATCAACTAACAAAGGAATAAATCATACTCCCGAATCTCTAGATGGAAACGAAGGAATAACGAAACCAGCAAACACAACAAAATAAGATGGAAAAAAAATTGAAAAACATTACCTCAATGAAACTCATTGCCTTCATAGCACTATCTTGCCCAACCCGCACACCATGAGTCTGCAACATATTTTGACTAGGATTATTGAAAAGATACATTTACTTTGTGCGTGTTTAGTTTCACGTTAGGAAATTATTATGGACTCAAAATTGATTTCAGATAAATTTTGACATATTTGGTTTCGTGTTGGAGAAGAATTTAGAATTAGTTCTGGGTGTAGAATTTTTTTTTTTTTTATAAATCAAATGTCATTATTGCTAATAATGTTAGTGTTTTGGTGGCAGTGGGGATCGAACCTCTCCCCCCACTTCCCTTCTTTCTTAACCAACTGAGTTATCTTATATCTCCTAGAATTGATTTTCGGTTAAAGCAACTTATAGTTTTTGTGTTAGATAAAAAAATTTACACTAGATTTTACTCTTGAATGATAAAAACATCCTATCCAAATATCGAATGTTAATCACATAATCACAAAATCAATTTTAATCTAATCAATTTTGTTAATGCCAATTCAAACACACACTTTTTCTTCCATCTTATTTCCAACTCATTTCTTTCTATTTCTCCCTTCGTTTCCCATGACATCATGTATCACATCTGCCATTTCTGTCTTTTTTTTTTCTTCTTCTTTATATCTATCTTTTCTTTCCACCTCAATGTACCTCAAAATGGGGTCGACCTTTAATATTTTTGTTTTTTTTTTTTATAAGCTAATATTTGTATTAATATGTAAAAATTGGACGAAAGCATCTTATTTTTTTATTTTGTTTCACATTCCCAACAATATCCAAAGGAAACAGTCGAACAACATTTCCTTATTTTCAACATTTGGTTGATTGTAAAATCCCACCATAACACTTTGATCATAAGCTTTTCAAATAGCAAATAAATCTAATCCAAAATGAAGAAAACGCCCGCAACGTCAATTCCAAAGAGCAAGCAATTTAAACTAAAAAAAAAAAATAAATTAAACGACGCGTTTGAGTGAGTTAGAAAGTAGTTGACGGTAAGTTACAAGGTAGTTAGGAGTTATACAAGTTAAGTTAGTTAGTTTCTATGTAAGGAAAGAAAAAAAAAAGTAAGGGCATTTTGCAGACCTGCATGAGGAGCTTGATGCGGTCGAGGGGCGCGGTGACGGTCTTGGCGGCGGCGCCGGCGATGGCACCGGCGGAGAAGAGGGCGGCATCGCGAGGTAGAATGGCGAAAACGGCGAGCGGGTGCTTGAGGAACTGGGAGGGCGTGGGCATGAAATTGGGTTCGGCGACGGAGACGGAGGCGAATTTAGAGTGGGGAGAGGCGAAAGTGAGGGTGGTGGAGTTGTGACATATGCGGGGGTGAACGACGTCGTATTTAAGTTGGGGGATTTTGCGCCATGAGAGTGTGGCTGTCTCCTCCATTAGATCCGGGGAGAAGAGATAAGGGCCTCGGGTGGGTAGCTGATTCCCTATTGGTTTAAAATACACATGCAACCCCATATTATTTGAAATAATAATAATAAGGGAATTTCTAACATATGCACATATAACTCTTAAATTTGATTTTATTTTAATATATTCTTTTACAATTACACTTCATTATTAATTATAGTATTTATTTTCCATTTTTTATTATTATAATAAAAAAATACACTAAATTAAAATTCGGTTTAATTGTAATAAAAATATCATTTAAAGATTTATATTTTTTATATTTGTTGATTAAAAAAAAGTATTTAAGAGTTGTAATTTATAAATTTTTATTACATATGAATTTGAAGATTTTCCATACGCATTTTTGTTAAAAAAATAAATAAATAGATGATATATTGTAATGGGAAAAATGGATTCGTCTTATTGTTTGCATCTTTTCTAATTTTTAGGCCAAATGACAATTTTGTTTAAAGAAGTTAAATTTTACTTTGTAATTTTTTTTTTATATATAGACATTTATATTGGGTTTAATTTAATCACAGAATAGCTTAATTAATTGGTATCAAATGGTTTCAATTTATTCAGTAAATCTTAAATATGTTAAATATTCAGAGATTAATTATTAAATTAGGTTTTGTTTGAAGTATTTCATATGGTAAGTTTAATAATTTTAAAATCAGCAATCAACATTTAGTTTTTTAAAATTGATTTTTTTCTAATTTTAGTTTTAAATTAAATTTATTTTAAAAGTTTTATTAAAATTTAAAATAATGACATTATCAGATCTTGGTTGTGTATTAAATAGTATTGTAAAAATTTTTGTATATCTTTTTTATAAGTGGTTTGTTCAAGTGAAATTCTATCTTGCCGGGGTTCGTAACCATGTTCTTTATTTGGTTTCTTGTATCTGATTTTAAGGGTGAGAAAAGTTACATTTACTTTCTATTTTGTACGAAGTGATATATTGTCCTTAACAAATAAAATATACTTTTTAAGAAAAACAATAATCACGTTAGTGATAAAGTAATAATAATCATTGTGATAGTTTGGAACATGGCGTCTGTGAGAAAGGGTTGTTCCTGCGGCTGGAGAGGTCTTCAATACGCATTTGCAGGGGTACATGGATCATTCAATTGAAATGAGAGCTCCAAGGCCTTATGGGCCGGTGGAGGAGGCAAATGCAGCCAACCCGTGTGCGGTCCATTATTTGATGGCTATGATGGTGCACATATCCAGCCCATGATTCAACTTGGGTTCGCAAGGGAGATTGTCTTTATTTATGTCATAGTGATCAAACAAAAGGAGTTCACCCTCTCCCTCCTTGAGTAGACCAGCTCACCTTCCTCTTGGGGATACTTTAGCTTAAATTCTTGTGACAAATTTGTATCGGGTTGTAAGGGATCGAGATCCTTGCCCCCCAATACATCTGAAGTTTGGGCTTGACTGGCACGAAGTCCGGATTGTTCAAGCTGAGGTGGTGGCTACTAACTCAGGGATAGCTCCAAATGAGTTTGGAAGTGGTCTAGTGTCTCAAACAGGTAACATCTCAATGTCAGTCGGTAATCAATTTTTGTGTGTATTAGGAAAGAGAATAGAGACTTCTTACTTGGTTTTAGAACATTACATTGTTCAAAGATTGGTGGGGAAGTGGAAGAACGAGAGGAGGGTAGTTAATAATGATGGCCTATCTCAAGGAGTGGGGTTATTTATTAATATGTTAAATATTTTATCATATAATATTAGAAATATAAGGGAGGGAGAAATGGAGGTTTGTTAGGCAAATGGTATCTAAGCATGAAGTTAGCTTTCTTTATATCCAAGAAATTAAGGTGGTGAGTATTGATGGGAATTTATGTTGTGCAATTTAGGATGACTCTCATATGAATTAGCACATGGTGCCGACAATTAATAGGTCGAGGGGTTTATTATGTGTTTGGAATGTTGAGGATTTTATAGCTATTGAAACCTTCCAAGGTGTGGGGTTTCTTGGGATGAAAAGAAAGTTTAAGTCAGAGTTAATGGAGAGAATAATTGTGAATGTGCATGCGTCGTGCTTGTTGGTAGGAAAAAAGTAATGTGACAATCGTTATTGGAACATAGGCAATGATTTCAAGGGTGCCTTTGGTGTGAAGTAGGAGACTTTAATGCTATGATTTATCTAGTAGATTGTATAAGAGAAAATGGATTGGTTGGAATATCTACTTTTAGAATAAGTGAACTCTTGGAGCTTATTTGGAATCTAGAGCTTTTGGAGGTATCAGTCGTTGGACATTGGTATACATGGTTCAATGCTAGGGGTAAAAGGTGTAATGTCCTCGACAAGTTTCTTGTGTCTCAAGAATGGATGGATCTTGCTCCAAACAGTTTTTAGATGAATCTATGTCGGGATTTCTCTTATCATTATCCAATAATATGGAAGAACTTTAATGTCGATGGGTGTGCTAAGCCTTTTAAGTTCATCAATAATTAGCTTGACCGTGGTGGGTTTGACGAGTTCATAAAACAGAGCTATAACAAACTAGAAGTTCATCGATGGGGTGCGTTCGTGTTCAAAGAAAAATAAAAGGTTCTAAAGCTAGAGATTAAGTGTTGGAGCAAGAATAATATTGACAAGGTAGAGATTACAATAAGAGATCTGAAGGATAAGACAGCTGGATTCAATAAAAATGCAAAGGAGGGTAATCTAGGGAAAAAGAAGGTTAAGTTAAGAATGGAGGCTATTGGTGATTTGAAAAGATGGAGCTTATATTAAGAAACTATTTTAGCTTAGAGGGCAAGGTTTAAATGGTTAAGAGAGGGGGATGTGAACTCTCAATTCTTTCATGCTTCAATTACTTGAAAAAGGAAGACTAATGGTATTTCGAGGGTGATGACAAATGGGGAATGAGTGGATGATCCAAAGAAAGTAAAATAGGAGGTTAATTAATTCTTTCAAGATAGATTCATATAAGAGCGGGAGAAGAGTGTTCGATTGGATGGGTGGAATTCAAAAGTCTTTCAACAATTCAAAGAGAAGCATTAGAAAAAGAATTTTCGATGGAAGAAATCAAAATGGCAGTATAGGAGTGTGATAGTTCAAAGGCACCTGGTCTTGATGGGTTGAGCATGAAGTTCATGAAACATTTTTTGGGCATTCTAAAAGAGAATATAAGGACAGTATTGGTCAGATTTCATCAAAATGAAAAACTTCCAAAGGGCGCTAATGCTTCTTTTATCTCCTTGATTCCCAAGAAGGAGTGTCTAGGGGGTTTGAGGGATTACATGTGTTATATAAAATTATTGCAAAAGTGCTTACTCTTAGGTTACAAAAGGTACCGCCTAGCATTATCGAAGAAACTAAAATAACTTTTATTAAAGGGAAACAATGCTATATAGTGTGATTATTATCAATGAAGTAATTCAGGAGGCTAGTAGAGTAAGAACCCCTTGTTGGTGTTTAAGGAAGATTTTGAAAAGGCTTACAACTTTGTTAGTTAGCCGTTTTTGTTCATCATGGGTTGGTTGGGTGCATGGATGTCTATCTTCATCATCGGTTTTTGTTTTGGTAAATAGGAGTACAACGAAGAAGTTCTATAAGCAAAGAGGTTAAGGCAGGAAGATCCTATGACTCCATTTCTATTTTTAATTGTAGCCGAGGGGTTAGGAGGATTGATTAAGAAGGCTTAATTAGAAAACATGTTATTAAGCATCAGATTAGATAAACAGGGTTTCCAAGTAGTAATCCAGCAGTACGCGCAAATGATACCATATTCATGATATTGCTTGAGCTTCAGAATGTTTATACCTGAAGAGTGTTATAAGATGTTATGAATTACCATCTAGTTTTAAGATAAATTTTCACAAGAGTAGTCTAGGGAGGTAAGGGTAAAGTTTCCGAAAGTGAGTTCATTTGCTAAGGTCCTAAATTGTGACTGCGAAGTTATACAAATATCATTTACTTTTATTCTCCTATCTTGGGATTCCAACAGGGGCAAATGTAAGGTGTGACCGAGTTTGGAGACTAGTTCTTGATAAAATAAGAGTGAAACTAACTATGTGCTCGATCAAATCCACTATATCTACTATTCTGTTTTTTTTTTCTGTCTTATGCCATTTAGGCATTACAAAGGAGATTTTTGTGGGGTGGCTTGGATGAATGTTCTAAAATAGTTTGGATCAATAGGAGCATGTGTATAAAGACAAAGTCGCGAAAGGCTTGGAATTAAAAATGTGGTGTCTTTTAATAAAACTCTTCTAGGCAAGTGGCAATGGGGGATTCTTCGAGGGGGCAATGCACTCTGGATCAAAGTGTTGGAGGCGAGATATGAGGAAGACATTAAGAGGAATCTAGATGTAAGGCAAAGGAGTGGAGGGTCTTAGTGGTGGATTGACATCCTGAAAACCACTGCGAAATGGGGTTGGATGAGTGGTTTTCTGGAGAGGTTAAATTCTTGATAGGGGATAGGTCATTGTTCAAGTTCTGAGAAGGGGATTGGAAAGTGTTTGGTGGACTTAGATTAAGGTTTTCTAGGTTATATAGTTTGTCTAATCAGAAAGAGGCGCTTATATCAGAGGTTTGGGGTCGAGGAATAATACTTGGGTCTGGAGGTTTAGTTGGAGAAAAGAGTTGCTTAGTTAGGAGGAGAATCGATGAGGGAGTTGGAAGGTGTTTTGGGAGGGGTTCATTTGAAGCAAGATGTTGCAAATTGTTGAGGGTGAAGAGTGAGTTCGAGGTTGTTTGGTAAGTACACAGTAAAGGAAGCTTGGAGGGCGTTTGGGAAGGGGTTCATTTGAAGTAGGATGTTAGGCGGTTGAGGGTGTGGAGTGAGTCTAGGGTTGTCTGGTCAATACATGGTGAAAGAAGCTTATCAATTAGCTAGTGGGGTGTCCAAGGAAGCTTCTTTTCCTTTTTTTTATAAGGTTATGAAAATCAAAGGCTTTGTCAAAGGTGGTGGCTTTCAAATGGAAGGTGGTTCTACTCAGAATTCCAACAAAGGTTGAATTGGCTAAGAGGAACTGTCTTTCCTATGCAGATGAGACCTGCCCTCTATATGGATTAGAACTAGGATCAATAAATCATCTGCTACTCTCCTGCAAGATCAGTTACTAGGTTTGGATACGTTGTTATTAGTGGTTAGGATTAATTTTGTTTTGCTTGTTGACTGTTAGTCCAGTTTTTGGCATCTCTTGGAATTGGGTATTTCAGCAGGTAGAGACTTCTGGTGGCATTCTTAGTATTATATGGCTGACAACTTTGTGGGGGATCTGACTCGCTAAGAATGTGATTGTCTTTGAGGGCGAAACCTTCCTTGGTGAAGAAGTGTGAAAATTGTCTGTGCAAAGGTCTTGGATATGGATAAAAGGATCAAAGAGCTTTGCAAGGTCCCAAATGTATCTTATGTTGAGTGGTTCTCCCAACTGTTATTATGTATGAATAAGTTTGGGTTAAAGATTATTTAGAGTATTCAATTTCTAAGCTCTAGTTTCTTGTAGAGGACTCTTTTCTAGTGGTTGCTGCTATATTCTGTGAAGGGGTGCTCCTTAGCTATGTTTTGAGGGAGTTTCCACTTTCTGCTCTGGTTATTATGTTGTATGTCTTCTTTATCTTGTGACTGTCATTTCTTGTGACTATTAAAAAATTTGTAATTATTAAATAAATTTTACCATTTAAAAAAAAATGATAATAATGATGATTCTCACAGATGTTTATAGTGATAATTGATAGAAATAATGACAATTACACGTGATCATGGTTATTATTGAAACAAATGTTAAAAATCAAGGATGAGGTCAATGGTTCAAAAAATAAATCCTGCCAAAGTTTTCAAAAAACATTTACAAACTTTAATTCTCTTTATTCAATCCCTTCCTTTGATAACAATGAGATGCATTAACAAATCAAATATTTCTTGTATGATAATTCATTTTAGAGAAACTTAAATGTCAAAGTATTTTCTTTAAGGCATAATATGATTAAAGTCAATATAAAGAGAAAGATAAAGACATCACTGAAATAAAAAAGGAGAAAGAGAGTAGTGAGGGAGTGGGTGTAGGGGCAGAGAGGCCTGCTGAGAAAGTATGGGTTGAGAGAGGGGCCAGGTGGAGGACGGCTTTGCAGAACCATGGAGGGTTTTTTGAAGATTGCTCAGGAATTTGGGACCTTAATTGCAACTGTGGAAAGGCAATATTTCTTTGAAATCTATGTTATTGGTTAAAATTAATATTCTTTGAAATCCATCCCTTTGGATCATATAGTGGGTGCATGCCATGGTAGTGAGCCTCTTGAAGGAGCAAATTGGCAAATGCAACCGTTTAAAACGAGAGTGATGGAAGAGATAAAATAAAGAAGATATAAGTCTTTTACTACAAAAAAAAATGTTATTTTAAATTATGAAAAGTCCATGTATCTTGAATTTTAACGTTGACAGTGGGGGGTGTATCAAGGAAGGTATGTATGATCAATTAATTTTGGGGTAAATGATTCCGGTTACAATTACATGTGCAGTGATCGAAATGAGTGAAAAGAACAATAACTTTGATGGGTTGCATGAGGTCCCACTTTTTGAAGGGAATGATTTTGCTGTAGTAGGTAGGGAAAGTAGTGGTTATGAAATTGGCACTGGAGAGTACTCATGTGCGCCGCATGAAGAAATGAGAGTAATTGAAAAAGGCTTATAAAAAAAGAATGCAGAGATTTGTTAGAGCCATAAGTAGGATTTAGCACGCCAACCATTCGATGACAAGTAAAAAAAAAAATATGGGTGTCTCGTGTGGTGTGAGAAGAGAAAGAAGTTCTATAAAAACTTGAAAAGATGGAAGCTCATGACAAAGGGAAGATTGATCCTAATAGGTCAATCAATTTTAGTGGGATCTTCAGTGAGGAATGCTGAATATACTGACTTACAATATCCAAGGGTTATGGGGAGAAAAAAATGGAAACTAGTAAGGTAGACACATTAAAATATAAAGTAAATTTTATTTGTATTCATGAAATAAAAGTTGAGAACATATACCAAAGAATTTGTTCCGCGAGGGGCAACTTAAAATTTGAGTGAAGAGAAGTTCCAGCTAATAACATTGCAGGAGACTACTAAGTACCTGGGATTCTGATAAATTTATTGCAAATTTACAACTGACTATTTCCAAGGGGTGAGGTTCTTTGCCGTTAAAGGAAAATTCTTAAATCAGAAGACTCATCATGTTGTAGTGAATATCTATGCCCCTACATGGTGACAGGAAAAAGAGAGTGCAGTTCCATGATTATTTTTTAAAATTCATTTTAAACATGAAGTTAGTAATTGTCCCAGTCTTAGGTAACAGGTATCCATGGTGGTTGAGCGCTAGAAGCAAGATCTGCAGTCTATTTGATAGTTTTTCTTTATTATTGTTAGGGGAACTTTGACTTCTGGACAAAAGTAGCAGTCCAGTTTTTCGCCCAAACAAAAACAGCACATTAATTTTCCTCTCTCAACATATAAACCAGTTGAAAAAATGTGGTGCAAATAGAATATATCAAAAGAAAAATTCAACTTTCATTAGAGCTCATCTAAGATACTTTACTTCACACACACAGCTACAATGTATAATTTTTTTTAAACAAAAAAATGAATTGCTAGATTTTAATTGATATAAGAAACTTTTGTTTGTTTTTTATTTTAAAAGAGAATCACTTTGATTGGCAACTTTTATAGAGATTATTTTTTAAATTGAATAACTTAATTAAACCTAAACAAACATGATCGTTCCAGAAGTTGATTTTAAAGGTTAAATATTTTTGTATCCATAATATATTAACAACTTTTGCATTGAGTTTCAATAATTTTTTTTAGTACAATGGGTTTTTAATAAATTTTTATTTTGTTTTGAATTCCTATTAAACACTTTTTAAAATATTGTAAAAAATAATTTAGATAATGTTTTAATTACTCGCAACAAAAAAAATTATTAAAGATTCAACATAATACAAATTTATTGAAGATTTAATATAAAACTCACTAATACATTCAAGAAATATATTTAAGTCTAGACTTAATTTAGTCTTAAAATTTAACTAAATTTCAATTTTAGTTCCTCAAAATGAAAAATACTTTTTTATTTTTGAATTTAGTCAAATTTAGTTCTTAAACACAGTGTAAACATAAAATTTCAAGAATAAAAAAATTATTTTAAATTTTCAAAAACCAAAAAAGAAATTTAATTAAATTTCAAGACTAAAAATTTAATTAAATATTAAGTTTATTTTTAATTAGTTCTTTCCTTCTTAGCGATATTTGTTAATAAATTCTGGTTAATTGGAGAATGGTATACGGAATTGTGTGATTTGTGAATTTATAAATAAATTTTAGACCAAGAATTTTCCTGATCACAACTTAAACCTTAGATTTTAGTCTCAGTCTCAGTTGTATAGAATATATGGTCAAAGATTAAGAAAAAACAAGCATAAATAGAATTTTTATTACCCTTAGAAGAGGTTGTACAAATAGTGATAGTAACACAATAAATACAAGAGATTCTGCAAAAAGAGAAGGGATTCTTACCAAAGCAAACTCAAACAACAACAATTTTCCACTCATTTGGCATCTACCCAACTACAGGATGAAAAGCAGCTCTCTGATAGAACACACTAATGATTGAACATCTTGCCCATGCAGTGGTCTATTCACAGCTTGCAACTAAAAATACTTGCAAAGCTACTGCAAATTTTTGCTCCCTTCATTATGGATATGACAAGGTGATCAGAATGAAACCATAACCAATCCATTTGAATCTGATTTTGGGTTTGGATGCCACCATTCTTCATCCCACTAAGGGACAAAAATAGGCCAATGCCTGAAATCCAAGTTCCAATAGTTAACTTGAGAATCTTTATGTGCGCAAGAAGGGTTATATTTATAAGTCACATTACTTGTAAGTTGTAACTTACCTACTAAGCGCTCAAAACTGCATCGGTGGCTGGGTTAAGCATGACTTTGGTAACATTAGCATGGTCTGTTGAAAATAAACGATAAATTTTAGGCATGAATTACAAATTTTATAAGAGTGGCATAGATTTTGACTATTTATTTAACAGTTGGAAATTTGACATATTTTACTTACTAAAGGTTGTTTTTTGTACGAAGAAACATGCCCCAATAACAATGTAGCACAGCAGAAGAACAAGGCCTTTCATGTAGTGGGACGTGCCATCCTATAAAGAGTGTTTTGGCAATTCTTGAATGAACATAAGAGGTCAAAATATGGTGGTGCTTTTTTAGTTGGATTTTTTATAAATATACCTGTAAAGTGAAGCTTGTGACTATTACTGCCAAAGCTAGGGAACCTGTCTCTAGGAGATTGAAGTTCAAGTCCATATTGACACCCATTATCCAAGCTACGACCACACATAAAGGGACCTATATTTTTATTGCATAAGCTTTCATTAAAAAAGGGGAAAAAAGAGAGAAACTAAATGAAGTTATGAAAATATCCATTTGCATATTAGAAGTGTGTATCTTACCACAAACACGGCAATCTGAGTTGCTGAACCCAATGCAACACCCAATGAGATGTCCTGTAGCCAAGGCATTACTTTAGTTTAACTAAATTAATTAATATTTTTTTAAAAATTTTATTGCTTGGAAAATATGAATATAATATGATAAATTAGAGGAAGTGTGGAGTTTATAACATTCTCAAGAGTTCGTACCAGCTTGTTCTTGAAAGCAAATATGATTGCTCCTGCATGTTCAGCTGCATTGCCAACTATTGGTAGCAAGATTATGCTGAGAAAGCTCACAGACAATCCCCATGAATCTGATGCATCCTGTTAATTTTAACAATTTTATGATAAAAAAAATTATCATAGTCAAAATGGACTAATTTTTTTTTTTAAAATGTTTTATGTTAATTACCTCTATTGTATCCACCACATATTCAGACAAGATAGCAATGAATACAGTCATCCCAACAAGCCAAGCAATGCCACTCCAGAGTCCAATGACAGCTTGTTCTTGTGAACAATTGTTGTCATCTTCATCCTCCTAAAGACCAATCCATCATGTTAAATAATTACTTCTAAGATATTGATATAGATCAGATTAATTGCAAATGCAAATCAACTTCACAACTTCATTATTCAAGAAACCTTACATCTTCATCTTCAAATAAATCTCTGTGTGTCCACAGTTGAAAGATAATGTAAACAAAATATGCTATCAACATCACAATGCTAGAAGCTCTTGACAAGTGGAGTGAAGGGTCAACAGTAAGAGCAGCTGAGGCAGCAGTATATTTGAACAGCATTGGAAGTAAGTAGCACAATAATGCCAGCAGCAACATAAGTGAGTTCACATCTCCTTGCCTCTGAATTGAATGCTTAACATTAGTCATTATTCCACAATAGAAACAAGAAAAAGACTAGTGAAAAATGTGCACAAATATGATGAAACTATGAATGGATTTTGGGGCCTTACTCTATCATATTTTTGTTCCACTCTAAGGTTTGCTATGCCACCACACAATAGAGAGGTCCCAAGAACCAGAAGAAGGTTTGAAAGAATAGAACCCAATAGAGAATACTTGACCACAGCAATCTTGTTACTACTAAGGGCAAATATTGCTATTACGAGCTCAGTAACATTTCCACACGTTGCATTCAGAAGTCCTCCAACTGTAATTGAGATAAAAAAAATTAGCTTAGTATTACCACCTTAAGGGATTATTGCTTAGCAAATTGTAGGAACATAGTTTTTTATTCTAGTTTTAACCCTTTGGTTTACTCTAGAAAACAGAGTAGAACATGTGATTGGTGCAATCATGTCAGAGAGAGTCCATTCATTAATGTTTTTTTTTTATGTTCCAAATTGAACATAAGCTAGTAAAGGAAATTTTCACTGTGGTAAACTCTTCAAAATTGATACACTTCAGATTCATACCTGTGGGACCAGTGTAGAAGGCAACTTGTCTGCAATATTTGAAGGGATAGATCACGAATCAGCAATAAACCCAGAAACAAAAAGCTTATTGAATAACAAATGATCCAAAGATAAAAAGAAAGGGTGCAACAAATTCATCAACGTTCCTTACTCTGTGATGAAGCTCACACGTTCGGCGAGTGGAGTAAGTCCAAGTAAGCTAAATATAAAAATCCATGACTGTTTGCAATAAGAATATAATAAAAAGAGAATTGTCAATCATCATAAAGTAATAGTAGCAAATGATATGACAATAAAAAAAATAAATTTGCAAAATTTAAATTATGTTTTCAATGAAGAACATTACTAAATTCTATAGAAGTTTACGTAACCATCTTAGTTTGAAACCACCTTCATATGATTAAAAAAAAAAAAAACCCGGCCTGCTTGATCATAATTTAGTTGATTGCCGTATTCAAAATAGGTCGGTCAAACTTGTTTAAACACAAAATCAGTTCATTTGGTTGATGATAATTATTTTTACAAATGCTTTCACTTTCATACATAAAATATTGTGACGAAGAAGCTAAAGGTTAATTTGGACCATCCCATTACCAGTCATTAAATCTGAATTGGTGTGGTCATGAATTAGTTGAAGGGCAACATCATGCACCAGATTCCCCATTATGACAGTACATTATTTAATTCTGTAATAATTACGTGAAAGTGATTATTTGTGGAGGTGAGTTCATTGTATCTTCAAATGAAAATTAAGAACCAACATATTGAAGTGAAGAGCTAAAATTAATTTAATTGATTGAATGATTGTATCAAGTGGTATCATTTTATGAAGATACTGATCTGAAAAATGAAATTCCTGATGACATATCCGAGATTGAATCTTTTAATAATTAGTATAAAATGAATGAGTTAAGTGGATGGATGCATATGGGGAATTAAGAAATGAAACATGTGGGAGAAGAAGTGAAGAGAAGACTGACTCTTCCAAAGCCATAGCAGTGAGCAATGATGGCAGCGGGAATGGCAGGGATGAGAATGGAAAGCTTGGTGCCAAGAATAACCTCTTGTAAGTTGGCAAGAATGTCTCTGAGAGAGGAACATGGAACCTTGGAGACAAGAGTAAGGTCAGACCTCCTGCGAAGGGAGTTTGAGGATCTGCTGTGCGCTGTGCGGCCATGCCTCATCTCCTTGGTCAACACCTTCGGTTTCCCATTCTCCAACAGCCATGGTTCTGCTTGGTGAGAAGCCATTTGGTATAGCTAGCTGGCTAGATACCTCTGCAAGATTTTGGCAACCAATGTAATGACACGAAGGCTATGCAAGTTAATTGTGATTTGATAAGCCTTGCTGCTGCACAAACCTCGAAGTGTCACTTTGTGTAATCTCTATCTTGTCTGTCACCACTGGCTACATAGCTATCTATGCATGTATTGTTCACGAAACCAAGTCTATATTTATAAGCCTTTTTTGCATATTAGGAAGGAACCTTCCCGGAAGTTTCTCACATATATATATATATATTAATGGACAAAATAAAAATTAATGCTTTTGAGATGAGATTAGGGTATTTTATTTTGCACTTCATATTTTCTTTTAAAATAAATTAATTTATGTACTAAATATTTAATTATAACTATTTATGTATATAACTTTCAAATTATTGATATATAAAATCAATAAATTTAATATATATAAAAAATTATAATTGAATGTCAATTCAATATTATAAAATTATTTTACATTCACAATGCATAAATATTAAACTCACTTTCTTTTAAACTTAATTTTGGATGTGTGTTTTTACTCTAAATAGGTTTTTTTAAAGGTATAAATGGAATGCATGAAAAAAAAATAAAGTGAAGGAAAAAAGTCCTTGAGACTAGAATTAGAAATTTGAGTTATGCCTAAGAACATGAACCAGGGTTTGTAGACTAGTTCATGGACCTTTTAAGCCTTAGAGGTTTGAAATTTTATTTTTTCTAAGAAACATAATTGTAAGAAAAAATTGAATCCAATCTGCGAAAGCCCACAAATTTCACGAGCTATATTCGTAGGTTATGGGTTTGGCCCATAATCTGTTAAAGGAATAAATTTGTCATTTGACTTAATATTTTGTATTAATATAATGACTTGTTTGTTGTTAATTGTTATATTTTGGACTTTTAGTATTAAAAAAATATTAGTGTTTTAAATTATTATAAATGATGTTATAATTTTTAGTATGATATAATAAAGTTTAGTTATAGTTTAAAAAATGTAATAATTTTTTAAAAAAATATATGTGTGAGCTCACAGGCCATTGCGTTCAAGTTCGCAAGCCAATAAGTTCAAGTTCGCATGCCAAATATAAACTCCAATAAAAGTTCACTTATTTGACGAAATGAGCTTATCAAACTGTTTAAAACACATGTTTCATTAATTGAGCCTTAAACAAGTCAAACTAATTCGTCTACTCACTCCTACTTATAACCCTAATGTTTAACGAATTTATATGTGGTCTTTAGGGACCTAATTGTAGACCATTTATCATGTTATTATTGGGCTAAAAATATAGTAACATTGGTGAACCTAAGTTTGTGACAACACATATATACAATTTTTAGTAATTAATAACACTTGTATTTGAAGCTTCAACCATGGTATTTCAAATGAAGAATTTTTTGTTATATACACGTTTATTTTAAATTGTTTTCATATTGTTTTTGTTTTATGAAATTTGATTGTCCTTGTTAGCATGCAAGCTAAACGATGAGAGTATGTGTGTAAGCATATATTATGCAAGTGTGATTGTATAAACAACTACTTTTCAATGACATTATGTTATCATATACTTAGTTTGTGTTTATGTTTCTACATGGTATCAAGAGTTATATGATCCTAAACTTGTGAAAAGAGTTTCTAAATTTTGAGTGTGCATCCTCTTTTTTGTTTCAGAGAGAATCTTGAGTTTCTTTCATTGTTTTTTTAGTTTTTTTCGAGTCATCTTGTGGTTTTGTTAGTGTTCTTGGAGGAAAGAATACCTAAAGAAGGACCCATATGTGTTACTTGCAAGGTTTTCAAAGAAGGAAGCAAGGTGTATACATGGCAACTGAAGCAACATTGTTCAAGGGTCACTCCCAATGTTCGATGACAAATTCTTTGAAGCTTAGTGGATCAAGATGATGGCAATATTTAGGTTCCAAGATATTGTGGAAATGGTGAAGATAGGTGTTGAAGACCCAGGTGTGAGTCCCACTATGGAACAAAGATCGATGTTCAAGTAAGAGAAGAAAATAGTTATAAAGCGTGTTTTCTTTTTTACCAGTCTATGAGTTAAAAAATATTCCACAAGATATTGAAAACGTCCATGTTGATGGAAGCATGGGACATCTTAATGAAGACTTATGGCGATGGAATAAAGAACAAGAAGGTCAAGTTGTAAACCTTGAGAAGACGGTGTGAGCTTCTCGCTATGGAAGACAAAGAATCCATTATGGGTTACTTTGACTGAATACAAGAACCTGTCAATGTGATGAAGGCATGCATAAAGATGTTATTAGATCAATAGGTAGTGGAGAAAATCTTGAGGAACTTGCTTCACATATTCAATCAAATAACAATGGCTATTAAGGAGTCTAGGGATTTTGACAATATGCATATTGAAGAAGTGCAACACTCCTTGCAAAAGATGCAAATCACGAGAGAAGATCCCAACAAGAACAAGTGTTTCATGCAAGATCCAACCATAAAGGTAAAGGTAAAGGACCATGGAAGGAGAACAAGTAAAACATGACATTAAAGAACTAACTACATGTGACAGATGTAGAAAGACCTCTAAAGAAGCATGAAGTTGACAAAAGCCAAACATAGATCACTTGAGAATGTTTTACTATGTCTGCTACAAACATATCCAAAATTAGTTATGAAAAAAATTGGATGACAAAGACACTCAATATACCTTGATTTGGTACTACTTAACAAACGACTACAAGTTATATGATCTAGTGAAAGGTTAAGCATTTCTAAGTAGGGACATGATTTTTTATGGGAACAAAAGCTAGGCTTGATGAAAAAAACCTCAAGACGCTCAACCTAGGAACTTTTAAAGGACCAAATAGAAGAAATAATAGTTGCACCAACAACCATCTATAGAGATTAGACACAAACCCAAAAACCTATTCAGATGTAGGCTTAAGAGCCTATATAAACGCAAAGAGATATGGAAGGATAAGTCATTTACCATCCCACCTGAGAGACTACGAAGTGTTTGTAGACTTGGCAATGAACTCAAAAGGAGAATTAGTGCAGTTTGTACTAATAGCTAAAGATGAACTTGTTGACTTTGAGAGGACAAGAAAAACTATAGATGGATGAAGGCCATAAAGGATGAGATAAACTTCATTGAGAATAACTAGACTTGGGAGTTGGTGGATTTTTCTCAACATAAGAAATGTATAGCTCTAAAATAGGTCTATAAGGTGAAAGTAAACCCAAAAGAAGACGCAGTGAAGATTAAGGAAAAACTGGTTGCAAAAGGCAGGAATTGATTTCATGAGGTATATGCATAGTAGGGAGATCGAAATGATCGTATTAGTGGTGGCTATTGCAACCCATGCTTACTAGTCTATGCATAAACTAGACCTAAAGTCTAATTTCCTAAACGAATCATTAGAACAAGAAGTGTATGTGGATCAACCACAAGGATTCAAGATTAGAGGGAAGAATAATAAAATATATAGACTCATGAAGGCTCTTTACGGACTCAAGCAAGCTCTAATAACATGGAATAGGATAATTAATGGTTTCTTATCTTATATTAGTTTTGGAAAGTGTACTTTAGGACATAGAGTCTACATGTAGAGTTGGAAAGCAGTGAAAGAACTGAGATATTAAATTCCTATGTATACATTGATGATCTCCTTATTATAAGCAACAATTTAGGTGTCATAATAAAATTTAAGAGCCAGATGATGAATGAGTTCAAGATAAGTGACCTTGGATTGCTTTCATATTTTCTGGGTATTGAGTTCAAAGTAACTTAGTATGGCACTGTGATGCATGATAATTGAGAGAGTTGAGTGAAATTTCTAGATGAAAACTCTCAATTATCTATCTTTTCCTAACATTTATTCTTGAATTGTTCACTTTTGTATAAATATTTAAACAAACATGAAAATAGTTAAGGAATTGGATTTTTTTATGCTAACAACCACCTTCCAACACTATTTCTTTAGAATTGTAGGTCAACAAGACAACCATCAACCAACAATATCAATAGACCACAAGAAATCACTGATTCTATGAAGAATTTGCTTAGCCACACGAAGAATCATCCCTTACAATTTGCTTAGTTTTCTAGCTTTCGTTATATAAGAAACTCTAAATAGTAGCAAGAAATCATTGAGATTTGCTGAGCGAAACAACTTTTGCTCAATGAAATTAAGGCAGTTGCTGCATGCCCTAAGCGACGAGTCTTTTGCTAAGTGAATTTCCCAAGATGAAGCCTATAAATAAGAGTGTGAATGAAGGGAGAAAGACATCCAATTATCATTACTTCTTACTGTTGCCTTTTTCTTCTTCTAGAATATTGATATTTAGGCGATTGGCTAGGTTTTGTAAGTCCTCAGGGATTAAGAAACTTGTTTGTACTCTGTAATTCTCTCTTACTTTTATCTAGAGTTCTTTTTTTATTTTGAATCTTCCTTATGCTTAATGTTTGTTGTGTGATTGATCAACTCATAACATGCTATATTTAATTTTATATATTAGAAAATTATTGTGAAATTATAGAATCAGGAGATTCATCATATAGTGATTATGCTCAGGAATGAGGTCGGATTTGTATGATTGAATAGATAATTGTTCTATACTTATCAAATTATTGAAATAATTCTTGTTAAGGAATTGGAAGGATTTTTTAGTAATTTAGTTCTTTATTGCTAAGGAATTAGGATAGAAAAAGCTTTTGACAATTTTAGAAATAGGTAATTAATTTAGATATCAGTAAGAAATTACAGGTATTAAAATGTTTATCAAGTTATTGACTATTTTGTGTTAAATCCATTTCTTAAAACCAAAATTAAAAAAAATAGAAATTTACAAATTCATTCTATTATTTTTCCAACTTAGAATTTTCATAAAGAATTCTTATAAAAGATTATTGAATTTATATAAATTTTTACTTCCCTGAGAAGACTACATGATATTTATTAGATACTCCATACGAATGATGCATTTGCCAAAAGTAATGTAGAAAACACTCAAACAATGCATCAGACGAAGTATGCAAAGGATTTGTTAAAAAGATTCAACATGCTACAAAGCAACCTAACAAGCACACCAACCGAAGTAGGGATCATCTTAATTATGGATGCAGACAGAAATTGTTGACCCCACTTACTACAAGAAGATTGTTAGGTATCTAAGATACATTTACAACACCAAACTAGACTTAAGTTTTAGTGTTAGGATTATTACCAAATTCATGCAAGAGCCAAAGTAATCTCACTTTTTAGCAAGAAAAAAGGATTTTAAGATACATTCAAGGAACTTTGGATTTTTGAGATTCTGTTTCCCAAATGAGATGTAGACATAGAACCAGAACTAGTTGGGTACTCAAATTCAGATTGGTGTGGAGATAAGGGTGATAGGAAAAGCATTGTAGGTTCTTTTAAGGAGGAACACCTCTTTCTTGGTCCTCAACAAAGGAACATGTTGTAGCTATTATGAAGTTGAGTACATAGCGGTCGTAGATGTTGCAGGTCAAATAACATGGTTAGATGGATAAATAAAAGATATACATGTAAACAGTAAGAAAGGCAAAGTAAAGCTGCTAGTGGACAACAAGTCAATCATTGAATTAGCTTGGAATCTCACATCTTATGGAAGGAGTAAATACATAAAGACAAGATTCCACTTTCTCAGAGAACAAGTTGGCAAGGAGAAACTACAAATAGAACATTGCAGATGTAAAATGCAATTGGTAAATGAAGAAACCAAAGCCTTGTTGGATGGGTTTAGAATGTTGAGCGATTCTATTAGAATCATCTATGTAAATGCGACTTTGAATTAAGGAGAAGTGCTAAGTTTAATTCAAAGTTTAGTGTTAATTAGTGTGTTTGGGAACCATATGTGTCTATGGACTAGGTGCCTCTAATTGTCTAATTGTGTCTGGTACTTGTATTTGGTCAACTAGATGCGTTTGTGTTAGGATAATGCATTTGTATCCATAAATTTTGTTGTATTCTCTATATAAACATATAAACATGGTATGTGTCTATGTTACTACATTTATGTCTATAAGCGTACAATGTGCAAATGTGATAGTATAAATAAATATTTTTCAGTGACATTTTGTTATCATATGCTTAGTTTGTGTATACATTTCTACAATGATAACATTTGATATAATGATGCGAGTTGTATTTATAGGAGTTTTAGTTAAGTTAGTTAGGTTCCCTAACTCAAGAAGTTTCAAGGACAATATACTTCTCTTGATATAGTGATAGGATAATTTTACTTTGGGTTGAGGTATTATCTTTTATTCAAAAGTACACTATCACATGTTTAGGCATTGACTTCGATCAAGTACTATGATTAATAAACACAAAGTGGGTAATCGAGTAGTAAATTATTGTTTTTGACCTTGTGTATTTGATTTTGAGATTATTGAAAATTTTCTAATTGAACCAGAATAAATAAAAATATTTAGATCTTTTCAAGATCAAGGTAAAATGAATTTTAGCAAATTGAATTAAAATATCAAATAAACTTTTTGGATTAGGGTTTTGCATAATAAGTTTCAACATGCTTAATTGTCATATTTATTGTTCTATTTGGTTTTCTTTGAAGGACCTAAAATAACTTTCATATCATTTTAGGATACAAATTGTATGTACTTGAATTTATTCTGACTTTTGTGACAATTATATTCAATTAAACTCTTTATATTTTGTGTTAATTCACTAATTAGATCCTCAACAAATTAAACTTATTTTCTATTTTAAAATATATCTTTATCAAATTACCAACAATTAAATTAAGATTTTGGTTCTCTCCTACTTGTTTAAAGTTATGAAAAATGTTAATTAAGTTCTTTACATAAACAAACTAAAGATCAAAGAAGAACTCAAATAGATGTCCATCAAAATTCAACCATTTAAGAAAAGTTTCCGATGTTAAAACCTCAATCTTAAAAAATATGGTTCTACTCATATACAGTTATGATGTAACCATAAAAAAATAAATTAAAAAAAATAGAAAGAATGGAAAGAATCAAGAGGAAGATAATTCTTCATCTTTAATCCTGAGTTATAATAAGTGAGGCAAATTAAGAATGTCTAATCTATTCTAAGAAAGACTATATATTTAAAGCTAAAATAAACTATGGGTCAAAGCCTAATAAAACTATAGTTTTAAAATTTGCAAATAGATATTAATTTATATCCACAGCAATGTAACTATGATTATAGTGGTGTAGGAAAAGATTAAGAGTAAAAATACCACTAAGAATTCATCCAGGGGAATGTAGCCACACCAGCTACATCCATAAGGGGAAGACACTAAAAGTGAAAATGTATCTTAGGATTTTTTGACAATGAGCTCAAACCTGCTAAGAAAACACAAAAAGTGAAACAAAAATTAGTAACATCGACACTGTTATCTATAGATGATGTAATTATCGAATTATCTGACTATTACTTTCTTCATTTATTTTTTCAGATCTTGATTATTTCCGTGTTAAGATAACTTCCGTTTTTCTTTTTAAAATATTTTTACTTAACCTTAAACGAATACAAGATTTTTCATCTTCGAGCTTATCCTTTACCCAAAATTCCTTGCATAATTACTTCTTACAACCAAAATGTGTTGTTGTGAGCTAGGTTATTCTTCAAATTCCTTAAAGAAAATATTTTGGTCAATCGTCTATCAACTTTTTCAATTGTCATTATAGTTATATGAAACAAGATTTTATTTAACTAGAGAGCATTTTGTTGAGATTTCTAATTGATTCACTGTATAGTAAATTACCAAAGAGATTTCTAATTGATTCACTGTATAACAAATTACCAAATATAGGTTGATTTATTATATAGTGAATCAATTGTTTCCAGAGATATATTCTCTGTAATGTTCTACATATATGATGTATTTCCTGTAATACAATAAAAGAGATATCTAAGAATGTCATTTTACAATATGGTATCAGAGCTAGGTTCCTTAACCTTGATCCACCATTTTCTTAACCTCTTTTTTAAAAACACCATGTGATCCCATAAGATGTCTGATAAAAATTCTGCACCCAAATCAGGGTCTATATTGACTCCTGTCATTATTCAATCTGAAAGTGCGTTCAATGCCGGAATCGTTCTGAGTGAAACAAATTACGACATATGGTCACAGATAATAGAAATGCATATCGCAGAGAGGGAAAAACTCTCATATATTCGTGGCAAGGAGAAACAACCTGCAGAGCAAGATTCTGGTTATGAAAAATGGTATGCAGAAAATCAAAAGGTGAAGAGGTGGCTGTTGCTGTCCATGAGCCCAGAAATTATGAAGCGTTACTTACGCTTAGCCACAGCCCATGAAATTTGGAGTGCATTATCTAAGGCATTCTATGATGGAAGTGATGAGTTACAAGTATTTACTTTGAATCAAAAGGCCTTTACTGCAAAACAAAATGGTAGGCCTCTCTCGGAGTATTATGGAGAATTGATGGAATTTTTTCAGGAATTGGATCATCGTGATAAGGTGGTCATGAAAGATCCTGAAGATGTCACAGCTTACAAGAAATCAATTGGACGACTAAGGGTGCATATATTCCTTGCAGGATTAGACGGTGAGTTTGAACAAATTCGTGGAGAGATTTTACGCAAAGAACCTGTCCCAGAGTTGGAGAATTCTTACGCATTGTTTCGTCGAGAGGCAATACGTCAAGCGACTTTGAAAAGTGAATCAGAAAGTTCTGACAGCACAACCATGATAGCTCGAAACAGAAACTGGCAGGGTCAAACAAAAGGAAACCTTCCTAAAGCGAACTCAAATATAGATAAGTCTAAGTTTAAATGCACTCACTGCAATCAGCAGGGCCACACTAAGAGTCGTTGTTTTGAACTTAATGGATATCCAGAGTGGTGGGATCACAGTCGAGATCAACGAAGAAAGAATCCAGTTGCAGCAGCTGTTGAGGCAAAAAACGCAGATAAAGCCTCCAAAGAGTCCACTGCTTTGATGGCAATTAGAGGTAATGGTGGTGAGTTTTCTGTACTTATTACTAATAGCACATGGATAATTGATTCAGGTGCTACTGATCATATGACTTTTGATTCTAGACAAATTTCATCCATGAAATCAACTTCAAAATAATTGATTTCCACTGCCAATGGTGACACAACCTCTGTTATTGGAAAAGGATCCTTAACTCTTACTAATAATTTTACTTTGGATTCTGTTTTAGTTGTTCCATCTCTAGAATATAACCTTTTGTCTGTATCACAAATTACTATATCCCTAAATTGTATTGTTATTTTTTGGCCTAATTTTTGTGTGTTTAAAGACATTCAGACCAGACAGACGATTGGTTATGGTGTTAAACAAGGAAGATTATACTATTTGGACTTGGTGTCGAAAGATTCTGGGAAGTTAGAAAGCGCTTTGACCGTGAAGAGTTCTACCAAACAGAAAGAAGAAACTGAAATTTAGCCATGGCATCGTCGCCTGGGACATGCTTCATTTAGTTACTTGAAAAAATTGTTTCCTTTATTATTTGCAAAGATTGACATCTCTGTTTTTCGTTGTGATGTATGTGAACAAGCAAAAAGTCATCGTGTTCCTTTTCCAATCAGTTTGAATAAAAGTATTGTTCCTTTTATGCTTATACACTCGGATGTTTGGGGTCCTTCTAAGATTTCTACTTTAAGAGGATCACGTTGGTTTGTTACTTTCATAGATGACTGCACTAGAATGACTTGGTTATGGTTAATGAAGTCCAAAGGAGAAGTGAACTTGATATTTCAAAAGTTTCACAAAATGATTGAAACCCAATACAACGCAGAGGTTCAAGTTTTTTGTAGTGACAATGGTGGTGAATACCAAAGCTTAGACCTCAAGAGGTACGTGGAAGTACATGGGACTATTCATCAAACCACGTGTCCTAATACACTACAACAAAATGGTGTTGCCGAGCGAAAAAATCGACACTTACTAGAGGTGGTACGTTCTTTATTATTAGAGGCCCATATGCCTTTCTCTTATTGGGGAGAGGCTCTTACAATGGCAACATATGTCATAAATCGTATCCCTTCTAGCTCTAATGAGTTTCAAACGCCACCGCAGATTCTCCTGAACAAAGTGGTTGCCTTTGGTAGTACAGATTTGGCTCCTCGTGTTTTTGGTTGTGTAGCATTCGTGCATATTCAAAAGAACCCAAACAAATTGGCACCTCGGGCTTTACGATGTGTGTTTCTTGGATATGCTATACACCAAAAAGGGCATCGATGTTACTATCCTCCAACTAAAAGGATGTTTATAAGCATAGATGTTGTTTTTCATGAACAAATAATGTATTTTTCTTCAGAATCTACACTTCAAGGGGAAAACCATAAAGAACTGCAGACTCTAGACTATAATTGCCAAGAATATGTATATCTTGAGAAAGACCATTTAGAGGTAAATTGCAACAACGATAATTCTTGTGCAGATAACTTACAATCAAGTTGTACGGATGAGATGGAAAATGAAATAAATGGGACTTCACATTATGAGGTGGTGACAGAACTTGGTATGACTCCTCTTGATGACACACCAAACGAATCATCTATTGTCATGGATGCTCTTAATCTTGTGCCAACAAAAAAACAACTACCAGAATGACACACTAGATGTATTCCTAAACTCACTTATGAGCCCACTCTTTCTAGTAAGGTTAGATACCCCATGAATAATTTTGTTTCCTACCACCGTTTGTCTAAATCAAATAAGTCATTTGTAAATCAATTATCTATTGTTGCTATTCCTAACAATGTATAGGAAGCCTTGGCTGATCCACGATGGAAAAATGCAATGAATGAGGAAATGAAAGCCTTGCAACAAAATGAAACATGGGAACTTGTTGACTGTCCACTAGGAAAAAAACCAGTTGGATGTCGATGAATTTATGCTATAAAGTACAAAACAGATGACACAATTGAAAGGCTAAAAGCAAGGTTAGTAGCAAAGGGCTACACTCAAACTTATGGAGTAGACTATACAGAGACATTTGCTCCTGTGGCTAAACTCAACACAGTTTGAGTGTTGTTATCTCTAGCAGTAAACTTAGATTGACCATTACAACAACTTGACGTAAAGAACGCCTTCCTCCATGGAGAATTATCTGAAGAAGTTTATATGGAACTGCCACCAGGATGTATGGTTCCAAAGAAGCATAATCAAAAGGTGTGTAAATTAAAGAAATCATTGTATGGCTTGAAGCAATCTCCAAGGGCGTGGTTTGGAAGATTTTTAGAGGCAATGACTGCTTTTGGCTATCACCAGAGCAATTCCGATCATACTTTGTTTCTAAAGAAACAACACGGTAAGATTACTGCTCTTATCATATATGTAGATGATATGATTGTTACTGGAAATGACCCTGAAGAACAGAAAGCTCTACAAAGCTATTTATTTGGAAAATTTGAAATGAAAGATCTTGGTCCTCTGAAATATTTTATAGGGATAGAAGTTTCCAGATAAAAAACAGGATTATTTCTCTCCCAAAGAAAATATATCCTAGATCTTTTGCGTGAAACAGGCATGGAAGAGTGTCGTCCTTCTACTACTCCTATTGAGGAAGGATTGAAATTGTGTCTTGAGCCAAATCAAATACCGGTTGACAAAGGAAGATATCAAAGGCTTGTAGGAAGATTAATGTACTTGGCCCATACCAGACCAGATCTTACTTATGCATTAAGTGTTGTTAGTCAGTACATGCATAACCCAGGAGAAAAACACATGAATGTTGTCATGCACATCTTAAGGTATTTAAAATCTGCACCTGGAAGAGGTATTTTGATCACTAAACACACTGATTATCAAGAAATAAATGTATATACAGATGCAGATTGAGCTGGAGCCATAGATGACAGGAGGTCTACTTCAGGTTATTTCACTTTTGTAGGAGGAAACCTTGTAACTTGGAGGAGCAAAAAACAAAACGTGGTGGCCCGCTCAAGTGCAGAAGCTGAATTTATAGGTATAGCACTTGGTCTATGTGAAGCATTATAGTTAAAGTTATTGTTGGAAGATTTGAGATACCCTCCTAGGCAACCAATCCAGCTGTATTGTGACAACAAAGCTGCATGTGATATTGCCCATAATCCAGTACAACATGATCGTACAAAGCATGTTGAAGTAGACATATTTTTTATCAAGGAAAAGTTGAATAAGAAGATTTAGAGTTGCCTAAGATCAGAACAGAAGATCAATTGGCTGATATTCTCACTAAAGCAGTTCTAAAACCAGTGTTCTCCAAATTTCTAAGCAAGTTGGGCCTGACTGACATTTATGCACCAACTTGAGGAAGAATGTTGAGATTTCTAATTGATTCACTGTATAGTAAATTACCAAAGAGATTTATAATTGATTCACTGTATAATAAATTACCAAATATAGGTTAATTTATTATATAGTGAATCAATTGTTTCCAGAGATATATTTTCTGTAATGCTCTACATATATGATGTATTTCCTTTAATACAATAAAAGAGATATCTAAGAATGTCATTTAAGTATACCTACAAGCTTAAATTATGTATACTAAAAATAATATATATATATACCACTATATCATGGTAATGTATAAGTTTTATTAGCGATAATTTCAACTCATGATTTTTTTTTTTGTTTTTTTCATATGTAAATTTTGTTACTAAATTAATCTTGTATTATAACTCCTACACAGCTATATATAAGTTAGTTTAAATAGGTTTTGTAAGTGTTTACAAAGTAACAACAACTTAAATAAAATTAAATATGCAGTAAAAAAATTAAAAATATCTACTTGGAAGATAGAGAATAGTTAATTTGGTTGTCTATTTTCATTCCCGTTGAGCCGACAAGGTGCAATTATATCAAATTTATTAATTGTGTGAATTTTTGGCTTATTATAAAATAAAATGTTTTTATAAAATAAAAATTGGAATTTAAGAAATGTTATTTGGAAAAGAATATGCAGTCAGAATTGAACAATGAGTGAAGTAGAAGAAAAATTTGAGCCACAAACTGGTGGTTTTGTACTGTTCCATCAGAGCACTAATTGATATGATAATGAAGAAGTCGGAGAGACAATGATGGAGGCCACGTTGAGAAGCCTATCCTGACATACAAAAAAACCAAAACCATGAAAACAATGACTGATAAAATAAACGTACCCCTAGAGAGTAGACGAGGGAGGATAGGAAACAAATAAATTACTCCAATTTTAGGACTTAAAAAACATTTTTTTTCAAAAGAGTGAAAGTGAGCAGAGAGAAGAGAAATATGTTATTTGTCATTAAATATTTTTTCTATTATATATATTATATATAAATATATAAATAAATTTGTAGAAAACAATTTATATATATATATATATATATATATATATATATATATATGAAATACCAAATGAATGAATTTTTAAAATGTGAAGAGTCTATGTTTAATCATGTAGGTGAGTTGTTGTAAATTTCTAAAGTATTTTTAACTCTTATAAGAAAAATTAACAAAAAATTCAAAATTATTTTCACAAAATAATATCACATCGACATCTCATAAATTTCGCAATTACAATTATAAATAAATAAATAAATAAATTTAATCAATCAACATATAACTATCACAAAAAATTAATGAGGTATTTAAACTTTTATTAGTTAGGCATTTTTTTCCATTTCAATTATTATATATTGTTAAGAAAAAATAACCATATACATGTAATTATCATCCCTACACCTAATTAGACATCTAAAGAAAGCTTTAAGAGTGTGTTACCAGCATAATTAAGTTAATTTTAAGAGTTTTTCTACGTAATTTCAACCTTTTATAACGGTAAATGTTTGTGATAGACAAGACTTATGAAACATTAAATAGGTTAAATTAACTCACATTGTTGAGACTATGCAAAAATCATATACATTAATTTAATTGTACTTATAATACGTTCTAGAAACATTAAATCCTTGTTTAGATGTCTAATTATGTTTTGTAATTAATTTTTCATTTCAACAATTAAACAAAAGGATTCTATTAAGTTTAGTAATCCTAATTAAAAATAAAAAGTTATCTATCCAATTTAAAATAAAAAGTTTAAGTACTTAATTTCTAATTTGATAAAATATAAGTATTTATGAATTAATTAAACGTTATAAATAAATTTTTGTCTCTCAAGCCAGTCATACAATCTTTAACAAACTTCCACAATCTATCTATCAACACCAGCTACGTAAAAAATTTCCTTGAAAAAATTTTATAATTTTTTTCTTTCTTTTCATATCTATACTTATAAGAAAATTAAATTTTACCATTTTATTAAAATCTTTATTTTTAATTTTAATTTTTTAAATAATATAAATTTATATCTATCTGTATATATAAAAGAATGTCTTGACTCTCTAAAATCGAATTGTGATAGGAAAAGAGATTTATACTAGCTTTGTCTCATTGTCATTCATATCCAAGTTTATTACTTATATGATTTTTGACAATATTAAAATACTTTGATTCATTCACATGTTTTTATTATATTAATTTATCATGTAAATTATATTATTATTGATAATATAATTTAAATTTAAATTATATTATTATAAATGAAAAATATCTTTTTATTATTTTTGTAAAATAATAAATTTAAATTTTATCGAAAACTATTCTTATTTTACATGGAATAATATTTTTTATATATATAAATAAAATTTAAATACCATCTAAAATAAGAATAGTTATTGATAAAATTTAAATTTATTATATTAGAAAAGTAGTTATCGATCTCATATCATGCTCGTAATATGCAACAATAGAAAGTAGAGCACACACACAATATCCATTTAAGCTCTGACATAAACAAATGTAAATTAATCTGAAAACTTTTTACAAGTATCAATAAACCAAAAATGTTGTAGTTGTTATTATGTTACAATCATGGTATAAAAGCAAAATATTTGAGTGAGACTATATATAGAAACATTTTTTTTTGTTTTCTATTAAAAAATTATAATGCTTACTATATTCTTCTTATATGGGCCTCTTTGGTGTTTCATTATCTTCTTTGTCATCACTTTCTTTAGAATAGGAAAAATGGGTGGGTTCCAACTTTGAAAATTTACTCTTTAAATTTTACATTTTTTATATTTAAATTCAATTTTGGCCCTCTATTTTTTAATTCACAATTTTGTTCTTTTTTTAAAACAGTCTTTCTATTTTAAAAAAATTTCTATTTTGATTCAATCCTCATTTTTTAAACTTTAACTCTTTTATTTTTGTCCAATTAAATTAAAAACATAACTTTTTGCATATAAATTTATAGTTTATTAAAATAAAATTACTTTCTTTTATATATTGATATGAGAAAATAATACTAAAAATGAAACCATAGCATTTTTTAATAATTACTATTCTAATGACCCATTCCTTACATTTAATAATAATAATTTACATATTTTGAATATATTATAATTTTAATATATTTATATATTATTTATTAATATAAAAAGCTGTTAATAAATATTATATATATATATATATATATATATATATATATATATATATATATATATCTTGCCATAAAACCCTAAATACATTAAAGTTTTAAGGATTTTTAATTTTAAAAATGTCAATATTGAATATTATTAGGCATTTGGGTTGATTATATATATTTATATAAAAACTTAGTTTAAATAAACAATACAATAATAAATTTTTTTATAGATTTTGGTACTTTATATATTTTTTAATTTGATTTTAGTTCTTAGTATATTAATAGTAGTATCAAGCAATGATGTGACAATGATACTGATTGTTTAGTAATTAACTTGTTATTTGACATGCCAATTTTATGTAACTTTTTTGTAAATTGTGTTTTTTTATTAACTTTACCTAGTAAAATGTTTTGTGTATATTTTTTTTAGTTAGTAATTGTTTTTTGTTATTTTTGTTTTAGTAGTTTTTTAGCAGAAACTTTGATTTAGTAATTTTTAATATCGCAAGGTCTTAAATTAGTGTGCTAGTTTGTATTTTTCACGTATACACATTAATCAACAATTGTGAATACATGGAAATAATCTGCATGGAGGGAAGTTGCTACCTTCGTTGTGCCAAGACAGGAGGAATTTAAAGAACATCAACATCCAAAGCACTTGATGCTGGAAAGTACAGAGACAGAGAAAGTGGTTAGAAATTTCCCAAGGCTAGACGATAAATAAAGTGCTTTTTATATGCTCTCTATATATTGCCATAACCAGTTTGCACATAAAAGTTGTTGAAGGGTTTGGATGAAGAAACATAGCTGAACCCTAATTTTACTTCACTGGGTATGGGAGAGGCACATTCCACAAGGTACGTTGTCCTTCACTTCAACTCCTTTCACAGTTTCAGTTTCACGCCTCCCTAAACTGTTGTCACTGTTACTTCTTTTAACATAACAAATATTTGTTAACAAATCATTCAAAATATTTAACATGTCCATATATGCATATATACACTATATGCAAGGTTCAAAATTAAAACTAAATTAAATAAAATAACTCTTTTCGGTTTCATATACGCGTTCAATGGTGAAAGATAGTCACTGTTTTACCTTACAAGTAGACATTAAAAAAAACATCTGCTTTGTACATTTTAAATTTTTTCTTATTTTTATGCCAGGTAAAATTAGTACAGATGAGAATTACTTTTGAAATGGTCATATGGAAATTTCAGTTTTTGGAGGGTGTATATATATATATATTAATTAATTAATAATATAGAAACACCATAATAAGTTGCAAATAACATAGCTGGTTGCTGAACTACATTATGTTTCCTTTTGTTTCCTTTGTTCTTTATCTGCAAAGACATAATATTACAATTCAATCATTGTTTGGTGACTACTGTATTTTAAAATATTTTCTTAGTTTTCTAAAATCATATTCATGTAATCTAAATCCCGATCAGGGCAACGAATGTCTCTAGGCATGCTTGCTAATATATATTTGTTAAGACAATTAATTAATGTTGGTCTGTATTATAAATCATGGACTTGTTTTTTTCTTCTCCCTTATGATTATTCTCTATTATTTTGTTACTTGCATATCCTCCACACATTCATCATTCTTTCACTTGCTCAGTGAACAGTGTAGAACATGAATCTGTTCAACTTATCGCTCCTCTCTCTCTCTCTCTCTCGTGACTCGTGGGTGAAAGGATAGTATCATTGTTATAGTGTAGACTATAGAGCTGGGACCACAACCAATTAATTTGTCTTTATAATCATCGTGATTCTTCTTTCAAACTAATTTAAATCTTATATCAAACAACCAGATCATAAAATACGATCAGAAAATATTTTCGACCGTACTATTTTTTGAATTTTAGTTAGTATAAAACACTCGGTACGAGCTAGTGGCTTTCAATTTGTATCTTTCTAATTTCAACCTATGCTCAAGAATGTCTGGTTTTTTCCCCTTCAGCCATAGCAAGAATTAAAAGATCCTAGTCAATGATATTTTATTTTGTTCAAGTTTTTAACCAAGAAATATCTTATTTGTACTTCACTACTACTCTCATTTTATCAAATTCAAGTGACTCATATATATTGAATCTCATTACAAACATAAAGTTAAAGAAAGGAAACAAAACACCATAGTCCAGGGGCTAGGGGAAGGGGAGAGGTGGGGAGATCCTAACTATGATGAATATGAAAAACCTTAATTAATATTTTTTTTCTAAAAGAGCATGCATAATTGCAAGAGAACTGAATATATATATATATATATATATATATATATATATATATATATATATATCTGTAGTCTCTAAAGATTATGGTTTTATTTGTTTTTTTAATTTTTAAATTATTTTCATAAAATATTTTTATCAAATAATCCTTTGTATTAATTTTTTATTCAGTTCCTTAAATATTACAAATTTTTACCCACTAATTAAAATATTATGATAATTTCATTTTTCTCCTTTTCAATATGGTGGATGCTTCATTTCATCTCCTTGTCATTAAAGAGATCAAATGGTGATATATGCAGATAAATGAGAAAAAAAATTAGAAATACACAATTTTTTGTGTGGTTATCGCTTTATGTCACCCTTATTTGACTCTTCCACCACTCACAGGACTAGCTCTCTCCCTAATCATGGAGATCCAAACTAAATCTTACTCCCACCTAATCATGGAGTTCCAAATTCAATTTTACTCAAAACAAATGTTTTATGAAAGACCTATTTAAAAAAAATGAAGGACTAAATAGAAAATTAAAAATTTTTTAGAGACAAATTAAATTAAGTTTTACCTTTTGAAATTGTTAACTCGTATATACATTTCTTTACATGTGAATGAAATAAAGTTCATTTCATATTGAAATCACTGCAAACCCCACAAGACATTTAGAAATGATAGGAAACAAAATTTAAATCCAAGAAGTGATGGCATGAATTACGAATGAGGAAGCATTCGTAATTTGTTTGTCGTCAGTACATGTCTAACGAGGGGATCACATGCAGAAGGGGGCAAGCTGGTTCAGCTTTATTTTTGTGTCTATCCTTTGTCAATGAAAATTTGGTGTCCAATGAAATGAATAATGAGAAATGAGAATTCTCGAAATGTTCAATAACTCAGTACTCATCTATCACATTATCACTTCCCTCCAAAACACATCAATTAATTGCATGTAGTCCCATCCAAATCTGGTAACCCCTTTCCCTCTAAAAACTCCCAATAGCCACTAAGATGTTTGCACCTGCAACTATTACCCCCACATGCATTGGTTTCTTGTTAGCTTTGCACCTTCCAGGAAGCTTCCTCTTTTCCCTTCAAAACACCCTATACTTCTCACACTTGCCAATCTCTTCAAGCAACTTCAATTATCTTATTTTTCCCTACTGGTCCACAAAAACTCTACATGTTTTATTTTCAACCACGCAAAGGAACCTCAACTTCCCTTAATTATGGTCATTCAATTCTTAGTAGCTTAAGTGGATCACAAACTCACAATATTAAAATACTTGCATTTAATTTAAGATCTTCTATATTTTATTTCAATCTGCTCATTGCTAGCCCTACCTTAATAATATATATATATCGATTTGATAAATTGCCTGAATAAAATTTATAAATTTCCGCATAGTTTCTTCTTTTTTTTTATGTACAAAGTTAATATTTATATATATATATATACAAGAAATTAATTCACGTGAAAGATAGAGTCTAGAAGCGTGTGAGAGGCAATTTTTTTTTTCTAGATAGAATCGAACTTAATATTTAAAAAGTTATCATAATTTATACATTGATTATGCAATCTCAATTAAATCTCATAATGGAAATAATTAAACGAATTTGAATCATACACTTCAAACAAAAATAATTAAAATAAAAATTAATTAAAATAATTCCAATCATTCCTCAATAATTGATAATTTACATTTATTTCTCTCACAGTATGCTCTCTTTACATATATCTAGAATATTTATATAACACTCAACTAATTTTTCTTCTATTAAATGGATTCATTTGAATTTAAAAATAAAGTGATCTTTTCAATCCTAACACCGTAGACCCAAGTATTAAACTACAATACAATACTACATATACAAACAATGATTTGGTCATTAAATTGCCTCTGTCGGCTGTCTGTATTTGTTACTATAGAATGTCTGGTTTCAAAGGTTGGGCTTGGCTGGTACCATAAAATACAGTAGAGCATTACATGTGTGTATTATATATATATGTGGATCGTATTAAAAAAAAAAAAAGAGGATAAAAATTAATAAAATAAAAATTGGCCACAATCATTATTGAATCGGGTACAAATAGATATTTTAATATTGTACTGTGCTGATTATGATGGAGCTTGGACCGCCTGAGCGAAACCTCATAATTCAAGTACTTTCCAACTTCCAAGTTCAATCGTCAACCACAGAAGAATGCTACCTACTGTGACTTGTTCGTATTTAGCTAAAAGTGTGGATCCTATAACAGAAATAGGCATTTGACCAGGATATTTTTTACTTGATTGTCTAACACTTCAATTTTTACATTTACTCGACGAGGCAATATAATAATAGCAATTTTTTAAAAATAATAAAGTGTGAATATATAAAACGTTCCTATATTTATTAAAAATATATAATTTAGGTACAAAATTTTCTTAAAAGTATTAATTCGTAAATACATCAACAATAATTTCATCTATTGAGAAAATTAATATTAAATATATTATTTTACTATGATACTTTTCAATATTTTTTGTCTTATTTTTTTATGTTTTTAAAATATGCATTTTTTATTAATATTTCTTTACATGTATCCAAATAACATTAATTAACGGAATCGGCGTGTTCTATTTATGCTGGGCATATTTATAAAACTCTACTATGATTAAGTTGCGGGTATGGATTTTTATTGTACAAATGCATGATTTTTTGTATAATTTGTAGGTCTCTGATATATTAAGAAGACACAATAATATTCGTTTTTAATAACTATGTCGTGGGTGTCAAGAAAATTGTTCAAACTACTAAAATTGAGTTGGTAGAAATGGAACCGATCAACAAAATTTATAATAAGTTATGGATCCACATTTTTGTGCTTAAGGGATTACAATTTTGTTTTTACATTTTTACCTTTATAATTCTGTGTATTGTTTGTTTTGGTGCTTTTGTTTTGAGTTCTTGCATCCGCAAAAACATACCTTGTATTTTCGTCTTTATGATAATAAAATTTGTCGTGACTTATTAAAAAAAAAAAAATCCTTCAAATGCAACTATTATGTATCCTATTCTTTCCTTTAAATAAAACTTTTTCATTATCTCACGTAGCAAAGCACCTCGTACTAGATTTAGATATCTAATTATATTTATTAGTATTCTCAATTTACAATTAAATTATTTACTAAAAATCATTAGTAAACGAATATTAATATTTTTTCGTCTTAAATAATTATTTGTTAGGATATTTATATGCAATAAAGTATAAAATTATCTTTTTTCACAAATTTTGGAGTTGGAATTTTTAATTATTCCAGCATGCATCTTCATACAGGGTAGTGATTTCCATAATGATATGATATACAATATTGTGTACATAACAGGGAGTGAGTTTTGGCTAAATTTGGTCTTATTTTTTGTATGTTTTCAGCAAACTCATGGTTTTTGGTTTGAACATATAACATAATGCAGGTGCTGAAAAAATAATTTGAAAAAAAAAAAGTTTGCAATTTGAAGAGTAGTAACGGATCTTTTTTGGAAGAGCATGGTTGTTGCTGAATTTCGCATGCATGAGCTAGCTAAAGAAGTGAGATTCTATTTGGTTTTGGTTCTTATTTGAGTATACAATGATGTTATAAAACAGCTTGTTGGATATAACTATATAAGAATAATTTAGTGTATTATTTAAAAAATGCAGGTGCAGAAAAAATCCAACGGCATAAAAAGCAAATCCCCTATATTCATAAACTTTTGTACATAATCCAAATCAAATTTAATTTTCTCTTTGGGATATATATTGTATGTATAGTATTTTTTTACAGACAAATTAATGAAATTATTAGTTATAGGAAAACTTGAATTGAACAAAAGGTTGTTGTTATAGATTGTATTGCTACCAAAATATACCTCAGTACTATTTTCGGTGAACTTGTCGAAAGGTCCATTTTCTGCAAAGGAGGAGAACTTACAAAAGATGACTTCAACACTCAAGTCAGAAAGTATATAAAATATGAGAAGCGTTAATTAGTAATTATGTTAATCATTCTCTAATTAATTATTTATTATGGGCATAAGGTTTTTGGCAAGATCGAAATCCCTTGTATTATTGTTATTACTTCCTTCTTTGAATTATGTCATTTCACATTTCGGTTTTCAACCATGTTCAAATTCAAAATCCTTCGTGTTCTCCTAAGTGCTTTTAGTTTATGTTGAAAATTCGAAATCCGTTTGATCTTGATAATTTAAAGGTGCTTAGGTTGTGCTGAAATTTGAAGTTCTCGTTGCCTCCTATTCTAAGGGTATTTAAATAATTTTATTTTCCTTTTTTTCTTGTGACTGCATAAAAATAAGAAAACTACCGCACTGCAGTATCATATATATGAGCTAATATTTAAATAAACTTAATAATTTGTTTTGTATTTTTAAATTGGTCTAAGTATAATGATATATCCCTTGACGTTTAGGGTTTTTGTAGACACAGAGAGAAGGGTGTGGGTGAGTTGTTATGGCATTCTGTTGCATGTATGGGGGAAAAAATTCTTTGAGTGTTTGATGGCACGCTTTGGTGAGGTGGTGCGAGTCGGAGAGGGGACAGTTAGAAGGGAGAGGTATGATGTTGCACAAATTTTGATCCCCCGAAAGGCATTAGAACCAGTTCAGGCGGTCTTAAAGGTGAAGATAGATGAAGGATTCTTTCATATGAAAGTGATGGAGGATGGAGATGAATGGAACAAGGAGCTGAACCGAGAGCAATATCTGTGGTCTGGATCGGAGATGAGCTCTTGCCAAGGAGTGGGGGAGTTTGATGAATCTTTTGAGGCAGAGCAACGACTGGCTATGCTGAAGGAGGAGTTATTTGGTGGGCAGTGGAAACCATCTCCGGCGGAGGAAATCGGAAGGCCAAACGGGGTAGTCTATGAAGTAGAGTCAACGAACAACAGGCTAGGTGCTGAGGAGGTAGACTGCAGGCTCACAAATAAGTGCTAAGAAAGCTGAAAGTGGGTATACAGGATTTCCAAAAAAAAAACTTTGGTGGAGTACGAAAATGGCTTTCTAGGACAAAGTATGGAAAGACTTGCTGAGCTTTGCCAAATAAACAATGTTGTGATACAAGAAGATAAAGATGGGTACATGCCATATGCTGCTAAAAGTGGCCTGGCACATCCTGAACACGCTGAAGTAGAAGGCAGCAACACGCAATAGCAGGTAAGGCAAGTAACATGCAGTCAGCCACGTGGAAAGAAGATGTGTGAAACGGGACCAGTTGGAGTGAAGCTGGGTCGCGCACTTGTTGGAAAGTTGGCGGCACACATGGGCCCAAGTAGATGTTACATGTAACAGCTGGCTGAGAATGGAATGGGCCCTATCCAAAGAGACCTCCATGGGAATTGGAATATTTTAGGTATCCCATGTGAGGATTGTTCAAGGGTGATGTGCGTCAAAAGCCATGGTCAGGAACAGTGGGATTCAGAGACGTGTGAAGGTTGTTATGACTTTTTTCCAATAACAAATGAAATAAGGTGGTTGGGAAAAAGGAGAATTTTCAGGGTGGTGAGGAAGAGGTAAATTTGGCAACAGAACTTCACAAGAGTAATAGTGCATATACAAAGACGGGCTCAAGTTCCACAAAACCGTATAGTTGTAAGAAATGGGAGTATGTTGGTGGAGAAGAAGTGTCTTGGGGAGGGAAGGGGCATCGGAGGACGATCAACATTTGGAAACAAGCTCGGAGGCATAGTGTTGATGGAAGCGATCTAGCAAGGAGTCACCAGAATGGAGGCACAGATCAAGCAAGTCGAAGCAAGGATGAAGGAGGAAACGAGATGGGTAAAATATGGTTAGCAATAAAGGAAATAAGAATTACTGGCACGCAACCAGATGAAGTGTATTTAGAAGAACCTACAAGAATGGAAGAGAGGGATAAGGCGGAAAAGGATATCAGGGGGAGAAGGACTCAAAGTGTAGATTAAATGAAGCTTTTGTCACTAAATGTGAGGGGGTTTCGGGATCGGGTGAAAAGGAGGCGCATTAGAAGGATGGTGGTCGGAAATAATATTGATATATGCTTCTTTTAGGAAACCAAATGTATGAATCTGAAGGAATGGGAAACAAAGGAGGTTTGGGGGAATACGGAATATGAGTGGAGAGTACTCCCATCAATGGGATTGAGTGGGGGTTGTGTCATAGTATGGAGGAAAGGCTTGTTGAAGGTTGTATGACAAATTCAAGGGCAAGGTCTTTTGGAAGTTGCCTTTAGAGGAGTTAATCCAGATGAGGTCAATTGTATGGTGAATGTGTGGGCCCCGTGTTCTCTGGAGGGCAAGAGAAAGGTATGTAATGACTTGACGATGACTAGAAGAGGTTTCCCACATATTAAATGGGTAGTTGACGATGATTTTAATGCGGTTGTAGGAAGGAGTGAAGTTAGAGGGAGGTCGAATTACCACTCAAGAATGAAGATGGAGGATTTCAAATTCTTTATACAGCAGATGAGGCTGGTGGACATCCTAGTTATTGGGAAACGAGTAACATGGATCTCACCAGATGGAGAGTCAGCTAGCAGATTAGACAGGTTTTTATTCTCACCGACATTGATGAAGGGCTGGGGAATTAGTGCACAGAGGGTAGGAACTAAGGAGTTCTCTGATCATTGCTGGATATGCACAAGAGATAATAAGCAGAGTTGGGGGCCAAAACCATTTAAGTTTTTTTATCATTGGTTGTTGGATGCATCCTTTGGAGATTTGATTAAAGAAAGGTGGAATTCACTGTAGAGTCCGGGGTGGAAGATGTACCAGCTAGCTCGGAAGCTAAAGATTATAAAAGGGGAGATAAAAAAGTGGACCGAAGACGTGTGGAAAAAGGATGATAAATTTCTGGCAAAAAAGGTTGACGAGATGGAAGTGGTTGATAAACAGTTAGTAGAAGGGGCCCAGGTGATATCTAGATCGAGGCATGATATCATGTCAGAATATTGGGGCCGAGCTAGGGTGATGGAACATGCACCATTGCAGAAATCTAGGGTATGATGAGCCCTAAATGGAGATAATAACTCCAAGTACTTTCATAATTATTTCAAGTCGAGATGTCATGCAAACTCCATTTTCGCAGTACAGTCAGATACGGGTTAGCTGGAAGTGTGTCGGATATTAGAGCCAAAATATTAGACCACTTTTCGGGTACTCTTCAAGAAAGATGGTTGGATAGACCAGCAATGGATGAGTACAGTTCAATAAATTGTTAGAACAACAAAAATATTTTTTTGAGGAGCAAAGGAGGAGTTCAAAGCGGCAGTTTGGGCATTTGAAGGAGGGAAAAACCCAGGACCTCATGGATTTGGAATGAATTGTTACAAATCTTGCTGGGGAGTAATACGGGCAAATATGGTAAAGACGGTGTAAGAGTTTCATGAGTCAAACGTATTACCGAGAGGGGTAAGTTATTCCTTTATTACTCTCATTCTGAAGGTGGCCAGATCTTCAGGGCTAAATCAGTATAGGCCCATCTCTCTAATATTAAGCGTGCACAAGATTGTTTCGAAGCTATTGTCTTTGAGGATTAAACAAGTGTTGACAAGGTTGATATTGACTTGTCAAACTGCCTTCCTGTCTGGAAGATCAATTCTGGATGGGGGTAGTGGTGGCTAATGAACTTGTGGATTGGGCCTAGAGGAAGCGAACTCCGTGTTTTTTGTTTAAGGTAGATTTTGAGAAGGCCTACGACTCGGTGAACTGGAATCTTCTATATTATATGTTGGATAGGATGGGGTTTGGAAGGAGATGGAGAATGTGGATGAATTCCATTGTACGGACTAGCTATGTCTCCATCTTAGTAAATGGGTGTCCGACAATAGAGTTTAGGCCAGCAAGAGGGTTGAAGCAGGGAGATCCGCTTTCTCCCTTTCTGTTTTTGGTGGTGGAAGAGGCGCTAGCAGGATTGTATAAATCAACTATTCACAAAGGTTTGTAGAAAGAGATAAAGGTAGAAGAGGAGGCGAGGTACTCAGTGTTACAATATGCAGATGATGTTATTGTGAAGGGTGAAACGCATTTGCAAACAATGTGGTATTTGAAGGTAATTTTGTGGGGCTTTGAAATGGCGTCAGGATTGAAGGTGAATTTCAGTAAGAGTCGCTTCTATAGCCTAAGTGCGTCGGAATCTTTCACTCTCGCTGCTAGCAGTATTCTAAATTGTAATGTTGGTTCATTACCATTTAAATTCTTGGGGGTACCAGTAGGAGTGAATCTTAAGAGGGTAAAAGTTTGACAGCCAGTCATTGATCAGTTTAAGAAGCGATTATCAGGCTGGAAAGCGAGTAATATGAATTTTGTTGGGAGATTGGTACTAGTGAACTCAGTGTTATCTTCTCTTCCACTTTATTTTTTCTCCTTTTATAAGGCACCTAAGATGGTGTTGAATACTCTTATGCGTATACAGCGATAATTTTTATGGGGCGGAAATGAGCGTCAATAAAAATTTGCGTGGTTAAATTGGGATAAAGTCTGCCACCCAAAAGAGGAAGGAGGTTTAGGGGTGAAGTGCTTGGGTAAATTTAACCTGAGTCTATTGGCAAAGTGGAGGTGGAGAATATTATCAGACGATACGCTATTTAGGGTCCGCTATTTAGGAGTAGGTATGGGGAGATACATAGATCCATAGATAGGCCGAGATCCTTTATTCACAACTCCCAGTGGTGGAAAGATATATGGAGAATTGATGGGCCAAACACGTTACTACCAGAGTGGTTCCAAAATCGAGTTAAGAGGAAAGTAGGGTCCGGAGAGTGTACTCTATTTTGGGAGCAGAGGTGGATAGGCGATGGGGCGATAAGTGTAGTGTTCTCTAGACTGTATGGCTTAACAGATGATAAGTTGATCACCGTTAAGGACAAATGAGCTTCAGAAGCTTCATCGTCAGCATGGAAGTGGGTGTGGCGGAGGGAGTTGTTCATATGGGAGGAGCACTTGCTACATGCTTTATAGGTGTCGTTAAACGAAGTGATATTAGTGGATCAGGTCCCATATGAGTAAGGGTGGAATACAGTCATGGGTAGGGGATACTCAGTGGCGAAAGGGTATAAGGTGTTGAATGAATGAATAACTGATTTAGGAATGAGTCTTGTGGGATCTCGTGAGTTGCGCCAAATGTGGAAGGATAAGCTACCGTCCAAGGTAATTGTATTCTCTTGGAGGCTGCTAAAGGACAGATCACTCACTATTGATAACCTGGTAATGAGAGGAATACGTACTTCTGTGCTAATCCTGTTTGTGTGTTCTGTAATACTGGTGCAGAGAACAAAAATCATCTTTTCTGAACGTGCCCAATAATTCAAAGGCTTTGGTACAAAGTCATCAATTGGATTGGGATACAGACTCCATTTCTGGGAGAGTTGAATCAACTGTTTGTTTTATCTAGCGGATGGATGATGGGTAAGCGGAAGAAGAGATGAGGTATGTTTTCTGGCTTGTCGGGTGTTGGTGTATTTGGTTGTTTAGGAATGCTATTATTTTTCAAAGGTCCACAGTGGAATCACTTGATATGTTAATGTCCATTAAGTTATTGTCATGAAAATGGTTGTTGTATTCATTTAGTTTTAGCAGAGAATGTGTTTTCTCTAATTGGTGTGCCTATCCTAGATTGTGTTTGTTGAATCTGAAATAGATAGATTAGGTGGAGGTGTGTAACATGGAGTAGTGGAGTAGAATATTCTCATTATTGATAAGTTGAAACAATTTTTTTTAACTAGTTTTTATATCTTTTTAATAAAATATATTTTGCTCTTAAAAAAAAAATCCCTTGACGTTGATACAATAGATCATTGCAGCTATATCGGAAAAAAAAAATATATAAAAACATTGCATGCCACAAAAATTGTTATGGCCGTGATTATTGATGTCGATACATAGATGATTCATTTCAATTATGTTGATTTTGAATTAAATGAACTTATATAATAATGATAACGTTAGTTTTATTTATAAATTTTCTACTCTCTCACATATATTGCGATGGAGAAATTTTATAGTCTATTTCTCAAGTAACTAGTTGGCTTGTAAACTGAGCATCAAGGCTCAAGCTTCAGATCCTCGATTCGAAACTGACAGCAAAAGAGAAATTTTATTAATCAATTATATAAGATTAAATTGAATCTATAGTCCATCAAACATTATAATTATGTGATTTTAGTAATTTTAGTTTTAATTGTGTGTTATTTAATTAAGTCTCTTAATTATTCTTTTATTTATAATCATGCATGGCTCCATATATTAATTAATTGCATTTATGTTTTAATTTGGTGAAAACTAATTACATCCAATATTTTTAAAAAACAAAAACAAAATTTATTTAGTAACAGTGAAACTTCCGCATGTCATAAGATGTAATAAGAGAGAGTATATTAAATATGAGTTTAATTAGTATAAGTTTTTTAAATTATATTTAATTACAATTCTTCATTTATATAACTTTTAAAATATTAATGGATAAAATCAACAAAATTATCATAAATGAAGAATTGTAATCAAATATGGTATAAAAAATTTTTACACTCAAAGTTCATACTAATTAAATTCATTAAATATTCTTACGTTTGATTGTCTTATATTTTTTGGAAATTAAATATTCTTATTTTTAGTTATATTATAATTTTTCTAGGTATATAATCACTTTTACAAATATACTTCAAGTTAAATTAGTTTTATTAAATATTTTTAATTAATTAATTAATTATTATAAATAAAATATTTGTGTAATTTAATTTCACATATAACAAATATTTTACAATTAAATATGTACAGTGCGTTTATTTTAACTATGGTCTACAAGATTGTGTCTTTTTCCACATTGTGAACAATGTAGTAACAAAAAACTTATAATTAACAATTATACTGAGCATGGATCACATAGTTGTATTGTTTCCCTCATTACTGAGAACAACTTACAACACAGTAAAAAAAATTATGAACGATTATACTTAGTGCAGACCATAAAGAAATGTGTCGTCTTCCATATTGGTAGGCAGTAAGAAAAAAACTTAAGAATTAACGCCTGTACTGATCATGAGCCATAGATTTGTGGCTAAATCCAGAATACTGTGGTTAATGTGCTACAATAAAAGATAAATCCACACTATGTGAAAATATCCACATATGTGTGAAACTTGTATCATTTATTGCACTAGAAAAGCACTGATCTTATGTGATAATTTATAATTATAAAAAAGAAAAATATAATAATTTCACATAATTAAAAATTTTCCTTCACTCAGAAAAGTTGAATTCTCACTATCCTTAAAAATGCTTTTTTAGGAAAGTGAGCTTAAATTAATTTTAAAAATCATATATAGTTTATTGAAGATGTTTTTTTTCATCAAATGTATATCAAACATGAGAATTATAGTGCTCTAATTAGGATTTCTGAAAATGCATTTTTTTCCTATTGATGATGAACGTCCTTTCTTTTCCAATAACAATTGTAAAAGTAATTTAAATGGTAATTATTGATAAGTTTTTTTAACTATTAGTGTGCATGAGCTTTTAACTCAAACATAAAAGTCATTTAAATGTTACTTTTGTATTCACTTAATTTTCTTGTAAACTATTTTATAGGTAAATATTATTGTATGAAAATTACAAATAACACAAAGAATGTTTTTCTGTTAATAGCAAATTAATAATTTAAGCATTGAATAAAATAGGGTGAAAAATACTTGATTATAAATTCATGAAAATCTGGGAGATTCAATTGGTACAAGAGATCAAAAGCACACAATCTTGATATTTAAAGTTCAATAATAAAATTATAAAAACAATTGTTTAATAAAATAATCTAAAAAATTTTATACCCAAAATTAGTAATAAATTTTTTCCACATTTAAATTATATGAAAAATGCCTAAATGTACCGCCATCATTTCTCTTTTTTCTTAAAAAACAATCATTTTCTTAAAAAACAATAATTTCTCTTGTTCATATCAATCAAACCATAAAATATAATCAAATCTAAATAAGAGAAAAATTAAATATGTCTTAAATGTTTAATTAATGGCCAATATATAACTTTAAAAATCTTAAATATAGTTTTGGTTCATGATAAATTAATAATTTTTTTATTTGATCTCTAATAATATTTATTTTGTTTTTATTCTAAATTTGTTTAAATAACGTTTTGAAAAGCCTTAAAAAATATTTTACATAGCAATTTAGGAAAAAATAAAATAAAAAATATTATGAATCGTAAAAAATGAATCGATTACAAAAACATATTTAAACCTAAAAAAATTAATAGCCAAAACACACAATTGAAAGTAATATAATTTTTTAGTGGGAAAGTAATATCATGCTAATGATATGTTTTGTATGCAGATGTTGAGGAACGCAAAAACTCAATTTAGCCAAAATTCAAAAGAATTGTCTCGAAATGAAACATAAAGTTGTTAATAAAAGTGACGTTTTTCTTCTAAGTGCAGTGTGCCATGGACGGATGGTGAAACGGTCACGAGATATCGCTGGGTTTGGCCTTTTTTTGTCGTCTTAAGCTAACCCTATATACCTATTTGCAATTTTTTTATGATTATTAAGATTTAAGAGATACTATAAAATTCGGAACTTGTCATTTGACTCCAAGTGTAGAAGACGTGAAGAAAAGAAATGTTGGTCACTATCAACGTTTAAGCGATGAGGTTTTAATGGTGAACATGTACGGATAATTATGCTTTCATATTTGTTTCTTTGTGGATTAACATTAAAAGCGTTGCTTATTTTATTCCAGTTTAATTGCAAATCCTCTACGAACAAATAGAACAATGCATATTTTTCCTTTTCTCTTCTCTTTCTTTTTCAGAGAGAGTCCAAGAAAAACAGGATATTATCGAAGAAATTCTATGTTAAAAAATTCAGGAAAAGATTAATCCCTTTAGTTTCGCATTTTTCCTCATTATAATTCCAAACAATGATTGTCTTATATCGGCAGTACATCCGTACACCACTCAAATTCAATAATAAAAGAATTTCCGTACAATACATAAGTTATCAAATCAAATTTTGCTAACGTTTGTACACAACACACATCACATATAAAAGTTAGAATTTCTGCATGTATTCTTGAAGACGGATATTTGTTTTTTATAATTAAAACTTGTAATCAATAAATATGTTTAAATAGATAAACATATTTTAAATTTATAAAAAATAATATAATAAATTAGAGCTACATAGACAAGAGAAGTACTAATATCACACATTTTATATTAATTGTTTTTTTCTGAAATTAAATAAGAAATAAATAAAGATAGAAAATTTAGTAATTTTAGCAAATTTTAATTAATAATAGAGCTAATATTCCTATACAATAAAGATAAATGATAAAAAACCCTTTTATTAATTTAGAGAATAGTAGAGCTTCTAAAGAAACAAAAGAAAGAGGGTTGAAAATGTGGGTATGGATGTATGATTGAGGATCAAAGCATGGCTTCAATAATAGAAGAAAAGGCACACGTGGCTACAAGAGGAGAGCGTTTTCTGATCACGTATCTCTTGAGGATCTAAATTATGGTACCACAATATCACCCTCCCATGCGGGGCTCTATCAAGCCATTCAATTTGCATGTGACATAAGAAGCCAAATACTAAACGAACTCTTTTATTTTTCTAAACATAAATATTAGTTAAAATTTATCTAACTTATTATTTTTACTGATCCACTTCTAAATTAAAATAAATATTTTTTTATCAACAACAAATATTATTATAATATTAATCGGTGCTAGCTAGTAGTATAAAAAAAGAGAATATTATTAAATAATAAGAAAGATTCACTGCATTGTTTTCTTTAATAAATTTAATTAATAACAGAAAGTAGCAGATATAAAATGTTTATATTTGATTTCTGATTAGGCAATGGATAGAAATTAACATCTTTATATCTGTGTTTTAAGAAAATTTTTATGGTTTTGTCTCGGAAGATTTAGGTATGGAAATAATTTTGATAATATCATTGTATTGTTAAGTATTTATACAAGCTTTTTTCACATATAATGTTTTGTGATTAGGACCTGTCTTACCATTACTAATAAAATACTTTTACTTAAATAAAATAAAAAAAAAGCGGATAGAAAATGTTCGATAGAGTATTTTTTGAAATTGATAGTAACACCGCACATTGAACTACTTTACATTTCTGGCCGATTTAACGTTCTGTTGTTTTATTTGATTCGTTCTTTTTGGAATTATGCATGAAATGCGGATCTTCTTTTTTCAACCTAGGCATTTGCAAATTATTGTTGCAAGTGATAAAGTTTCTCCTAAATTTAGAAACTTTTGACGTATAAAATGAATTCAACATGTGTCTGTTTGTAAGTTTAGTTTATATGAGTAAAATTGACGAAGAATGAATATATTTTCACTATACACTTATATTATTTTGTTCGAAAAAAAATGCTTGGATTGACAAACTTTTTATTTTTATTTTCGAATAGATGGATTGACAAACTTAAAAGACATTTCACTGACACTTACATTCAAAGGAAATGTCATGTCTTAGAAAGAGCAATACAGTTATGTATTATTTGACGACACTTAACTATAAGGCAAGTTTGCTATAAATAATTCAAATAACACTAGGTTATAAGGTACACTTTATATTCACGAAAAAATACGGTACACTACCTTACACACTTTCAAAATATCTTGGATTGAAATAAATATTTTTTTAAAGGTTATAATTTCAGAGTGATAATTATTTAAATTTCAGAGTGATAATTTCCAATATTTTCTCATTATAATTTCAGTTACAAAGTCACATGTAAGTCCCGTGACCAAAGAATATCTGAGTTTTAATTATTATTAAATATATTTTTTAATTTTAATATATTTCAATAACCATAGAGTGAGTATTAAGACTTAAGAGGAGTGTGTTGCTATTTGATAGCACTCTTCTTAAAATTAAATATATAAAAAGTGTTATTCTTTAAAAATATTGTTACAACTTTAATTTACAACACCTAATAACAATACTTAAAATATTGTTTGATTTGACATTGGTATGAGATTTGATGAATTTATCTCTAACAATGTAATTAAGTAAAAAGTATATATGTATATATCATATCTTCATTTCTACTTATAAATTATGTAAGATAATTTCAAATAAATATTTTAAAATCATTCATCCAAATATGTAATGCAGAGTTGAAACTATTTTCTAGCAGAACTATTGACATAAGAAGCCAACTTACTTTATAGGGTGAATTTAGTTTTTTCTCTTGGTATATATTATATGTAATTTTAATCTTGATTTTTTTAAAATGCTTATTTAATTCATAACTTTGTAAAAATTTATTCTAGTTTTTTAATTTTTTTGAATCAACAAAGAAGGTAGTTTTATTAAGATAGAGGATATCGATGGGGTAAAGGGGGTACCCAGTCTTACAAACTTTAAATACATATATATAAGAAAGCAAGATAAATGTGTCAATATAATCCTCTACCCGAAAATCCAAATCCAATAACCTACTACCCGTCACAACTAACAAAAGATCTCCACATTTGTGTATAATAATTACATCATACCTACCCATACTATAAAAATGTACGTTATGTACATACATTTATCAATTGATCCCCTAACTGAATGAGGTGAAGAATTAAGGTGAATAATTTTCTCTAAGATAAGGACTAAATGCAGAAAACAAAGAAAAATATGTATATGCTTCATATATGTTGTTGATATTTAGACGGGTCAGAGATTTATGAGCGTAAAATGAATCAAGTTGGAGGGAGGTGGTTGAGTAAAATTATTTTAAAATAGCAATTCTATATTTGATCTCTTGATTTTATAAGTAAATTTTACTTGGGATTAGAATCGACTTTCACTGCAATTGAGCATTGTGTGGGGGATAAACATGAGTTTCATATTTCGAGAATTTCTCTTGCACCCCATAAAGTGTATTTTTCTCCCAATTGGATATGTTGAAGGCTGTAATATGGAACTACACAAAAAAATATAGCGATGTAGATGATGGAATATTTAGGGTCAGATGGCATTTTCTCTATGCACCTCCCAAACTATCCTCAACTCTTTCTCTTTCTCCCTAAGAGTCTTCGGCCCATTATAAACTCCTGCTTACAAAATGGCCCGAATTCTTGGGTCAGATACTCGGATGGTATCCCCGAAATTTGTTCTCTACCCCGATTTTGGAGGTACATTTGTATTTCGAATTGGACATTTCAAAAAATTTAAAATGGGAGGTAAATTTCCACAATGGATGATTATGTTTGAAAAAACCAAATATATTCAAAATAAAAAATTCATAAATTGAATTTTGAAGCCTTTCAATATTAAATGTTTGGTGAGGAACTTTGTTTTCGAGCTGATTCATATGGTTTTAGAACTAGGCATTCAATCACAACTCTTTATTTACGATGAGTTTGTTGATTTTAATAATCAATACTTTAAAAGTCGTATAAATAAAAAGTTGTAATTAAACATTGATGTAAAACTCTTTTACACAATCAATGTATACTAATTAAATTCTTATGTAGTATGCAATATGTTATTATTATATAATTAATCATCATATGATGCACAATGTTTTAATTCAATATCCGTATAGTGTATCTTGTGATTCAAAATATGTGAATACATAATGCAGATTAAAAGATTTTTAATGCATATGCCATGTTGCATATCTTATTATCCGTAGTGTTAAACGAGAATAGGTTAAAAAGGTTGAGGGGTAACTTTGGAATTTCAAAGGGATAGGGTGTAAAAAGAAAAAGGAGGGGTGGAAAACGAAAAAGTGGTCGAATTGTCGTCCTATTTTGATTATGATTCCGATTTGGAGTTGGAAACTTGGGAGTACAGGCTGGTTTGAATTTGGCTTGCACCAGCACAGAACCAGATGAAATTACAGCCATACCCCAAACGGTCCCAGATAAGCCCTCTCCCTTCAGCAACGGTCACGGGGACACAACAGTAATTCCACCTGACACATCAAAACCTGCAGCGCTAACCGTAGCAAAGCAGCACCGGAACGAAACCAAATCCTTCCCTATCTCTCTGTAAACGAGATCCAACAAAGCCAAACCCTAATTCGGAACCCAAGCATTCCTCTGAGTCGATCGGAGCCAAAAGATGGGCGATTTCAACCTCGCCCTGGTGATAGTGGCGGTGGTGGTGTGCGTGATCGTGTTCCTGGTCAACGTCTACCTTCTCGTCAACTACCAGCACCCCGACGACGCCAACCAGGCTTACTTCCCCAAATTCGTCGTCGTTTTGGGCCTCTCCATCGCCGCCATCTCCATCCTCATGCTCCCCGCCGACGTCGCCAATCGCCAGGCCTGCCGCCACGCGATCTACAATGGCGCGTGCAACCTCACGCTCCCCATGAAGGACCTCTGGCTCGCCGTCTACATTCTCGACGCCGTCCTCGTCTTCTTCGTCATCCCATTCGCCATGTTCTACTACGAGGGCGACCAGGACAAGTACGTTGTTTTCGCTTGTTTGTGTCTTTCGTTGTTGGTTCTGATAACCGTGTTTGAATGTTTGGTGTCTGTGTGCAGGAGTGTGGGGAAGAGGATTAAAAGTGCGTTGATGTGGGTGGTGACCACGGCTATAGTTGTTGCCCTTCTTCTGGGTATTTTATACGGTATCATTCCTTGTCACTTTCTCTGCTCTGTGCGCCTGTATGGTACAACTGCATTGTGCTGTCTGTTTTTGTTCAAGTGTGTTGACAAAGACTAGGGGTTGTGGAATTTTCGAAATAGAGCCCTTTAGTGGTTAGATGATGGGCGTTTTGTTTCTGCCGTTTCTTGAAACGAAAAAGAAAAGGTGACTTTCGTGTGATTGTTGCATGTGACCGAAATAATTAGAACTAGAGAAGGACTCGGATTTATCACGTTTAAGGTGGTTTTCAGGTTGTTCTTTATAGCGATGGTGGTCTAGAGGTTTCAGAGGTTTTCTGAATGAAACAGTGTTGGGTGCTGTGGTTTTAGAGGTTTTGTGAATGAAACCGTGTTTTAGAGGAAAGCTGGGATTGTGTTTGATCTTTCTATTGATATTAGGGCATTTCAAGCAGCAGCTTTTTCAAACTTTATACAAGTGAAATTATGTTAGGAATTGAGGTCGGACAGGCAGGAAGGCCCGCAGGAGTTCCATACCCAGTCAAAAAAGACAAAAGATTGAAAATTTCAACTCATTAAACCTGTTTTATTTCCTTTACAATGTTCGCTTTTTGATGAATGTGAGCTAGGAAATGAAATATATACCTATAATTCTCATTAAATAAACAATATGTATAGGGATTTGTTAACTTACACCTACTTTTTTAAAGAGTAAGTTAGCAACTTACACCTTGGGTATATTTAAATAAATTTATGGTTATAACTTTTTAACTTACTCCCAGTAAAATTTAATTGGGTGTAAGTTAGCAAACTTATAAACATTTGCTAATTTTACTTAAGTTTTAGAAGGAATAAGTTAGCAAGTTACAATTTAAGTGTATTACTGTATTATAAGAAGTTTATTGTTATAATCAATGACTTAGTCCTTCTAAAGAACAAGTGAGTGTAAGTTAGCAAACTTCTAATTTAAGTATTTAAAACTATATTTATAGGTGTAAAATAATACTGCATAATTCATATCATCCTTAAAGAGTTAAAGTCATGATTCATGATTAACAGAATTTAATCACAGCTACAAGAAGGACAGTGATCTTTGTTTGTCATTTCAAGTTCAATAAAAGATAGAATACAATCCACCTACAATCTTGAGTGAATATTTCAAATCTGATGTGGTTTAATATGAGCTTTAAGCTGTTCATGTTTATGCTTCTATTCCCGGATATATATATCAGGGCTTGTTGGTAAGGTGGACTTTACTGTTAGGCATCTCTCTTCAACCACAACTTCATTTCCTAGCACATGGACATTCGATAATGGTCAACCATGTATTGGAAATGGTGTCCATCAGGTCTTTTTCTGTACTATTTTTCTTTTCAATAGTTTTTTTTTTTCAGAGTAATAGAATTGCTGTTACTCATTTTTGCTTGCCCCCCATTGTCCTTAAATCAGTGCTCAGCATACTCTGCTAGTCCTTCATCAGAGAAAACATGGACCATGCGCACTACGTTTCCAGAATATGTTGTTGCGCTTGCTACTATTGCTGGATCTGTGCTTTTTGCTGTAAGTTCATTCTACATAAAATTTCATTATCCTGTTTTATAATTTCTGCTTCATATTTGGCGTAGGATTTTAGGCTTGTTTGGCTCTGCATTATTGTTTTGGATGAAGAAATACTCCTGGTCTTAAAGATACAATTAAAAATACTGAATATAAGCAGTCTCTTAATGGATGTATTTGAATAAGCCTTACATAACATATCAAATGAAATTGAAGTACTACTTTTCCTATTCATGATATTTGACCATATTTTTTTCACTATTCAATCCAGATATTTGGTGGTGTTGGTATTGCCTGTCTTCCGTTAGGGCTGATATTTTCATTTATTCGGCGTCCAAAGGCTGTTATCACACGCTCACAGTATATCAAGGTGCTATATATTGTTACTGAAGGAGATACATAAAATTGTTGATATTGTGTATTTTGTTAATTATATGCTACACTATTTTTATGATGTGGTTGGTTGGTTACTGCAGGAAGCCACTGAACTGGGTAAAAAGGCAAGAGAACTAAAGAAAGCCACTGAGTCACTCCATCAGGAAGAAAAAAGTGGTGCAAAGGGTAGGAAGTTTCGTAAAAATGTGAAGGAAGTTGAGAAGGTAAACTAATATTTGGTGATTTGTCAGTTGTTACTGCATTCTTTTAAATATTTTTGTGTAGAACTAGAAGGTTGTTAGTTTAGGCTTTCCATTTAATAATTTGATCCATGCTGTTATAGCTTATGGTAGAAAGTATACAGTAGCTGAAGCTTTCATAGTTTGTGTATTTCTTGTTATTTACTTATCCATCTCACATAATTTTCTAGGAGTTGTTTCAATTAGAAGAAGATGTAAAGCTTCTCGAAGAGATGTATCCACAAGGGGAAAAGGTCTACAATCAAATTTCTAAATTTTAATTTTCAGGCATAATCAGTGTGTGATGTTCTTCCCACTGACTAAGCTTGGATTAGTGCAGGCCGAGACAACATGGGCGCTAACAGTTCTTGGTTATCTGGCAAAATTTATTTTGGGAATTTTAGGGTAAGCTATAAAATGTATGTTGCATGGTGAATGATGATTCATTGAACTGTTTTACATAGTTTAACAATTTTGTTTAACAGGTTGATTGTTTCAGTGGCATGGATCGCTCATATTATTGTTTACCTATTGATTGATCCTCCACTTTCTTCTTTCCTAAATGAAGTTTTCATCAAGCTAGATGATGTGTGGGGTATGTTGGAAAACTCAGGCTATTTTTCTTTCCTTCAGTTATGTATAATAATAGATACATTATATGTAATATTTATCCAGTTAATCTATATGTAATATGTAATTTGTTCTTTCATCAGGTCTTCTTGGCACTGCTGCATTTGCGTTTTTCTGCTTCTACCTTCTCCTTGCTGTGATTGCTGGTGCCACAATGCTTGGACTAAGACTAGTTTTTATTACGATACATCCCATGAAGTAATTCAATTGTGCTGTCAGATTTATCATTTTACTCCATTTTTTGTAATTTGATACCCCTGTTTGTATTTCACTGTGATCTTATATCTGGCAGGTGGGGAGCAACTCTCATGAACTCTTTTCTGTTTAACGTGGGCCTTATTCTACTTTGTTCCATAAGGTCAGTATAGTGGTCTGTTCTGTACATTCCAAATGGGATGTTATGCATATTTAAGTTAAAGTTTATAGTTTCTACCCAAGTGTTATAAAGCTTATAATGCTTTTTGTTCTTTGGTTACATATCATATGAAGATTAGTTTCCCGAGAGTGGAAATTTAAAATGGCGATTCTGTTATGTCAGGCTTTGATTTTTCCCCTTTGAAATAATTAAATTTGGATGTAGCAAGGAAACTTGAGTGCTTGTTTGGTTTAATGTTGGGTGATCTCCAAACAGCTGATGAATCAAAAGCTAGGAATTCCTACTTTTCACAGAATGTACATGGGAACGTGTTTCTGTTCATCTAAATGTTAAACCGAACAAGTCCTAAGTCATTGTGTAGTATTACTAGTGTTTTTAGAGTATTGTGATTTGCAAGTAGTGTTGTAAGTAAAGCGCAAGGGACTTGTTATGTTATGTTTTCATGATTATGACATGCTGTGCTACCTTGCTAAAAGTTCTATTATTTTATATTTTCAGTGTGATCCAATTCTGCTCCACAGCCTTTGCCTACTATGCTCAAGCAACTGCAGCCCAGGAAATATTTGGTCACACTTTGGAGTCTCTTCGAGGAATTAAATATTTGTACAAGTGAGTTAATTTGGATCTCTTCTGCCTCTCCTCTCCTTCCTTCTTGTGGGGCAAAAATAGTTCCTTATTTCTAACTTACAAATCTAGAGCAAACAATGAGTTTTCCTTTTATTGTTCCAGTTTTGAATTCCAACAAATCCCATATTTTCAGTTGAAGTTCTATCAGGAATTGTGTACTTAAAATTTACAAATAAAATATTTAATAAGTAGGCTGTTGGGTAATGTGTGCAGTAAGTTGATGTTACATGTTAGAGATCCAAAGGACTGTTAATCGTTCTTCTTATTATTTTGTATTTTTGGGGTGTAAGTAGCAATAGCATATAACCTGCCAATATATATGATGCCCATGTCAAGGTTATCCTTAGATGAATGAAACGTTGCATAGCTATAAATTGGTAGTAACTAGTAACAGTTTAAAATAGTTTGACTTACTGGTTATCACATTACAGGTACAATGTATTCCAAATTGCATTTATTGTCTTGGCTGGATTGACCTTTGTGTATTACGCTGCCTTTGTAAGTTTACTTCTGTAAATTTTTCCCCCAATTATCATGCATGCTAATAATATCTTGCTGATACTAAAAGGTTTTTATTTATGGAATATTCAGGGATGGAGAAGAAGAAAGCATAGTGGCAGGTTCCAATTGTCTACATGAGGTATGGCTTAGCCTGGAAAAGCACTTTCTGGAGTGAGCCATCGGTATTCCTTGCATCATTCTAGAGTGGTTTTTATATTTGGATGTGTTTTGGCCAAGAGTTGTTTTATGTTGAAAGCTATAGAGCAAGCTGATCATCATCTGAGTAGAGAATAATTTGGTGCGATCATTAGTTGGGTGCTAGTGCTGCAACTTTGGCCTTTGCTGCTTCTGTCACCGTTGTATGTATTATTCCTTTGTTTGATTTTGCATTACACTCATATGTAATTAAACGTATTGTTACTTGTATGCGAAGAGTACTGGATTCCAACAATACTGTGAGCTAACACAACCCTTGCCAGGGAGAAAATGTACGAACAGGGTCTATATTTTTTTTGTATTGTCATACATGTTTTTGTACTTCATTCTTGTATAAATAGGTTTATTAACGTCGGCAGCTTTGTTGATTATGTAGTCAGCTTTGTTTTTAGCGGAAGTTGCTATATACTTTTTCTTCTGTGGTTACGTTTGATCAATATAATTTGTTCAACTTGATCATTGTATTTTTTTATTATATATACAACCATCAGATGTAAGTTGTAGTAGTATGATAGTTGTAAAACTATTTTTTTAATTGTCTAATTACGTGAAAAATCTCGTAAATACTAATGAAAATATGTTTGAGTGTATTTGGAAAAACTTAAAAATAAACACTTTGTAATTTGTAAATAACGCATTATAAATTATTTTCTTTTTTAGTGTTTCTTCCGTATGTAAGTGAATTGTGTCATACTAATTTTATGAAAGTATGATAAACTTTTTGTAGGATGTGTAACACTAATGTGATAAAATATTCTATGCACTTTCTTTACAAGAGTCTCCCACATTCTTGTGAGCTGTGTTAAACCATTGTGGATCGATTTTAATGTACTTTTTCTTCCAATAAATTTATCATACCAATTTGGGATATGTCACAATCTTGGAACAAATTTTGATACACTTTTTCTTTTGACGGTAATAGTCACGATGTGGAGCAAATCATAGTATCAGTGGAAAATCTTTAATGTAATTTTTTTTTTTCAATATATTTACCACACCAATATGGGATGTGTAACAATTGTATGATAAATCTCAAATTACTTTCTTTTTTTTTTCAATGTTCCTTCCACAACACTAGTAATAGTCACACTGATATAGAGTATATCATAGTGACAGTTATGAATTTCTAATTTTGTTTTCAATTAGGCTAGAACCAATAACAAGGAAGTTAGAAAATATTTTTCTAAATATTTAGTAACGCAATGATAATCGATTCAAGAAAGGAGTGATAGTAGTAGCATCTGTGACTATTGAACAATTGTAAGATGCTTGGAGAACAAAGAAAAAGTAGGTTTAGGTCTATATGACCAATGTCAAAAAATTCATAAAGTATATTTGTGTCTTCATGATTCTAATAATTCAATATGCAATGTATAATTATTTATTTTATAAGATAAGTTGATCAATTAATTATATATTACATTAAGAATTGAGATGATGAATAACGTAGTAATGCTTATTGTGTAATATTTTTTTGTCCTTAAGCAAGCAACAAAGAGGAACCTGAGAGAATTTGTGTAAACACTGAGGTCTAAATATCCAATACTACCTTCACCTCGGTGTTCACAATGATGATAATTGAAATGCTCCCATACCCAAATCTGAAACCTTGGCCACCCAATTTTCATCCAATAGGATATTGGAGCTCATCACGTTACGGTGTTAAATTAGTTTATTTCTGTAAGGAAAATAAATGTACACATATAACTTTTATTTACAATATATATATATATATATATATATGAAGATTTCTTTAAAAAAATTGTCTATCATGCTTTTGTTAAGTAATATTTGCACTCTTTTGCAAAGATAATTAATTTTTCATGACAAGTCAATTTTTTTCTCAGGACAGATGTAAAACATATACAATACAATCAACCTGTAACCACAATCATAAAACATTAAGATACAAATAAATAATAATAAATTATGTACAATGTATAAATTGCATGGCATTCAACTAGTATAAGTATTTTAGTGTAATTCAATATGATCTGTTTTAGGAGACAAATCACAAACCAAACTAAACTTATTAATTTAAGCACAAAATCATCCAAACAAATTTAAGAATATAAGTTTATTTGGTTTTTTCAATTTGTTAAAGTAACTTTCTATTTTCTATTTTGAATCACTTTAGGTTTGAATGCCCCTACAATAGCTTCTCATAATTTATTATAATATATATATATAAATTTGACAAAGTATTATAATAGTATATATCTTTCACATTACTTATCCTTTTCGTATGTACTTTTTTTAATGGACTTCAAAAACTATGTTGCACCTATGTAAATTAACCTTAACAATTTCTATTAAATTATCATTAACTTAAGTGTCAAAGTGTTTTTAAGTTGTAATTATTACATGAAAGCCTACTTCCAGCAAACCAACCATATAAACTTTAGTGTAAAATTGACTTAGACAATTCCTAAAGAACAATAATATTATTTATAGGAAAAGTGATTTCTCCCGATATAGTTTCTAAAAAGGATCCTTAATGAGAGAAGATGAAGTAATTGTGTGTTAAGGATTCAGGGATAAATCCCACTTCACACATCCGAGTGTATAATGTAAGATCCTGATCTTTAATAACAAGTAATAATTATGTGAAATAAATAAAAGAGAGAATCAAATTAAATTTAAGTGTAATTAATAGATTAATTACAAAATATTTGATTTTATTATTTATGTAGATATTTATGTTTTAGATGAATGAATGTCATTGAATTTAAATGAATTAAATAATAATTTATAGGAAAGTGATATTTAGTAAGTTGAGAAGTGAGTAGTATATATATTTTTTTAGTTGGGATTGTTAGGCTAGTTTAATTTTTTTTTTTAAAGTGTACCCAATCACACTCAATTGGTCCATCTACTTTTTAAATGAATATGTCATTATAGTTAAAAATACAATCTTAAATAATTATAAGTATTGTTTTCTACTAAAATATTTTATATAGATATAAAAAGAAAATATACTATTTACTTTTCAAAGCATATATTTTTTTTGGAATAATTTTCAAAATTTGATAAATTTTGGGTGTAAAATAACTAGTTAAGTTATATAACATTGTTTTAGAAATCTGATTTACTGTAAAGTAAATCAAACATAACCGTATTGTCTTTCAACTATTAGAATCATAGATTCAAAAAGTGGTACGAAAATTTATTAAAAAGAGCTCAAATTATGTTTTTTAATTCTAAATGCATGCCAAGCCAAGCACATAAAAGAATTTACAGGTACAATTAGAAATGTCTAGCATTATTTCTACGATATTCCCAATTAATCAATACTGCTAAATATTTGATTTTTTTTTCTTCTAAATTTAAATCAGTTTTATATGTTTACATAAATATCTTAATAGAAATTGTTAGTCTGAATCACTGTGTCATCATGATATGTAATATAAAATTATTTAATTAATACAATTTATTAGATAAGCTAATTAATTAATTATGTATTATATGTTTCTGGATTAAGATGATGAATAAGGTAGTAATACTTATCATCTAATAATTTTTTGTCCTCAAACAAGCAACAGAGAGCCACTTGAGAGAATATGTGCAAACACTCATGAGGTCTAAATATCCAATACGACCCTTCCCCTCAGTGTTCACTATTAATGCTGATAATCGAAATGCCCCGAGTCCCAAATCTGAAACCTTGGCCACCCAATTTTCTTTCACGTTACAGTGCTTCGCATCATCATCATCTGAGTGACAATTTTTTTTTTTTGAAAAGCTAAGAATATATTCATTAAAAGAAACAAAACGTTTTTTATAATACATACTGATTATATACTCCTCTATATTCTATTGGAGCATATCATCCCTTATCTACCTATTTCATATTTAATAAGCACAGTCTGGGATTAGCATACCAATCCGAGAAGACACACCCCTATTAAACCCAAAGGAATATGATAGCCATTTCTACGAGATTACCTTTATAGACATCAGAATGTCAACAGAATCCACCGGTATATTATAAAAAACAATCTGATTTCTAGTAATCCAGATACCCCAACACCCAGCAAGCCAGAACACATACCTACACTTCTTCTTTTGCTTTCCAACCACCCATGCTGACGACGAAAGGAAGAGTTGATACAAATCCCCCGGAATAGGTCCTTGAATTCCCAGCCAGCTAATGATATTGTTCCACACAAATTGAGCCTTGACACACCTTAAGAACAAATTATTTCTACCTTCAATAGCACTGTTACAAAAGACACACAGTGCATCCTCACCTGGGATGACAACACCTCTCTTCAATAGATTATCGGTGGTTGGTAATCTATCTAACAATAATCTCCATGAGAAAACAATTACCTTGGAGGGCAGTCTATCTTTCCACATTCGTCTCAAATGTTTGGGTTCCACCTCAATTAGTCTCGATGAGGTCTATTGCGAACGCAGAACCGAATAAGCCTCTGCAACTGAGAAACCTCCATCCCTACTAGACGCCCAACTCCATCTATCGAACCTATGATCCACAATTACCACTGGCTGCAACACGCTTTGTAAAAGACGGAGCTGATCTTCCTCCCATACAAATAGCTCCCTTCTCCATACCCATATCCACCCCCCTAATACTTCCTTTTTGTCGTTAATAGTGGTGCCTTTATCTACCCCTAACCCATATAACCTGGGAAACTTTAAGCTAAGGGGTCCATCTCCTGTCCAATTCTGTTCCCAAAAAAAGGTATCCTTTCCGTTCCCTACTTTTCTAATGACATGATTCCCAAACCAGTGTGGTATCACCACTTTCGGTCCATCAATATCCCATAAATCCCTCCACCACTGAGAAGCTGTAGATAAATTCTTCGGTCTTTTATTGAGTTTGTATGTCTGGTCATATCTACATTCCAACAAACTCGCTCATATTGCATTTTGCTCTATTAATAACCTCCACCTCCACTTTGCAAGCAAACTCAGATTAAAGTTCCATAAGCACTTCACCCCCAGACCCTCTTCTTCCTTAGTCTGACACACATTTTCCCAACTAACCCATGCAATTTTGGTCTCCTGGTCTTTCCCTCCTCACAAAAAAGAGCGCTGTAATCCAGTAATGACTTTTAGGACTTTCTTGGGCACCTTGTAAAAAGAGAATATATACAATGGAAGGCTAGACAATACTGAATTTATCATAACTAACCTTCCTGCGAAGGACATATGTTTTGCCCTCCACGCTGCCAGTTTCCTCTGAAATTGTTCGATGACTGGTGACCACATATCTACCTTCCTAGGGTTCGCTCCCACCGGAATCCCCAAAAATTTAAATGGTGGTGATGACACAACACAATTCAAGAGATTGTTAACAACGCTTGTAAATGAATCATCTACATTTAACCCAAAGAATTTGCTTTTGCTGTAATTCACCTTTAACCCCGAAGTCAACTCAAATCCACGAAGAATAACCTTCAAGTACCATATTGATTGCAGATCAGCCTCCCCCATCATAATAACATCATCTGCGTACTGCAGTATTGAAAACTTTGCCTCATCAGCAATATTGAGCTCTTTAAACACCCCTTTCCCTACAGCTGTTCTGAACAATCTAGCTAAGGCTTCAGCTACCACTAGAAACAAAAAAGGAGAGAGTGGGTCTCCTTGCTTCAAGCCTCTCCCCGGCCTAAATTCCTCCGTTGGACTCCCATTGACTAGAATTGACACGTGGCTATTCCTGACAATACTATTCATCCACTTCCTCCATGTACTCCCAAACCCCAGCCTAGCCAACATATAATCCAGAAAATCCCAATTTACCGAATCATACGCCTTCTGGAAATCCACCTTAAACAAAAAACATGGTTTCCTTTTCCACTTAGCCCAATCAACTATCTCATTCGCTACCAGTACCCCATCCAGGATTGATCTACCTGATAAGAATGCTGACTGACACTTAGAGATTAAATGCCCCATAACTTTCTTCATTCTCAATGACAGCAGTTTGGAGACAAACTTTTGAATGCTAGAAATTAAAGAGATTGGTCTATACTGAGCTAACCTGTCCGACCTTGCCACCTTGGGAATAAGGTAAGAAAATATGATGTCGCTCCTCTTGGTAATACACCTGAGTGATGGAATTCTTGAACTGCCTTTACCACATCGTCCCCTATGATTTCCCAACATGATTTATAAAAATGAAAACCAAATCCATCGGGGCCCGGACTTTTCCCTCCCTCACAAGCCCAAACCGCCTCCTTTATTTCTTCCGCTGAAAAAGGCCCCTATAACTATTCTCTTTGCTGATCATTCAACTGATTGAAAGTCACCCCATCCATCTTTGGTCTCGTCTCATGTTCCTCCTTAAAGAGCCCTGTGAAATGATTAAGCACATGATCCCGAATATTCTGAATTCCCTCCAACCAACCGACATCATCTTTTACTGCCAGTAAAGAATTTGCATAACATCTCTCCTTAAAGCATTTGTGAAAGTAGTTTGTATTGCTATCACCATTTATAGCCCATTTTACCCGAGATTTCTGCAACATGGACTGTTCCAATCTCCTTGCCTTCCCCCAATACTCTGATAAAATACCTTGTCTCTGCTGACCACTCCCGTTGATGCCTTGGCCTAACTGATGGTCCACCATCTCCAGTTTTAATACCTTCTCTGCCAGGAATTTCTCATCTTTACTCCATTTTTCTTCTTTCCACTTTTTAATCTCCATCTTCAGACCTTTTAATTTACTTGCCAGCTGATACATACTCCATCCTTGACCCTGATCTGATGTCCAGAACTCTTTCACTAAATCCATAAAACCTTGCTCCTGCAGCCAATGATCAAAAAACTTGAAAGGTTTAAGGCCCCAATTCTGTTTATTCACCTCTGTTAGGTTCCAGGTGTGATATGAGAACTCTCTAGTGCCTACTCTTTGAGCTATAACTCCCCACTCCTCTATCAAATCCGGGGAAAATAAAAACTGATCCAACCTACTAGATGATTCTCCATTCGGGGCTATCCACGTTGCTCCTTTTCTGATGATTGGAATATCCAACAAACCCATTGATTGGATAAAGAATTTGAAGTCAGACATCTCAATTGTAGAATGAGAACTAGATCTCCCTTTAAACTCACTCCTATCCAGCACAACATTAAAATCTCCTCTAAGTACCCAATTAACCTCCGAAAATCCTCGTTTTTTCATCATTAGATCATCCCATACCTTCCTTTTCCCTTGTAACGAACATGGAGCATATACATTAACCACACAATTAACTGCAGTTGGAATCTTTCCTCTAAAGCCAATTACAAGGAAACCCTGCCATTGTATAACCCAGGCAAGCTCCAACCTATGTTTCTTCCAAATTGTCAGACAACCTCTACTAAGCCTTGTTGATGGTAGGATTCTCCAATCACACCTTGTCGACCCCCAAAGATCCTTAACTTCCCTATCATTTACCGTCCTGCATTTTGTCTCCTATAGTAAGCAGATATCAATGTCATTATTATTTAGCAGTCTCCTAATTCTTCTTCGCTTGGTCCGATCCCAGAACCCCCTCACATTCAAAGAGAGAATCTTCATTTAGTTATTCCGATCACTCCTCATTTCCCTTCTTTCCTTCTCCTCCTTATCCATCGTCTCTATCTTTCTTAATTCGCGTATACATATTTTATCTGGTTGTTTGCCGGATATTCCGATTTCCTTCATAGCCTTCCATATTTTTTCCATTTCATCGTCCTCATTACCATTTCCTTTCTCGTCTTCCTTTGCCTCATCCAGTTGCCCTCGCCTCATTAATTCATTCCCATCAAAACTATTCCTTCTTAGTTGCTTCAATATGGATACCTCCCTTTTTTTCCCTTCTCCTCCTCTTGACACCACTTCTCCACCTACTAATACCCATTTCTTGTAGTCATATTGTAGTGTAGAAATAGATTCATTTTTTCCATAATCACTATTCACCGTAATAACCCCCCTTCCTCCGTGACGATAGCAATTTCGGAGAGTTCCCCGCCGTGACCAATATCTCTCCCTGTAACCGGGCCCGTTACATGCCCTCTTGAAATCTGTTCCCAAGCCCATTCAGCTCCCGCGTGAAGGCTCGTTGTGGAGCCTGAATTTTTCCCGCACGGTTCGGTGATTTGGGCCTCCGCCTGCAGGCCCAAAGGATGAGACGACCCGACTCCAATGGTCACATTTTGGACGCGCTGACCTGGCATCTGCTGCACTTCCCAACCAAGACGCGTGTCTCGAGCTCCGTGCGTGACAGACCAGTCCCCTGCTACTTGTCCCATCCAACACGACCTGTTGTCAGACGTCGGGTTCCGTGAAACGCACCCCGGGCCTTGAAGCTTTCTCCCCTCTTCGTCTTCCCCACCATTTCCCCATAGAGCATTCCTTTCCTCAGCTTTCTCTGAAAAGCTTTCCTCATACTCCGTTTTTCCTCTGCTGCAGCCCCTGCCATAACCACCTACTATCTGCTTCTTTCCTAAATCGGACCTTGATCTTGTGCCCGAAATCTGGGATATTGTCCCCTTTCCTCTTTCCTCCCCTACCTGCCGGTCTTGACGATCCTTCTCAGAGTCATCATCGGTTTGGTCTACGGCCGCCCCTATCTGCCTCATCCCAACCTCCGAGGTTCTGCTTCCAGATCTAGACCGGTGTGAGTCTTTGACCACCGTTTCTCCTCCTAGCCGGAGAACCGGACCCCCGCGTCCGGCGCTCCTCCCATCCACCTCATCCCACTCCTTCCAGTTTCCTTTGTGGAACATCTCCTGTTTCAGCTTAGCCAGCCTTCTTTCCGCCTCTGCCGATTCGTCAAACTCTTCCTCCCCCTGACAGGAGCTCATTTCCGAACTGTAGGTAGTCTTTACTGGACTTTGCTTTAGCTCATTCACCTCTTCCACCTCCGTTACCCTGATGTCGAACTCCCACCGTCAATGGTCACCTGGACAGTGTCATCGAGCCGTTTCATGTCCTTCCTAGACATCACAATCTGTGCTACATCGTATCTTTCTTTTTTCCAGGTGATTTCCTCCACATACAGCAGCTCGCCGAAGGGTGCTAGTAAAGTAGAGAAAAAATTTTCTCCCCAAACATGTAATGGGATCCCATAACAGTTCACCTTTACCCTTCTGTCCGTGTCAACCGAAGTCGGCTCCCACTTCTGTATCCCAGCAAACCATTGGTCAAACCACTGCTGTTTCCCTTTCATGATCTCTTGAAGTGTCTCCCCCCCTTCCAGCTCCAACAGTACCTTGTTTGCCCCCATGGGAGTTGTGCGCACACTGTAAATACCGTGAGTCATTAGGAATAACTGCGTCCTGAACGCAGTCCCTCTGTTGCGTTCTTCTCCCACATAGGCCCTCTGAAGCCAAATAACATTCTCTGCTGGTGCTGTGTACACCAGTTTCATTTTCGCCTCTTCCTTCTTCCCTGCCTCTTTCTGTTCATTGTTATTCTTAGAACCCCCAGGAGCACATACTACCGATGCAAAGGATTTTTTCAGGTTTCCATTATACCCACTCTGTTGCCCCGTTTGCCTCGCCACTGTACGATAAACGTTTTGATTTTGTGTCCTCCTTCCTGTGTTCATCTTTCTCTAATTCTGCTCTGTCCGTTGATCACACCGTGGGAGACTGACCCACAGCTTTTCCGTTCCAATGAATATATTGTCCAGTTTAACCACCAGCATTTTCACATCCTCTACCTCACTAAACCTGGCAAAACCGAACCTTTGTCCCCTCATGTTCCTCTTGGTTGGAATTACCACATCATGGACTTTGGCATATCCCCCGAAGATCTCCCACATATGTTTTGCCATATATTCTTCCGAAAAATGAATAAAAAAGACAGAGGTTATACTCCCCTTCTTTTTCCCTACCTCAGTGACTAATTTCCTTCCTCCATTGGCATCATTTCTTCTCCTTACCTCGGTCCACCCTTCCTCCATCAATCCGTTGACTATCTTTCAATTCCTGTACTCAGAGTATGATGAAACTCTTTCATGGGCTCCACTTTTATCTGAGTAGACAATAATTAATGCGGTCTAATCATTATTTGGGTGTTATAGTGCTGCAACTTTGGCCTTTGCTGCTTTTTCGCATTTGATTGTGTTACATTTCACTTATTATGCTTATGCACTTTTTGGTTTAACATTACAGTAAACACACACAACATATTATGTAAGAAATAAAAATTCATAATTTTTTATTCATTGATAGTTTAATGATCTCTCAACACTAAACCAAACATATAGTATGTAATTAACGTATCATATTATGTGTATGCAGAGAGTACAGGATATACTGAGAGGTTACACAACCCTTGACAATTGTTGTTGTTTTTTTTTTTAATCATACTTGTTTTTGTGCTTCATTCTTTGTATAATAGGTTTTTTCTTATTAGGGCTAGCTTTCAGATTTGTCGAGTAATTATATATAAGTCATCTTTCTGCTCTACAACTCGAGAAAGATAGATAGGATTGAAGAAAGTGGCCAATGAAGAAGGAATAAAACTGTGGCTCTACCAAAAAAGTGAATTAAACAGTGGCCTACACTGAAAATATTATAAACTATAATTTAAATAAGAAAAAAGCCTATGTATTTTAATGGTGTAAAATAATTGTATATAATATTTAATACAAATAATTATGTATAATAAAGTAACTATTATTAAGAGTTATATTAACAGTGATTATGATGATAATTAATATATGATCATTAAACTATTTAAATAGTTATTTTATATGTAAAATATAATATTTAGTACTCTAGTTCATGGATAATAACTAGAATGGGCAGTAATAAAGAAAAGAAGAGATAAACAAAAAATTATAAGAGGGTCATTTTAAAAAAGGTAAGAAGTTAAAATGGTAAAAAAAAAAAATACAAATTAATAACGATAGGAAGGTTTAGGAATGGAAAAAATTTCTGTACTTACATGTACTGTTGAGAACTGAGAAGCCACTGGAAATTTGATGGAAATTACAGACATTTGATGAGATAGAAATATTATTTGTTGAGAAGCCCCCCCGTTGGTATTGCTATTGGTTGGTAATTGGTACAGAATAGTGGAGGTGATGGGAGGTGATGGAATGGGGCAGACAAGTCGGGTAAGTGAAAATGAGACAAAATGGCAAGGCAAAGGAGGAATAATTTCGTTTTCTTCACGCATTTCCCTGATGAATACAATGCGGGGGAAATGTGGAAGATTTTTAGGAGGTACGGGGATGTTAAGGAGGTCTACATTCCAAACAAAATGGACAGAAATGGCAGGAGGTTTGGTTTTGTGAGATTTCATGGGGTGGAGGATGCGCACATCTTAGGGATTAAATTGGATAATATATTCATTGGTAAAGAGAAGATATGGGTCAATCAGCCAAGATTCGAAAGACGAACGACTCAAATCACGCCTGGGGCAAACAAGGGGCAGATGGGGAGGAAGAGTGCAGACCAAACAAAATCAAAGCCTAAAAATACAATCATAGGAACTCAGAATCAAGTAATAGAAAGTCCTATGCAAAGATAGTAGGCTCTTTTGCAGAACTGCAGAACAAGGGGAAGGAGGGGATGAAGCAGGGTAGCGAAAAGAACACAGGGGGATGCCGACTGGAAAAAACAAGCAGGCTCTTGGTGTTTAAAGCTGAAGAGGAGGAGTTGACGAGGCTAAAGACAACATATGTGGGTGAGGTGAACTGCCAAGGAACAGCGTTTAGGACACAGCAGATCCTGGCTGAACAAGGAATATATGACGTGAAAGCCACACCGATGGGAGGGAATAAGGTGCTGCTGGAAGAAGGTGACGCGCAGAGGTTGACACAGGCGATAGTAACTGGCCAGGAATGGATAAAAGCATGGTTTCATCTGATACACAGGTGGGAACCGGGGAGTGTAGAAACAGAGAGAAGGGTCTGGGTGGGCTGTTATGGAGTCCCGCTTCATGTATGGGGGGAAAACTTCTTTCGGAGCCTGATGGCTCCCTACGGGGAGTTAGTGCGAACTGGCGCCGGGACGGCCATGAAGGAGAGGTTCGATGTAGCGCGGCTGCTTATCTCCCGGAAGGCTCTCTAGCCAATACAGGAGGTGGTGAGAGTTGTGGTAGACGATCACCTTTTCCATATAAAGGTGGCGGAGGAAGGTGATGAATGGCACAAGGTATTGAGGAATGACCGGTATTTGGAGTCCGGTTCTGACATGAGCTCCTGTATGGGTGAAGGGGAGTTCGATGAGTCTTTTGTGGCGGAACAGCGATTGGCGGAGCTGAAAGAGGAACTGTTTGGCCGAGGAAGGGGGATGGATACGGAAGACGGAATCGGAGGGAAAAACCGGAAAATTGTTGACGAACAGTCAGCAAATGGCTGGCCTGGTACCGGAAGTCGCCGCGCCGGGGCGGACAAAATACACGCCGAATGGGAGGTTAGGCCGGAAGAGGAAAGGCAGGACAGGCAGGAACGCAGAGGACAGACGAGAGAAGTACCGGAAATGGAAAATTGGAGTGAAAATGGAGAAGCAGGCGGGAAAAGGGAGTTTCATGCGGACCTTGAAGACCGTGCAACCGACCCCGTTTACTGTGCAGCCGACCTCGTGGACAGTGAAAGGTGAAGTGACCGGTGGACAGACAGCGTGTCCCTACCGTCAGCAGAAAGTCCCGCCAACCAGAAGGCGACACGTGGCCACGACGCACAGGGTCAAAGCCAGCGGACAGAATAACACGCGAACCGAGGCAAGTACGCTGACGTCGTGGGTCCCGCTATTCTTTGCGTATCCAACCAGAAGGCGCCACGTGTCCTCACAGCAGACGGTCCGCTCCAACGCCTATTTTCGCACGAAAGTCGAGGCGACCACTCTGACGCCGTGGGCCCAGCCTCCAGTTCCGCGTAGGTCAAACACGTGGCACGAGATGACCGACAAGACGCAGAGGACACGTGTCCGCACGGTCAACAGCTGCATCCGGGTCACGAGTCTGCATCCGAATCGGGTCGGGATTGCTGGGCCTAAACGGGCACTGTTCATAGGCCCAGGCCGGCGGTAGAGAGGTACAAATAGCAAAACGCAGGTGAAACTGTTTCGAAACCGGAATTGGAAGGAATAGAGCACGTATCAACGGAAAAAACACATTTTCGGGCAACGGAATGGATGAATATGACAGTAATACAACTAGTTCCAATTTTCAAAAAACACAATCTCACCCGGAGATAACAGAAGGGTGGTGGAATGGGGCCATATTGGGGCGAGAAAGAAGGTTGGAGACAGACAAGGAAAGTCTCGGAAGAGATGATACCAACAAACATGAGTCACAACTCAATAATGTTGCAGTTGATAGTAACAAGGCAGAGTCAAGTGCTACAAAGATTTACAATTGCAAGCAATGGGAGTGTGTGGGGGAGGAAAAAATGTCATGGGGAGGGAAAGGGAACATGCAGTTGGTTAGCACCTGGAGGCAGGTTCGAAGGCATAGTGTTGACGGAAGCGACTGGCATAGGGCTAATTGGGAGGGAGAAGAGGAGCAAATAAGTCAAAAGAAGGAAGAAGGAGGTAATGATATGCGGAACATGTGGTTAGCAATGAAGGCGATAGGAATAACTGGGGAGAAATCTGATGAGGTGTATATAGCAGAATTACAAAAAATGGAAGATATAGCCAAGGCGGAAAGGGACAAGAGGGAGAGGAGGGAGCAAGGGGTAGTTTAAATGAAGCTACTATCATTGAATGTGAGGGGTCTAAGGGACCGGGTGAAAAGGAGGCGAATTAAGAGGATGGTAGTGGGAAACCAAATAGACATATGTTTGTTCCAGGAAACAAAATGTTCCAATCTGATGGAGTGGGAGATCAAGGAGGTTTGGGGGAGTGTGGAATGCGGTTGGAGAATGCTCCCATCAACGGGGTTGAGTGGGGGGTGCGTCACAATTTGGAGGAAAGAGCTGTTAGAGATGGTGTGGCAAATTCAAGGGCACGGTTTTCTAGGAGTAGCCTTTAAAGGGAAGAATTCAGATGAGGTCAACTGTGTTGTCAACGTGTATGCTCCCTGCACTTTGGAAGGAAAGAGAAAGATGTGGACCGACCTAATGATGACTAGAAAAGGGGTTCCAAATGTGAGATGGGTAGTTGGTGGCAATTTTAATGCGGTTACAGGAAGGACTGAAGTCATTGGAAGATCTTCGTATCATTCGAGGAGGGAGATGGATGAATTTGAATTCTTCATCCAACAGATGGGACTGATAGACATTCCAGTCATTGGCAAAGGGGTGACATGGATTTCACCAGATGGGCAGTCAGCAAGTAGACTAGACAGGTTCCTTTTCTCACCCGCGCTGATGGATGAGTGGGGAATTAATGCACAGAAGGTAGGTTCGAGGGAGTTCTCTGATCATTGCTGGATAAGCACCAACGATAATAAGCAGAATTGGGGACCTAAGCCGTTCAAATTCTTTGATTATTGGTTGGAACAGGCCTCCTTTGGTGAGTTGATAGCCACAAAGTGGAACCTATTACAGGTCTTAGGGTGGAAGATGTATCAACTGGCAAGGAAGTTAAAGGCGATTAAAGGAGACATAAAAAAGTGATCTGAAGATGTGTGGAAAACAGATGACAAATTTCTGGCCGAAAGGCTCCGGGAGATGGAGGTGGTTGACCAACAGTTAGTGGCTGGCGTCCAGGTGGATAATAAAGCTAGACATGACCTCCTGACAGAATACTGGTCCAAAGCAAGGGTAATGGAACATGCATTGGCACAAAAATCAAGGGTGAAATGGGCACTTAATGGAGACAATAATTCTAGGTACTTTCATAATTGTTTTAAGTCGAGATGTCATGAAAATGCCATTGTGACAGTCCAATCGGATTCAGGGTGGCTGGAGAGTGTGTCTGATATTAGAGCCAAAATATTAGAACACTTTACTGGGAACTTTCAGGAAAGATGGATGGATCGACCGACGATCGACGGTGTGACTATCGCACAAATATCAGATCAGCAAAAGCAGGGGCTGGAGGAGCCTTTTCTAGAGAAGGAGATTAAGGCGGCTGTGTGGGCCTGTGAAGGTGGGAAAAGCCCAGGGCCCGACGGTTTTGGAATGAATTTGTACAGATCATGTTGGGAAGTAATTGGGGCAGATGTGGTCAAGGCAGTACAGGAGTTTCATGGGACTGAGATTTTATCGAGAGGGGTAAGTTCTTCTTTTATTGCTCTCATTCCAAAGGTGGCCAGACCTGCAGGCTTAAGCCAGTACAGGCCTATCTCTCTAATATCAAGTGTGCAGAAGATTATTTCGAAGATACTGGCTGAGAGGTTGAAAAAAGTGCTGGTCGGGCTAATATCGTCCTCTCAGACGGCTTTCTTGTCTGGCAGATCAATATTGGATGGAGTAGTCGTGGAAAATAAGCTTATGGACTGGGCAAAAAGAAGGCGACATCCGTGTTTCTTTTTCAAGGTGGATTTTGAGAAGGCTTACGACTCGGTCAGCTGGAATTTTCTGGATTATATGCTGGGTAGGATGGGGTTTGGTTGGAGATGGAGATTGTGGATTAGGGCGATAGTCCGAAATAGCTATGTATCAATCCTAGTAAACGGAAGTCCGTCCCCAGAGTTTAAACCAGCGAGAGGGTTGAAGCAGGGAGATCCGTTGTCGCCTTTTCTGTTTTTGATAGTGGCGGAAGCACTACCAGCATTGTTTAGAACAACCATTCAAAAAGGCTTGTACAAAGAACTTAAGGTACAAGAGGATGTGAAATATTCAGTGTTACAGTATGCTGATGATGTCATCATAATGGGTGAAGCGGACTTACAATCGGTATGGTATATGAAGGTAATTCTACGGGGGTTTGAAATGGTGTCAGGTTTAAAGGTAAATTTTAGTAAAAGCAGTTTCCATGGTCTAAATATGTCAGAATCGTTCACTTTGGCGGCTACTGGCATGCTAAGCCGTAATGTTGGCTCAATACCATTCAAATTTTTGGGGATACCAGTGGGAGTAAACCCTAAGTCGGAACAACTGTGGAAGCCAGTTATTGATCAGTTCAAAAGGCGGTTGAAAGGTTGGAAGGCAAGGAATATGACTTTTGCTGGGAGGTTGGTATTACTGAATTCTGTGTTAAGTGCGCTTCCTCTGTACCTTTTCTCATTTTATAAGGCTCCTAAGTCAGTGTTGAGGTCCCTCAAGAGGATGCAACGTACGTTCTTATGGGGAGGTAATGAAAGCCAGTCCAAAATTGCATGGGTGAAATGGGAAAAAGTATGTAGACCAAAAGATGAGGGAGGGCTAGGAGTGAAGTGTCTGGAAAAATTTAACTTGAGCTTGCTGGCAAAGTGGAGGTGGAGACTATTATCAGATGAATCGGCTATTTGGGGACCGTTGTTGAGAAGCCGGTACAGGAAGGTAGATGGGTTTGTGGAGCGGCCCACGTCTTTTGCTCAAGCATCACAGTGGTGGAAAGATATATGGGCCATTGATGGACCAAATGCGACCTTGCCTGGATGGTTCAAAACTCGAATTAACAGGATAGTAAGGTCCGAAGGGGGACTTTATTTTGGGAGCAGAGGTGGTTGGGAGATACAGCTCTCAGTGAACTCTTCCCTAGATTGTATACGTTGGCAGACGATAAGTTTATATGCATTAAGGACAAGCATGACTCAGGATATCATTTATCATCATGGAAATGGGTCTGGAGGAGAGATTTGTTCGTCTAGGAAGAGCACTTGCTTCTGGCTTTACAGGAGGTGGTAAGTGAAGTGGTATTGGTAGAGCGGGTTGCAGACGAGTGGGGATGGAACTCAGGTGTGGGGGGGGGGGATATGCAGTGGCGGAAGGATATAAGGTGTTGAACGTAGGAGTATCTGACCTAGGAATCAACTCTGTGGAATCCCACGATTTACGAAGGTTGTGGAAGGAAAAGCTGCCGTCAAAGGTTCTGGCGTTCTCTTGGAGACTGCTAAGGGACCGACTGCCCACGGTTGAAAATCTGCTAAGGAGAGGGATTCAGGATCCGACGCTCAATCCAGTCTGTGTGTTTTGTAGAAGTGGGATAGAGACCAAGGACCACTTATTTTTACACTGCTCCATAGTACAAAGGTTGTGGTATAAAGTTATCAGTTGGGTTGGGATAGAGACACCACTCCCGGCAGATTTGAACCAATTGTTTCTATTATCCCCGACCTGGGTGGTGGGAAAACGGAAGAAAAAATGCAGGTATGTCTTTTGGATCTCTGTATGTTGGAGTATTTGGTTATCAAGGAATAAGGTGATTTTTCAAAGGATCAATGTTGATTCTCTTGATATGTTAATGAGGATAAAAATAATGTCTTGGCAATGGTTGTTGTGTTCTTTTGGTTTTAAGGCAGGGTGCGTATTCTCTGACTGGTGCCTCCACCCCAGATTATGTATGCTGAATATGAAATAGAGTTATAGGTTATGTGGGGCATAGTCAGTGTAATACTATATTATTGTATATCACGTTCAAAAGTTGTGTTTCAACTATCTTTAATACTATATAATTTTGCTGTTAAAAAAAAAAAAAATTGGTACAGAATATTGTGAGGATTATGCATTAATTGAGTGGCGGATGTACAAAAAATTATTAGATGGGTTTAAATGATTACATCATCAGTTAGATCATAAATGCTATTGCGATATGAAAACATGTAATAATTCTTTCAAACCATCAATTGTGCCCACTCTACGTATAAGACTAAAAGAGTATCTCATTATCTCTGTTACTTACCCCGCGTACCAGCCACATATATATATATATATATATATATATATATATATATATATATATATATATATATATATATATATATATATTTTGGCTGATAAAAAAAAATTAATGAGTATGCAATCATATAATCAATCACAATAATTTATTTATAATGAGTTTGTTAACTTGACTGATTACTAAATCATATAAACGAATGCTAGTGTTTAAAATGAGAGCATTGTGTTCAATATATATTAAATAGAAATTTGTCAGATCATTACCTTGTTCTTATGAGGTGCAAGGTAACTAATTGGGGGCCAAAACTTACCTTTTAAGATGTTAAACTGTTGGTTTCACTAGAAGGATTTCGTAAAGACTGTTACAGAAGGTTGAGAATCTCTACAAATCGTCAGATCTCCATCTTTTGTTGCAAAGGAAAAATTGAAGGGGCTTAAGAATATTATGAAAACATGGAATAAGGAGCACTTTCGTGTTATTAAGAAGAGGTTGGTGGAAACAAAGAAGAATTTAAATGAAATTGAAAAAAAAAAGAAGAAGTGAACATCAACAATTGTCTACAGAGGATAATTGTCTACAGAGGATAATATGAGGAAGTTAGAATTGTAACAGAAGCTTTGGAAGTTAGCTTCATTGGAAGCATGTTTAGCAAAAGGAAAAATTGAGAATTCAATGGGTCAAGGAAGGAGATTGTAACTCAAAATACTTCCATAATGTGATCAACTCGAAGAGGCAAAAGAATTTCCTAAATGAGATCAACAAAAAAGAGGTTTGGAATGAGGATCATTTTGAAGTAATGTATATAAATTTGATAATATATATTGACTCAGGCCAAAATTAGATGGATTAGGTTCCAATCTATTTCTCCCAAGCAAATCTTTTCCTTTGCGCTTAATTTGAGGAATTTGTGGTCAAAGAAGCAGGTTGGAGTTGTGGGAGTGATAAATACCCTGAGCTTAACAGATATAATTTTACATTCATAAAGAAGCTTTGGGAGACTCTTAAGGTGAATGTCCTTAAATTCCTACAAGACTTTCATAGAACGGGTAAGGTTGAGAATGGTTGTAACTCATCTTTTGTTGCCTTAATTCCAAAGATAGAAAATTCTCAGTCTTTAAATGAGTTTCGTCCTATCTCTTTGTTAGGGTGCTTTTATAAAATCCTTTTCAAGTTGTTAGCCAGGAAACTCACCTATGTGAAATTAAAAATAAATTATATTTGTTTTAAAAAATCAAAAGAAACTAAAATTATTTTTAAAATATAAATAAAATTTAAATTTATTTTTAAGAATTGTTAGAAGTTATATAAAAAGTGTAATTACAGATAAAAATGTTTAAATAAAAAAAAATCATGCACGGGTAGCTAAAAATATTAACGTACTCAAATAAAAATGACACTAAAAAATTATTATTAATACAATCACTTAATTAGATATTCTAAGAGTTAATTTTCACAACAATTGACAGAATATCCCATTTCAAGTACCGAAATCCAATTAAAAAAATCTAATACTTTTTATTTTTTTTATAAATAAAATATTTTTATCAATATATTTAGAATAGCACAAAATGTGCCCCCAATCAATTAGAATTATACCACCCATGGCGAAAGAACACTTTTGCATTATCCCATGTTTTTCTCGTCCATTCTTATGTAAATATTATCTTTAGTTTAACATATATAATATGGGGTGTGGTGTTTAGAATTGAGAATTCGGAGATAAAATCCAGAATATTTTATCTGGATTGGTCATTTTGGGCAAGCCCAGAAAGAATAAATATAAAAAATTATAAATTACTAAAAGGATACTAAAAAAATTATTTACTAAACAGTTAAATGCTTTTCTTAACTAATATTAGCTGAAATATATTTTCAAACATAACATCCATGTATTTGTTTTATATTTGTAACCTCTCAAATTTCCATTCACACTTTTGGGAACTACAAATAAAAAAAGGATCCTTATTGATAGATAAAAAAAAAAAAAAGACACGTAAATTATGTTGAACTCAGTAATTTTCAAGCATGCCCTTATAGCCCCAACAAAATTACTCCCAAACTTTCTTCAACAAAATAATGTCCCCTTTATAATTTCCCTGTTAACAACTATAGCAAAAATTCAATCAATTTAGTAGGACAATAATTCTCCAGTACTGCAATTCCACTGTCCACACCTATAATAGTCTATGACAATATTATTGCAACGGACAACTTGTCCAGCACAACCTCTCACATAAAAAATAGCCTGAAATAAAATAAATAAACTCATGTTGTTTCCATAGTTTTCCCCACTGCTCATCAATCATTTGTTTTGATAGAAATTCTACATCAATATTGTTAGAAAGAAAATATTTATGAGAATGTCCTAGTATTTCTCTTGTTTTATGTTCAATGAAACCCAGAAAAAATACAAATGAAATACACTTTTACATTATATTTTAATATTTTAAATAAATTATATTGTATATATTTTATTCCATAACAGGAAGGATTTGATTGATTTGATTTTGTTTTTTAGTTTTTAAAAACAGTTTTCAAAAACTCTTTTTAGGAAAAAAGAGAAAAAAAACCTGTTTAAATTTATAGAAATATTATTGATGAAAGTAACATATTCTCATTATATTTTTAAGTTTTTAAAATAAAAATAGAAAACTGAAAAGAAAAACTACTTAAAGTTATTTCTGTTTTTTTATTTTAAAAATTAAAAAATCAAAACTGTTTTAAGAAAACACTATCAAAACGAGTTTTTTTAGTTTTTAAATAGGCTTGATTGGTTTGGTTTTATTTTTTAGTTTTTTAAAAGAGTTTTAAGAAAATGTTTTCTAGAAGAAGAGAAAAAAAAACTTGTTTAATAAGTGTTATTTGAAAAATGTTTTGAAAATGTAAAAATGAAAAAAATTTAGTTTATATTTACGGAAATGTCATTAATGAAAAGTCAAAAAAAGCATATTCACATTGTATTTTGAGTTTTAAAAACAATAATAGAAACTGAAAAACAAAACTACTTAAAATTGTTCTTATTTTTTAGGTTTTAAAAACTAAAAAACCAGAATTGTTTTCGAAAACTATTTTAAAAAAACAATAACCAAATGAGTTTTTTAGTTTTTAAAAGTTAAAAGACTGAAAACAGTTTTATAAAACTGTTGTCGAATAATCACTTAAAGTTGTTCTTTTTTTTTAGTTTTTAATAAACCAAACAAATTCAAACCATTTTGGTTTTTTATCGATTTTTTATTTTTTGTATCAGTTTTTAGTTTTTTGTTTGGATTGATTCGGTTTTGAAGTCAAAGCATTGTGTTCTCAACTACAATATCGTGATTCTTACACAATCATGTTTTAATAGTTCACAAAAGTATGAATTTATACACATAGATGTGGAGTTATAAATATATGTATAAAATTTTATTTATCATAGAAGTTAAATAGGATAGGATGGAGACCATTAAATCCACCCTGTCTCGATTTTCTTAGCTAGGAAAAACTTAACACTAAATTTAATCCCAATTTTAACCGATACGAGTTTTTTTGTCAAAGTTAAGACAAAAATGATTTATAACCACCTATGAATGTGATTGTCATCCTGTATACTTAAGTCAATAATTTTCATCTTAAACCATTGTAGGTATTACGTAAGATAGAAATTGCATATCATCCGACTGAATGATTTAAAAACAATCTATAAAATTACAGGTTATTTTAATGTAATAGAGTATGTTTATAGCACCTTTGTTTTTTTTATGTGAAGACACAAATAAGAATTACTAATACTTTTTTATGTTACATAATTTATAAGAAATGATAAAAGAAAAACTGAAAAACTTTAGAGGTTCAACTCTTATATATATACTTAGAGATCTTATATGATGTTGAGATGAACAGTGAGCTGATTAAGAAAGGGGAAAACATCACAAATAAGGCCAGGAAACTTTGTTGAAGAAGAGTTTTTCTTATGTTTGAAACTCGTTTAGTTAGAAAAAACTTTATTCAAGAGGAGATGTAATTTGTTATTATAAAGAGACTTTTATGTACTTAATTTTGTTACTTATTTTAATTTGTTATTGAATAACAATATTACTTTCTCCTAAAAACACAACTTTTTCTTTAAATTAATATTGACTTTAAGTAATGTTACAGTCATGTATTTAGAAAAGAATATTTAGTATAAGGTAAATAACAATTTGATCATTAAAAAATAACATTTTATTTTTTGTCATTTAAACAATTTTTTATTTGATCTTTTTTAAAAAAAATTGTTTTATTCCATGATAATGCTAATTGAAACATAACAACACAGTATCTAATGATTTGTCATGTTATTAGGAAATGAGAGGGAATAACTTAATTAGTATAATTTTTCGACAGTATTTTTAACCATTTATTTACTTTCTAATGTTATTAATCATTTATAATATATATAAGATTAAAAATACATATTTTTCTAAAACAAATTCTTGTGAAACTGCTTAATGAGTTATATATAATGTGATAAGTTATTAAACTTTCAACATCATTTAATTCACGATTGCTTGAAAACAATGATTAGAATAAATTTTTTTATCCACGATAACAAGGACAAAAAAAATCTTTAAAATATTAAAATAAAAAACTTTAAATTTTAAAATAAAGAACTCCCTATTTTTTGGGACAATTTTTTTTTTGTTAATGGGACAAAATATTATGTAAAGCTTAATATAATATAATGTAATATTATATATATATATATATATATATATATATATATATATATATATATATATTAAATAGAGTTACAAGTTCAATTCACCGAGAAAAACCAAGGTCAAATGATCACCCTTTTATTATTGAACTTACAACAACAAAGAATATATCATAGTTTATTTAATAACAAATATTAAAGCCCTTTATTTATTGACTGTTGCCTAAGGGTATACATATATAATAACAATTAGGGCATGTCTATAATTGAGGAGTGGTAGTAAAATTTTATCGAAAACATTTTTTTTAAAACTTCTTTTTTATGGTTGGTTAAATTTATTAAAAATCTTCAATTAGTGAATTTACAATAGTAGAATCCACTAAAATTGATAATTTTTTTTAAAAAAAATAATCAATCAAAGAGTCTCTAAAGAAAGTTTAAGAGAGAATTTTACCAGCAGTCCCCAATTAATTTTAATTTTTATGTACATGTTATAGGATCTTGTCCCATTGGTTTGGGTATGGAAAGGGAATGTTGGAAATGTTATGAGTCTTTCCATCAGGTCCAATTGGATCATATGGTGAATCTTCGTCAAATTCACTTGGCATTGACTTCCAATATATACTAGGTTTCCATTCTGCTTCTTTTAGGACCTTCAATATCTCTTTGGTTACCATCTTGCTTCCCTCATTTGTCAAATGAATTCCATCACTATGAAATAAAACCAAATTAAATCACCTAAATAAAATGAATGGAATATAGAGATTTGAACATTTTCAATTGTGGAGCACATGAGAGCATATACTTACATGAAGCAAACATCTTTCCAATCATCCCTTTTCTGAATAGCAGACCACAGATCAATCGCCTTCACATTCATCTCACAACACACTTCTAAACATGCTTCTGCATATATTCGACAAGCTTCATTTGTTCTTACTTTTTGCCCCTGTGGATCACTGCTTTCATTCCAACAATTTATCCATCAGAGAGGTTTTAAGATCATATTAATATCAAAAGATACGAGGATAAGAATGTAAAGATTAAGGTTTTAATTAATTAGTATATGCCATCACAATATATTTAAGATATTGTAGTTTTTATGCTGAAGATGTAACTTCATACAAGTCAACTAAGCTATATAATAAATTGTATGTTAAGGTATTACTTTTTATAATAAATAGCTTCTTTAATTTAAAAGTTTTATAGAAAATTATTTCAGATTAGTTCGTAAAAATCTTTATTGAATACTGACATTACATGAAAATTAATAGTATAAAGTATCTAGAAATACCTTTATGTGAAATTATAATAACGAATTGCTGTCATGATTACCTGTTATCAAGTATTTGTGCCTCATTGATGGGAGGAGTGGTGAGAAATATAGTGCGAGTCTTTGGAAGGCACTGTGAATATATCATTTAGATTTGTGTCAAACTTAGCAACCGTCAAGATAGGAGAGAAATTAACAAAGCCAAGTTTTATGCAAACGGTGCTCAAGAATTTCTTTGACATGAAAAATGATAACAATGATGAAGAGTGAAGACAAAGAAGTGTTAATCCTAATAAAGATTACCTTCATATGGATAGCAATCTTCCTGATATTTTGTTTGTATTCCTCAAGAGGTACATGAGGACCAAAGCCACTTGGCTGCGGAAGAGTTGAATCATTACCACCGAAGTACACAATCACCAGTGATGGTTGCTCTTTAGCATCCTGAAGTTTAAAAGGGTAATTCATCTTTGCTTATCAATCTCAACAATTAAGATTGAATTTAATTAGCACTTAGATATAATGTTGAATACCTTTGGAAAAATTTTATCCAGAACCTGCAGAGCGCGCCTTGAATTCCAACCAGTGTATCCTCGCAAAACTATGTCAGCCTATGTCATGTTGTAGGATGGATAAATTAATTAGCGGATGTGTTTGGCTTTGGACTTTTGGTTTCTTTGAATTTCAACTTGAGTAGTATGGGTTAAGATGAACTTCCATTAATTTGAGGCAATTAATCATTAACCCAATGTATTACTATTCCCAAAAGGCATTTATAAGTGTAAATTCACTGTATTGTTCTTCTCATCATTCAGATTCTCATAAGGTTTTTATAAATTGAAATTAGCTAGCTTATAAATTCATATAGACATTCTCTTTTATTTATTTTACACATATATATATTAAAAAGATATAGGATCTTTTACAAAAGCGTTCAAATATAATTTAATTTTAAATTATGACAAAGCTTTTCTTTTTCAAGAGAATTTCATTAAAACATGCTGTTAATAATATTTAGAGTGATCTATTTAAATAAATGTCTTCTTTTTCTTTTCTTTGTTTAATCACACTTCTTAAGGTAGTTTTGTAGGTAGAAAATTAATAAAATACTCCATATTCCATACATTAATTTATAAATGAGATTAAAAATAAGAATTAGGAATAACAACGAAATAGAAGAACATGTGTAATGGTTATATGTTATCCAATTTGTAAAAGAAAATTTACACCTAGTTATCATTGTTCGGTCACCTTATTATCGGATGTTTGTTTTAAAAATTTGCATGTCTACTTATATTTAATTTTTTTTCTAAAAAGATATTATTTTTTGCGTGAAATTTTATATATCAAACGAATCTTTTATTTATTGTAAAATATAAAAATAAAATTATATTATTTTCTACAAGATTAAATGATTCTAAAAATAGATTAATCTAATATATACACAAAATATTTAATACAAATAAAATATTTGCTTGAATTTTGACAATTAATATCAGATATCGGGTATTCTAATGTATGAGATTATAATACTCATATCAGGTATTTTAATATTTGCTTGAATTTAATGTGATTCATTCAACAAAAATATTATCATCATTAAATTAAATAAATATAGTATTTTAATATTATCATCATAATACTCATACTTGTTCCTATTAAAAAGCAAGTAAAAAGATTGACATCTATGAATAGTTGGTAGCATTTAAATTATATATCGGATAGTTTTATAAATTTTATTTATGGATATTTTATCAACAAAGAATTTATTCAAGTTGAATTAATTGAACTTTCAAAAGAAAAAATATAGATTTTTAGTTTTTTAAAACATATAAAAATTCATGATTTCGTTTCAAAATCTAAACATAATCATTTAAATTAAATATTAAAGAATGTAAAAGATAAAACAAATTGTTCAGCATAAAATAAATCATTAAGTTGTCCAAAATAAAAAAACAACAACGTAAACTAAATTATTCAAATTATAAAATTATGAGAGTTCAACATAAACTAAACTAATTTTTCAAGTAATGATCATTATCTGTGTAATCTTCTTGTATTCTTTTTCTAAACCTAAATGTCAACCTTCGAATAGTTAGGGGAATTTGGACAAAGGTTTGTAACTATTATTTTTAATTTTACATTTTGCAACAACTAATAACTTATTATTAATATTAAATATAAAATCATCAAGTATAATTTGTTTGGACTTAAAAAAATATTATATATATAATTTGTTTGATATTGGCCACAAATTATCAGATTTGCGAATTGTAAATTGATAATTTAAATCGGTTAAGATTGAATTTCATTGGTTTAAATAAAATTTAATCTTGTTAAAATATAAAACCAATTTAATAAAATTAATTTAAATTTGCGAATTTTTCAAATTATAAATGCACAATCACCTTTAAATTATTTTCACTTGCAAGCATTAGTGCGCAGGCTTTATTAAATTGCAATCACCCACTTTTTGTTTAAAAAAAAAAAAATTATGAAATAAGAATATCCTTTGCAATGGGTTCCCGTGCACTCATGTACGAGTACTTGACACTTAAGCAATGAATTTTTGTTCCTTTAAAGTCAAACAAGTAATTAAATATATTTTTATCCACCTAGATTTATTTTCATCAATTTTAGTTTCTATAATTATTTTTTAAAATTTAACAACACAACTTTATCTACTGATTAAAATTTATTGAAAATTAAATTTTGATAATCTCACTTCACATCTAATAATTCTATTCATCATTTAGTAATTTTCAACACATATATAATAGTGAAGTGCGTTAAAAAAGTATATTTTTATGACTTCTTTTTTAATTAATTTAATTGTTTATTGAAGTAAAATTATTGCTAATTTTTTCCGTAAAAATTGCTTCATTATTTCACATGTCAACCCTTTGATTGTCATTATTCAATAGAGTAAATATAATGACAAGAACTAGAAGTGTGTATTTCGACCAAAGCAGAGATTAAATTTTAAAAAAATATAACAATTATAATTAGAATTAATTTCCATTCATAAAAAATTATATCTAACAACAGTACAATTCACAGACATGAGAGTAAACAAAAAAAAAAAAAATATTTCAGAAAACAGTCATGTCATCAATGAGTAGTTGGTATATAGGGTCCAATTCTTTAATAAAAGTAATTAAAGCATATAGACTCACTGATGACCTTTATATTTAAAACATGGAGACAAATTAAATTAAAAAATTATAAAGACTTAAATTACATTAAATATTTATTTCATGGTATAAAAACATATCATAATTTTTTTGTTAATTTTATTAATTATTATTTTAAAAATCACATAAATGATCATAATAAGTTTGTTAATTTTATTAATTATTATTTAAAAATCACATAAATGAAAAGTTATAATTAATTATATGTGTAAAAATCTTTTATATTGACTATATATATCAATTAAATTATATTTTATAAAATAATAATTACGAGAAAAGGAAGGAGGACCAATTTTAATATTTTATATCCAGTTAGCAAAAAACTAATAATATTTAAATATAAGCTACAAATATGAGTTATCAATAATATAAAATAAATTTATATTATTATCTAATCACAAATTATTATTGATAAGAATTTTAAAATAACTATTATAAAATTAATAAATTTATTATATATTCTTTCGTTCTATTTTTTAGTGGTTTAAAAGTTTTGTCACATATTAAGACATAAAATATATTTACTAAAATGTAACACGCTACTATATGGCGCATGACATCAGATATTGCTACGTTAAGAAGACAAACAAAAGTCCAATTTAAGGATTATTGTAGAAACTTAAAGCATATGAAATTATATGTATACTCTATACTTTAAGAATTGATATATTTAAAATAAATAATGGGTGGGCAAAAGATCTTACATTCCCTCTACAACTTTTTTGCTAAAAGGAGGAAAGATGATAAACATAACTTGCTGTGTCTCCTTTTCCCCTTAAATGGAATGAATAAGGATTTATGCAAGCAAGATAACGTAATTTATAAATAAAATGAGTGAAAATGAAAATCCATGATCCACTTTGGCCCAAAGAAACCAAATGAGTATGACGTAGACATGAATGTTTGAAGTTTGAAGTTTGAAGATGAAGAAAAATAGAAATACCTTGCGAGCATACAAGTGAGAAAGAGTAGCTCCCCAGCCTTCATAATAACTGTACTGAACAATGGAAGACCCAAACAGCACAAATCGTGGCCTCGACGATGCTCCTAACATATCTCTCTCTCTCTCTCTCTCTCAAACACAATACACACCAACACAATGGGGATCACAATTTATATAGGATTTTGCACCTTTTTTCCTTTTTTTTAAGTCACAGTTTTCTAATCCAAAATCGCCACCTTAGTTTAACATAGTTGTCGATTATTGGTGCTAACTGCCAAGACAATTTCCAACCACGCTTTTTTTTATCTATTCATAAAAATATTTTCACGCGCTGAACTCGCGTGTAACATTATATTCTCGCACTGAACTCGTGTGTAACATAGATGTTACTCTCATCAAACAACTTGTTTCAAGTGTAAAGCAACAAGTTGCAATTATTTTACAATTAACATTATATTTACATAATCTACACGTTTTTTAGCTGTTATGTGTTTTTTAAACGTTAGGTGGTTGCTTTGATTTTTCTTATATTTGCGTTATTGTAAATTTGTAAGTAGACATGTTTAAATTCTAAAATATAAAATAAAATAGTTTAAATTAAAATATCCACAAATAAAATATAAATAGCTCAGTATAAAATTTTAAATCTCAATTTTTAAACCTAATAACAAAAGTATTGAATTTTTTTTTCTTTTTATCTATGACACATCATTTTTATAAATAGTTTAATATAATTTTTATTAAAAAATTAATTATACGAAAACTCATAGAGATCTACAATTAATCCGTTAAACTTTAAAATAGTAATTTTTACAAATCAAACTTTAAAAAATCACGAATTTAAATGAGTTTAAAATTTTAGAACACTTAACGATGGTAAGTTTCGTAAATAGTGAGTAGACTTAAACTTAAATACCCATTTCTATACCTGACATTCTGTTATATCAAAATAATAATATTAGTTTAATTGGGGATATGAAAATAATAATAATAAACTTGAGACCTATATTATTTTCAATTGGAAAAAACTCGTTCCTTGTTTGTATAAAAAGGCTGATACGAAATTTGATTGAAATTAAGAAATGTAGTTTTTAATTTTTATCAGAAATTAGTATATTTTGTTTTAGATCAACTAATTTTATCTTCGGCTTAAATGTACTTTTACATTTTATCATCAGAAATTAAGAATTATATTTAGTTCCTTAAAAAAAAAATAAATTCCCCTAACGTTGATACATACAACGTTGAACGAAAGTTTATCCCAAATTATGAACGTCGATGAATAGGTGCCAGCAAATCATACAATTGTTAGAAAAATCAACTGCGCTTTATAGACCAAATCTATAAGATTATCAATCAATTTGGTACATAGGATATACATTTCCAATTTATCCACGTGAAGTAACAAATTTGCTAGGCTGCGGAACACCAATCGAAGACTTGACCAATTATATTTTGGGTAAAACTATCTACATGAAATCTTTTTAATTTCTGGATTTAGTATATAAAATTTTTGTTAACTAGTAAAAGTATTTAAATATTTTTTCTCTTCAAGATTGTCCTTCCTTTTATTTTACCTGTTAAGTATTGACATGTTAATCTAATTATTATTATTTTATGAGTAAAATATATTTTTAGTATATGAACTTTTTTAAATTTATGGTTTTGATGCAAAATCTTTTTGTTAACTGGTCAAGGTATATAAATATTTTTTTGTTTGAAAATATTTGAAAATATATATATATTTGTAATAATCATAAAAAATATGTTTTAAAGTTAATTAGAAAATAACATTGTGCTTAAAAAATATTATGAAATAAAAATTTAAATTGAGAAATACAATTTCATTTGTTGCCTAAAAAATATTATAAAACATAGATGGGGAGGCAAAGAGAGAGTGGGCAGAAAGAAAAGGAGAAGAGGTATTAAGTAATGGAAGGAGGAGTGAGTTTTGCATGGGTGGAGGTGGGGGAACACATGAGAATTAGATAGTAAAATATATAAAGAAGAAATCAGTGGGGATAAGAAGTGTGAAAAAGAACATGAATAATTTTTTTTTAATTTGTGACGATAAAAAATTACCACAAAATATAATAAAAACTAAAAAATATAATTAATAAAATAATAATAATAAATGGAGTAACATGGCATCACATAATAATAAAAATAAATAAAAAACTAAGATGTTGGACAAAAAAAATAATATTTGTATATCTTGATTGGTCATTAAAAAGTTTGTGTACTAAAATCATAAATTGAAAAAGTTTATATATTAAAAACATAATTTAATTTTATTTTATTAATTAATTTTTTTGTAACGTCACCACTTAACAGATAAAATAAATAAAAGGACTAAAATGTTAGATGAGAAAAACGTTTATATACCTTGATCAGTTAACAAAAATCTTAAATACAAAAATCATAAATGTGAAAAAGTTTATATGTCAAAAACATAGTTTACCCTTGTATTTTGCTTTAATTTGGTTTTTTGTCCTTAAAATTTTATCAAAAATCACTTTTAATCCTTAAAATTTAAAATATTTTTTTAGTTCCTGATTCACTTTTAGTTATTCTTCTAAAAACTAGAGACTTAGAATTGGATATCTCACCCATCATCACTATGCAACTTAAATTAGTTTATTTATGGAAGAAAAATAAATGTACATATATAAATTTTATTATATTATATATAAAATAACTATTAATTATATAGTGAAGATTCTTAAATTTAGGGACTAAATTTCCCTAAATTAACCATTTACTTATACACAAAATATTTTCTCATCTATAAATTATCATACATAGTAAAAAACTGTGTCAATCATGCTTTTTGTTAAGTAATATCTGCACTCTCTGCAAACATAATTAATTTTTTATCACACGTCAATTTTTTTCTCAAGGCAAATATAAAACATAGATAATACAATCAACCCGTAACAATAAAAAAACCATTAAGATACAAATAAATAATAATAAAATAAGTAGAATTTATAAATCGCATGACATTAAACTAGGATAAGTATTTTAGTATGATTCAGTATGATCTATTTTAGGACACAAATCACAAACAAAACCAAACTTATTATTCAAAATCATTCAAACAAATTAAGAATATAAGTTATTTGGTTTTCAATTTGTTAAAGTGACTTTCAATATATATTTGACAAATTATTAAATAGTATAGATCTTTTCTAATACTTATCCTTTTTATATGTACTTTTTTCAAAGACTATGAAAGTTATGTTGTATTTATCCAAATTAACCCATTAACAAGTTCTATTAAATTATTATTAACTTAAAGTATCAAAGTTCTTACAAGTAATCATTATTACACGAAAGTCTATTCCTACCATAACCAATCATATCAATTTTACCTCTAAGTAAACTTCAATATAATGAAAGAAGATGTTGTTTGTGGGATTTTTACGATTCCTAAAGAACAATGATGTTGTTTGTGGGAAAAGTGATTTCTCCCCTACACTCTTAAAAAAGGATCCATAATAAGAGAAGATGAAATAATTGTGTGTTAAGGACTTTAGAACAAGTCTCACTTCACACATCCAATGTATGAAATCTTGAAAATTGATCCCTATGCAAGAAATGCACTTGTCTCTTTTACCCCTTCTACCTTCTTAAGGAGTTTCCTTTGATAAATCTCATAAGAAAGCAATTGACTTAATAAAGAAGTAAATCTGAAGCTACAAAGGTCAAAATTAAAACAAAAGAAATTTTAATCAAGAGGTATATAAGGGATTAAACGGTAGAAATTTCACTTATATATATTGTCTAATCTTAGCAAAGTTCCTAGTGAAGGCATATGACTAAGACATTCAAAGGATTCATTGAGTCATACTCAACATAAGGGATGAAAGTCAACTACCACTTGGTTGTGTAGGAGCACGAGTAAATGAACAAGTAAGAAAAAGTAGAAGCTCTTGTATAACAAAACATATTCATGTGATTATTATCACATTAATGACATTTACATAGGGTAACTAGGCAATCAACCTAAAGAATTATTATTTATCTTACCAAACCCAATAGATAAACTAATTATAAATTTTATCCTATTTTAACCTAAAAAGATTAACTAATTGGTGTGATCCCTCGTGAGCTAGCCTAAGTTATGAAGAACTTAAACTAGTACCTTCCTACCCTACACCTTTCATAAGAAAATTCCTTATGTCACATTTATATCCTCAAATAGGGATGACAATGGGTAAGGTTTGATAATACTCATCTCCATATCTATATTTAAAATAAATAATCATATTCAACTCCATACCTTATAAGTAACATTTTTAATCCACATATTCATGGACTTGTTGAATAACTATATATTCATATCCACACCTAACCCACACTTTATTTATATATAATGCTAATAATCAATATCATAACAAACAAGCAAAACCCAACCTTGGATAACATGTAATGCCAATACCCTAAGAAATATATATATGAGTTTAATTAGTATGCATTATAAGTGTATAAAATGCTACACTGACATTCAATCACAATCCTTCATTTGTGGTAAGTTTGTTGACTTTACTATTAATACTTTAAAAGTTATATAAATAAAGAGTTGTGATTGAATGTCATTATAAAACTCTTTTCCACTGTCCATGCATACTAATTAAATTATCTTTCTCTATTTATCTATCTATGGATATATATATATATATATATATATATATATATATATATATATATATTCAAATGTTAGTGTTGTTATTAATGTTAATTTTTATTAGTAGTGAGGATCAAACACATGATATTTCTTCACTTTCCCCCTTTCTTAACCAATTGAATCGCCTTTTATATATATATATATATATATATATATATATATATATATATATATATATTATAAGCCAAATTTTTTTTAATACATGATATACACTAGCACAAGATATGCCACCTAATAAAACATACAAGAATGAAAAATAACTTAACTAACCATACATATATAGCTAATGTATGTTCCTATCAACCTTTATACACAATACACTGGGTTCATCACCCACTTTGGAAAGCTGTGAACATTTGCTATTCTACGTCATTCGCAGGAACTCAACTAAACTACAATCACAATGGTCTAAATGACCAGTTGAGTAGATTTAAACATTGAACCATTACGGGTCTTCCAAATATGTCATATGGTTGCACTCCATACACAAGACCAGATTTTCTGTAATTCAATGGTACATCCTACCAAACTAAAAAATTGTAATCCATGACCACGACTATTGTTGAGAAAATCCATTAATATTCCCCACCAAGCACATAGTTCAACCCGCACCCATTTGCAAGTTGTAAATAATTGATTGCCTAACTCTAATATCATGTCACACAACTCATATCTCCATCTTCCACCTGAAAATTATCTCTTAGGGTATATCCATTTCCAATGTCATGTCACAGACACACCTATTTTAAATTGTTGAATTTGGGTTCATTGGTAAAATGACATTTTTTTACCATGCATAGGAAAAGTTGGGAGTAGAAAAAGAATAATACCCTCCACCATTACACACTATTGACTAATTTGTCACAATAATGACCTAATAGACTATAATTCTATAATTTAAAGATAATTTAGATAATGACAAAATAATTATAATTAATTAATTCACTTTAAATCATAAAATTAAAACATATTATATCATTAAATTACTTTACGTATTAATATTACTTGATAGTAAATATCAATAGTTAAACACAAGTTAGAAAAATTTAAAAGTTTGGAACCATAATGTTATAATTTATGTTATGTAAAACTAGAAAGGTAAAATGTCACACACATTAGTCTTTTTTTTTTTTAATAAGGATGTGTTTGGCAAAACTAGCTGGAATGTTAACTAAAAGCTGGAAAGCTAGCTGAAAACTAAAAATTTAGTCGTAAGCGTTTAGTAAAACTAGCTGAAAGTTGTAAAATGACAACTAAGTTATCATTAATCATTAGATCAACAATGAGGTATTTAAAACAATTATAACATGTTTTAATAATATAAATTAATTACATGTTTAAATTATAAATTATTATTATTATATATTTAAATTGTGAATTTGTATAGTAACATATTTAAATTATAATTACATATTTAAATTATAAATTTATGTAATTACATATTTAAAAATAAATTACTATAGTTGATATTTAAATTATATTTGTATAATTAAATATATAAATTTTAAATTGCATATTTAAATTATAATTTTCTATAATTATATATTTATATTATAAATTATTATATTATATTAATGAATAAGAGAAAAATAAAGGAGAGAAAATATATAATGTGATGAGAGAGAATTAGAGGGGAATAATGTATTAATTGCAGGAGAGTAAAAATGTAAAAATAAAATTACTTGAAAATAAAATATCTTTTGAAAAAACTACTTAGAATAGTTTTTTCTAAAAAAAATAATAACTCTTAAAAAATATCCTATAGTTTTGCTATCCAGAAAACATTTCAGCTACCATTTCACTTATATGAAATAGTAAACCAAACACACTATAAATGTTATCTTCTCAAGCAATTATAACTGTTGAGATTTTTTAATTATTAATTGACTTCTTAAATTTATCAATTTTAACGTGATTTAGGAAGCATATGCTTACCCAAGTTGCACAAAAAAAAAATTAACAAAATTGTAAGCTACATAGTGACTCCACTAATTGATCCTGTGAATTTACTTGCAGGCCCACAATTGATACTGTGAATTTTGTTACATAATGCCTCCACCAATCCATTTATTGTATAACCTTAGTGAAAGACAAAACCATAAAATAGTGAAAACAACTAAGCTATTGGCTTTATGCAATTATAGTCACCAGTTCATTCCATTCACTTGGTGAAAAACCAGTGAAAAATGAAGCAGATATGTGAACTAACACCATACTTTTCTTTAGGCACGGCTCAATATTCCTGTTATTATCTAATTATTGCTTAGGATTCTATGAATTGGGACATGTCTATGGTTTTCAGATACAAAACACTAGTCCCATTCCTTAGTTTCAAGGAAGGTCCATTCAGAGACATTTACATTAGTCATTCCATCAGGGCCAATTGGATCATAAGGTGAATCTTCTCCATATTCAGTTGGCATTGACCTCCAGAACAGGCTAGGTTCCCAGTCTGCCTCTTTGATCACCTTCAATACCTCTTTTGCCACTATATTGCTCCCCTCCGGAGTAAGATGAATCCCATCCCTATCAAACACCACTCAACAAAATGAAGGACAGGCAGATGAACCTTCTAAATTAAGGCCCAGACTATGAATTCATACTTACGTGAAGCAAACATCTCTCCAGTCATCCCTTTTCTGGAGCGCAGACCACAGATCAATTGCCTTGATATTCATCTCGCGGCACAGCTCCAAACATGCTTCTGAATATATTCGACAAGATTCGTTTGTCCTTAATCGCTGTCCCAGTAGCACAGTACTAGTGGAAGTATGTTATTCATTAGAGTCTAAGATTTAAGTAGAATTCAACAGAAAAAGATATAAAAATTTTAAATGTTCTAGGAAAGCCACTCATCATCCTCAGAACTTGCAATATGCTAACTATATAAAAATCACATAAACTTTTTGGGTACTGATTTTATTTAGATAAAATCGAGTTCATGATTCTATGGGCCAGTTCTCCGGCTACCCTTAGTATAGCTATATTTGCCCTTAATCATTATATGACCTGAGTGCAGAAATATCTAGGGTAATGATGTCAGCCTTTTTTTTTGTGAAATTATGATAAATAAATAGCACTTAGATTGGATTCAAAACCTGCTTCCATAAATTTGTGCCTCATTGACAGGAGGAGCACTGAGAAATATAATGCGAGTCTTCTTTGAAAGGCTCTGGAGATCATAAAATTGTGTCAAACTTGGCCGTAATGAATATAAAAGAAAAAAAAAAAAGGAGATTTTCTATACAGTGTATGAGAAATACTTGAAGGTTGAAGGTTTCTTATGATGAAAATCCTATTTCTCATACCAATCAATTAACATCATATTATTTAATGAATTTTTTTTATAAATTGTTTTATATTTTATATAACTGATTAAATAAATTTACATTTATTAATTATTTAAAACAGAAAATGAGACATCATAGAAAATTCTATAAATGAAAGGCTCAGCCTTCAAGTATTTGAACAAGCTTTTCGAAAAATATTTTAGGAAAAAAATATAAAATAAAGAAAATTTTCCATAAATTTTCTTGAAAAATATGAACTTTTTTCAAACCAAATTCTTATATAATTATTTTTAAAAAATATTAAACTTTTTAAAAATTAACCTGAAAAAAACTCACATTATTTAAAAAAAAATTATAGAAAAACTTTTTTTATTTTTTTTATTTGTTTTAGAAATGTTTATGAAAAAGATAAACAAGCATGCCTAAGAATGTGGTTTAGAATATTAGTTTACCTTCAGATGGGTACCAATTTTTCTCATATTTTCAATGTATTCTTGGAGAGGTACATGTTGACCACGGCCACTTGGATGTGGAAGAAGAGAATCATTACCACCAAAGTACACAATTATCAAGGCTGGATGCTCTGTGGCATTCTGAGTTAAAGAAGTTGACAGAAAAAAAAGGTGATTGCTTATTTTGTAAGTGTGAGCAAGAATCAGAATAATCTTGCTTTTGCAAATCCTAATCTTAAGTTGAGGGTATAATGTGTAAAGATTCTTCAAACCACTCCGTAGCATATATCCACTTTCTAACTCTTAAAGAGAACCATCTCTTTTTCAATGAACACAAATAGAATATTTTTTTAACATTTTGTTGGCATGGACAAAAAGTTTCAAGAGAAAGAAAGAGGAGGGAATTTTGAATCAACTGAGGGTGGTGTGGGTATAACCCTCAGATTGTTAATACCTTTGGGAAAATTTCATCCAAAATTTGCACAGCACGCCTTGAATTCCAACCGGAGTATCCTCGCATAACTATATCCGCCTGTCATGTCAAGGTGTAATAAATTAAATTCATTGACCATCATAATTCACCCACCAAGGCATATGTAAAATTTATTATTTCATTCAAATATTCAATTACCGGTTCACTTTATATGTAGAGCTCTCATATTATTAGTCTACTTGAAACAGATGTCATTCTTTTTTTATCTGTAGTTAGATATTGTAATGGAACAATGAAGGATTGGTGGTGAGTGAACAGAGAAGTAAGGCCACCACTTCCACAGAATTTCCTCAATATGGTGTTTATCTACAATTTTGGCTTACCTTTAACATTTTCTTTATCTGAAAAGAAGCTGCATTATATAGCTATAGCTAGCATATTTTTACTTGATTCAATTCTAGATAAATGACACTTTTCTTAGCCACATATAAAAATCAACCACATTGAGTGCAACCTTGTGCTCATTAATGAAATACAAGCCCTTGGAATGCCAGCCAAAACACGCAGTTCTCAACATAGTCTCCAGTAGCTTGAAAATTAGAAAGCAGCGCATCCAACTATCTGATATCTCCAGGGAAAATCACAACAGAACACATCAAATTGATCATCCACCATATCAATGTGTGAGAACGATGGAGTTATAAGGTGTTACGGTAAAGTAGAGAGATGGGAGAGAGAGGTAGGGATAACGATACTTGGAACAAAACAAAGCAATTTCACGGATCCGGATTCCTTTTCGTTGAGAAACACAGTCAATAATTAAGAACCATCAGATGAAGATGGGAGTCAATTCACTTGAAACGCACATTGAAATTTCAGCCGTTTCGATATTTCACCAATAAATTATAAAAAAATTGAATGCTTGAAAACGTGAGTGCACTGAATCCATCTCGTCCTCAATTCCACGGTGTTTCATTAATAAAAATTGAAGCAAGAAGAGAAGCAGAACATTGAAACGCTCATTCAGTCTCAGATGGCTCAATTAATTGTGTGTTTGGATTAAATTGAATTTTTCCAGAATTCCAGGTTGAAAGCCAAAGAAAGAAATATTGATTTTGGGGTCAAAATCGATTCAGTTAACTATCCAAAAACAGCGGAAATCATGTCACGTGTATTAAAGAAATATTGATTTTGGGGCCAAAATCGATTCAGTTCTTTCTTCTTCTTCTTCTTCTTCTTCTTCTTCTTCTTCTTCTTCTTCTTCTTCTTCTTCTTCTTCTTCTTCTTCTTCTTCTTCTTCTTCTTCTTCTTCTTCTTCTTCTTCTTCTTCTTCTTCTTCTTCTTCTTCTTCTTCTTCTTCTTCTTCTTCTTCTTCTTCTTCTTCTTCTTCTTCTTCTTCTTCTTCTTCTTCTTCT